>JAJKFL010000003.1:1727500-2327500 GCA_021186555.1 Reticulitermes speratus | reverse complement strand
ACCATTAAATGCCGCACTTCTACAAGGGACAAGTCTGTTCCCACTACGAGGGCACAAGGAAAAGTCTAATGATATCCGTCCGTTTGTACTTACGCCTGTCTATAGGTCTCTTTCCTTCAGGTTTTCCGGCAAAAGAAATTGTGTTATAATTTTTCCATCCTTCGTATGCGTGTCGCATACCCCGCCTCCATCTTCCACAATGATATTTAGTCAACAGAATAAGTTATGAAGGTCTTATTGTGCAGTTTTCTGTACATTGCTTTTACTGGTTTTTGAAATGTTATGTTATCCATACCGTGCCTCTTCTTACAGTCACTACATCAACCAACTTGTGCACTGAATAGAATACAGGAGTGAAAATGCGACTTAATAACTAGTTTGGTGTGTTGGATCTCCATTCCTTTCTATTGTACGGCGACCTGATGATGGCACCTCGGTGCTGAAACATGTGGGGTTGTTTGTAATAGCTGTGAATGCATTCTATTCAGTGCACTAGCTGGTTGATGTAGTGATTGCTTGTACTGCTTGTACTGCTTTCCTTATAGGTGAAAATGACGCTACGGGTTTCATTTTTTTTTTTCCAATGGCTCGACAGCCCCTTGGGGGCCAAGGCCGCCTCATCTTTCGAGGCTACACGATCATACACTTTTTTAGACACACCACACTCGGTAGGACTCCTCTGGACTTGTGACCAGCTCGTCGCAGAGACCTCTACCTGACAACACACAACACTCACAAGAGACAGACATCCATGCCCTAGGCGGGATTCGAACCCACAATCCGAGTAAGCGAGCGTCCGTAGACCCACGCCTTAGACCGCGCGGCCACTGGGATCGGCTTCTACGGGTTTCATACAATTACTTATTTTACTCTGCCCACCTGCTGTGTGTACTGTATCACGTGATCATTTAGATTCCATCCAAGCCTAAGTTCCGTTCAATGTGTGCTTGCATTTATATTAATAAAGGAACAGCCGTATATTTGAATCTGAAAAGTTCATGAGGTTTGCTCTTTGCTTACGTATAATACCTACACGCCACAGTCTGCTTTATAGAGCTGTGTGGACAGTAATAAGAGACATTTTGTAACATTAACTGTTCTTCCAATATAATTCTCTTGCGCGTGCGCAACGAAAGGTTGCAAAAGATGCGTCGCCTTTAACTGTCATTCCGCATGCAAAAACTCGAAAATGAATGGACGGCATTGCGTAATGATGTGTGCCGAGGGTTTGCAGTGCACCGTGTTACACTGTACATATGTTGACACGTTCTGCTTTTGGTTAAAACCGTGTTACAAGAACAGACGCTTTACGGGAATGCCTACTCGCGTTTCTGCACTCATCCCGAAAGTAACTCACTTCCACTGAAAGCTTAGTGTCTAGCAGGCTGTGCCGCGACGCCTCCCAGGATACCCGTGTTCATTGCGGCGAGGACCTGAACTCTCACCAGAATAAGTTAGCAAGTGAAGTGTTTGTGCATAAGTTAGAGTGAAACTGCACAGGTTTAGGCCTAACACAACACTGCAGTCGCCAGAGCGTCGTGTACTGTCTTCAGCTATAAAACTGGACACATTTTATTTACGACGAAATAAACATGAATTTTGTTTTAACAGAAACTTGAGTGCTGCACTGCACTTGTTTTACTGTAGAAAATAACTTAGTTAGATGACACTGGACACAGGATTGCCACTCAGAATAAAGCTTACTGACATTTTACTAGACATTAAGATTCTAGAAATGTGGAAACCTTAATTCGTGTAAGACACTTGCAGTTTGTCAGTCCTGTGTTTGCCTTCCCTAAGAAACAACCGATAGCTAACTTTAAATTGAGTCTCTGAAGCAAAGTTCAAGAGCGATGTGAAGCGAAGTAGGTCGGAGCAAGGAAGTGATGAAGAATCGAAGAGGAGCAAAATGGTTTTAAAGTTTCACTCTAAGTTCTGTCTTTCTTTTTTGCTGCGGATAGGTGGGGACGACGTAGTAGCTAGAAATTTCAGTAATAATACTGTAGTTAGATTTTGCTTGGCAGCCCGTCGTGCAATAAGTGAATTGTTAAGATTAGGGAAAAGATAGACATGTGAGTTTTGAGGTTGTCGCAGTGGAAGTCATGAACAATACTGTCCCTTAGGATGTGACCCGTTTGGTAGCCTAATTATGTAAGCGGTACTTTCCTTAGAAGCGTCGGTAAGTTTTTGCCATAGTACACGGCGTCACATTTCGGAACACATTGTTCCTTCTACATAATGGCACTTTCAAACAGACGCTATCTTGTTTTCATTTTCTGTCTAACAGTCACCCACCAACTGTGAGGTTGTACCACTATTAACTGTAATTACCTCAGTTACGAACTTTAGCAGTACATTTTCATCAGGTCGTTCCAAATTTTAGCACACAGAGCTCCCGTGACAGAACCTTGCTTTCTCAAGGACATTCAGACATGTCGACCAGTGGCTCTTCATTCACCTATTTGAGAAGTTACAAACATGTTCTCTGGCCACACCAATTTTAACGTGTTAAATAGGTCTCGAAGAAGAAGAAGAAATTGCTATTAATTTAAATGTAATTAAAGGCGAGGAAAATGTAATTACTTTCATTCATATCGGACTTTCTTCGGCAGCTAACAGATTAGCCACAGACAATATTACCCAAGTTAAAGCCCACATGAAAGTTGAAGGGTAGTCGTCGTGTAGCAGTGGCTCAACCGGGTATCACCCGCGTAAAAATTGCCACTGGATTTAGAGGAGATATGAAGAAAATTTGTCTTAAGGCCGGAAGGGTTTCAACAAAATATCTGACTTACTATTCATGACAAAACCTGACAGTCGCTCTTAATCTCTGGGCTGGATTGTCCCTGAGCTCGATGTTTTGGAAGGAATTAAAGCAGTTTGTAGAATTGGCAAGTTCTATACCTGCGAATGTGAGCGTAAGACGTTAATCACAGCTGCAGACTAACGCGCTGTAATGCGGCGAACTACAGCAGAAAATCATAATGTTAAATTATCGGCTTATCACTCTTATACGTTATGTTAATTACAGAACACAATTTACCCTATACCGACAGCCACGAACATCATAACAGCTTTGTTGATAATAATACACTGACGTGAGTCAGATCCATCAGCCTAGATCCGTTCGGCATACAGCCGCAGGGGAATTCATCGTTCAAAGTGTAAGAGGGCTGGCACTCACACAAATGCAGAGCGCAGTGGGGCTGGTTAGCAGTTAATGATGCTAGTTTGGTTAATTGGAGAGTAGGGAAGTGGGAAACTAATACAGCAGGAAGCCTATGGAAGCGTAGACACTATAACGGAATTTGATAATAATGGGCCGTTGCTTGTAAGTCTGACGCAGTCGCTGCTCTGACTTATACAAGCACGTAGTACATTGAAATTTATGGTCTTCTGGGTTATTACACGGCGTCGTGTGGTAATTGTTTACCGACGTTTCGGGACAACATGTCGGTCCCATCCTCACGGGTCAAGAGTTCCTACTCGGACTCTTGACCCGTGAGGATGGAACCGATACGTTGTCCCGAAACGTCGGTAAACAATTACCACACGACGCCGTGTAATAACCCAGAAGACCACATATTACATCAACATCGCAGGCGGAAGCCTGAAATCAACGTAGTACATCGTCTTGTTTTCCCACGAAACAGCAGAACGAACCCTGTGACCAGAGGAAAGGGCTTACTCCTAATATCTACGTTCCTTTGTTCAACCTTTAAATTTCAATGGTAAGTATGCGTACCGCCTTCTTTAGACAACGTAAAAATCTCTGCAATTTGCAGACGCATTGTGTTTGTGTATTTCGTATGATGCTCAAAATAAACAGAGCTGTTTTCCCTAAACAGCAGTAACTGAGTACCTGAAAGGCAGTGTGTTTAGTGGGGGTGGTAGGAACGGACGTTTTGTATTATGTAGATGAACTCGTTACTAAAACGGTCTGTTAGCTGAGCACAGAAATCATCCAGGTCTACCAGGGTATTGAGAATGATCTAGTCAGTCGCATTAGTATGAAACTCGACATCCTTAAGAGTCATTATTCTTAAGAACGATTAGACCCTATGAAGCCTGAAGTTTATTTAAATAAAAATATTACTGACATTTACCAGGACAAACTGAGTAAAACTAAAAGAAACCTTAATCAGTGTAGCCACGGAGCATCTCCCGAAGAGAACTGTTCAGCATTACCGCTACACCAAACCGTTCGATGAATTATTATAATGCAGTTGAAGCTGAGCAGTCAAGAAATGTTACGTTCTCAGTTTTATAGCACAGTGTAACAACAGTTTATCTTTAGTTAAATTAGAAGTAAGTTATGTAAACGTAATAGCCTATATTTTAACTCGCTCGTGTGTTTGATTAAGACATGTTTATCGGAACTATTTGCCGCTGTACATGCAGACGTACGTCGAGACGCGCCTCGTTGCGCAACTGTGGATATAAAAAAGTAGTTATGTAAAACATATAATACCCTTGGATGGATTTATTACAAATAATTTATTTTAAGAATATTTACCACTGCTTTATTATATGTATTTATTTTGGCACTCAAAGTGTCTGCAATGTCGTGCGTAAATCTATATTTCACTGCACAGAAGTTAAATAGGAACGTTAAACTTTAAAGAATGTAAAACAGAATTTCATAAAAATAACCACCGCAGAAGAAAGCAACACATCGCCCTCGACAGAAACAAGAACCTGTACTTTGTTTTCGGAAGTAGTATCTATGATTTCAATTCGGCACTGTATAAATTTGATACTGCAACTCAATAACTTATCGCCGCAAGAAACCACAATCTTTATTGTCTAATTTCAGTCTTCTCTGTCGTAAGTCGACGAACGAGACTAAAGTTGTCAGAAATTTATTTCATAAGATAGGTAAAAGGCAAAGTTCACCCTAGAACAGGCCTTGAAGGCCCAGAGGGGGAGTGGAGGTATAGATCTACTCTTTCTTTAACCTCGGCGCTAGATGGAGGTGGGTGGTCAACTCCACGCCCCGGCCGCTTTACCCCCGGGAATGACACGGTACCCATTGTACAGGAGGCTGTAAGCCCCAGGGCCGGTCTGGACGGGTGCTGAAAATCTCGCCTCCACCGGGATTCGATCCCCGGACCGTCCAGCCCGTAGCGAGTTGCTATACCGACTGAGCTATCCCGGCCCACTTATTTCATAAGAACTGCAATGAATGTCTCTCAGACTTTCATTTTTGGAAATCAATGACACTGGTATCTGTGTCTGTCTATGCACAAGCCGTGAATAAGTAGGGAGAGTGGAGGTAATGCTCCATGCGTTTTTATAATTCTTCGTAGAAGGAAGTGAGTGCCGAGCTTCGCTCTGTCGCAGCTTTACCATCGGGAAAGAGCCACCGATACACATTGTATAGGATGCTGGGTGGACCAGAGATTAGGTGAACAAGGTGGACAAGAAGGAAGTGCCTGTTTCTGCCATGTGTCTTAACACAGAACTACCAGCCCATAGCCAGACAATGTACTAACCAGGGTTTCCAGATTCGTGTCTTTGTGCTTTTGTTATGATGAAACGGTGAAGTAAAGAGCACTATTGCTCTGTGCAAGCGGACAGCAACAGAAATGTGCAGGCGGAACTGGCAGACGAAACTCCACACATTCTCTACACCAGCTCCAAAAAATATAGCCTGTATTTTTTCATAATAGCTACTTTTTATTCACACATTTACACTCTGGTATATTCAGTCCAGCCGTGATTTATTTCAGCTGAGTTGTGCAGTTGGCGGAAAAACCGTAATGCACGGGTTTCATTTTTCACTTTCGTCTCGAATGTTCGATGTGTTTTGAAGGTTCACAGAAAAAAAAACAGACAGTATCAAGATCCACACCAGAAAGTGCTGACTTTGTATACATGGATTCTTATTTGTATCCAGGCATCTGGATGTATTATAGTACGCCGATGCTTTTGATGGATACTAAATTACATGAATGTGAAAGGAAAGTAGATATACAGAACGAAATAACAGGCCTACACAACCAGTGCTGGAATTCACAGAAAATTGCCGACATCCCATAACAGTAAATGCGTGTTCTTTGACTGTTGCAGTCAAGAATTGCATTCCAGATTATTCGTCATCAATCAACAGGACTGTACATTTTAGAGACTGCAGATTGTAACAGTGCATCGGACTGATGATGACGATGATAAATTACATGTGCATTTGAATGTCGTCTTCTCAAGTGTGACGCCGTATAGCCTAATAGAAATATAACCGACATTTCAGAGCGATCTTCTGCCTTAATTGTGTTACTCTGAACAGTGAGGCTGAAACGTCGGCAGGTTGTTAGCTTTCCACGCGCCATAACATCCCAGAAAGCAACATTTTCCATATCGCTTTGAATTGCTTGTTAATTTCGCACTGGGAGCCGTCCGGTTCGTTGTTACATAGAGAATGTTCCTTATAAGATGTGCCAGACTTTCATTGTTACATATAGAATGTTCCTTATAAGATATGCCATACTTTCATTGTTACAAACAGAATGTTCCTTATAAGATGTGCCATACTTTCATTGTTACATACAGAATGTTCCTTATAAGATGTGCCATACTTTCATTGTTACATACAGAATGTTCCTTATAAGATGTGCCATACTTTCGTTGTTACATACAGAATGTTCCTTATAAGATGTGCCATACTTTCGTTATTACATACAGAATGTTCCTTATAAGATGTGCCAGACTTTCGTTATTACATACAGAATGTTCCTTATAAGATGTGCCATACTTTCGTTATTACATACAGAATGTTCCTTATAAGATGTGCCATACTTTCGTTATTATATACAGAATGTTCCTTATAAGATGTGCCATACTTTCGTTATTACATACAGAATGTTCCTTATAAGATGTGCCATAATTTCATTGTTACATACAGAATGTTCCTTATAAGATGTGCCATACTTTCGTTATTACGTACAGAATGTTCCTTATAAGATGTGCCAGACTTCAGGATGTCATTTTGTGAGTCAATTTGAGACAAAAATTCTGCATCAACATATGTTCCATTACCAACCGTTACATCGCTATGAACATTTTCATGTTCTAGGACACTACGATATCAGTTCGTATGAACCACCTCCAAGCTTACTCGCACTTCTGACAAATATTGTGCCCTCATAATTCTCTTTTGAGACATTGCGCATACAGAAGGGTAGAATTCATTTTGAAACGTAATGATTGTAACATAACTGACAATCGACGTTCTTTGATTTTGTCTAATCAGAACTGACTTCTTCTTCCGTGTTGTAACATATTTACGTAAACTAGCCCTGTAACATAAATGAAAAGTGGTGTTCTTCTTCGGTGATGTTTTCTGTCACATAATTTTCTTTTTATGTTGTACACACTGTATGATAATACTTAGTTGCTGCCTTTGTTTGTGTGTTATCGGACACAATTTTCTTTTGATGCTGTACAAGAGTTGGGTAAGGGTTGATTGCTTCCTTCGTTTTGTGGTGTTATCGGACACATGTTTTACAATATGTTAAAATTTCATCGATATCTTTCTTATGTAGTGTTACGTGACACGCAACCGTCTTATCATTTGTACAGTATGATAAAACTTGTGTATTGTAAAATTTTCAGTTACGGCCATATTACTTACTTAACTCCTTTCGCTCATTGCGGAGCATAGGGCCTCCTTTCGGAGGTTTCTTGGTCTTGGAGTGTGCATTTGTAGTGAGTGACCAGCCCACTGACAGCTCAAGTTCTACTCAATCCTCATGTGACTGCCAGAGCCATCTAGCAGTCAGGAGACTTTGGGTGAGAAATGGCCGCTGATTTTGCTTACGAAACATCTCATTTCATGCCGGTAAGGTTCTTCTACATGCCGTAAATCTACGACATGGGACCGACGGCTTTACTTCCCGTCCGAAGGAAGTTGTGCTACGGATTTTTATCACCCTTTAAAAATCCATCGACCTCGGCCGGGATTGAACCCGCAAACCTTGAGTCCAGTGGCGAGCACGCTAACCACTAGTCCACCGAGGACGACAGTTACAGCCATATACTTACATTTTAATGCTCGTAGCGGTGTAATACGACATATGTTGATGTATCATTTATCCTCAAAATGACTCATAAAGTGGCATTCTGGTGTTTGACGCGCTATTTGCGGAACGCTGTCTGTAAGGTCACATTATTTATTCTCTATCACAGTACGACACGTTAGTCAGATTAACCTGGCAGGTTGCGAACTATTGCGGTTTGTGTTCAGAGACCAATTACGTAAGCTTTATAGTTTACAGAATGTCACAAACATTAACCAGTTTACGTGGCTTCATTCTCATAGTGCATGTAAGCATTTTAAAATTACGTTGTCTTGTAACTATTTCAAAAATACCATTCATTATTATTAAAATAAGAAATTCTTTATCTACAGCACTAATTTGACAGTTGTGAACGATTGATAGTGTTTTATGGTAATAATACAGGGCATACACAAAAGAATGGTGCGGTTTCAAAAGTGAATAAAAAATGTATTTCTCACCTTACACGGGCACAACATACACCGTCAGCGGCGGCAACTGTCCAAGTTTCTCATTTGGTAATTACAATCCTTCAATGTATGCACCCTGGGTCACACGACACACATCCACACGGTAATCAAACTCATCCCAGACCCGGTGTAGCATGTCCGCTGTAATGGCCTGCAGTGCATGCGTTATCCGATCACGAATTTAATGGATGGACGTGGGCAATGGTGGCACATAAACGCTGTCTTTAACGAACCCCCAAAGAAAGAAATCGCACGGTGTAAGATCTGGCGAACGGGGTGGCCAAGGGAGAAGGTTCTTGTCTCCATTTGCAGCAGCACGTCCGATCCAGCGCTGTGGAAGAACACGATTGAGAAGCACTCGTACATTCCACGCGGTAAGCATGAGAAGCGAACTGCTGGTAGCGCATGAGAAACTTGGACAGTTGCCGCCGCTGACGGTCTATGTTGTGCCCGTGTAAGGTGAGAAATAAATTTTTTATTCACTTTTGAAACCGCACCATTCTTTTGTGTATGCCCTGTACAGAATATATTTCCTCTTATCCTTTCCCCTCTTCTTCTACTTCTGCTTCTTCTTCTTCATCTCCTTTTCTTGTTCGCCTTCGCGTAGGCTAAGGAGCCTCATACGTCACCAATGTGTTCCTGCATTTTTCCTTAGCCGTCTTGATCTACTTCGCCCTGCAATTACTTTTCGTTCCTATTTTCGTTATTGTGTTACCTTCAGGGTCCCATAAGTGCCTACCTAAGTGCCTGTGTATTTATTTAGATTTATGTGATGATTTAATTTTTCTACCTCTTTCGAATTCGCACATTTCAAGTTATTCCTAATTCACAGCAGCACAAAAAAATAATTTTGAAACAGAACAAGCCGAAAGTATGCAACCCACCATTGTCTCTCTCCCAGACGGCCAGGCGGTGTAGGTAAAGGTAGCCTATGGAGTGTTTTTAGCCCAAAAGGGCATTGCTGTGGCTCAGGCTGTTAGTTGTTGGCCTCTTATCGCAGAGGCTGAGTTCGATCCCAAGCCACTCAATGCGAGGTTTATGGTGGACAAAGATGAACTGGAAGTTTTCCCCCGAGTACTTCGATTTCCCCACTGTCAGTATCATTCAACCAACAGCCCATATTCAGCTTCACCTTAATACTAAGATTACAACTTGGCAAAGAGCTGCTCGGGACAATTTTATTTACTACGGTTGTATATTGTCAAAACTAGAACTGTCTTTGGAGGTCTTTTGGGAGAGATTGTTGTGCTTGTTCTGTGATTCTGTGTCGATTCACCCTTGTGCTGTGAGGTAAAAATCATATGTAGGCGCGTTTGCAGAGTTGCAAAAACCGACTGTTAGCTTCGTCATGTCTGTCCGTCCGTCCGTCCTTCCGTCCGAATCGAAAAACGCGACCTTCACTGGACGAATATTCGTGAAATGTTATAAAGGGTACGTTTATGAAAATCTGTCAAGAAAATTCGAATTTGCTCACAATCTGACAACAGTATTAGGCACATTACACATATATCTAAGTGCTTTTATGATAATGCCCACTGAATTCTTCCTGGATGTAGAAACGTTTCAGATAAAGTCTTATGAAATATCAAAATACGCATTTCATGTTGAGTACATTTTCAAAACTTGTGCCGTTTACGAGGAAATTACGAAAATATTGTAGAGCCAGACAAGTCATAGGTGATCGAACATAATATGGTCTAAGAAGATTCGATATGCATGCCGGGTAATTAAGACAAAACTACATATTATAATAATACTCAATGTTTATTTCTTTCGACTGGATGAAATTTCGAGGTTAAGATGAATTTTTCGTGACCGATAATTAAGGCAAAAATACATAGACATGATATTAATGCTTGCTGTTGTACACTGCTTATAATCATATGATAATATAGTGCCATACTTGCTAGATTGTAATTTATCTTGGTGTGACGTAATAATCATTGACGTAGACTTCGTGTGCAGTTATCGATATTTATCGTACCGTTTACATGAGACCTGATTATAATATTTAATATTAGTCGCTTATATCTAAGATTACGAAGTTCTGTATGTGCATACATTATGAATATATATAAAAATTTCGTCCGAAATATTTCTTTGTAAGTCATATATTAGGCCGTGCCATGGCTCAGGCGGTTAGTCGCCGGCCTCTCACCGCGGAGGCCCGGGCTCGATTCCGGGTCCATCCATGTGGGATTTGTGGTGGACAAAGTGGTACTGGGACATGTTTTTTCCCCGTAGTACTTCGGATTTTCCCTATCAATTTCATTCCACCGGTGCTCCATTACTTGTAAAAACGGAAAACACGAATCATCTTCATCACAGGGTTGCACAATAAGCCTGAAGGCTGCGGTGCGTCCGTAGCATCTGCTGCGGAGGCCCTTTACCATAAAAAAAGTCATGTATTACAAAAAAATTCATTGGTCTGAAATTTTTAGGTTATCTGTAACGGATAAATTTAATAAACACAAAATCAACGTAACATGTAATATGTTCTAAAAAAAGCACGAGGTCTGATAAGAATGTATCTGCTCTTGATTCTGTGAGACTAGCAGTACGAAAGTTACCTTGATGACGGACCAATCCTCGTCGAAGTAGGCCCATTCTACTAGAATACACATTCCCCGGTGGCTATTCGACTGTTGGAAGGATCTGTCGTACTTTTGAGAATGATCTGCATCGCGTTGTGATCATTTCCATATCTTCCATTTTTTTTAAATTTTCGAGGTGTTCTTAATTCGGGAAAAGAAGAAAAGGTCCCATGGTGGCATGTGTGGGGAAGTACGGGTGTGGACGCACCTGTGGAATGTGGCGTTTGGCTAAAGATTGCTGCACAAGTTGGGCCGAGTGCGCCGATGCATTGTGGTGATGAATTTGCCACGCCCTAGACTGCCAATTTCTTGGTCGTTTGCGGCGAACTGAATCGCGAAGGCGCCTTACTACTTGTAAATAACAATTCTGGTTTACATTTTGGCATATGCGTGGTGCACAATACATTCTGAACTCAGTCCGAACACTTTTTGATCAGGCCTCATGTAGCAACCTACCCCAATAATAGTAACAAAATTATGTGCTATTATTTAAAGTCCTCACAACTTTACTAACATCTAAAGTTAGTAAATTTTACGCTGTATGTACCGTGCGTTGTATCGTGACTTTAAGTCAAACCAACAAATGCACAAGATAATTAACAAGTATAAATTGCATTTACAACCTCAATATTTGTTTCGGCAAATAAATTGCCATCCTCAGGGGGTATCTATCAAAGAATTACAAGCACGTACTGCATCCAAATACATGATAGGTAAAACCACGTATCGTGTATCTGGATGCAGTACGTGCTTGTAATTATTTGATAGATACCCCCTGAGGATGGCAATTTATTTGCGTAAACAAATATAGGGGTTGTAAATACATTTTATACTTGCTAATTATCTTGTGCATTTGTTGGTTTTTTACTTTAAATAAAAATCTAAAGTTAGGATTACCACATTAAGTGTGGCTACAATTTTCGACTGTGGTGGTCATCCTCAGGCCATCCAATTATTAAAAAATTTAAAAGTTACAGTTCCATTAGCTAGTTTCATTTGACTGAATTCTGCAATTAGTTACTCGATTTCATCCGACTTTCCTCATTTGTCTTTGGTTTGATGGTGGGTGGTATGTGGAGAATGTGTGATGGAAGACTGATTTCTTTTCAGATCTGAAATAATAATTGTAGGTATAAAACAAAGCTTTATGCACAAACAGAAGTTCAAACAGTGAACAGTACGTCAAAAGAAAATAGCAGTATAATATATTCCAACTAGCAACAAAAACACTAAGTGATGTAACATAACAAAAGTTCTGCTTTGCAACATTCCTTCCCCCCCCCCAATGGCTCGACAGCCCCTAGGCCTAGGCCGCCTCATTTTTCGAGGCTTTCACACGTTTTAGACACACCACACTCGGTAGGACTCCTCTGGACGAGTGATCAGCCCGTCGCAGAGACATCTACCTGACAAAACACAGCACTCACAAGAGACAGACATCCATGCCCCCGGTGGGATTTTTTTTTTTTTTTTGCCTGTCCGGGGTTTTTCCCCTTTGATCCATTTTTGTACTGTTTAAATCCTTTCGTCCTTCATGTCACTTTACGTTCCATGCTACGTCCTTACAACAAACACAACACAAAAATCCATGCCCCCGGTGGGATTCGAACCCACGATCCTAGTAAGCGAGCGGCCGAAGACCCACCCTTAGACCGCACGGCCACTGGGATCGGCATTCGAACCCACGATCCTAGTAAGCGAGCGGCCGAAGACCCACGCCTTAGACCGCACGGCCACTGGGATCGGCATTCGAACCCACAATCCTAGTAAGCGAGCGGCCGAAGACCCACGCCTTAGACCGCACGGCCACTGGGATCGGCATTCGAACCCACAAATCCTAGTAAGCGAGCGGCCGAAGACCCACGCCTTAGACCGCACGGCCACTGGGATCGGCATTCGAACCCACAATCCTAGTAAGCTAGCAGCCGCAGACCCACGCCTTAGACCGCACGGCCACTGGGATCGGCATTCGAACCCACAATCCTAGTAAGCTAGCAGCCGCAGACCCACGCCTTAGACCGCACGGCCACTGGGATCGGCATTCGAACCCACAATCCTAGTAAGCTAGCAGCCGCAGACCCACGCCTTAGACCGCACGGCCACTGGGATCGGCATTCGAACCACAATCCAGTAAGCTAGCAGCCGCAGACCCACGCCTTAGACCGCACGGCCACTGGGATCGGCATTCGAACTCACATCCTAGTAAGCTAGCAGCCGCAGACCCACGCCTTAGACCGCGCGGCCACTGGGATCGGCATTCGAACTCACAATCCTAGTAAGCTAGCAGCCGCAGACCCACGCCTTAGACCGCACGGCCACTGGGATCGGCATTCGAACTCACATCCTAGTAAGCTAGCAGCCGCAGACCCACGCCTTAGACCGCACGGCCACTGGGATCGGCATTCGAACCACGATCCTAGTAAGCTAGCAGCCGCAGACCCACGCCTTAGACCGCGACGGCCACTGGGATCGGCATTCGAACCACGATCCTAGTAAGCTAGCAGCCGCAGACCCACGCCTTAGACCGCACGGCCACTGGGATCGGCATTCGAACCCACGATCCTAGTAAGCTAGCAGCCGCAGACCCACGCCTTAGACCGCACGGCCACTGGGATCGGCATTCGAACCCACATCCTAGTAAGCTAGCAGCCGCAGACCCACGCCTTAGACCGCGCGGCCACTGGGATCAGCATTCGAACTCACAATCCTAGTAAGCTAGCAGCCGCAGACCCACGCCTTAGACCGCACGGCCACTGGGATCGGCATTCGAACCTACAATCCTAGTAAGCTAGCAGCCGCAGAGCCCACGCCTTAGACCGCACGGCCACTGGGATCGGCATATCGAACACGTTTCCTAGTAAGCTAGCAGCGCAGACCCAGCTTTAGACCGCACGGCACGGGATCAGGCATTCGAACTCACGATCTAGTCAAGCTAGCAGCCGTACAGAGCCCACTCTTAACCGCACAGGACACTGGTGACGGCATTCGAACTCACAATTTTAGTAAGCTAGCAGCGCTAGCCACGCTTAGACCGCACGGCCACTGGGATCGGCATTCGAACCCACGATCCTAGTAAGCGAGCGGCCGAAGAGCCACGCCTTAGACCGCACGGCCACTGCGATCGGCGCAATATTCAATTACTACTTCCTATATTCTACCAACTCTTTAATTAATTATTGTCAGATGCGCAAACTGCGGCGTACATGCAATCATAACATACGGTATTGTCATTCAGAATTGGTTACAGAGCCACTTCTCCAAACCAAAAGAGTAACTTGTAAGTGACCTTAACAACAGTATTTAATTTATATTTCTTTAACAACATTAGTGGTGTTATAACTTCAGGTCTGAAAATAAATCACGTCTTCTAACACACAGTTGTAACGTACCACCCATCACCAAAACAAGACAAATGAGGAAAGTCTTCTGGAATCGAATATTTTAACGCTTTGAAGTCTAAATCATTATCGTGAATTCTAACCGTCTCGTCCAAATTAATTTTACAGCAAATATCTAAATTTCGAATTTAAAAATCAGGCATTATATGGCAGGAGCTTAGGAAGAACCAACATAAAACACTGTAAATAACGTGTCGATTTGAGCTCGACATCGGACCTGGTGCAACGGAAAGCGCTGTCGAATTCAACTCTACATTGGACTGATAAGGATTAACTAATTGTTCAAAATATTTTAATTTAATTTTAATTTAATTTTAAATAATTTTACACATGCGACTGAGAACTCTTGTGAGTGCGGTAATGAACCTTCGGGGCTCCATAAAACGCGGGGAATTTCTTGACTAGCTGACGACCTGTTAGCTTCTCAAGAAGGACTCTGCTCCATGGAGTTAGTTAGTTAGTTAGTTAGTTAATTAGTTAGTTAGACTGAGAACTCAATCAAATGGTACAACCTAATGCAAGTTTAACTCTTTTATATATACGTTTTGATCAGCTGACCTGTGGATGGCCACCACGGTCGAAACATGTAGTCACACCTAATGTGACAGTATTAACTTCAAATGTTAATAAAGTTGTGAATAGTGCAAATAATAACATTTGTGTTGTCGATCTCAAATTTATGCCTAGCGTAAAATTTAATAGTATATAAGTAATACCATTCTGCAATATAGGCCTATGTATGAACTGTAAATAACGACAAATGTGACCCCAGTGGATTAAATGAAGAGAGTCCAGGATGCCAAGATCCGAACACGCCTGTGTTATCGTATACGTACATTTTTTTCTCTTGTTTTATTTGATGTAATTTTCAGCACGTACTACGCAAGCTCTAGTGTTGTCAGTCAAGTTTGATACGGAGTAAGGCATTGCTAAAGAGCTTCGCTTAATCTCTGCAAGTTAACCGACTTTGTTAGTCTGCTTTTTCGAGCCTGCAGATTGAAGCATCAACCGATTTATTATCTTGGGAAACTGTAGGGCAAACTTTCGCGCTCGCCTGAAGGGTAGATGTCCGTACACACCACTACGGCACGGATTTTTATCTCTTTATTATTTCTTTACATCTTCCTGTATAGCAAAATTTTCAGTTTTTCCTCCCGTCTACACTCAATTTGAAACCAAATACAGGTATTCCTTCTTTTACGCCCTTTGTTCCTGAAAAGTGGACGTAAATCAAAAAGGCGTAAATAAAAAATAATATCAAACCAATGACAGCCTATTCATATGCGGTATATATATATATATATATATATTTGTGTGTGTGTTTGTGTGTTTGTGTACTTATTACTTCGACTCGCTACGAGCTGGACGGTCCGGGAATTGGATCCCGGTGGGCGCGAGATTTTCCGCACAAGTCCAGACCGGCCTTGGGGCCCACCCAGCCTCCTATAGAACGGTTACCGGGTCTCTATCCCGGGCGCAAAGCGGCCGGGGTGTGGCATTAACCACCCACCCCAATCTAGCGCCGAGGTTAAAGAAATAGTAGAGCTATATCTCTCTTTCTCCTGTGGGCCTTCATGGCTTGTTCCAGGGTGAATTTTATTTTTTACTTATTATATTAGTATTATGTTAGTGACTTTAGTATAGAAATAAATAATTAATGTTCCTTTTTAGCCTATGTAAATTGAAGAGGAATTGCAAACAAATTGCACACACTTGTCACGGATGGTACATGTTTCATATCATCTCTGTCACGTGTGGTTAAATTCACTCTCGCGGACTTCACAACTCGGTCTCTATATTACCATTTTGCTGCAGTTAGGTTAGGGTTTCGATTGTGCCAATTTTACGTTAATAGATTTGATGATATGTTAGGTGTTGTGTTATTCGTCGTCGTTTCATTTTTCCTGGTTATGTCTAGTTCGTAGTTTCTACGTTTGTCAAGGATGGTGCTTTTTCCATATCGCCGTCACGGATGACTGAATTCACTCTCACAGGTTCTACTAATCTTCACTTTACTATCCACAGATCATACATATTACCACCATTAAGATTATTGCTGCGATTATTCGTTGTCCTGTCAGTTTTTTCTTCTGTTCCTCGATTGGGTGTGTTATCGTGACATTTATGTAGAACAAAAAATACTGTTAAATAAAGGCAAACAAATCACGTGGTCCGAACTTTTTTATCTGAGGTCTGAACAAATCGGTTAGCGCACGGTGACTGGCGCAGTGCGCAGTGAGCGCACAACTTCCTAGTTTTGATCTGTGTCGTGACTCTCGTACACGCTCGGCAGCGTGCTAGTGCGCAGCCAGCCAAAGGGCGTTAAATCGAAAGTGAGAGGGCGTACATTAAGAAGTAATGTAAACTGGCAAGGGGCGTTAAGCAAAAATTCGTAAAGTAAACGGGTGTAAAACTAGGGCTGCCTGTGTTTGGATACTTTCTTGAGTGCGATATCTTCTTTGTTGACAGTACGGGCCAAGTTAAAGTTACCAGCTATTGCATTAGGTGAAAAACTTCCAAAAATTAAGCTGTCTTTCACGAAATGTGATTTATAACAATACAAATGTTATTGTTGTACTTCAAGTGATGCGGTTGATCAAGCATATGTCATACCGCGACATTGTTTTATTATAGGCCTAATTAACAGCACATACAAAAGGAACATATTAAAGGAAAACGGTATAGGTATGCACTCAGGAAATATTGTACCTCGCGCAAAAGAAGTCTGAAGGTCCGTAAAAGAGGAAAATAGCTATGCAACTCGGCATGAACAAATAAACAGCGAAGGCGAAAAGCCTTAATGCTGAGAACTGTGTCACATCTATGTCACTGTAAGCCGGTTTTTACGAAATGTTTGAGCAACTAAAATCATCGAAACATAATCGAAGCTTGGGTGACTGGGTTCGTAAATTAACTCTGTAAACATTAAGCAACCTGGTACAGTAGTTGCAGAAGCAAACATTAAGCAACCTGGTACAGTAGTTGCAGAAGCAAACATTAAGCAGCCTGGTACAGTAGTTGCAGAAGCAAACATTAAGCAACCTGGTACAGTAGTTGCAGAAGCAAACATTAAGCAGCCTGGTACAGTAGTTGCAGAAGCAAACATTAAGCAACCTGGTACAGTAGTTGCAGAAGCAAACATTAAGCAGCCTGGTACAGTAGTTGCAGAAGCAAACATTAAGCAGCCTGGTACAGTAGTTGCAGAAGCAAACATTAAGCAGCCTGGTACAGTAGTTGCAGAAGCAAACATTAAGCAACCTGGTACAGTAGTTGCAGAAGCAAACATTAAGCAACCTGGTACAGTAGTTGCAGAAGCAAACATTAAGCAGCCTGGTACAGTAGTTGCAGAAGCAAACATTAAGCAGCCTGGTACAGTAGTTGCAGAAGCAAACATTAAGCAACCTGGTACAGTAGTTGCAGAAGCAAACATTAAGCAACCTGGTACAGTAGTTGCAGAAGCAAACATTAAGCAAGCTGGTACAGTAGTTGCAGAAGCAAACATTAAGCAGCCTGGTACAGTAGTTGCAGAAGCAAACATTAAGCAACCTGGTACAGTAGTTGCAGAAGCAAACATTAAGCAGCCTGGTACAGTAGTTGCAGAAGCAAACATTAAGCAGCCTGGTACAGTAGTTGCAGAAGCAAACATTAAGCAGCCTGGTACAGTAGTTGCAGAAGCAAACATTAAGCAACCTGGTACAGTAGTTGCAGAAGCAAACATTAAGCAACCTGGTACAGTAGTTGCAGAAGCAAACATTAAGCAGCCTGGTACAGTAGTTGCAGAAGCAAACATTAAGCAGCCTGGTACAGTAGTTGCAGAAGCAAACATTAAGCAACCTGGTACAGTAGTTGCAGAAGCAAACATTAAGCAACCTGGTACAGTAGTTGCAGAAGCAAACATTAAGCAACCTGGTACAGTAGTTGCAGAAGCAAACATTAAGCAGCCTGGTACAGTAGTTGCAGAAGCAAACATTAAGCAACCTGGTACAGTAGTTGCAGAAGCAAACATTAAGCAGCCTGGTACAGTAGTTGCAGAAGCAAACATTAAGCAACCTGGTACAGTAGTTGCAGAAGCAAACATTAAGCAACCTGGTACAGTAGTTGCAGAAGCAAACATTAAGCAACGTGGTACAGTAGTTGCAGAAGCAAACATTAAGCAGCCTGGTACAGTAGTTGCAGAAGCAAACATTAAGAAACCTGGTACAGTAGTTGCAGAAGCAAACATTAAGCAACCTGGTACAGTAGTTGCAGAAGCAAACATTAAGCAACCTGGTACAGTAGTTGCAGAAGCAAACATTAAGCAACCTGGTACAGTAGTTGCAGAAGCAAACATTAAGCAACCTGGTACAGTAGTTGCAGAAGCAAACATTAAGCAACCTGGTACAGTAGTTGCAGAAGCAAACAACGTTGGACATTCTTTTGACTGATCGACCAAGTGACGGGGAAGAATCTGGCGTAGGGATTGTTTAAGATAAATAATCTTGCTTTCAGAATTCCACAACAGACAATCTTCGGCATTAAAGACAGTTCAAGTTAACAAATACTTCGAAAATATAACGGAGTTGTACCAAAAATGCATTTTTTTTTTCCAATTGTAGTTCTTAATATGGATGAAAGTGGTTCCAACAGTTCCAAAGTTGTGACAACAGAACGAAAGAAAGTCTTTGGAATTGTGTCACACGGAGAAAGAAGTGAAACATCAGTGTCTTTTGTGCCATGAGTGCGAGTTTGTTCGACGTTCCTCTTGTGTTTGTTCGCAAGGAGATAAGAGGAACTTTTAGCTGGAGTTTTCCTGAAAGAGTCGACATGTGTTCCGACTCGGGATGTATTACTTCGACCCTGTTCGTAGAATTGAATCATTTCC
This sequence comes from Reticulitermes speratus, assembly GCA_021186555.1. Lineage (NCBI taxonomy): Eukaryota > Metazoa > Arthropoda > Insecta > Blattodea > Rhinotermitidae > Reticulitermes > Reticulitermes speratus. The sequence goes on along the minus strand of JAJKFL010000003.1, from coordinate 2,308,123 downwards.
AGGAGAAAGTAAGGTAAAAGTAAAGGCAAAATTCTTCCTGTCCACGCCATAAAGGCATATAGGGGGAGTAGAGGAATAGCGCCACTCATTTTTAACCTCGGTACTAGATGGAGGTGAGTGATTAACTTCACGCCCCGGCCGCTTTACCACCGAGAAAGAACCCCGGTACCCATTAAATAGAAGGCTGGGTGGGCCCAAGGGCTGGTCTGGACGTTTTGAAGAAACGAGAAATATCTTTCCCCTACCGGGATTCGAACCCCTGACTGTCCAGCTCGTCACCTAGTCACTGTACAGACTGCGCTACTGCGGCTCCCGGGGAAACTAAGGACTGGTACTAATCATTCTGCATTGCGTGTCTGCAGGCTTCTGCCACAGTCTAAATGAGATATTCGCTCTTGTGGAATTTTCCGCGGCGTAAATTGGTAGTAAGTTTCCGATGTTTCGGACAACCTATCGGTCCCATCTTCACGGGCCAGGCAGTCTTGACTCTTTGTTGAAGATGGGACCAATAGTCTGTCCCGAAACGTCGGTAACTAACTACCAATCTACGCTGCCTAAAATCCGAGAATAGCAAAGATCTAATTCCGTATTGCTTTTGTTAGACAAATTTTCTGCTCATATAATCGTAGAAGCCATAAAACTTTTCCTCGAACACTGCGTACACCTGGTAACAATCACAGTCCATAATAGCCATAACTTTCATCCACTGGACAGATGAGTTTTAGGCTGTTAACATGTGTTTGTCCTGATGAATACCAGATGGTTGTAACATACCCTGTGAGAAACGTAACGCAGTACCAGTTCTGCAAGCCATTTGGCTGAACCTATAAAAGGTGTTCTACACTAGAGACGACAACAAGCGCTTCTAGGCCATGTATTCGTATCATATGGTCTGTTAACCCACACATCTTCGCAGGCGAGGCTTTCCTCTCGTCTGACGTCATAGACTTAGCAGGAACGCAGGAGAACTATGATAAGCTTTAAGTTGCATTCAAGAAATAGAGCCATTTCAGTCCACTGGTCATAAATTTTATTGCTTTTTCAGAAGCTCTTTGTTTACAGATTTCAGCCAGCCAAGTAGCTCAGTTGTATGTAGAAAGAACTCTGGTTTTACCAAAAGATATCCTTCCAGTTCCTGCAAAATGTGAGCCAATGAAACGAAGTAGCCCAAGCAAGGGAAACTATCGGAAATGTTATTAACTGTATATAAAAAGCAGCTGATGTTGGAACCGGCAAAAAGAAGGAGAAAAACAGAAGAAAGTGAGAATCAGGAAACGGGTCACCTTAAGAAACGCGAAAACTCAAAAGGAGAGGGCATCCAAACATTCACATGAAACAAGGTGTCCTGGCTGTAATGAAATTTATAAGGCATCTCTTGATGGAGGCTGGATTGGGTGTGGATCGTGCGAACTGCGGTCTCATAAAAACTGCTGCTTTTGAAATTGCTGCTAAATTCCCGTGCGATTTCTGCGCTTAAGTAGTCAGAATCCCTTTTAATAATTTCAGTTTACTGAGACGTGCTTTCCAGTGAGTTTTTGTAATTAATTCCTTCTTGTGATTTTGTCTAAACGTTATTCAAGGACGTTTATTTGGTATTTTGTAAGTATGGTGGAAGAAAATTATGTCCTTCGTTATTACGTGCTTTCAACTCTGCACTGTCTCATGGATTTTTGTCGTATAGGTTTGGGACTTTTGCCTCACTAATGGGGCCAAATATTGCACTTTGCCTACTTAAAATTAACATTAATTTGTGATGCGAACTCAACTGCTAAACGTAAGTTTTATATGTAAAACATGACTTTATAAATACGGATTTTAGAAATTGTCGTCTAATGAATGTCTGAGAAAAAATCCTATCAAATCTTGAGCGAACTTAGCCCCATTCTACGCTGTTGTTATCAGAAGCGCAAGCGGGCGAAGTTTGAGGGATCTTCAAACCAGGCAGTGTTGTTCAGAAATGGATTGATTGTGATCAAAACCGTATGCTTCATGGAAGAACAGCAAAATATTTCGTTCAGTATTCGCTGTTACTTTCTCTTCACATCGGTATACTATTCTAACAAAATCACGGTGTGTAGGCCTAAGGGTGGATTTATTCTTTCCTTTTAGAATATTCAAGTTATAAATAAATTGAATTGAGGAGAATCATGTTGGTAAGCTGATAGTCCATCAGCTGGTGAAGTTCCGTGCTTCTTATGGAAACGGGAGGTTCATTGCCGCTTGCACAACAGTCCGCTTCTGATCCACGTCCTGAGTCACGATGAATATATTATATTCTACTGACTCATTTAATTTCTTTAAAATATTATTTTTAATATTATCCTTACATCTACGTGTTTGCCTCCCAGGTGGTCTCTTTTGCATTAGATATTCAGAATGGAAATGCATGAGCTCCTTCTCTCCCCTCTGACTACTACATCTCGAGCTCATCTCATCCTCCTAAAGTTGTTCGCCCTAATTATATTTGCTGAACAGCACAGTGCTGCTCACTATGCACTTTGCTGCACCTTCCCTAAGTTCTGCCTTCTTAGATCCAAATACTCGTATCTCCTCCCACACTGTTCTCAGACACACTGAATCTATTTTTCACGTTCACTGAACAATTACAACGAAAGCATTTTCGTAAAGAATTTTCATAACTTCTATGTCTTGCGTTATTAGCTTTCCAGTCAATAACAGAAGCTATATGGTACACCACAGACCTCACTCTACTGGTTAGTTACGCTCTATATACAACTAAAAGGACAAAAAAAACAGGCAGAATTTATCTATTGGCATATGCGTGTATAAAGAGTTTCAGAATATCGCCCACTGTATCTGTCGATTTCTGTAACAAAATCAGACCGTAAGCGTGTTAGTGGTGAATATGGCTCTTAAATCTGATTCGACCATTCGGAGGAATGCTTCCGAAGCCTCAATAACGTCGTAACAGCACAGTAGAGTTGAATGTCAAATAATTAACTTATTTATTTATTAATGGTTTTCCTATCGACTGAGTCGGTATCTCGTTATCTCAGATTATGCAGCGTCGAATAGTAGAAGGATTAGTGAGGACTGAATTGGAAAGGCTGTGAAAGGAAGCCGTCGTGACGTATTTGAGGGCCTATTCTGATTTTGCTTCAAGTGATAACCGGTGCCACGAACTGGCATAGGTGGATAAAGGAAGACTGACACACTCGTAAGCCAAAGTATGATGTAACATTTTAACTTATAGCATTAATATACGGTAAAATATGAGTGACGAGGCTGAACAGCCGGCAGAGATTTGAAACAACGAAGAGAGGCATCGTAATTCGGAGTTTTTACATTACGAGATATAACGGGCACGGACACAGCAGTTTGCTACAGATCCAGCCCTGGCAGGAAAGTGTTTGAATCGGGAGTGTCTGTCACTGCTGGATGGAGCCGTGTTAACTGCATTCACGTCATCGTCTGCGTTGTGTTCTGTGAGATTTGTGGTTCTCGCTGGTTTGGCTATGAAGATTACTGTTTACTAGAATGTAGTGTTAGCTGATACAATTTACCGAGGTTTGAGAGGAAACTCTGCATCCGTCCTTACTGCGTTTTCTACACCGAAGATTAAGGCAGCGGGTTTGTCTGAATCGTCGGTACGTATCTACTAGACTACACGTCGTTACATTCTATGAAAGAGCATTTTCTGGCTACACATGTTTTCGTGTATGCGATACTTCTAAGGAAGAACAGGGTGTGTGAGAACGGAGCGTCGATGTGGAGTACTTGGACCTAGAATGGAGCGTCGATGTGAAGTGCTTGGACCTAGAACGGAGCGTCGATGTGGTGTACTTGGACCTAGAACGGAGCGTCGATGTGAAGTACTTGGACCTAGAACGGAGCGTCGATGTGAAGTACTTGGACCTAGAATGGAGCATCGATGTGGAGTACTTGGACCTAGAATGGACCATCGATGTGAAGTACTTGGACCTAGAACGGAGCATCGATGTGGAGTACTTGGGCCTAGACCGGAGCATCGATGTGAAGTACTTGGACCTAGAATGGACCATCGATGTGAAGTACTTGGACCTAGAACGGAGCATGGATGTGGAGTACTTGGACCTAGAACGGAGCATCGATGTGAAGTACTTGGACCTAGAACGGAGCATCGGCGTGGAGTACTTGGACCTAGAACGGAGCATCGATGTGAAGTACTTGGACCTAGAATGGACCATCGATGTGAAGTACTTGGACCTAGAACGGAGCATGGATGTGGAGTACTTGGACCTAGAATGGACCATCGATGTGAAGTACTTGGACCTAGAACGGAGCATGGATGTGGAGTACTTGGACCTAGAACGGAGCATCGATGTGAAGTACTTGGACCTAGAACGGAGCATCGATGTGGAGTACTTGGACCTAGAATGGACCATCGATGTGAAGTACTTGGACCTAGAACGGAGCATGGATGTGGAGTACTTGGACCTAGAACGGAGCATCGATGTGAAGTACTTGGACCTAGAACGGAGCATCGATGTGGAGTACTTGGACCTAGAATGGAGCGTCGATGTGAAGTGCTTGGACCTAGAACGGAGCGTCGATGTGAAGTACTTGGACCTAGAACGGAGCATCGATGTGGAGTACTTGGACCTAGAATGGACCATCGATGTAAAGTACTTGGACCTAGAACGGAGCATCGGTGTGGAGTACTTGGACCTAGAACGGAGCCGATGTGAAGTACTTGGACCTAGAACGGAACATGGATGTGAAGTACTTGGACCTAGAACGGAGCATCGATGTGAAGTACTTGGACCTAGAACGGAGGACATAACACGAGACCGGAGAAATCTGCGTTATGACAAGCTTTATTATTCGCACTGTTCACCATTTATTAATGACAGTGCTCAAATCAAGGCGGATCATGAATGTACACAAAGTTTTTGTCGGAAAACCCGACGGGAAGACACCACTTTGAGACCGAGGTATAGATGGTAGGACAACATATGTTTCTTAGAGTGTGGGGGTGAGGACTAGATTTATCGGACTGTGGAAGGTGTACAGTGGTGGGCTTATGTGGCCACGGCAATTTATATTCGGGTTCCGTAAATGGTGACAATTAGAGTAGTTAAGTGGCTCTCAGCTTCTCAGAATGGATTCTCCTATAGGGAAACACTTGTTAAAATATTAATATTTTAAATAGTAGCTGTGTTATCAAAATAGTATTGCAAGTGTGCTGTGAGATATAACAATGTTATGTCAAAGAGATGGAGGCAGTGGGTTCCTTCAAAACATAGATAGCTATCTATAAAGTTACTTCGTGTGACATCCCGAAGACAGTACTTTTCTTACGAATAGTGCGTTATAATTGGACAGAGTATTAAGATTGAGTGGTTTGTGTTCTGCTTCATGTTAGGAATCCCTGGGTTCAAATCACGGCAATGAGGCCTTCTATCATAACGTGTTCCTTGTTTAATCTCGGTATCTCCTGACAATTCCTTCCAAATCCTTTCTACGAAATTCTTTATTTACTGACTGTCCTGTCTTTCGACACTAACATGAGGTACTGAAACTTCGCTAAATACAGCATAAATAATTAGATATACAGTTTGTAATAACATTTCACTGTGAAAATACGTTCTCTGGGCTGAAATAACAGTTCTACAGCACAGACTAATGCAATTACTGCACTTTACACTGAATGCAGTGTGTACCGTGCAGTGAAATTGAATGTGACGCCGGTAAATTCGAACGCAGTTCCGAAGTAACACAATTTGAAAATCTGCTCAAGTAGCTTAACGCAGTATCAAGCGAACTGACTGTAATGTCAGGACCATAACGCGGACGAATAAGCCTCTGTAGTAACTGTGCGTACTATGGTTGTAACATACAGAATCTCGTTTAGAAATTCTCGCATTAAGCGGCTATTATTTCCTTAAACAGCATTAAGTGGTTGGTTTTATAATGGAGACACGATGTGTCCTTTTGAGGTAGAAAATGAATGTTCCTGTTTTCTTCATATTAACTTCATTTTGCAAAGGTTTTGGCAGTACAGCGGTCAGCGTCATAGAAACTGCAAAGGTTTTGACAGTACAGCGGTCAGCGTCATAGAAACTGCAAAGGTTTTGACAGTACAGCGGTCAGCGTCATAGAAACTGCAAAGGTTTTGACAGTACAGCGGTCAGCGTCATAGAAACTGCAAAGGTTTTGGCAGTACAGCGGTCAGCGTCATAGAAACTGCAAATGTTTTGGCAGTACAGCTGTCAGCGTCATAGAAACTGCAAATGTTTTGGCAGTACAGCGGTCAGCGTCATAGAAACTGCAAATGTTTTGGCAGTACAGCGGTCAGCGTCATAGAAACTGCAAATGTTTTGGCAGTACAGCTGTCAGCGTCATAGAAACTGCAAATGTTTTGGCAGTACAGCGGTCAGCGTCATAGAAACTGCAAATGTTTTGGCAGTACAGCGGTCAGCGTCATAGAAACTGCAAAGGTTTTGGCAGTACAGCTGTCAGCGTCATAGAAACTGCAGTCAAGCTAGAAATCTTGGCATATTCGTATTTCGTAACATCACTCAGGAAATGCTCTGCTGTTTCACATAGTGAAACCGGCATTACAAACGAGGAGGTGACGACCGAGTTAATGGCATCCTGAACTTTTAGGTCTGGTGTCCAAGACAGTGAACCGATTCTACCTCTGTGCGAGGCTTCGTGAACAAATCTCAACCCCCGCTGCTTACATTGTAAATGACTCCGTGGAATGACTTCGTGAACAAATCTCAACCCCGCTGCTCACACTGTAAATGACTCCGTGGAATGAAGTCCTTCACATAAAGCTGATAGTCATTCACCTGGTGTTCACAAGATCCCACCACTGGATACTATTCGGAGCCAGATTAATCCAAGCCACCTGCCGCTTTCTTGTTCTCGTGGGGCCCGTTAAACGCAGGCACAACGTCCGAACTGTGGCTAGAGTGCCACAAGTTACTGAGTCTGACTTTGCACAAGATATATACTAAATCATTTCTTTAAATTCCCCATCAATTAAAAGATGTTTCGCCGAAGTCTCTTGTGCCATAATGTTAAAGCTCTTGAAGCATTAAAGTGCCATCAACTGTAAAACAAGTTACTCCATTCTTCCTTTGTCTCATTTTTGTTGCTGTTGTATACAAAAGTCACTAACTAAAGAATAATAATAATAAGGCGTATATTATTGTAAATATGACGTTTCATTATGAGGTTTGCAGGTCTAAGATACAATCATTAATGCAAATTGTTGACAACTGAACCAACGTAACTGCTTAAACCCCTGACAACACAGTGTCCCGTAAACACTTGTTAATGCTCGAATAATAGGTACACATTGCTAATAGAAGGTACAGCTGAATTAAGCACCAAGCCACGAAGACGTATGTAGGAGTGGAGGTATAGGTTCAAGAATTCCTAATTTTAATTTCTTGAGATACATTTGCACTGGATGAATACAGCACCCTGATATCGTCTGCTAAGAATTTTGCGCAAAATTGCGACTCGAATTTTCTTTGACTCTCTCTCTCTCCTTATCATAGACTTGTACTGCGTATACTGTTACACGCTTAAGTGTTTGAAACGTGGAAAAAGTGAAAGTCCTTTTCTATCCAATACCTCCCGATTTCCGAAAGAGCGTTGGTTTTGGGAAGGTTCGCAGCCTTCCCGCTTTTGTTCTTCTGGTAAGAGCAACATTTAGGTGAAGATGAGTATGGAGCGTTTGTTGGGATGATATAGATAGGGGAAATTCGAAGTACTCGGAGAAAACCCTGTCCCAGTGCCACTTTGTCTACCACAAATCGAACATAGATTGACCCGGCATCGAAACTGGGCCCACGCGATAAGAGGCCGGCGACTAACCACCTGAGTTTTAAGCCTGAATTTAAGCTGAATGTTACTTAAAAATTCAGTTCGTACCTCACAGAAAACACTGTGTTACCATCATACAGACTAATCGGTTAATGCTGCTTACGTAAATGATAATTTATTTGAGAATCATACGAAATACAGAAAAACACTGTGTGGATAAAATGTACAGTTCTTCGTGTTAAAGCAGGTGATATATGTATGTAGGCCTGTAATATTGACTCTGCTTTGGAAGGTTATAAGGCATCCTTCTCCGGCTGCGTCAGTTTTTTAAAGTAAGCAACAAGAATATCGGGTTCTTCTTTACAAGTTAATATCGTTTGACTCTTGCCACCCTGAATCTCATGAACATGCAATGAGTCTATCCTACCCAGGGTCCCAGCGATCAATACATATCTCACACATACACAAAGCAGTGCTGCGCTAATTCACCTGTCCGCTTTCTTTACGGAGATGTTCGATCATATTTTCCACTGTGTCCTGCCCAGCTTTATATTTCTATTTATTAAGGTCTTAATGAAAGCCGCTACCAGACAAATGTGACCCCTCACTTTGCTGAAACTGGCCACAAAGGGCCGTGCGTCACACGTAACTGTATTGCTTTGAGTTCAAAATGTCAAGAGAAAAAATACTGAACTGCCAGTCTGGCAACTTCCCGTTCACATTTTACATTCTGTGCAACGCAACATTCCTTCTTTAAAAGGTACCGCGTTTGATCTCAGGATGGGTGTCGCGTCCCTGTGACAAGTTCTTCTTGACTCTTCTCAGATTCTGGAGGGAAGTGCTTAAGATGGGCCACGATCTCTTGCTCCTAGATGCAGCTAAAGCTTGTCTGGTTTGTTATTCCGTTTCGACCGGTAAATAGTTACCACAGCCGATCCCAGTGGCTGCGCGGCCTAAGGCATGGGTCTGCGGCCGCTCGCTTACTGGGACTGTGGGTTCGAATCCCACCGAGGGCATGGATGTCTGTCTGTTGTGAGTGTTGTGTGTTGTCAGGTAGAGGTCTCTGCGACGAGCTGGTCCCTCGTCCAGAGGAGTCCTACAGAGTGTGGTGTGTCTAAAAAGTGTGATCGTGAAGCTTCGAACAATGAGGCGGCCTAGGCCCCCAAGGGGCTGTCGAGCAATTAAAAAAAATAGTTACCACAAACGTAATAATCTAGATGGTTGGAGTCTTCAGCAACATCACTGCGAGGACCTCAAATCTCTCATCTTAAGCTGTTTATGTATCGTTCTGCATTATATAACTGTAGTAGCTGACACCGTCTTGAAAGCGGTCATAAGTGACTTTATGTTAAAGTAGATGATATACGAGTATCCATTCTCCGAATGGGCTGTTTTTAATTCATGACGAAAAGCCTGTACTGCGTGAGTCTGTGTACGACGTCTATTCCTTCGTAAGTTCTGTAACGACAGGTGTGTGAGGTTGTTCTGAAATGCCAACAAGGAAAGAGGATACACATAATTGTCTATGAGAAAAAACAGTTAGTCTCAGGATTAGCACCTTAACAGTGACTGTCCTTGTGCTTCATTAAAGGGCACAGCAAATTCAAGGCGGAGTGGAAACTGCAGTCGCCTGAACTGAAGTGGTACCTCACTGGGAATTGATGGTATTTTGGAAATGAATACACCCTTGCCTCCTGCACAGCCAGTTAATCCAGCACAAAAATATACAGATGGTTAAACAAAATATCCACACTTGCTATATCACGGAAACACATCCCGCTGTCTTTCGGGAAATAGACAGTGCCCTCGATGCTGGAGGGTAGGTGAACAGGCGCTGTATCATCTCCTGTTCTTTTGTGGGAAATACGTGCACTATGAAGCAAGTAAGAAGCGAAGAACCAGGTTTATTTTATGTACCGGTACACAGAGATTACGCATGTCCTTTATTTTGTAAATTTTGTTATGAAAATTTTGCATAGAGCATTCCTACAGGAATGAGTTACGATTTTGCTGCCGGTGTTTATTTAAACAGTCTTCTAGATGGTTCGAGAGTAACGAATTATTTGTGCTGTTCAGAGGACATGAATAATTACTTTTAAATGGTGAAGAATGCGAAATACATTGCTTCTACTGATTTCCAAATAAATCCAGATTCATGTTTTAATAATGTGCTCATCGTGAAAAGCGCTAAAATGAACCACAAAAAAGGTTTCGGCTGTGGCCACGGGATGGCATTTGTCCACGTCACAAATTCGATAATGTTGTCATATTTTGATGGAATACTGTAAAGTGGGGCTGACGAGTCTTCTAACTTTTAGTCACATACATTTATAACCATTGAAAATATAGGGGTAATTATACGTACCACCTGGTTTAACTTTCAACAGGCCGTGCCATGACTCAGGCGGTTAGTCGCCGGCCTCCCACCGTGGGGGCCCGGGTTCGATCCCGGGGTCAGTCCATGTGGGATTTGTGGTGGACAAAGTGGCACTGGGACAGGTTTTTCCCCGAGTACTTCGGTTTTCCCCTGTCACAAGAAGCCTTAAGGCTGCGGTGCGTCCGTAGCATCTGCTGCGGGGCCCTTCACCACAAAAAAAAAACTTTCAACAACTGTGCATTGTGCCCGTAGATTGTATTTATGTTTCGTAAGAATCTCAAAATGAACAGCTATTAATTAACTTCATGGAGCACAGTCCTGCTTGAGAAGCCAACAGGTCCTCAGCTAGTCAAGAAATTCCCCGCGTTTTATGGAACCTAAACTTTCATTACCGCATTCACAAGAGCCCGCACCTGCCCGTATCCTCAGCTAGATCAGTCCAGTCCATGCCCCATCATACATCTTCATTCATTTTAATATTATCCTCCCATCTACCCTTAGGTCTTCCAAGTGGTCTCTTTCTCTCAGGTTTCCGTATCAAAACACTGTATGCAACTCCCCTCTCCCCATACGCTCTATATACTCCGCCCATCTCATTCTTCTTGATTTGATTATCAGAATAATATTTTGTAAACAGTACGGGTCTTGAAGCTCCTCGTTATGCAGTCTTCTCCACGCCTCTGAGATAAACAGCTAGTATTTCCCAAAACAGCATTAACCAGTTGGTCTATGTAGTTAGGGCGTCGTGTGCCTACTGGGAGGTCGGAACGGAATTTTAAATACTGCTATGTGTATAACATTATTATGCGTGTACCCTAACAGTCCTAAATGATATAGCCAGTTTGTGCTGCTTATTTCAAAGCTGCAATATTGAAACAGTTCGTTTTACTTGCTTACGCATGCACGTGTGTATGTATGTTTGAAATATTTGTAGTTCAACTGAAATTAGGTTTTGTTACCTGCGGCCACGTGAACACACACTGTGGCCATATATTGTTAATGTGTTTTGGAAGTACTGGACTTCACAAACTTTTTAATGAACGTGCAACTTTAAGGTAATTATATGGTGCGATGCAGCATCTGTGCTTGTTAGATCTGATACACATAACATTACATTTATCTAGGATCTGACGCCGTGTAGGTTGAGAAACTTGTTGTTTTCATCTGTGGATAGATGATACCGCCCTGAGATCCTGAAGTTCATCCAAGTTGCATATATAGTAGAAATTCCTACCTCTCAGAAAATACACTGCATCTCTGTTACAAAGAACGATCCGTTAATAATGTTAGGTAAGTAATCGCCATATTTTGTGATGATATGCGTAACATAATACACTTTTGTGGGCTAATATTTATGTGCCTAGCTCCATGAAGCGTACTTCTTTGAAAGCTGATAGTCGCTCAACCGATAAGAAGTGTCTCTCGTTCTGGAGCCGCAAGTTTCATTACCAAGTTCACATTCACCCACTTTTTCCTATCTTGAACTAATTGAATACATTTTAAACCCTCTCGCACTATATTCGATCATATTTAACAATATCCTCCCGCTTGCGCTTCGATCTCTCGTATTTCTTTCTTCCAGGCTTGTTGCGAGTATAGCTCTTGTGCTTATATCGCCATTCGTGCTACGTGCTCCGACCATCTCATGACAAACTTTGTATTGTGCTTAATGTTCTTCCAACTATTTTGTCAGTTATCCAGGACACCACTTTGTAACACCAAACTGAGACGAGCAAGACGAATTTGTTCCATGTACATTTTGAAGTAACCTAAACTTATCACCCCTTACAAATGCAAAATGTCAGAGTGCTGTGTCTTTTGTTGTCAATTATATTACAGACAGGTACCTGTAAACATGGATTTAATTACGGACTTGTAAATGGCAACTTGGTGTTTTTCTTCCTTGTTTGTTTTTCGTGTTTGTATGCTACTTAATGAAGCTGCATATTAAACCCATAAGTAAATGCTCTCCTGAATGAGCGTATGCAGGAGGAATTTGAAATGCTTCCTTTGCTGGGAATCTTGTTTGTATGTCGTTAATTAGCTATAATGTTTGTGAAAGTCTGCACTGTATTACGGAAGCTATAATGAGCTATGTGCACGTACCAGAGTCCTTCTTGAGGAGCCAACAGTTGTTGAGCTACGCAAAAATTTCCCCTCCCTTATAGAGCTGGTGACCTCATTACTGTTGTCACTGGAGCCCGCCATCAGACCCTATCTTGAGCCAAATAAATCCGGCCCACACACAACCTAATTGATTAATATCGGTTTTAATATTATCCACCAAATTGAAGTCTCGGACACGTCTCTAGCTTTTGGGTTTTAAGTTCGTTTTCGGATGCGTCACGTGCCCCGCCAGAAGTTTATTCGTGAATTACTTGCTGTCATTTCACGTAGGCCTTTAGACAATTGAATGTATACCTAGGATTGTGAGAATCAATCCAGGAGGGTTATGTTGTTTGTATGGAAGGACTGAAGCACTGTCATACATTCCGATTATCCCGTAAGACTGTTTTTCTCTGGTGTCCGATCTTAGGGTGCGATCTGTCACTGAACGCCATGTTCTTCAACGTTCAAAACTGATTTTTTTTTGTAAATTGGACGTCTTGGGGGAGAAGTTTGTCACCGCATTACCAAGCTGTGATGTTCATAGAAGCAGCAGGTTCATTCCAAACTGTTAGTAAATTTCTACCAGACTACACGGTATGACATCCAAAAATACAGTATTCTTCAAAGTGGTAGAAATTTGGTACCGTAGGACTTCATTATTAGTTATAAATTATTATTAGTTACAATTACATATTATTTTTGTTTAAGGCTTTATAGCGCTGTGGTTATCATATGATATTTATTTTATCTCTTCACCGAACACAGCAGCTTGATCGCATAAAAAGATTGCATTCGCTGGGACATGACTTTACAGCTGCGGTGTTCAAGACAGCGACAAATGAAATGCAATATGTATGCATTGCTTGTTTTGATAGTAAATACTTTGCATTCTGCCTACACAGAGTATTTATATGTGTCATATAATTCTGGCAGTAAACGGTTATCATTTTCATAACTGCATTACCGATTATTGGTCTTTGTGGTGGAGATACGGTAGCTATTTGTTACTGTGAGGTAGAAACTAGATTTTGTATGGATATTTAGATTAACTTCAGGTTTCAAATGGTCACTTACTGATTTAAGTAGCATTTACATATCCCATGAGGAACAGGTTGCGAGCAGTTTCTCGTAATGTGAAGTTTTCTGTGAGAGAACGTTCGCCGATGGACTGATGACATCTGTCTCCGTCAGCGGGGCCAAATGCTCAACATGCTAACCTGTAGACGAAAAGAAACAGTTCAGTTCACTTCAGTTCGCAGTTTGCCATGGAACAGCATCGCCCAGCTCGGGTCCTGTTGTACGGACCGGCGTAACAACGTTTTGACACGGTGGAAGACAGCATCCGGAAACTCCATTATCTTGCTTTCTTCCTCAAACACTTAACGTACTGAAGACAGACCTGTTCCCCACTTACGGCGCACTTCGTTCTTCGCCCGATTCAAGTCTTTCTTCCTCCGGCAGATTTAAAGAAGCTGTAACACGTAATGCTCTACTGTTTTAATTGTCTCTTCCCCATTGGCTTTCTGATTTGATGTTGCGTAATGTTCACACCAATTTCTGTGAAATATATTAATTCGTTTAAAATTGATTAGAAGGGAACGCTCGCGGCTACTGTTTATGTAATTATTTATTTATGGTGTATGTTAATAGTTCAGGCTATATAGCGTCGAATGACGGGACGTGTAAAGGATGTGGATGTGGAAGTCATGACCTAGTTTGAGGTACCATCTCGGCATTCACCTGGACCGACGAAGTTCTCGTTGGACAAACCTGCCGAAATTGGAACCCTGGTCATCATAAATGCCAACCGTTCGACCGCGACTTTCGGTTTTTTATAAATTACCGTAGATTTTATTATCCCTAATCGCTGCATGCGGTTTAAGTTAAATCCCAGTTTCGACTACCTCTATGAAGGAGAGTTCTTCTTGAGATTCTGATGGTGGCTCATCTTGTCCATAGTTTTCCCGCCTAATATGGAACCCGAAGTTTGATTACCGTGTTTACAAGGCCACATTACTCTTCCTAAAATGAGCCAGACAAATCGAGTTCCTACCCTCACATTCTATTTATTTAAGATCAGTATTAATATTATCTTCCCATATACCACTAACGCCCCCAATATTATTTGAGCTTGAGAAACAAAGGGAAATGTTTGGCGGCAAAAATCCGAGACGTGATGAGATGGCGGCAGGGGGCTTATTGCAATCTCGCGGCGGAAATGTGAAGCAATAACTCGGCACTGGCTGTTCTGTAACTGTAACTGTAACTGTAACTGTAACTGTAACTGTAACTGTAACTGTAAACTGTAGCTGTAGCTGTAGCTGTAACTGTAACTGTAACTGTAACTGTAACTTAACTGTATCTGTAACTGTAACTGTAACTGTAACTGTAGCTGTAGCTGTAGCTGTAGCTGTAGCTGTAGCTGTAGCTGTAGCTGTAGCTGTAGCTGTAGCTGTAGCTGTAGCTGTAGTTAGCTGTAGTGTAGCTGTAGTGTAGCATGTAGCTGTAGCTGTAGCTGTAGCTGTAGCTGTAGCTGTAGCTGTAGCTGTAGCTGTAGCTGTAGCTGTAGCTGTAGCTGTAACTGTAACTGTAACTGTAACTGTAAACTGTAACTGTAACTGTAACTGTAACTGTAACTGTAACTGTAACTGTAACTGTAGCTGTAACTGTAACTGTAACTGTAACTGTAACCCCACTCTCGCAGACACGCGATTCATTATTTATATAATTTAAACGTCACGAATATTGAATACTCGCGGTTTTAATGTGCTTGTACCGGCCACGTTGGCTCAAGTGATAATATTTCTGATTTGTATTCTTGTGGTATTCGCTTCAAATCTCAGCCTCAGTTCCTCAGATTTGTCCAGTATCACTTCATTCCACATCGTCTCCAAATTATTAGTCGGCAGTCATCTACCTTCTGACGCTGTAGGCTATAGTCCATGCTATTGTCAGTTGTGTGAATAAACCACAAATACATATAGCAACGATCATCTGTTTTCAGTATCAGCGACAAGGTTATTTAGGCCAGCTAAAGATATTAATATGACAGACATAGAGAATGAGTTAGTCTTTTTATTCCCGAAAACCCTTCGACCTTTGGTTGGGCATCAGTGTCAGGGCGAAGTTCCCGGTATGGCTAGTATTATTAGCTACGACTGAAATGGAAGAAACTGCTCCAACATTTATTAAAAAGGAAGACAAATTGCAAATCCTTTTTCAGAAAATTATTTTTTTTCCTATGGCTCGACAGCCCTATATGGGCCTGGGCCTCCTCGTTTCGTCGAGGTTTCACGATCACACACATTAGACACACCACAGTCGGTAGGACTCCTCTGGACGAGTGATCAGCCCGTCGCAGAGACCTCTACCTGACAACACACAACACTCACAAGAGACAGACATCCATGCCCTAGGTGGGATTCGAACCCACGATCCTAGTAAGCGAGCAGCCGAAGACCCACGCCTTAGACCGCACGGCCACTGGGATCCAGAAAATTATTAACTTCGTGTGATATATCGTTTGTATAGCGCATCTGCTAAAAGACTAGGCTTGCGGACGATTTCCTGCCATACCTCACCGTTTGAAGCGCGTGTACACACACACAGAAGGCAAGGATGTGTCTCTGCAGCATCCATTTAAAGTTTAAATTAATTTAAATTTAAATTTAACGTTTACATTTTAAACTCCTAACCGTCCCCGAAGGCATGCGGCTCATAGCGCAGCAAGTCGTCTGGTCGCTTGCATAACGAGAGAGATGGAGAAAGAAGACTAGCAAACGATGCGGCTGAGGTCATGCGGGAAGCTTACCGCATTACCTACTGAAAATGACACAGCACTAAAGGATTTTATTACTTACAAACCTGTTTTCATAATGAGTCAAGCAGATCTTCTGTGTTATTGTGCCGTATTGTTGGGTAATTGCGTTCCTGGCGTTTCGAATGAACCTACTGCCTTAATCTTCAGGGCTATGAGTCCGTGAATTCACTCATAACCCTGAAAATGAAGGCGGCACGTTTCTTCTAAACATCGGGAAGAAATTACCCAACCACACGGCGCAACAACTCAGAATACTTGGTTTCTCAACTGTCACTTGGTGGAAATCTCAGATCAGTGTTTTCATATTCTTAAGAACGTACTTATTTCTGTTACTTTATGTTTGTCGTTAAATTCCTTTCGTAAAGAAGCTAACCGCCGATTGAAGTCAGGGAATGCCTGCTATCAGACGGTGCAGCCTTCTGTCTTCCAGTTCGCTATCCAGACATAAAAAGATTAAAAGATAGAGAACTATAATTTTGCCTCTTGTTTTGTATGGGTGTAAAACCTTGTGTCCCACACTGAGGGAGGAACGTAGGCTGAGGGTGTTCAGGAAGAGGGTGTTGAGGAGGATATTTGGGCCTAAGAGGGACGAGGTAACAGGGGAGTGGAACAGACTATACAACGAGGAACCTTATGATCTGGACTCCTCAACAAATATTATTCGGATGATCAAATCAAGAAGAAAGAGATGGGAGGGGCATGTAGCACACATGGGAGACAGGAGGGCTGCATAGAAAGTTTTGGTGGAGTGGTCTGAGGAAAAGAGAGCACTTGGAAGATCTGGGCATAGATGGGAGGGTAATATTAAAATGGATCTTCAATAAGTAGGATGGGGAGGCATGGACTGGATTGATCTGGCTGGGGATAGAGACAAGTGGCGGGCGCTTGTAAATGCGGTAATGAACCTTCGGGTTCCATAAAATGCGGGGAATTTCTGGACTAGCTGAGGACTTGTTAGCTTCTGAAGAAAGACTCTGCTCCATGGAGTTGCATAAAGATGTGATACTAATTTATTGTGTCCTGTGGGTTCGTGATTGTTTTTATATGAAACAAATGAGACAATAAAGTTTTCGTAATATTTGTTCGTCACTCTCCTTGAATACACAGCAATTCCGCTTTAAAAAGGGAAACAGAAATGGAATGTTGTTTAGTATTAAATGTCGGTAGGTTACTAAGAACTCCAAGAATATGGCTGTTTTCACAGCAGTATCGTTGTCTTGCGGTGCAAGTGCCGCACGACCGGGAGACAGTACAGTAATTACTCTTTTTGTACATTTATGCGGAATTCATTCATTTTTATTGTATTGAAACTCGCCCATTGTTTCCAAGTGGAGTCTGATGGAAGGGTTTTGTCACGAACAAAGTGCACGATTCAGCGCTCTTCCAGGAGTTTGCTGAAGTACAGACAAAGTGAAGTTTGTTTTCTGTTGTAAGGGTTTATAAGATTGCAGTTGTATGGTGCAGAAAACTAACTTCGAATTATTTGATTCTTTAATAACCCTTTGAAGAATGGGTGTGTGCAAAGTTGATAAAAGTGTGATTCAGGACTTATTAGAAAAGCCATTCTCAAGAATAAGTATGGCAGAGAAAACGTAACAAAATAAAGGACGGATAACCCTGCCCCGCTTTATCTAATTTAAAGGGAATAGCAAGGACAGTAAGAGAGCGAAATTTCATCTTAAGTAACAAAAATATATCGTGTAAGACTTTTAGATTCCTCTCTTTTGCGGATAATGAAATTTTTGTGTGTGATCGCATTTATATTTTCAATTATTATTATTATTATTATTATTATTATTATTATTACTGCTACCTAGGACAGTGCTTGGAGGGAGGTTACCCTTCCTCATAACCTGACCTCCGGATCAGGATTCGCCAGTGATCAGTGTCCATAGCATAGATTCGAAATTCAGGCTTAAAGGTGTGATCTAGGCATGCTGCTTGCCGCCTCTTAATTTTGTCCCAGAAAGCAGTCAGTAATATCCGACACTCCGTCAGCAGTAATGTTTTATCTTCAAGCGATTCCTGCTTAGTTGCAGTGATGTGTGTACGGTGTAGAGACTTACTGCTGACCAGATGTGATTAGTGTGATGGAGTGAATAGGCAGGAGATTGTCGGGACATATCGATCGCGCGGAGTAGACGCAAAACACACACACACAACTTTAACCAGAAAACATGAAGGCAATAGACCAAGGCTTAGATGGGAGGTAGGGCTAGTACTAACGTGAACCTCACAGAAAAAATTATGTGAATGAGGTGTAGTGGCGGTCTGTTGTGAACGTGGATATGTAGGTGAACTCTCAACTATTCTAAATTAAGTTATAAACCAACCGATGCACACTAAAACCACTCTTTAAGTAGCTTTATTATAAAATTGTTAAAATTGTACCCCTACACGTGTTTCGATCCTAGGATCTGACCTACACACAACCTCCCGAACCAGACACTCCACCGTAGTACACCGCACGACACGTAGTACACTCCGCTCCACACAAAAACATTTCATATGCTTCTAATACCACACGCCAGCAGTTCCACAATTCTACCATCTACAGTGATTTTATAATTTTACAACTTTTAACGAATCTTTTGACAAGATTTTAACTTATGTTTCAAAGTGCAGATAGAATATTTTAAATCATGTGTTGAAGTGACTGTAGCTTTTAGCAAGAAACCCCCCTGACGATGATCCTAGGATCGAAACACGTGTAGAGGTACAATTTTAACAATTTTATAATAAAGCTACTTAAAGAGTGGTTTTAGTGTGCATCGGTTGTTTTATAACTTAATTTAATATGACGAAGATGCACGGTGTCAACAATGTGAAATCTCAACTATTCTGTAAGCGACTGTAAGCTTCTGAAGAAGGACTCTGCCATTTGGAATTATTTAGTTGCATAGAGCTCGCAATGAACCCAACTTTTAAGAGCCCCGTCTGGCACCTTAATGTGCTTCGAGTTCATCTAACGAATTTGGAATCGTGTCACGACTGAGAAAGAAGGCTGACAAGAAAAGGAGAATGGGAGAGGAACACTAAAGAAAAAATAAAGTATACTGGGAAGAAGTGAAATATTCAGATCGCGGACGGCCGGCTGTTACAAAAAGGAGACACATCGTGGAAGGTGGGAAAGATTGTTCAGAATTACAGAACGGCACAGAACTGAACGGGTGGGCTGAACGGTATGACGCTGTGGCGTGTCACGCAATATACGAGCTCCAGTGGCGGATAGTGCGAGGGCGTGGTCCAATGAAACAAGAACGAAATAAACTTGATACAGCAGTTACAATACAAAGTAAGGTGAACCATGTATGAAACATAAACCGGCTTATTTTAAGAATATATATCTTATGCGACAGATGTACACGTTTTATGTTATTTAACACAATTTTTATTAAATGCTGCCCAACATGTTTCTAGCCTATATAAGGCTCATCTTCAGGGGCTCTTTCGTTGAAATTACAACAGCTATATTATTGGTATATAAAATTCTTAAAATTCCGTTTTGATGTACCTGGTTATTGATATCTGTAACAGTCATTGTGCTTTCACTATAGATTTGTTGGAGGCCTACTCTCGTTATGCTTCTACTTCCTGATTCTTTGTGCTTATTGCTACTGGGCCTACTTTGAAAGCTCCTAGGGCACCGTCGATGAACGGTTTGTATTCCGCAACTTAGCTTCTTAGTAACTAACTCAATGGAACAGAGACATTGTCTGGAAACTAACAGTTGCCCAGCTAGTCAAGAAATTGCTGCCACTTATGTAATCCGAAGGTTCTTTCCATTGTTCACAGCAGCTCGCTACTACGTGATGTCCAGAACGAAGTGGATCCGGTCCAGAAGTCCCATACTTCCTATAAGATTCAATTTAACATTGGCCTTCCATCTATGAGTAGGTTTTTCAAGAGGCCTTTTCTCTTCTAGTTTTCCTACCACAACTCTGTACGTGTGCCCCTCCCATGTGATTGTCCTGATTTGTCATCCTAATCATAGGCTAGTACGACTGTCGACATTTACGTACGACCTTATGTGGCATTAATGCTCTACACTTGCCAGTCTCCTGAGTGAGTTTTTTTTTTTGTGGTTTTCCACTGTCCCTCCAGTAAAATTCCAAAATATTATCTTGATTAGGCCATGACCTCTTCTTTCCAATTCATAGTCAAATTATTCTACCAATCGACGGTACACAGTCGCGTCGTGAAATGAACCACACACAAACTGCAATTACTTCATTAGTATTTTAGATGTAGCATTGTCTATCGTGATGAAATTGTTAACCATACAGTTAAGATGCAATACTCGTATAATACCCTATGTTTCGAAAAATACAGCAGTTGATATACAATCATTAAGGCTTAAGTTTTGGAGAGGGCGGTTTCTTCTGGAAATTTGATTTTAACTGTAGCGGCAAACATTACTTCCATATTTCTTACTACAGAATTGAGATTTTTATCGTTAAAGGAATGAAATGTATATATAATGTGATGAATGTTTGGGACTTTTCTTACCGGAAGGCTGTCTGCTACTTCCTGCTGTCTTCACCATAAAATTTGGTATTTGGGGGTAATAATAAAATTTGTCGACATATTCCAGTTTCGGTTAAAATAAAAAAAAATAGTCGCTTTATATAATGAACTACCTGCGTTTCTGCGCATCTCAGGTGTAAGTCGCTAAAGATTTTTAAGAGTGAAAAATGTTTGAGGAAAGAGTTGTAGTGAAAAACTAAGTACACATTTTGTTCTCAGTACACCTTCCACGCAAGTCTTACGTTTTCGGAGGCAATTAATCTTTATTCTTGTCGCCTGACTCGAGAATCTTTCTATAATACGGAATAATTTTTTGGGGAAATTCGTCCATCAGCAGGAAGATATGTTACATTACAAAATAAAATCATCAGAATTATGGTTGGTGCACATCCTAGAACTTCATGCAGAAGTCTATTTAAAAAACTGAGATTTTGCCTGTTCCATGCCGATATATATTTTCATTAAGAACTTCCTCGTTGATAATCAAGAAACTTTCAAACAAATTCATCAATACACAGTATTAATACAAGCAATAAGCACCATCTTCATAGACCAATTGCCACCTATCATGCTTTCAGAAAAGTACATTCTATTCTAGTATCAGGATCTTCAATAGCTTACCGTGTAATATCAAAAATCTTTAAGAATGAAAAGGCACAATTTAAAGCAGCACTAAGAAGATACTTAAATGCACACTCCTTTTACTCTGTAGATGAATTTCTTATGAGTACTGTTAACCTATAATACTGACGTCTAAGACTGCACATAGATTGTTTAAAGCATTTTGCAATGTACATTTTTGTATGATTTTGTATGTTATGACTTATTCCACATCCTCTTTTCTTGTGACAAAATTATGGATCCTATGTGAGATGTATGTATTATGATGATGTATGTATGTATTATACTCATCATTTATTTCTTTCGTTCATTCAATCGTTCATAATACTGGTGTTACCCCTGCACACACTTTTCAAAACTCTTCAGTACAGATTCCAATACGTAGTGCTTTAAAGCACTCACTGTCCATATTGATTGCTATGCTTACCTTTTTTTTTTGTCATGTTAAATCATAAGACAGTGCAGCACCGTAAGAAGTGGGTCGGCTAATTGTAGACAGATCCTGATGTCGACATACGCGTATATCTCAAGGGTAGCACTCATGGAGAATTACACACCAAAACCAGTAAGGGCATTTGATATCACTTTTGGGCAATATATTTATTTTGTAGCATTTAGAGGCTTGTGTTACAATCATTTGCGAAGGTGGGCTGCTGCTTATCTGACACCCACAAATGCACAGCAATAAGATACTTACCGCGCTGTGGCTGATCAGATCGTCACCTCAACACACTGATATGTTACGTGCCTGCAGTGCACGTCTGCACTAAAGTGGTCCTTTTTTCAAAATCAGGCAAACTTTAAAACAGAATACAGTATAAAGCCAATGTAAATTATATATAAAAATTTGGTCCCTACTGCACAGTGAGGGGGCCGGGATAGCTCAGTCGGTATAGCGACTCGCTACGGGCTGGACGGTCCGGGGATCGAATCCCGGTGGGGGTGAGATTTTTCGCATACGTCCAGACCGGCCCTGGGGCCTACCCAGCCTCCTATACAATGGGTACCGGGTCTTTCCCGGGGGTAAAGCGGCCGGGGCGTGGTGCTGACCACCCACCCCCAACTAGCGCCGGGGTCAAGAATGAGTAGAGCTATACCTCTATTCCCCCTTTGGGCCTTCATGGCCTGTTATAGGGAAAACTTTACTTTACTTTACTTTTACTGCACAGTGAACATTGCGTCACTATTAAAACGTTAATGTCCTTTAGGGAAATGATCGTTGTTTAATATGGAACTGATACACATCCCATAACTACAGGGTGTTGGCAAAGTGTCTGAGATGTTTTAATACTAAAGGTGATACATATACAGTAGTTTCCGTTGTTCTATACAATTTTAAATAAGAACTCTTTTAATGTCATTTTTCTGTGGTGTTTGTGCAAAAATATGTGAAACATTCAGAAACATTTCTTTTTTGAAATGTCAGTAAAAATTTTAATCAAAAGTTAAAGAATTCGTAACCTCGTAAAACTCAGAAGATAATTGTAATTCCCTTCAAGGTAATGAGTTTGTTTTCCTTCGTTATTGATTTCCTCGAACAACCCACCTCAAAAGTTAATGAGATTTTATAAGAGACTAGCGAAACTTTGAAGTAACGAAATTTCTTCAGTCTTGCAAAATACCTCTTTTTTCTTTAACCTTCTGATACATGGATCAGCGCAAGCAAGAACACATTGAATTATAGACACTTGTTAAATTCATGTTGTAAAAACGAAAGGTTGTTTTGTGGCGCGAAGGAAGAAACACGAAGCTAGTCGGCCTGCAGATTTTGGCACTGCTTTGCAACACGCCATAACAGTATATCAGCACGTAGCATGACGCTGCTCATACTTTTCATTCTCATAATCTGTTCAAAGGTGCGGTAAACGCATTGCGTTATTATTTACAGTGCCGAGAAACAATGTGCATTGTCATATACAGTGTTCGTTATTCTTGTCTCAGTTGAAACAAAATTGATGTGTTGACAAATTTAATATACCTCCCATTGTTATATTTCACGAAAATGATTTCACCTTTCAGATAAGTGGTTCTCAAACAGTGTACCGCGAGGTTTTGAATTGACGTGCGATTTGGCAAAGTCGGGGAATACTTAAGCAGAATGACTCCACAGGATGGAGTACAGGAACTGTGAAAAGTCAGAAACATAGCTTCATTACGAAAATAATTAGCTACAAAGTCAAGTGGAAAAAATTACAAAATTATCGGGTTGTGTTGGCTACTTAAAAACGAAGTATCAAATATTATCTGCTTTTGGTCGGAATTGCCCCGAAAGTGGACAAATACGATCACCTATTGAAAATTATGGGCGACGTTTGATAATTGAATTTGACACAAGTACGAGCGCAGCTTTAAGCAGTGTTATGGAAGGTTCAACTTGTTTAGTTAACGGCAGTAGCCAAGAACATAATTGTCACCTGTTAAAGCCCCTGCAAGCAGCATGCGCCCGATATGAACATAAAGCGCACTTTACCAAAGTTCGATGTCTCATCCTTTTTCAGCTTATAAAATGCAAATGTTCTTGTACAAAATTCCTGGCTGGGTGTCCTCACATTCAGCACCGCCGTTAATTCCGAAAACTTGAGATCGTAATTACCCCAAACCGACATATTGAAAACTAAGGGAGATCGCATATCCTAGATGATCCGTTATTTTTGGAACTGGTTCTGTATGTTTGTTATATATCATATATTTACTTCCTGTAATATCCACATAATTCAGAGATTAAAAGCGCTACTGACCATAGGACAAACGATTCTGATTTTTAGAAGCAAATGGATAAAAACGAAAAACTTCAACAAACTACCTTTGCGTCTTTATGACTTCTGCCGCTACATGCCTGCACAAATCAAGTGTATCTAACTCTTCTCATTTTCAAGCAACCGCAGGGAACGGAATTACCCACTGATCGGAATTTCCCCATCTTTACCGTACATAAAATTAGATATGCAAATTAGGACGTTAAAAATCAAAATCTAATAAATGTGTTCCTTGTGCATACGTCGCACCCATAATTCAGAAATGGGGCAGGGGTTCGATGAATTCACTGATAAGCTGAGGGAACTATTAATATATATAAAGATTGGGAACTATTGCATTTACCTAAGCTTTTTCTATCGGTATTTGTAACAAAACTGTCTGGTTTATGATAATTCTATGTTTTGTGAGATAAAAACATTATTTATAATAGCTGAATTATTATAAGTTTACTTCTCTGTTCTGTGTCTGGTGTCCAGTGACGCTCTGTAGTAGTAGTGTAGTGGTGTAGTTGTTGTGTGCGGAGATGGAAATTTGAACTGGCGCGTTTATGCAAATTTTTTTTTCGAGCGCGCCAAAAATTAAAATAACCGCATTAGGAAAGGAGAGCAGAACAGAGGTGGGAGGGGACTGTACCATATATCTAACAAAGAGTTTGTGTCTCAGGCACTACAAACTGGAGGCTGCCATCGCATCAATGAGCTGGAAGGTGCAGTGGTCCGACATCCTAATGATGCCGCCAGGCAAGACACGAGGCAGCGTTTACAGCCTGGCCAAACGTGGCAGCCAAGTGGTAAGTTTTTTCGCTGAAGAAACTAAGGGTAAATTTTATGTTATTCATACCGTACATATTCTTATAATTAATACATAAACCAACTGGGTATTGACACAATACCTTTTGGCCTTGTACTCCTTTGTTCTGAATAACTCCCTGGTGATGGCACTCCGGTGCCGAAACATGCAGGAGTTCTATACTTGCTTCTGAATGTATTTTATTAAGTGCATAAGTTGGTTTACGTATTAATAATAATAATAATAATAAAGGGTAAATATCTGTATCATCTGCTTTCTCCCTGCACAATTTGTTTGTGTGTGTTCCATATGATTCTCACAACAAACAGCAATTATTTGCCCAAACAGCATTGATCGGTTAGTTATTGTAGTGGCTACGTAGTGTGTTTATTGTGAGGTGGGAATTGTGTATTGTTATAAGCATTACAGGCGCTAGAGAGCTAGCGGCAGATTTTATAAAGCACTTATTTGTAATCTACATATGTTCTGTGAGATTTTGTATGCGATAATTGAGGTTTTCACAGTGGTGACTGTGAAGATTGCTGTCATCCACGGTGTGACGCCGTGTAGTCTTGTAGAAGTATACCCCGATGGTGGAGGCAGGAGGTTCATCTTTTACGTCGGTACACTTGTACCACTCTACACGGCGTCACACACCAGAAGAGAGTAATCTTTTATTTTTATGTTTGTTTATTGCATATAACAGATCTGTTCATGTTCAGTTTTTTCCCAGAATTTAGCCTTGCACACCTGTACATAATTTCCATTGTTTTTCTTTAAATGTATGCTTAAATCATACATAAACATGTTTCAGTAAAAGTTGTAGCTGTTAAAGAAAGGCGCCTACAGCGTTGGTTGTAATTGAAGGATACGGAACACAACCAATGTAATTTATCGCACAAAATTTAGTGTGGGCTTGAACACCCAGATTTACCGAAATTTGTTGCTTATCTTTATTGTTTGCATCCCGTTGTGCTAGGTGAAGTACTTAAATAAGGTGTAGGTTTTGCTACACAACAGTCTTTCATTATTAATATTATATGCAGATATAATAATTATAATTATAATAATAGTGAATGGACTTTGAAACAACAAATTTCGACCTGAGTAGGTCGTCTTCAGGTTTCTTCTGTGACGGAATGAGGTTCGGCTTAGTGTAGTGTACACGTACTGTACTGTACTGTACAGTACGTGTACACTAAGCCGAACTCGTTACGTTAGAGAAAAACATGAAGATGACCTATCAGGTCGAAACTTGTTGCTTCAAAGTCCATTCACTATTATTATTATTATTATTATTATACGTGTACATAATAATAATAATGAAAGATTGTTGTGTAGCGTAACCTACACTATGTTTAAGTACTATCTATGTTGGCTAGTTTTCGAGAGAAACATGTGGATTTCACGTGGGCAAATATACTCATTGGCCTCCCAATTATGCTCTCATTTCATATTGTATGTAAATGTATAAAATATTTATAAACGCGTGAAGCTGTGGAAGTGTTGTTAAACACGTCTACAAAGGTAAAGTCGTAATTTGTTACAATAATTCCTTACAAGATTGCAGTTTATGTAACCCGAACAGCAGTACGTCAGCACCTGAACAACATAATCCAATTGCTCATTTCCAGACAATATTCTCAGAAGACGCCTTGAGCCTGGGTGATGGGAACCGTCAAGTGTTCGTTCCGACGGGATTCTACAAGGTGAGTGTGCTGACATTGGTAGAGCGACACAAGGAAACACAGTTCATTGTTGTTTCTACAGGACGTTACTCTTTCGAGCACCATGGTAAATCTGTGCATCGCCTGCATTAACGTTAGAAACTTCCCATTTCCGCACTGTGTTTTTATACAGGTTATACACAAGATGGTGCGGTTTCAATAGTTTTCACTATGAAACGCACCATTCTTTTGTGTATACCTGTATTTCGTATTTTTCCGACAATAAACAGCGTTCCCTAAACAGCTTATATCGGTTAGTCTTTGTAATGGATACGGACTGAGTTCTCTGTGAGGAGGACCTGCGTAATTGTTTAGATTACAGGCTTCAAAGCGTAAGTTAAAATCCTGGTTCTGCATCGTGTGCTCACCTGAATTGAGTCACAAATGAAATTCACAAGAACTACATCAGCCAAAGAAAAACGTATTAGACACTCTGATGCCACTTTGTTCTGACTTCGATGCCTACCTAGCAAGTGCGTAGCAGATGGTGTTAATTAGCCCTCCACGTAATCACATTTGATATTTAAGCTTGTGTCCCGCCGTGGCACCGAGACTTGTATGCGGGCGCAGAAGAAATCGGCTGTGGCCCACCTCCCTACACTCCTGATCTCGCGCCCAGTGATTTCCATCACTTCGAATCCCTGGTTGGCAAGTGATTTGCAGCAGACACTGACGTGAAGCAAGCTGTCAGGATACAGGCTTCGGTGCCCCGGCATGACAAATGCTTAAATGTCAGTTGTGTCTGTGTGGAGTTCTGGTGTGTATCACCTTCTACCCATGTGCTTTTTATGTATCGAAGAAAGAGTAAATTTCTCGGCATTACAGTTTTTTATTGATTCATTCATTCATTCTGCAGTCTGTCTTACGACAGGTCCGTAACCTCTTCCAAAGCGAGTTCTCCACAGGGTGCGATCTACTGTTTCCTCTTTCGATTTCCAGTATCTTCTCTTTTCCTTAAGGTCATCCAGTAGCTGCTTACGTCTTCTCCCTCGTCTTCCCGCCATTTCTATCCTTCCTTCTAACTTTCCTTCAATCACGTGTTTCAGAAGGCAGTTTCTGCGCAAGATGTGACCAATCCAGTTAGCCTTTCTTCTTTTTATTGTATGTACGATATTCCTCTCCTCCTTTACTCTGTGTAATACTTCTTCATTTCTCACACGATCAGTCCAACTGATTTTCTCCATTCTTCTCCATCACCACATTTCAAAACTTCCAGATACTTCTGATCCACTTTCCGAAGTGTCCACGTTTCAGCACCATACAAAGCTATGCTCCAAATGTAGCACTTTACTAGTTTCTTCCTTAACTTTAAGTCCAGTTTGCTGGTGAAAAGATTCTTCTTCTTGTTGAATGCTGCTTTAGTTTCTGATACCATATATATACCTTTGTACTAACTCATTGTACACACCACTGCAGTCTTCCAATTTTCTTACGACTAACTCCATAACTAATTCCATGGTGCAGAGTCATTCTTGAGAAGCTAACAGGTCGTCAGCTAGTCAAGAAATTCCCCGCGTTTATGGAACCCGAAGGTTCATTACCGCACTCACAAGAGCTCGCCACCTGTCCCTTCCTGAGCCATATCAATCCAGTCTATGCCCCCCCATCCCACTTCTTGAAGATCCATTTTAATATTATCATCCCATCTACGCCTGGGTCTTCCAATTTTCTTACGACACCGTCTTCATCCGTAGAATACGAAACTCGTCTCGGGAACTGTTCAGGAGCAGATCCTGATTTCGGCTGTTGTAAATTTTGATGTTTGACGTTACTAAGCAACACTGAGGTAGTGACACAACAGTGCGGTTTATTTGAAGGCTACTACATGTAGCGTGCAATTGCTGTATGTCACTGCGCGATGTACGTATGACTACAATAATGACGGTCACAGCGCCTTAATTTAGGGTTTTCTGCTATAATTGCATACCGGCAATTTAATAGGCGCGTTCGCAAATTTGCCAGAAGGGATTATTAGCTTCGTCATGTCTGTCCAACCGTCTGTCCTTCCGCATGGAACATCTCTGCTACAGCTGGACGGATTTTCGTGAAACTTCATATTGGTGGTGTTACTAAAATCTGTCGAGAAAATTTGAGTGTGGTTAAAATGGGACAAAAGCAACAGGAACGTTACGTGAAGGCCTACGTACATTTATGACTACTTCAGATACTAGCTTTACCGTGGTTGCCATCGCAGTAATTGATAATAATCAATGGTAATCGATACTAATACCACATTTCTTCGTAAGAATTTCTTGGTGCATAATTAAGGATAATAAACACATGCGTCCATACTATTTAATATTTATTGTATCTAAAAATATCAAATTTGGTATGTAGATCGTTTATGAATATACCCATAAATTATGGAAGAAATTTTGTTCTTATATCAGAAATTACAAAATATTTGGACGGGATAAAGAAATGAAGTTATGTATGACCCATAAATTTAACAGAATCATCGTAGGCGTAAGAATAATGTGTTCGACATAAAATGTAATAATGTGCCCTAATAGCAGTAATAGAATGTTACAACATGTACATACTTGTGAACAGCAATAGAAAGTGTTATAATGGTGCATTTAATGGTACGTCCATCTGAGAAGCGTCCACGATGCAAAGATCCTAACGCTCCTCAATGTTAAGTTACACGTACGTTTCTTATCTTCTTCACGTTCACTCATCGACTACTACGTTGGGCCGGGATAGCTCAGTCGGTATAGCGACTCGCTACTCGCTGGACGGTCTGGGGATCGAATCCCGGTGGGGGCGAGATATTCAGCCCCCGTCCAGACCGACCCTGGGGCCCACCCAGCCTCCTATACAATGGGTACCGGGTCTCTTTTCCGGGGGTAAAGCGGCCGGGGCGTGGAGTTGACCACCCGCCCCCATCTAGTGCCAGGGTTAAAGAAAGAGTAGAGCTATACCTCTACTCCCCCTCTGGGCCTTCGTGGCCTGTTCTAGGGAGAACTTTACCTTTATACCATTGACTACATTGCCACCTTCATGTGCCGATTGTCTATAAATCTAGGAGCCTCAACCTCCTGGGACTCTAAGGGCCTGGCAAGGCCTGTAATGGGATTGCTTTACCCTTTTTACTACAAATACGTTTATAAATTCGCTTGCTAATGAATTTCAGACACACAAGTAAAACACTTCCAGACTCGAACATTTGTTGCTTTAAGCCCTCCAAAACTCAGATAACTTTCCAACGCTTGAGATGGTGTTCTGCTTATTTGCTTTCCCCAGCGCTGGTAAACTAGTTCCTTGATTTGCTTTCAGCTACTTATCCCTCCATGTTCACCTTTAGTGCTCCTACTGCCTGTCGAAAATCGTTTCACTTCAGTGCAGCCACGCAGACTGCCTACAATTTTGCTTCTGCTGCGAAATTAACCTCTGTGTCTGTCGTACATTAAAAGCAATTTCAAATTATACTAGAAACTGTGCTTACGCACATCAGTTTGAGATCAACGTGTGTGGTGGGAACACGGGGTATGTACAAAAGGGAAGAGTATCTCAAAATGTATTTGATTACCGTAACAAGACAATTTTTTAACAACTTCGAAGACAAGAAAAACATAAAACACACCTTAAAACAAAACAGGATCCAGAAAATAAATCTACTTTTTACACTACAGACTACCTTCATGGAACACAGAACTTCTTAGAAGCTAATGGCTCAACACCTAGATACAACAAATTCTCAGCCTGTTATGGAACCCAAATACTTTCCTCAGAACCCTGTTCTCAGACATCCTCAGTGTTCTTTCCTCAGAATGAGAAACAATGTTCCAGTCCCATGCAATCGAGCATTTTGTACACTTCAATATTTAAATATTTAGACAGACAGCGTCTAATGGTCGAATATTCTTAAGAGAAAGCTTTGGCATCGGACATAGGAAAACCAGCAACAAAAGGAATCCATACACGTCGTACGCGCTCAACTTTAACCATACAACTCTGAACAAGACTAGAAGACCGATAAAGATGCGGACCTCAGTATACTGGAAATTTTGATTTAATAACCGATCAACCGACTCCCAGCAGCGTTCTACACTCCGCTATTCAAAAACTCACAACACCAACAGCAAAAATAAGTGTATCCTAGTGTTTTCAAGGTTCAATCTATAACACCACCAAACAATACACAAATTAACAGTACCACAGGAAGTGTATAAGTGAAGCATACCCAAACAGCAACCCCTGATGATGGCCCATTTGGACCGAAACACGTGTCGGGTTAAGTGATAAACTCCAATTAGTTATAATTTGTGCACTCTATGTTGGTTATGTAAGTAAATATTTGATTCAATAAATTTTGTATTGGTAATCTGATTTTAGTAATAAATAATTTTATAAAACACAACACACAGTAGCTACTATGATGATATCAGTAAGGATGACAACTGTAGTGAATGATTGTCATTGTGAGATCTCACAAACGAAGTGAATATTTTTGTGTAGTCTTTTGCCTTTGTTTTTAAAAGTTTTATGAAATCGACTGATCAAAGGCAAAATAGGGACTGAAACATGTAGCTAAGCCATAATAAATACAGAGTTTTTATAGACAACATTCGAATGCTTATTGCTCGATTATTGGTTTAACTCGTAGCCACTGTTACATCGCTGTTCTTTCTGTGTAATTGGATCTATCGCCAGTTATATTCAGGTTATATTTTTCCTATCCTTGGAAGTTTATTCGGGAATCGAACTGAGGTCCTTGTCCGGTTACAGTTTTATCTCCTCAAAAAGGGTGGATTGAATGCAACACGACACGATTTTATTAGTAAAAGTTAGTCGCCGGCTTTAAGGTGTGAAAGTAAAGGTAAAGGTAAAGATCACCCTAGAACAGGCCATGAAGGCCCAGAGGGGGAGTAAAGGTATAGCTCTACTCTTTCCTTAACCTCGGCGCTAGATGGGGGTGGGTGGTCAAAGCCACGTCCCGGCCGCTTTACCCCCGGGAATGACCCGGTACCCAAAGTAAAGTTTTGAAATTACGTAACAAAAATGTTTGTCTTGGGTTGTTACACGTTTTAACAGCTGGAATTTGTAACTGTTAAATCCCAAAGGAGATCGCAGAATATTTTGTACTTTCGATTTTGAATGCGTGTCAGGCAGCTCGTCTTGTCCAATTTCTTGCACCGAGAACAAAAGTCGCTCGAACTTCATTCACCTTAGCTTCCAGTGACTGGTCATTTACCGCGACTTTTCGCTTAACAAATACAGCCAGCCTTACTGAACAACTTACGCCACTTACAGATGGTTC
Organism: Reticulitermes speratus; assembly: GCA_021186555.1. Classification (NCBI taxonomy): domain Eukaryota; kingdom Metazoa; phylum Arthropoda; class Insecta; order Blattodea; family Rhinotermitidae; genus Reticulitermes; species Reticulitermes speratus. The sequence goes on along the minus strand of JAJKFL010000003.1, from coordinate 2,276,351 downwards.
AGCCACACGTCGTAAGAAATTTCCTTTGCACTGTAGCCACATATTTATATTCGTGATACCAGAGCACACACTTCGCTCTCTGCACTTGGGACACCATTTTCCACACCTGCGGCGATGCCCCGCTGGTACCAAGACTTAGAATTTCAAGTAGGGCAATTTCAAAACTTGGAAGTTATTACCACCTGAATAACATTTGTTTTTATTCCTTTGCTATTCAGTTGATGAGCAATAGTAGTTTTAATTCTTCCACTTTTCACTTATTCACTCTGTGTAAAGATATATATCCCTGCCAAATTTCACATGTGTAGCTCTAATGGTTCATTGGCCATCGCCATCAAAAAGAAATCTAATGAAAGTACTTGCGCGGCCGCCATATTGTTACTTGCAGTAAGCAAATCTGGGGCCTTAACAAAAGTTTCCTGTTTGTGTAAGATGTGTTACCAAGGGCCCTAACTGGGGCTACTGTTGTTGCCGCCTTGCCAGTTCGCGCGTTCAGCATGCTGTTGTCACTGACGGTATGAAGGCTTTGGCGTGGCCTCAAAGCTGTGTCGTGCGCGAGGCGGCCGTGGTTCGGACGTAAAAGCGAAAATCGTGGGCGAGGCGGAAAGAATGTAAATTGGCGTGGTTCAGGCGGACAGCAGTTGTGATCTGTTTTTATCTGTTACAGTGTGTCATTAATACATTTTCTGTTAATTATTTATAATTTTTTCCCCGATGGCGCAACAGCCCCTAGTGGGCCAGGACCTCCTCCTTGTCGCGGCTTCACGATCACACTCAGACAAACCACATTCGGTAGTACTCCTCTGGACGAGTGATCAGCCCGACAATGTGGCCTCTACCTAACAACACACAACACTCACAAGAGACAGACATCCATGCCCCCGGTGGGAATCGAACACACAATCCCAGCAAGCGAGCGGCCGCAGACCCACGCCTTAGACTGCACGGCCACTGGGAAATTGTTTATAATTATTCATGTTTATTTATATAGCTTAACGTCCTTAGACATTTGTACAGATTATTTAATTTATCGTATTCCTCCATATTTTTTTAATTATTTCATCTCCTTTTACATGTCTTTCTTCCTTTTTGACCGGGCTCTCCAGGTTCCTTTGATTTCAATTGCCAAGGTACCAACTCTGCTTCTTCCTGTAATGTCTGTACAGCAGAAAAACTGTAGGCTGTTCATTTTGTTTGTATTCCACCGTAAGACCAATATTTTGTATTTGTCTCCACAGGCACTGATTAAAATGAAAATTACAGCCAGTAATAACGGAGTCTGGAAAGACTTTATTTATTGCACTGATGACCGCTGCATCAAAATCGACCTTTATAATTTTTGGTGACCAGAACACAGATCAGTTCTTCAGCAGAGTTAACATATAATATGTTGTTTCTTTTTTGTCCGGTAAAAGTGCAAAGAAAGTGTATGTAGTTGTCATGCGATGTGCTTCCTAGATCTGCGTGTAAGCTACACAACTGAGCGAAGTGTTTCGGACAACATTTAAATGTGCCGTCTAGAAAAAAATAAGTTCTGATTCTAAGTAAATATTCATTATCTTCCTCAGCGAAGGCAAGAATTATTTGCCGAGTCATCAATGCGATCGATTCGAAGAAAGCTGCAGTTATTTGCCCGACGTAAAACTTCTTCCTAAAATACAATTTGCGAACTGTCTTCCGCGTTTTCCTCATTACCCAGAACGTTTCGCCGTTCTTTACACAGTCGAGTCTTAACATTATCGTATTTTGATATTCAAGTTACCATGTCATATCCAATCGCGTGTCTGACAGTTCTTCCTATAATTTGTATGTACAGGCACAGACACGCCTTCCCTATCTCTCTTTCTGCAGTTATCCATTTTTACTTTAACCTCCATTCCAGCTAGGTATGGAACGCCACTATGGACGTTTTACTAACGATTCCATACCGTAAAGTAGTTTTCAGCTTCCCTTTGAACTTACCGCGTTTTATTTAACACACACCCAACTTATCAACTTCGAATTTTTCCGATGAGTTTGATATTGATATCCACTAAAAATCAAAGGCGGTTTTCCCATTCTCGTAGAAACTACAGTAGTTCACCGGTAATCCGGATCCCCGGGTAATTCCGACAATTTAGGGCCAACTGTAGCCCTCTCTTTCACCCGGTGATCCGGCCATTGCCATCACCGGAGGAAATTCGGAGACTACAGCGTGACTGTTGACGTGGGTGAAGCGGGAGCAGCCAGCTACTCTTTAACTGCTCAGCAGTAAGGACGTGATCTTTCGAGTGTCGTAGTTGTCTGTCTACTCTTTAACTGCTCAGCAGTAAGGACGTGATCTGTCGAGTGTCGTAGTTGTCTGTCTACTGTGTAACTCCTCAGCAGTAAGGACGTGATCTGTCGAGTATCGTAGTTGTCTGTCTACTGTGTAACTCCTCAGCAGTAAGGACGTGATCTGTCGAGTGTCGTAGTTGTCTGTCTACTGTGTAACTCCTCAGCAGTAAGGACGTGATCTGTCGAGTGTCGTAGTTGTCTGTCTACTGTGTAACTGCTCAGCAGTAAGGACGTGATCTGTCGAGTGTCGTAGTTGTCTGTCTACTGTGTAACTCTTCAGCAGTAAGGACGTGATCTGTCGAGTGTCGTAGTTGTCTGTCTACTGTGTAACTCCTCAGCAGTAAGGACGTGATCTGTCGAGTGTCGTAGTTGTCTGTCTACTGTGTAACTCCTCAGCAGTAAGGACGTGATCTGTCGAGTGTCGTAGCTGTCTGTCTACTGTGTAACTGCTCAGCAGTAAGGACGTGATCTGTCGAGTGTCGTAGCTGTCTGTCTACTGTGTAACTGCTCAGCAGTAAGGACGTGATCTGTCGAGTGTCGTAGTTGTCTGTCTACTGTGTAACTCCTCAGCAGTAAGGAAGTGATCTGTAGAGTGTCGTAGTTGTCTGTCTCTCTTATTTCGCTATTAGAGTGAAATGATAGCAACAAAATGTCCCATTATTATTATTATTATTATTATTATTATTATTATTATTATTATTATTATTGCACAGTATATAGGTTCCAATAAGTTATACTTTTCATCGAGTGGTGATTTCTTTTGTATGTTACCTATACCATGGATTTTCCCCTCGGTGGTCCGGATTCCCGGGTAGTACTGACCATCCCTTCCCCTCCTTTTAAAAAAATATGTCCGCCTGAACCATGTCGTGTCTTTTACTGTCCGTCTGGTCCACCGCCGCTACAGCCCCGGCACCCTCGTAGCGTACGTACATATTAAATTTCATGAGAATCGGTCAGATACTTCACAGAATGAAATAGGGAGGCCACAGAAAGCGACAACATGGCGATTTCATAAGCCTCATTTTATTCCTTTTTTTGAAAGCAATATAAGCTAAAAGTAACGCTTATTAGGCGCGTCCTCATAGCCGCGAAACCGCTCGTTACCTTTGCCATGTCCGTTCATCTCTCTGTCTGTCCGCATGTATCATCACGGATCCCACTGGACGGTTGCCGTGACATTTGACAGTGGGGACTTTTATGAAAATCTGTCGCGAAAGTCCAAATTTGGTTAAAATCGGTCAAAACTATCGGGCACTCTACTCTTCATGAAGACCTAAGTACGTGTTATTGTTGCCGGCAATATTAAGTCGCCATAAAAGCACTCTATTCGAGTCGAATGGTATCAGGCTGTTAGGAGAGCTGAGGAGATGTAAACATTACACAAAAGCGCCAGTGTTACGTTGCACTACATTGCCTATCTTTTGTAAATATAAAATTTGCTTCTAACTGAACTCCATAAATTTAATTGATCACATGTACGAAAGCAACTTCAATTCCACACCTGCAAGTAGTCACGGAAATTTGGGGTAATGTTTATGTACGTATGTCAGTGGCTTAAAATGATAAATGTTTGTATTTCCGTAATCTGAAATAATAATATGTATATTTTGATTTAAAATGATAATTACCTTACATTTCCGTGACCTAAAGTGACTCCATTTTACTCCTTCGGGTTTCACAAGTTGCCTTTGTTAAGAGTTAACAGAATGGCGACAGACAACAAAATCATCATACGTCTTAACAACATGAAATATTCGTGAGAGATTCCAAGAAATACAAAGCCTTTCTTTTTAACAAACTTTTAATGATTTGGGTTGTCTTCTCCATTTTCTTCTACGTCAAACTTGTTAGATTCCGGCTTGTTACCGTGCTATTAAATTTGGCTAGAGCAGGAAGAAACAAAATTTTCTCCTCGGGTAGGACGACACAACATTATCTGTACTTTCGCTGTGTACAGTTGTACAGGATTGTTCCTAATTGAACAGGATCTCTTTGAGTTGTGCTCACACAGTTTCTAAAGAAGATACAGACATTTCTTAAGTTTTACAACAGTAGTTTCTACGATATCTGACACAACGCCATACACTCCCTAAACATTGCTTAAAAACTATCTTTCGTTTTCAGGACACACCGCCAGCACATATAATTAGGCACTTGGGTAGCCCAAAACAAACACAGAATTGTAAGCCAACAGCAACCCTTCCATCAACTGTAAATACCCTCGTAGCTTATAGCCTTCCCACAATTATAGTGTGCAGAACGGCAATACTAAACGTTTAAAAAATGTGTTCACTACAATTCCCAAATTATACATGAATTAATTCTCTTCAAAACACATGACGAAAAGAAAAAACGTTTTATTAGGCAAGTAAATAACAATAAGTAGGTTTCCTGTACTTCATTCTTATCGCGTAGTTTACATTGTCAAGCAATGCATTCTAGCCGAACGAAATCACTATAGCTAATATGGCTGTTTTGAGAAGAAAACTGTGCATAGTGACTGATTGCATTTAGAATTGAAGTTATTCTAAATAATTTTTTGTATTTTCAGGAATAAAAATGTTTCTTTGTTATTTGTCCGTGTATAATTACTCATTGAGAACTAATTTGTAAAGAATGGTGTAAACATTATGATATCAGACGTTATCTGCACTTTATTACCTCCTGATAAAAATAACACAGGAGGAACTTTCGAAATTTTGGTGTGGATAGCGAACTTCTTAAAGCATAGGCTTACAGAGCGCGTTGAATTTTGTAAAATGTAAGTGAAAATTGTATCCGCACGAAATCTATGTGTAGCTTTCGGTTTCATGACAGTCACTATCTCACCTACCATTCGGCTTATAAAACGACAGGAAGAAGCTTTAAGATTATATCTCGAATATTTAATGTAGTGGTAATGTGTGTGTATAAAAATTGTAGTGTGGGCTGGATTCATTGGGCTTCGCATAGGATACAGTAGCGAGCTCTTTTGAACATGGTAATAAACCAACATGTTCCATGAAAGACAGAGAATTTGTTCGCAGTGAGATGTCTGTTCCGTCGAGTCTGTTAGTTACTGGTAAATTAAACTGTACAGAGAGATTTCTGTAGAGCGTTACGCAAGGCAGCAAACCACCCAGATGGCCGACAGAGGCTCGTCTGTTCGCCGGCAGAAAACTTCCTGTGTAATTTAGTCGTCGGCTTTACACTTTGTAGTCCGTTCTGCTCTCATCAGCATAGCCTGAAGCGATGTAGGGCCTTGTTAAGTTTTCTCGTATCGTATTAACTACTCACTTGGAAGTACATGAGGCTTGACCCTAGGACACAGCAGCCTTTTTCTCTCATTCAAGGCATGTTGCGCTTCCGAGCACGCAGTAGGAGCCACAGTATGCATTAATCTTTTGTAATTTTTATCTTTCAGGGGACTAAGGTTGCAATCAAGACCATTGACAAGCCGAGGATCGAGTTAACTCGCCCGCTGCTGCTGGAATTCAAACGGGTACGTCTTACAGGACTGACAACTTATGTTTCTGTTTCGATGAATGTAATGCATTCCCTATGCCCGCTGTCCTGAGCATGTGTCGTAATTTGAGAGCAGCTGGCTCCTTTAAAAACACGACACTTGTTGTGGTAGTGAGTGTAAACATTTCCGAAAGAGTTCAGGTTGCAGACCGGTCACGAATTTTTGTTCATTCGCAACAAAAACGTGAATAGCTGTGCGTGATAGCTCTCCCCGTGTGTGTCCTCTCGGCAAGTAACAATTCGAGTGCCGAGAAATAGATTTTAATGAAATTTTATATTTGAGTGTCTTACCGAAATTTGTCAACACGTGTCATTTTCGGTTAAAACCGGACAATAATGGATACTTTACATGTGGGCCCGTGCGCATTTCTGCGCATATATCGAACCTGTCGCTAAGTTTAATTGGATCGAAACATGCTTCACGCAGAAGTTGCGTAAAAAATTAAGCAAGCATTTCATGCCCAATACATTTATCTCAGTATAGTAATTAAACAAAAGAGACAATAAACGCGTCAGTGTTGTTACGCTACTTGTACCTAACTTGTGCGATTTGAGTGTGCCAGGGCGGTTACTGAAAATCACCCTCTTCAAGAGCATGACACCGTGTAGTCTGGTAGAAATTTACCATGGTTTCGAAGGAGCCTACTGTCTCCGTCTTCAGAGTGGGAGAGAAGCAGCACGAATTACACAAATTAAAGAGAAAGGAAGAAAGGCCGCGGGCTTCTTTTGGGCGGAGCCAAAATATGGAATATGTTGAGGGAAATGTGTATGAGGAAGAAAAGATGTGAGATGTGTATTTTCGCGATGTGTAAGGGTTGAGGCGGGGTGGTGCATGGTTCAGTGGGAGGTCATGGCATCAGTGGGTCGAACCATCTGGTTAGATGAGTTCATATGTCTAAGATACGCCCGCAGTCCATTTCGTTTCTCGGTACTGTTTTAATACCCATGGAATTTTCACAGGAGAATCGGATTTTTATGACCCGCTACACGAAAGAGACCCTGCAGCGAACTAAAGCCTATCAAGTTTACAGTTAGCCAAGTCTGAGAGGAATGAATGCAAAATGTCTGTAAGTGAGTTCACAGAGTGTCGGCTTGTAACATGGGCGAAGAAAACGCAGCCACTGCTGCCCAAATTTTACGAGGTATACTTGTGTTCATCATGAAAACAATCCTGTACGGCAGTGTTCCTCAACATTTCTGGTATCGCGAAGTCTATTTCCGCGAACCCCCCTCCCAAAACTGTCTCAGCTAGTGGACCCCGTAAGGTACGTGCACACCAACAGACATTGTCGGAAAACAGTTGTTGCACACAGTTTGCAAACAGTTGTTGCACACAGTTTGCACACAGTTGTTGCACACAGTTTGCAAACAGTTGTTGCACACAGTTTGCAAACAGATTTACGCCGATTTTGTGGACTGTTTGCGCGCTGCTGGCAGAAAGTCCGTAAACAAGAATTCAGTGTTTCTTATTTCCCTTTGGAAGTGGAAACAAAGGCACGGCGTTTAAAAGTGCGCACATGTTTTTAAACACACCATCACTCCTTTAAACACACCATCACTCCGTTAAACACACCGCCACTCCGTTAAACACACCATCATTTCGTTAAACACACCATCATTGCGTTAAACACACCATCAATCCGTTAAACACACCATAAATCCGTTAAACACACCATCATTCCGTTAAACACACCATCACTCCGTTAAACACACCATCACTCCGTTAAACACACCATCACTCCGTTAAACACACCATCACTCCGTTAAACACACCATCAATCCGTTAAACACACCATCATTCCGTTAAACACACCATCACTCCGTTAAACACCATACACCCAATCACTCCGTTAAACACACCATCACTCCGTTAAACACACCATCACTCCGTTAAACACACCATCACTCCGTTAAACACACCATCACTCCGTTAAACACACCATCACTCCGTTAAACACACCATCACTCCGTTAAACACACCATCACTCCGTTAAACACACCATCACTCCGTTAAACACACCATCATCCGTTAAACACACCATCACCCGTTAAACACACCATCACTCCGTTAAACACACCATCATCCGTTAAACACACCATCACTCCGTTAAACACACCATCACTCCGTTAAACACACCATCATTCCGTTAAACACACATCATCCAACCCCTCCCGTTAAACACACCATCACCCGTTAAACACACCATCACTCCGTTAAACACACCATCACTCCGTTAAACACACCATCAATCCGTTAAACACACCATCATTCCGTTAAACACACCATCACTTCCGTTAAACACACCATCACTCCGTTAAACACACCATCACTCCGTTAAACACACCATCATTCCGTTAAACACACCATCATTCCGTTAAACACCACACCATCACTCCGTTAAACACACCATCACTCCGTTAAACACACCATCACTCCATTAAACACACCATCACTCCGTTAAACACACCATCAATCCGTTAAACACACCATCATTCCGTTAAACACACCATCACTCCGTTAAACACACCATCACTCCGACCAGCTCTACACCGAACACTGTGCTCAGAATGTGGACAAGCCAGAATACGTTGACGCCGTGTGAAGACTGCATTCGCCTCCCCGTTTGTATATGTAATGAACGGAGCACAAATACCTCAATAAAAATTTTATGCCTGCGATACTCTGGTTGACAGATAGGGTTTACGTGTGGTGGGGGAAGAGGAGGGAACTACGGTCGTTGAAAACGCAGATTCACAAGGAACATGGGAAATTGATGGTTCAAGACACACTTTCGCTGTAAGACATGATGGTTTTTAACTGGCCGATCAGTGAGAATATATGGACGCGAAACAGTTTTTGCGGACTGTTTGCTGACGGTCCGAGAACTTAGTCGGCACTCTGGAACACTGCCAGCAATGTTTGTAGGTGTGCACTAGCCTTGTAGGCGTAACTCGTGGTAGTATTTAAAGTTGGAATATCTACGAACAAAAATTAAAGCTAAAGTAAAGTTCACCCCATAACAGGCTATGAAGGCCCAGGTGGGAAGTGAGGTATAGCTCTATCCCTAGATGGGGGTGGGTGGTCAACGCCACGCCCCGGCCGCTTAACCCCCTGGAAAGAGACCCGGTACCTATTGTACAGGAGGCTGGGTGGGTCCCAGGGCCGGTCTGGACGGGTGCGAAAAATCTCGCCCCTACCGGGATTCGATCCCTGGACCGTCCAGCACGTAGCGAGTCGCTATACTGTCTACGCTATCCCGGCCCCTTTTACGAATAAGAAACATGAACTGAAAATACGGCACCTTTTCTATATTAGTGTAAAAATGTATTACAAAAACAATAATATTCCTGCCAGAAATGACAGTAGATCCGCCGAAACTTTAAAAACATTTTCTCCCAAGAGACAAGCAGTGGTCAAAATGAGAATTGCAAAGATAATAATGGAAAAGGAGATACAGCATGCTAAAGAGCAGTCATTGATGTGGGAAACCAGCCATTCCTCATCCAGTGCCCCTTCTGTCAGCTCAGAGACTTTTACACCTGGACCAGAACAATCCTTCCAAACAGTTTTCAGCTCATTTGCGAATTGTGATATCGCCGATTTACATAGAATATTTACTAGTGCAGCGAGTAATTCAATAACTGTAATATTGCTGTATTATTACATTTATAAATGTTAGACTTAAGACATTGTAATAAAGACTATAAATTTCTTACCTTAAAGCGATTGCAAGACGTTGCTCCAAGCAAATAGCTCTGCAATAATTTGTATTTTCCTTCCTTACGAGTATATCACCATCAGTGATATTCAGAATGTCATCATAGCAATCAGTAGTCATCAGCAAATATATATAAAATCGTTTTCATCCTTCCGTAATTATGGAACTAAAGTATGATATTCGCCATAATTTTGCCGTTGTACATTTATCTCATGGATCCATTTCCTTCTTCTTTTCTTCCCGAAACCAAGAATTATTTGCATCACGAAAGTGTAGCCTAATTGTAATTATATAAGAAAGACTTACTTTATAACAGTAAGGAGAACTAAATAAATACGAATCTTTTGCTTTTGTCTGCTAGTAATGCAGCTAATACCAAAAGGTCTCGTCAGATGGCACGTAGATATTCGTACAGAGTAGCGCTCGACAATGTCCACTGTGTCATAGGCGAAACAATACCACCTCGCTGGTGTGAGAATAGAAACGTTATACCTCTACCGCTAGTGTATCGTGCCGTTATACCTCTACCGCTAGTGTATCGTGCCGTTATACCTCTACCGCTAGTGTATCGTGCCGTCATACCTCTACCGCTAGTGTATCGTGCCGTTATACCTCTACCGCTAGTGTATCGTGCCGGTATACCTCTACCGCTAGTGTATCGTGCCGTAATACCTCTACCGCTAGTGTATTGTGCCGTTATACCTCTACCGCTAGTGTATCGTGCCGTTATACTTCTACCGCTAGTGTATCGTGCCGTTATACCTCTACCGCTAGTGTATCGTGCCGTTATACCTCTACGGCTAGTGTATCGTGCCGTTATACCTCTACCGCTAGTGTATCGTGCCGTTATACTTCTACCGCTAGTGTATCGTGCCGTTATACCTCTACCGCTAGTGTATCGTGCCGTTATACCTCTACCGCTAGTGTATCGTGCCGTTATACTTCTACCGCTAGTGTATCGTGCCGTTATACCTCTACCGCTAGTGTATCGTGCCGTTATACTTCTACCGCTAGTGTATCGTGCCGTTATACCTCTACCGCTAGTGTATCGTGCCGTTATACTTCTACCGCTAGTGTATCGTGCCGTTATACCTCTACCGCTAGTGTATCGTGCCGTTATACTTCTACCGCTAGTGTATCGTGCCGTTACAGCTCCCGCGTACCGTCTTGGTTTGAGTGCGCCTTAAGGCTAGGAAAATTCTGAAGGAAAGAACATTAAGTTCTACTGAGAAGAATCTACTCGGCCCACGGATCCCCGGTTCATGAACTCTTCTAGGGGGCGTGTGATATTGGCCAGTTTGCTGACCTGCTGACTCCATCTTCAGGGCAGAGGAGTTATCTAAGTACCTATCTACCAGGCTACACGGCTTCACACACATAAGATCCTAATCTTTATAATCATCGCCGCGAGAATCTCCGATCACGCATTTCATATCTTGCTCTTCCAAACCGAGCCCCTTGTCAGCTGTCCGCGGCTGCTTATTCGATGTACTCTCGGCTACCGCCCACTACCGTAAACATATGGAGTCTTCTTCATCAGCAACCTGAGGAGGAGAGATGCCGTGGTGACAGATGGAGTCCTACGCGGATACGGATATCCGTGGATATGTCCGCAGATATCCGCATCAATATTTTCACCCGGATATAAACTGTATACAAGCACTGATTGCGGATAAGACTGCGAATATGGGAAACTTCGATGAATTAGAGGATTCATGCGGCAGTGAACCTTCTCCAGCTGCAACGTGTACGTTGTGGATGATCTTGCATGGTGGTGTCAATAATAGGAAGAGTTCGCACATATTCCCAAGTTAGCTAAATTCATTCATGCCATCCCGGCATTGAGCGCTGCCTCTCAGGGAAGCTTTTCCAATGCAGGAAGCGCGATTCATGACCGACGAACATGTCTCAGATGGAGCACAGTTGACATCATTTTTCTGAACAGCAGTCTCGCGAAATAGACAAAACCAGCTGCAGATGAAATATTTCATTTTATTATTAAAGCGGTATTGTCGAGTTTGCTGACAGTTTCTGGCCACACTACGAATATTTATCCTTTACGGTGCTTCGTGCAGGGCTCCCATTTATAAATGATAATTGATACCTTCTTAACCTACAAAAAATATATCGATATTATTGAGGTTTTTAGGCAGTATTTGATAGAACCAGTAGTGTCCGTAAGCTAAATTCAAGTGGCCATTTCTCACCCAAGTCTCCTGACTTACTGCCAGATGGCTCTGGCATTCACATCAGGATCGAGTTGAAAAGCGCGGCAGTGGGCCGGTCCCTCACTGCCGCAAATGCACAAAGACCTCGTAACCTCGAAAAGAGGAGGCCCAAACCCATATAGGGCTGTTGAGCCATGGTTATTATTATTATTATTATTATTATTATTATTATTTGTAATATGTCCCATCTTGTAAAATTTAGAAATTTATACAGTGATGAATTTTATGGATTAAATTCACATTTAAATTATTCCATTATAAAATAACTGCCTTTTTTGTTCCGTTTATAACATAAATCATAATTCCGTCTGCGGATGCGTATACTGCGTTGTTAATCCGCGCAGGGCTTTAGTGACAGTGACCCACTTAACGTGGGTAATGTTGCTAAACCGAAGTTTTATTTGTAGTAGCAAGTGGAGAAATCTTTATTTCCCTTAAAATCATAAAATTGAAGGAGCCATAAAGTATCACTTATTATGCAAAGAAACCTTCGTTTTATGTTTTAACTCTGCAAATAAATTTATAAATAACATTCTCAGTTGTACAGGTACGAAAATGTCATAACCTTATTTAAAATCAGGGGTTTTTTCCTGCGGTTATCTCGCACAGGAAGGGAGAGCCCCCTTCTTCTGGGCCACCCACTCACCCACTCTCTCACTCATGTTACGTTCTCAGACTCGTTTCAACACGCCCTTCTGTAGTGACCGAGGCGCTTCAGGTCCTGTTGCTATAGCAACCGATCATCGCCTGTCACTTCCGTTTCTGCTCTAATGTACACTCACGGAATGTAGGTCACATTTCACTGCTGTATCCTTCAGCAAATTTAGAGGCACCCGTTGGCTGTTACACCATTGACAACTGTGCTTTAATCTCCTTGTGGAACCCCGAAGATAAAACTATGTATTTTCGTCTTAACATTTGCCTTTCCCAGTTCTAGAGACAAGCTTGTTTTGGAATATGTTGTTTGAGATAACTCATTTGGAAATTTGTATAGTTTTGTTGTCTTTTATGTTACAAGAGATCAAAAGGAAACGCGTTTCTTCCCTTTTGATTTTCTCTCGGATATAAGATTTATAAAATACAATCCAGTTTCATATATTTCTTAGCAGCCTGTGTCTAAGATTGGAGTTTGAATAATTTATTTTGAAGACGCAACAGAAATCAAATATGTTTGTCCTTGGCCATTTTTTCCTACAGTGGAAATGAAAAATGTAGAAATGAGAAAACTCCTTCATCTTCTTTATATACAATCGGCGTGTACCTGTTCTAAAAGTTGTAACGTTGGTACCAAATTATAATCTTCTTTAAAAGAACTGACGAGCATAACAGCACCACTGTGCACGGCATCCTGCAGTGCACATATATACTTGAAGTGTTCCACCCAGAAGATATTGCAGTCGGGTCGGCTTCATGTTCTGGAGGTCCTGCTTTAAGTTCTCGGCCCGGAAACTCGTTATTCTAACTGAAGAATTTTATGGTTTCTCTCAGTCCCTTTTTCTGATGCCGGAAAAGTAAGCCTACCTGAATTCGGTCAAGATCGCTTCCCTCCACATAACTTCTAGTTCTTTAAATTAAGTTATAAACCAACCGATGCACACTAAAACCACTTTTTAAGTAGCTTTATTATAAAATTGTTAAAATTGTACCCCTACACGTGTTTCGATCCTAGGATCATCGTCAGGGGGGTTTATTGCTAAAAGCTACAGTCACTTCAACACATGATTTAAAATATTCTATCTGCACTTTGAAACATAAGTTAAAATCTTGTAAAAAGATTCTCTAAAGGTTGTAAAATTATAAAAGCACTGTAGATGGTAGATTGTGGAACTGCTGGCGTGTGGTATTAAAAGCATATGAAATGTTTTTGCGTGGAGCGGAGTGTACTACGTGTTGTGCGGTGAGGAGTACTACGGTGACGATGATCCTAGGATCGAAACACGTGTAGGGGTACAATTTTAACAATTTTATAATAAAGCTACTTAAAAAGTGGTTTTAGTGTGCATCGGTTGGTTTATAACTTAATTTAATATGACGAAGATGCACGGTGTCAACAATGTGAAATTTACTGTTCTTTGTTCATCCTACTATTTAAAGTCGTGTGCTCTGAATTACTGTCAGCGTAGTTATGCGGGTTGTACAACTCGACGCAGAACCGGCTAATAGAATACAGATTATTTTTTTCCAATGGCTCGACAGCCCCTCGGGGGCCTAGGCCGCCTCATTTTTCGAGGCTTCACGATCACACTTTAGACACACCACACTCGGTAGGACTCCTCTGGACGAGGGACCAGCTCGTCGCAGAGACCTCTACTTGACAACACACAAGCCTTAGACCGCGCGGCCACTGGGATCGGCATATATATATATATATATATATATACCCATGCATAATACTGTAATAGTTACGACATTATATTATGTCAGTACTGTTGCTTTTAGAAATAACCTGAGTGAAGAACGGCTGCTTGCGCTACTAGTGGCGCATGGTGTACATTGCCTCTAATTGGCTATGTAATCACTACTCAGCACCAAAATTTACATTGCACGTAGAGTACATTTTGGGCCGAGCCTGTAGAATGAACGCTTAATATTAGAGTCGTGTCCTTTTGCGCCAACATGATTGATATTTGAAAAAAAAAACTGCTGAATGGATTTTGATAGAATTTGGTGCTGATAGTCTGCACTAAATGCTATTTAGTTGTTTTAGTTTTCGTCCATATCGCTCAAATATAATTTCTCCTTCACATGGGATTCTTGTAGAGCCTACTGTTTTCGTGAATCCCGTGGTATTACAATTTATGCGTAATATACTATTGAGATTTGGTATTTCTCATTTGTAACACTGTTGTGCGTGGTAATGGTTTAATTAAGTACAAGGAGAAATCAGTTTAATTATGTCAGTGTGAAATGTTTTTATACAGTAACAATCAGCAGTCACACATATTATGAGTGTTCTTAGTGTGATTGGTTTCCATAGATGCGGGATCTTCACCATGACCACCTGGTACGCTTCCTGGGGGCCTGCGTGGATCCGCCACACGCGTGTCTGTTGACGGAGTATTGTCCGAAAGGAAGCCTACAAGACATCCTGGAAAATGAGCAGTTCAAACTGGATTGGATGTTCCGTTACAGTCTCATGCATGATATTGTGAAGGTGCGTCACTGTGCGCCTGCGTCTGTGTGAGCGTGTATGCGTGTGCGCATTTGCTCGCGCACTCCCGCTCGTATTGTATAGGCGTGTGTGTGTGTGTGTGTGTGTGTGTTTGTTTTGTTTGTGTATACAAAATACGTCAGAAGTAACTGACACATCTTAATAATAACTTACTTATTGAAGAGAAAGAAGAAACATTTGTTTACATATGTACAATGTTCTATGCGCTTTGGAGCTCAATCTGTGGAATGTGGACCGTAAAAGAGGCGCTCTTTCGGAATCTGTGCCTTCTTAAATTGTTCATGATATTGCGTAGCATTTCTTTATCAGTTGCAGCAATTTAATCGCAAATGCATGTCTTCACGTCTTCAGTAATGCTTCCTTTAGTTATATAGGCACGGTTTGTCAGGTAACCCACACAAAACGTAGTCAGGTTCGGAGAGGTCAGGTGAACGAGGTGGCCATACCATATCTGCGAAGCGCTGAATGAGCTGCTTACCAAATATTTTATGTAAGAGATTCATACTCACGCTTGTCGTGTCAGATGTATCCCCGTCTGGTTAATCTATGTTACCCATTCCTTCAAACTGCCGTCGCATTTCTCTGATCATCTTTCAGTAATGTTCTGCAGTGACTGTAAATGTTTCGCCATGCTTTTTATCAAAATAGCAAGGACCAGTAATTTAATGCTGGAAAGACAACACCATACCGTTATTTCGGTGAATTGCTTGAGGATTTTCCGTAGCCCAGTACCGATAATTTTGTCTTTTCACATCGCCATTTAAACGAAAATGTTCCTTACCACTCATAAACGTTTATTTCTGAGATATGGGATTGTTTCTTTATACCGTTATGCGTGCACAAAAAAAAATTGCTGGATTCATTTTGTCATTTTTAGGTGAGTTCTCAGACCACGATCAATTTTTAAGGATGAAACTTTTCCGCATTAAGAATACGCCTACCGGCAAGCGACAGATTGTATTGTCTCGGACTCAGTTGAAGTCACAAGCGACCTCGTTCTGCACTTTCAGGCGTATTTGCACCACATGGAGCTCCGGGCGGTTTCTTGTCTCTTAGAGAAGCGGTGTTTTGAAATCTGGATACCCGCGACTTTATTGGAAGGCCCGTTACGCACACGGAAATTCTGCTGAAAATTGCGTGGCGCTGTAAAATAAGACATGCTTTCTGCCAGTCACTGTACGCACTTAACGCGACGCTTAGCACTCAGCACACCGCAAGGAACTAATATTCCCACCTTGCAGTAACACGCCAATCTAACGCGGACACTTTTAGCGCTCATGCGCAGAAGCCATGAACTAACGACATGTGTCAGCGTTTTGTGACGGAGGGAGATTAGTTACATCAGTGCAACATCAGTCGCATGGTGAAGAACGGGAGAAGTGTAGTCGTGATGAAGGTGAATGCAATTTCACTGAAGGTGGCAAGAATCCATGGCTTCCAAATGAGCGCATCATTTCACTTCATATTCCATGGATAAATATTCAAAGTATATAGAACATGTATGAAAACAAATTTGTTTCCTCTTTTTCGTGAATAAATAATTAAATAGTAAAATGTGTCTGCAGTTTCTGACATGTGTATGCGTATATATACAGGGCATACACAAAAGAATGGTGCAGTTTTAATAGTAAACACTATTAAAACCGCACCATTCTTTTGTGTATGCCCTGTATATATATATATATATATATATATGTGTGTGTGTGTGTGTGTGTGTGTGGCATATTATATGCTCTGTGTATAAAAGGGGAAATAAAAGAGTGTAACAATTACAGAGGAATAAGTGTTGTAAACTCGACTGGGAGATTAGTAATAAAGGACAAGAATAGAGAATTTGATAAGAGCAAAGATATCAGAAGAACAAGCAGGATTTGAAAAGGGGAAATCTTGTTTAGATACTAGGTAGGTAAGTAGGTAGATGAATGGATGGATGCCGTGCGTGTATGTGCGTGTGTGGGCGCGTGCGTACGTGCGCAGATATGTTTCTGCATGTTATTTATGTATATAGGTTTTTATCAAATTAAAAAAGAGCCTTGGGTTTGTCAAGTTATACTCATGTCATTTCCATAGAAACGTGTAGTTCATACACATTTACATAGGTGGCAGCTCTGTGTGTGAAACTGTGTAACCTGAACAAAAAAGAAGAAAATCGATTCATCTTTTCCACGGAGAAATAAGATAAAAATGCAAATTGGGTAAAGAAAAGTAACATCTCTGGCGAAGGATGAAGGTATGAAAGAAATGATCCGCCTTCAGTTTTAATAGTCTTTTCCGCTAGTACAATGAAACAGTTGTACTGAAATGGATTCAGACCGTGTGGGAGGGAACATTTCCGAGACTGAAAGGGATGCTAATAAAAGATGACATCACTGAATTAATGACATTTTCAGTAAAGAGGGGGAAAAAATGTGTAAGACCAATTCTGTAGGAATTCCGAAATGTAATAAATTCTGTAATATGCAGAGAATTTATACTCAGCCATATAAATGAACTGCTTTCTAAGAACCAATCGCTAGAACATTACACAGCTTTGAACTTAATGCCTTGTTGCGACAGTACAAATAATATTGCTGTTTCCCGTTTACTGTCTGAAAGGTAAAGCAATCTCATTACAGGCCTGGAGGTTCAGGCTCCCAGATTTCTAGACAATCGGCACATGAAGGTGGTAAGGTTGTCAGCCCTACGCACCGGTCGACTTTACCCTCCAGGAAATTCTCCTGGTACTCATTTCTGTTAGAGGTTGAGTCGACCCCAGGGCCATAGTGCGACCGGAAGGATTATGTCAATGAAAAATTCCAATGACACCATCGGGAATCGAACCCGCGACCTTCCGGCTTGTAGCGCAGTGCCTCAACCAACTGCGCCACCGCGTGCCCCTCGATTACTATCTAATGGCACAAAAACAACACATTACAGAGCCTTCGGCTTTTTCAGGCACAAATAATATGCCGTATTTTATTTCCTATTGGAAAGTGCAATATTTGCTCAGAATTCTAAACTTCTTCTCATTTAAATGTACAGCAGCTGTGTCCTACATTCAGTGTACACAGTATAAACGAAACGTTTTCCTTGTCCACGCCGTGATGGCATATAAGGGGAGTAGAGGTATAGCTCCACCCATTCTTAACCTCGGCACTAGATGGACGTGTGTGGTTAACTTCACACCACGGCCATTTTATCCCAGGGAAAGGATCCCTATACGCATGGAATAAGAGGCTGGCTGGGCTCCAGAGCCGTTTTGGACATTTTGGAGATGAGACAGTCTGATTGACGTAAAAACGTAACCAGTAGGTTTCCTGTTTTGCACGATAGACCTAACAGAAAACATCACAAGTATGAAGGCATTTACCTTATACTTGTGGCAGTATGTATGACATAGCTGCTGTATACAGATATGCAATCATTTACCTGGCACCCTGGTATCCAGAACGCTCTGAAAACCGGTCATGTTACAGAACAAATTAATTTAAAATGAGCAACAAGTAGATTCAGGGCCAGTGCTGTGTTTTCGCCTGCCTTTTACGCTACCATTAACAGCTGAATCCATTTTCTGTGGAAGCTTTTACTCTGAATGGTTTCTGCGTGCATTTCTGCTGTATTTCTTATACAGGGTGTTTCATAAATCCCTCCGGGATTTCGGAGGTCTGTAGCTCAGGAGCCAAATCACACACGGGGGATGAGAGCATGTCAGTGAAAAGAGTACATATCCAAGTTTTGAACCTACTTTACAAATGTTCAATATGTCCCCCTTTGGTGACTCGACAGACGTCAATTCACTGACATGCTCTCATCCCCCGTGTGTGATTTGGCTCCTGAGCTACAGACCTCCGAAATCCCGGAGGGATTTATGAAACACCCTGTATATACCACTAGAAAAAGCATTAAACATGATGTGTGCCAAAAGGAAACTTGTGTCGCTTCATATAAAGTGCAAAGTAGAGTTATGAAAGTGATTATAATAACGGTCATAAAAATGAACAGAATTTCAGTGTAGAGGAAATAATCTGTATTGACAGATTACTTAATAATCAATTTGGGGTGAGGAACAGTTGAGTGTCATATCAGAACAACAAGTAATGTCAGTCTATAAAATTAAAGAACGGTTCTTAAGCGAAAGAACGAAACTTACGAAACAACTTAACGCTGCAAGGAACGTTTCAGAATTGTTCTGTTAGCCTCAAACTTCAACTTCTGATACATTCATTTCTGCAGCTCACCCATCTTACCAGACACTCCTGATATCTCCCCACATACTGCCTTCACTTTGAAGGTAAAACTGTTTTTATAATCTTTAAATCAGTTTTAGTAGGTTTTAGACGTGTTGCTCCAAATGACAGGAAGACACGTTATCCAGAAGACCGCAAGTCCCAAGCTTTCTGCTTAAAAATCCCGTAGTCTAATGTAACACTGACAAGAGAAGCAACAAAATACCAGGTGCTGTTGCTTCTTCCGTGCCTAGGGCAGACAACTTTCCCACCTTCATGTGCGGATTGTCTAGAAATTCTGGGAGCCTCAACCTCCTGGAGCCCTCATAGTTTGTCAAGGCCTGTAATGTGATAGCTTTACCATTTAGCTGCTGCTTCTTCCGTGCCTAGGGCAGACAACTTTCCCACCTTCATGTGCGGATTGTCTAGAAATTCTGGGAGCCTCAACCTCCTGGAGCCCTCATAGTTTGTCAAGGCCTGTAATGTGATAACTTTGCCATTTAGCTGCTGCTTCTCAAGTGAGCCTGTAGCGTACTTGTAATTAAACGTGTATTATTCTTGTCACAATAAATACTGAAACCCGGGAAGATAATTCTGTATTTCCCTTTACGCATTTACATAAGAATTGAGGACGTGGGTCACACATGTAGGGCCCAACAGAAACTAATTTAGTCTTTTCACTGTAATTCCAGGGTATGAGTTACTTGCACAGCAGTGACGTCCGGTCTCACGGTTCTCTCAAGTCATCCAATTGTGTGGTGGACAGCCGATTTGTCCTCAAGATCGCAGACTTTGGCCTGCACAGCTTACGCTTTTGTGCAGAAGATGCTGATGACAAGGACTCCTATGCTTACTGGCGCAGTAAGTAGACTACACAGACGAGTGCACGTTTATGTGTTGCATACAGACATTATGTGTTTTGGAGAGATGAGAGATGCATACAAAATTTTGGAGAGAGAATTTGAAGGAGGAAATTACAAGGAGGGTTTGGTGTTGGGAGGATGATATTAAAATGGAACTTAACGAACTAAGGTCGGAGGGTGTGGAGTGGACCAGTGGTGGGAGCCAGTGACCGCAGTAAAGCACTGCAGGTTTCATAAGCAAGGAAAAAATGTTTCACTATCTGAGCCAGTATTAGCTTCCTAATATGACTGTGGTGTTAATTAGTTGGATCGTTGTTTAATGTTCTCTTCCTCGTTTCTATAAATTGTCTGAAGCCTTCTTTTATAAGGGTGGCACAGAGCGGACAGGCGCATATCAGAACGTACTTTTTGCGCTACGATGGGGGTAGGGGGTAGCGTCTACACACCGAGAAAGAGATGATAGCATACCATTTGAAAACCTGTTCATTGACAATTGATCGGTGGAGTATGTAGCGTGGTAATGAGCGACGGAAAGCATTTTCATGTATCGGGTATCCCATGGGTTATACGGTCGCCGGAGTTCACGGTCCCGGATTTCTTCTTAAGAGGATATTTGAAAGACTGCTTATACAGGAATGACCCACACACAATACAGGGAAAGAAGCGTGCTATTCGAAATGAAATTGCGACCATAAATCAAGAGTTGTTGCACCTAGTTCTTTGACAGTTTTGTAAATCTTTTAAGACAGCGAAGGAGGCCACCTTCAAGATATTATCTATCTATCAAAAGTAATAAATGAGTAATAAATTGCTTGCTTTGTATTTAAGAATTGTGCATTATATTTTATCCCTTTCTTATTGTGTAGAATATTATCGTGTGTCAAAAAGTGGCAGTCCCTCTACACTGCCCTTTATATATATATACATACACAGACACACATGTAGATAGATAATGAAGGTAATGCACAAGAAGTGGGATGCCCTCCTCTGAGTTCAAAGCTCCAGTCAAGCTTCAGATTTAAGGTCCTACATTTATGTAATGGTAAAGGTAAAGTTCTCCCTAGAACAGGCCACGAAGGCCCAGAGGGGGAGTGGAGATATAGCTCTACTCTTTCTTTAACTCTGGCACTAGATGAGGGTGGGTGATCAACTCCACGCCCCGGCCGCTTTACCCCCGGGAAAGAGACCCGGTACCCATTGTGTAGGAGGCTGGGTGGGCCCCAGGGCCGGTCTGAACGTGTGCGGAAAATCTCGCACCTACCGGGATTCGATTCCCGGACCGTCCAGCCCGTAGCGAGTCGCTATACCGACTGCGCTATCGCGGCCCACCCTACATTTATGTGTTAGGTAAATGTAGCTTGAATATAAATGCTGTATTACAATCCAAGTAGGCCATTGTGTCATCATGTGTTTCATGTAACAATTTACAGAGTTTTGAAATTTGTAAATGTTATTATTCTGTGCTTAATAGTCTTTAAGTGGCTTGCTAAGTGGTTCTCTGTCCATAAGCACGCCTCTGCTGGGTTAATTTTTTCCACTTAAATACTTTACAAAGTAAAACTCTTTATAGACGTCAAGTGAGTACAGATTATGATGTTATATATGTAACAGCATGTAGTCACAGCTGATATTTAGGTCCCATCACAGTGACGAATATTAGAGTATGGACTTCTGGGCAATACTGCCACATATTTCAGTACACTGGTGCCTGTTTGAAGATTCTAGTCTCCTGGGGTATGTTTCTGTGTCAAGAACAGACTGCTTGATCCTGAAGATGAAGGCAGTATTGTCCTTTGAAACATCAGGAACTACTCACCCGGTGACACACCATCACATCCCAGAGAACTTCAATCTTCAGCAACACCACAGTGATAATCTAAAATCTCGCGTGTTTTCTGTTTGTTTGCTGATGGCCCAAAAGATCACAGTCTAAATTTTAACTATTGTGAGAACTTGAGATCCCATAAGATGACTACGCTACATGTTTACTATATGTTCCAAGAAGCCGGGGTAGCGTAGCTAATATAGTGGCTAGCCTACAGACTGGAAAACCAAGGAATCATGGTTCGACTCCTGGCAGGGGCAAAACACTTTTCTCTTCTCCAAAGCATCCAGATTGGCTCGCCCCCCCCCCCCCCCCAAACTCCTATTCAGTTCATATTGGGATTTTTTCTTTGGGGGTAAAGTGGCCGGAGCGTGAAGCTGATAACTTACCTTTAGCTAGTGCTGAAGTTCAGAATGAGTGGAGCAACACCTCCACTCCCCCAATGTGCCTTCATGGTGTGCATAAGGACAGCATTATCATACCTTACCTTTTCTTTACTCTATTTTTAAAGTTCCTTCTATCACACTTTGTACATCACCTTGGCCTTGAGATGCAGATTTGTTGCTGATGAAGCACTTGTACAGGACATTAGGTCTTTATATATCACCAAATGTGTAATTTGACTACTGTTCTGGCATTGTTTGTGGTGGGTGATTAATAGTTAGCACTGGAATTATCTGCAGCAGTATGAAAACAATGAGCACAATAAGCCTAAGGCTGCGGTGCATCCGGAGCGAATGCCGACGGGCCCATAGAAAGAAGAAGAAGAAGATGAAAACAATACTAATTTTCATGAAAGTCTGCCATTTATTTAAAAAACCAAATAAAGGCATACACACACAACTATATTGTTGACCTACAGCAGGGGTCTACAAATTTTCCAGCAATGTAGAAACCACCTCAAAATTTTAGGATCGAGAAGGGTTACATGAAGCAAGTTACATACTGAGGACCCACAAATATTAGGCACCACGACGCATAGTTTAATGGCCTGGGCAACATGGTGCCCTGGATTTATGCAGCCCTGTACTAAAGCTTTCTATAACATAATGCAGTGATATAGAAAAATTTGGCATTGAGCAGTGTTTATCATACGGTAATTGCCTCTCAGCCCATCAAGAAATTCCCCAACTTTTATGGAACATGCAGGCCCAATTGCGATCCTTGTGGCAGGCCCATAAAAGTTATTGTGCAGAGCAAAAAAAGGACTAACGCTTTGGTATATTAATGTAAGGTATGAAATCATTATAAAATCAGTCCGAGAGCTTTGTGTGGTATCAAACTGCATATTTTTAAAAATTAGTAATGCCTGAATCCCCCATGAGCATGGGGCTCTGTAAGCACGGGGTCCGATTGCGTTAAATCAGTCCAATCAGCTTAAGGCCAGCCCTGATTGGGGGCAGTGTAGTCAGTATAGTTTGTAATTACAACAATTCTGAAATTCATAGCTGCTTTTTTTTTTTTTTTTTTTTTTTTTTTTTTTTTTTTTTTTTTTCCCCCATTACTGTAAATTTTGGGTGGAATTATTTGTTCTAAAGGCTATTTTTATGTCAGTGTCCTTAAAAATCTTAGTTACTGGTTGTATCTCTTTTGTGATATATGTAAATATTGCTCACTTGTTTCCATTTCATTTTTATTTTCTTACCGGTATACATTTGACAAGTTGTGTTCATTTTGTGCATGAACACTGACTGGTTTTTTGTTATCATATTACAATAATAAAAATAAAACATTGGAATTTGAATGTTTTAGTCCTTAAATTGTTAGATAGTAGAAGGGAAGACAAAAGATTCTGAACCAAACAGTAGCAAACATCATTGGGGTTTAACCTGATCCTAACTTCCTGCCTTCAAGTTTTTGTGTGCCTGATGTGTATCTGTCTGAAGTGTGATACAAACTGAATAAATACTGGCTTTTTTTCCTCAACCCTGTCTCTTAACTACAAGGTCCATTTCAGTTACATAGCATCACACTCCACACCCCCGATCTTATCACCACTGTGAGTCATCTAAATCAGTCTGTCAGATATTTACTCAGGCGATGGTGACTGCAGTGTACATGGAAATATTATGACAGCTGCAACATTCAATTCAGCTAAAGCTTGAATGCCACAGTTACAGATCTTCTACTATTCTCTGCATGATTTTGATTTTTGAATGTAATTCTCAAATATTTAAACTGTGCCACATTATCATGTGTCTGATATGTGTAAGTAGTTAGTTAGTTGCTGGAAATAATACTAAAGTTATATGATTTCAGAACAACTGTGGACAGCTCCTGAGTTGCTTCGCATGGGGCCACAGAGGCCTCCTGAAGGTACCCAGAGGGGAGATGTGTATTCGTTTGCAATCATAGTGCATGAGATCATCACGCGGCAAGGTCCATTTTACTTGCACAACATGGATCTCTCACCACAAGGTGAGTTTCCAATAGCGTTTTGCACGTAAAGGCTAGGCATTCAAGGGATTTGCTTTAATGGTTGCAATATTCATCCATCAATCACAGCTTTGTGACTGATGTTCTGTTTAGTATCTTTATTCATCTGTCTAGGCTGACAACCTCATCAGAGCATTTTCACAACTTTAACTAAGCTAAGGTGTTACCCGCAACGCATGACCATCTTCTTTGCATATTTGCAATAAAATATAATATTTGAAGATTCAGGAATATAATGCATTGTTGTTGACTGGTAAATAGTTACTAAATATCAAGGGAGCTTGCTGTCGTCCATATAGCCCAAAGTGTGGGTAACTATTTATCTGTCAATGTGGCTGCAATATCCCAGCAGATTTTTATGTTTGTCAACACCACTGTAAGAACCTCAGCCCTCACGTGTTAAAATGTGCTGTAACATGCTACCAAGTTTTGTCCTGGAAATTTAACTAGATAAGTTATATATTCACAAGCGTGCACACACACACACACACACAGAATTCATGACTGTATTTCTATTTAAAAAATACAATATCAGTTAACAGAATCAAATTATATCTCATAGGGTTGCCATGAATTAGCTGTACAAGCTGTCTGTTGGTAACTGTAGAACCAAAGAGTTTGTGTAATAGACCTACCCTCAAATTTAACAACAGAATGCAAATGTTATGGTCTTCTGAATTGTGCCATTCGATAGTTTGGTGATAAGTATAATTTTTAGGAAGAACCTGCTACCTCCATCTTTGGGATAGAAGATATCCTCCAAAACTACCTACCAAAGTAGATACATAACATCATATCCCAGAACACTGTACTCTCACTATGTTGTGCTATGACCACCCCAAATCTCACAGCACAACACAAATACAGTCAGTGCAAATCAGTCAGTGTGTCTGCAGTGTTTTATCTTACCTGTTGTGCGCTTGTCATTCATTCATTGCATATTTGTTTAGCTAACATGGAAGCTTCTACTCTTCCATCTACCAAGATTCCAACTGGGGGCACAGATATTTTCCAAATGCATTCTTTGTCTATTTTATGTACATTGCTGGAACTCAATTATTGCCAACAAAATCTCTCTTTCCAAAGGTGAACACATAGAGTGCAAATAGTCAAAAAATAGTTTTTCTTGTGCTGCCTCAGATACATATTTTTCCTACAAAAATGTAAACTTATATGAAAATCTATGTTGCCGGTCTTGAGAAACTAATGAAGTTTGTATTTAGCCTTATATAATGTACCATGTGTATTAGATTAATATGGACAGAAATTAAATTTGCTCAGCAGCTTTAGTTCACATTCCCATGACCATGTTTAATTAAAATCCAGCATGTAGTTTTTAGTGAAAATGAGAAAGTGCAGACAAACACAACATCCACAGTCAGTATCTCTATTGTACATCTTGTGCAACACAGGGACCCATAACTACTGAAACAAAAACTCTAACACTGTCTTGAAAATCCAGGCATAACTTGTAACATAGTTGCTAAGTCAAACTTAAAACTGCAATTAAAAGATTTTCTAAAAGTTATGATTCATCTCAACATATTGAATGTTATCAATCATGTTAGATCATGTTTCTTCACCATTTAGAATTCAAAAGGGTTCCTAATTATCCTGGTCAACTCTGCTCGTTAGTGATCTTGTTTACTTCACTAGCTTGCTACTTTGATGTGTGCTAATTTCTTCACATCATTTCACACCTGATGGTGAAACATTGTGTACAGCTGTTATGCAATTTTAAAGGTTTGTCTATGGATGTATTACTTTTAGGTGAGTTAATATCATCAATGCTTGTCTGGTATTGTCAAAACATACATAATTTTCCTTACATTTACAGAAAGTTTCCTATTCCATATATGAACATAGGAATTAGTGTTCTTTCTTTCCATGAAAGGCTAATATCACAAAATATGCCAGTATTGACTACACAACTTGAATAATCCATGTTAGCTTTCCATATATATGTATTTTCAGTACTCTTTGAAACATTTAGTGTGGAAAATGTTGCTAACTTTTAAACTCCTTGGTTAGCAGTGGAGAAATTGTTTTTGATGAATCTTTATGTGAATGTGAAATCGCAAGGTTACATTCAAGTGATATTTGACAAGTTACATGTTCAGGTTAATCAAATCATGCAGTTTCAAGGTTTCAGATTTTCCAGTATTGCTTAGAAATACTTCATAATTCTAGTTTACATAATTATGTTTAGTATCAAGGTTAGTAATGTGTTAAACAATATTTACTTGAATTGGTTTCTTAAAAACTCAAACTAGTATCGTATGGGTTTGTGTAATGTTTGAAAATTTATTTCCATAGTCTACAAAATGTGCTTGTTGAAATTCTGAGATTTAAATTAGTGTAATATTATGTTTCGAAATCTTATAGTAACAGATTTACAAAACACTTGTTTCAGCAGTGTTGCAAATTAATGCATAGCTGTGAAGGAAGGTACATATGTCATATTTTATGAAATAGTACTACTTCCAGTTAGAATTTTAAGATGAATACTATGCATGCACTTAATTTGTTTAAATGCTGAAGAACCTTCAATTATGCCTATACAGTGTATTTATGTGTTTCATACGGTTCTCACAAGTAACAGCAACTTTGTCCCCATAAGCTTTAACTCTTTCATCTCTGTAAAGGAAATACATAATATTTTATGTGATTTGGGAATGGATATTTTGGGGTAATTTAAATTAAGTATTCTGAAAAGGTGCTCATGAACTTCACCACATTTATCTGCCTGTCTGCCCATATGCAGTTAACAACTCCAGAACTGTTGAACAGTATTCATGCAATATGATGTTGCGGACACTCACCGAACTGTTGATCCATTCAAGTTAGCATTAGAATAGTATGCTAATGACACACTGCATGAACACATACAGATGTTTATGTCTACAAATCAGGTGTAAGTTGCTAAGTGTTTATTAGCATGAAAACTTCTGAAGAAGGATGTCATGAAAGGGAAGCATATATTTTATTACCACTGTACTTTTCTCCCATAATTTTTGAGGGTTTCAACATAACTTAGTAAATAGAATGAACATCCCATATTTTTATACAATGGTACATTTCCTGACTCATTAGGTATTATTTAGATAAATTTCAGGCTTCATACTAGGTACATAGGGTGACACATGCCTGTTGATCATTGTGTTACGATATTCTAAAGAACAATGATAAAGCTGCGAGCACGAATGGAATCATCGATCCCTTCATTTAATGCAGTCAGAATCTACTCTCGTATTCCAGTATGAGTAAGACACATTTTATTTGTAGCCACCTGTACTTCATTGTGTCTTTGCAGCGTAAACGTATGATTTACACAGAAAATATCTGCATTGTGATCGTGCAGGTTATGTCACTGTGTAGAAGGTGAAGATGGAGGCAGTATCTTCATTTTAAATGCAGGAGCCTAGAAGACTGGAATA
Source organism: Reticulitermes speratus (assembly GCA_021186555.1). NCBI lineage: Eukaryota > Metazoa > Arthropoda > Insecta > Blattodea > Rhinotermitidae > Reticulitermes > Reticulitermes speratus. The sequence goes on along the minus strand of JAJKFL010000003.1, from coordinate 2,248,643 downwards.
TGAATCATGCTCGCTACAAACACCTTATATATTCTTGAACTGCAGGAAATATTTAGATGGTGCTTTGGAGAGATAAACTTATCAGTGAAAGAATATGATAATTATTAAAAGTAAGTGCAAGGAGAGGAATCCTTCTTCAGAAGATGACAGTAGTTCAGCTGATCAAGAATTCTCTGTATTGTCTGGAACCAGGAAGTTTATTACCATGTTAACATGAGTGTCATTACTGTGGTAACAGGAGTGTGCCACTGGTTCCTATCCTGAGCCTGAAGAATCCAGTCCACATCTTCACATTCATTCATATTAATATTGTCCTGCCATCTGTGTTTAGATTTCCCAAGCGGTCTACTTCCTTCAGGTTTTCTGGCCAAAGCTTTTTATAAGTATCATAACCATGAGTGCTAAATGCCCTACCCCTCTTATCGACCTTTATTTGATCATGCTTGTAACATTTAGTAAGGTGTCTGTAAATTATAACAATCATTATGCAGTTTTCTGCACTGTCCTGTTACTTCATCCCTGTTAGGTCCAAATTTTCGCCTCAGCGCCCTGTTGTCAGACACCCTCTCAGTCTAAGTTTTTCTTAAAATGAGAGACATCAATTCACACCCATACAAAATGATATGTAAAATTACAGTTTTGTGTGTTTGCAAGTACCATTGACAACATTCCTTGCCGTCAGAGCTATAGCATTCCTTCGTGCCCGGGAAGTCACGGGTTCAAATCTCGGTCCAGAGAATGGCTATCCTGACATTAATTTTGTAGTTTCCTATAGTTCGTCTGGCTAAGAAGTCTGTACTACTTTAGATTATGTCATGACCGATTCTTTCCAAATCCTTCCTAATGTCATTAATCATTCTGTCATTCGATGTTATATAGTCTGAGCTACTAACAGAGTCATTAAAGAAACCATTCATAAAAAATAAGCAAGTCTGAGAATGTAGCACATAGACACGTGCTACAAACACAGCTATTGATCTCGCCTGAGGTATAGGCCCTATTTGTTACGTCACAACCACTTGTTGTTCCTTTCACGACCCCTGGCGGGAGACGCCAGAACTACTATGCCAAACGCCGAAACTGCTTGTTGCAAATAGTTTAAAATTCTGCCGTTTTTGCCGTGTGTAGCTGATCAGCGTCGACTTGACCTCTCTCATTATGTCGATATATCGAAGTTGAGGGCAGGATGCGCAGGATTATAGAGCATGTTGTAACCGGGAGCGTTGATCGATTGGTCCAGCAGTAGGGCCGGTGTCTGAGCGACGTCGAGTCGCATTGATAGTCACGCAGTTGTAGGTTAGGGGGCCACACAGTGGAACATGTCTGCGGCATCAGCCGATTCCCTGAGATTGCCTATAGTTGGGGGCAGTAGTGGGGCTCCTGGAGGCGGCGGGAGCAGTCCTGGGGATGTCCCTTCTCCACGCCATGCGCTAAGCCCTCTGCTTGAAGTTCGTCGCCCGCACTGCACACTCAACTGTGCGTCGTGTACTGCGGTACTCGAAGAGAGATTTAGGCACAGTAAGTACCACAGTTAGCCAGGCACAGTTTTCAGATTTTCTCTTAGTGTTTAATATTTCCGTGTATTTCTGTTGATGTGGACACTTCTAATTACCCAATTTGATGAATTCCTACCCACAAATAACCTTTCGTTATGATGGCCAGGCGCCGAAAATGCTGGATGGCTTATGCCTGATAGCTTAGTCAATGTGCCGTGCCAAATGTTAGGTTCCTTCTCTTGATGTGGTATTAGCCCTGCAGTCTTAGTTGGTTTAGATTGTGCCTTCTGAGTTTTGACACCGTGTAGTCTTGTAGGTAGGTACCAAGTTTTCTGAAGTACGTGCTGCCGCCATCGTCAGGGCTGTCTTTCGATACTAGAAATCGAACGCGAAGCTCTCACGTTTGGAAAATTTGTTCCGATTAATAAAGTACACAAGTTACAACTGATGTTTCTCCTATAAACCTTGCTGAATTATAACCTTCCGAGTTAGGACTGGGTAAGTCCCGTCATAATCATTATTTAACGCTTGACATCAAATTTGTGAGCCACATATTTTCTTATTACTTTACGTGGAACCTTGCATTTAAATTTTTTGGCGTCTCTGTTGTTTGATTTGGTTAAATTTAACTTGCGTAATTTCTTTTTTTCTGACAAGAACTTAGCCCTCTATAGAGCTTTGCATTTCTCCCACACAGTGTATTTATGAGTTTGGTATAATTCTCACAATAAAGAGGAATTAATGTCCTGAACAGCATTAACCGGTCGGTCTCTATCAGGGGCACGCAATATGTTTACGGTGGGGAAGGCGCAAACTTGTTCATTCTATTTCGATTAACTTCGGGCTTCACTTCCTTGAATATTCAGTCTTCAAAGGGTTGCTTCTTTTACTATTTCATATTAGCACTTCAGGTGTCGGTTACGCCGTGTTACACACTCCCAATCGAATGAACCAAATGTATTCAGCTTATGTTTATTGCTTACATTTCACTGCAGTTTCCGAACTGAGTTAATTTCTCTGTAACAACATTTGCCTTCTAATCACCGTTGTCTTCGTCAGAGTAGTTCCCTTGGGACTTCGTACAACGAGCCTAGCGACTGCGCCAACGTTTGAAGCATTTCATGTAGTGCATTGTTTGAAACTCGCAAGTCCGTCATACGATGTTGCTTGAATCACGGTGATGCCTTGAATTTTCTTCTTTTTTTGACGCCACCTTGAGTTTTTGGAAAAGCAAGAAGTAATTTTATTTTTAGCCAGAAGTCCACGCACAAGCAAAGTGGACTGAGGCGGTACGTTGTCATGGTGGACAACCCAGTCCCCCAAACGCAGTTTTTCAATTTGTTTTCGTTCTGAACTGACCAAAGTAACATTCCCAACATGTTAGTAAATCCACGAATGGTGGTTTTTTTGTTCTCGAGGACAAGTTCCTTCACGTGATTCATATTTCATCCGTTTGCTCGTGATGGACGCTCCGTTCTGTCGGCATCTTCAACACAGGTAATTTTCTAGATGTGCCGAAATCGCTAAAGGAACAACACACTCTTGTACTTAAAACATTACGCAACAATCACACATGCTACAGTCTTATTCCAAGCAGGAAATGATCCAGTAGATGTGTTTACATGTAGCGGTAGATTTTTGTGCTAGCAACAGTAGTGTCATATCGCTAGCAGTCCGGAAAGTATTTGCTCACACCACGAATCAGTTAAATTTTCGCGCAGAATTTCAGTATCCTTTTTACAGTTTGCCTTCCAAATCCTGTCAATTCGCCATTATTTGGGCTGACGCTGCATAAACTGCAGTAGAAGAAACGTCGTTAAATAATCAACTTACATTATTTGGTTTACTTAACGGCGTTAGTTTGGGCCGGGATAGCCTAGTGGGTATGGCGACTCGCTACGGGCAGGACGGTTCGGGGATCGAATGCCGGTGAGGGCGAGATTTTCCGCATCCGTCCACACCGGCCCTGGGGCCCACCAAGCCTCCTGTGCAATGGGTACCGGGTCTCTTTCCCGGGGGTAAAGTGGCCGGGGTGTGGCGTTGACCACCCACCCCCATCTAGCGCCGAGGTTAAAGAAAGAGTAGAGCTATACCTCTACTCCCCCTCTGGGCCTTCATGGCCTGTTCTAGGGAGAACTTTGCCTTTATTTTTTAACGGCGTTAGGGCTAGGATAGCTCAGTCGGTATAGCGACTCGCTACAGGCCTGACTGTCCGGAGATCGAATCGCGATAGGGCGAGATTTTCTGCACCCGTCCAGACCGGCCCTGGAGCCTACTCAGCCTCCTATACGATAGGTACCGGGTCATTCTCGGGAGTAAAGCGGCCAGAGCGTGGCGTTACCCACTCATTCCCACCTAGCGCCGAGGTTAAAGAAAGAGTAGAGTTATACCTCCCCTCTGTCTTCATGGAATGAGAAAAGCCACGAAATCGCCAATCAGGAAAGATGGTCTCAGAGCCGATGTTTGAACCCGAGACTTTTTTTAATACGAATCAGGAGCGCTGCCCACTGACCGCAATGTGACCATTCCGTCAGCCTACGTTCATACTGGCTTCCTTTGTATCAAGACACGTAGGCTAATGTTTGGGTTCTGCAAGTGAGTTGTGAAATGTCGGATGAACTGGATTTCAGATACACCTAAAATGAAACACTTCTGTCTGCCTGGCCACATAGCTCCCGATTGAGTTTCGGAAGCTACTGACTCTTCGAATCTTTCAAATTCTGGGTTAAAAAAGGCCGACTACCATGCATGGTTAGCTATGGCGTAGACGGTCGGGCTTCATTTCCCAATACAAGCTGGGTTTCCTCTTTTAAACCTCTGGGAAGCACCTAGCCACCATCCAGTGGGTGACAGGTGGTATTCCTCTGGGGATAAAGCGGCCGGGGCCTGAAACTGCCTACACACCTCCATCTGCTCTTGAAGTTAGGGCTATGTAGAGCTGTATCAAATGAGAACTTCTCTTGTACAAACACATTTCTAATGTCTGCATTCGTAATATATGTCCTCTGTTAGTACAGTTATTTTTACTGTCGTTATTATTAATATTTTTATTATAAAATTAATAACAGCAATTTGATAAGCAGAAGAATAGAGTTTTGCGTTCCACAGCTGAGTATGTGCCCACGGGGTGACATGTGGGGGCAGGTACTCTGTTCCTGTGGATATGCATGCCTACAAGACTGCGCGGATGAAATTATAACACAGTTCCATTTACATTACACGCCGCAGCGTTTATTAAAGTTCTAGGGAAGATGAGCCAGTGTCATATCTCTAGGTCGCAGTAACGTCACCATGCATGTAACCTGCGCAGAGGTTCCAGAATTTAATTAGTAAAATTCCTTAGGTCGTCATTTTACGAGCTCGCAACTTGTGACGTTTGACACTTGGTACTTCGAATTATCGCACTTTAATGAGGAGCCGAGCTTGCAGTAGTTGGCCACTGTCCGTCCAGCCACAGTGGCTACGGCTGTCGCAAAAACAGACTGCTGGAGGAATTCCGACACCTCTGAATAACAAGAAACGTAATGTGGAACTTGGTAGGGACGGATTTTTTATTTCTGCTGTGGGTATAAAACCGTTCTTAAAGGAATCTGTTTTGTTCTAAACGTGACGACAGCTGTGCGTGGCTTTGTATATTTCATGTTTCCAGAGAGTACAGTGATACCTCGGCTAACGAGTGACCCTGCTAACGAATTTTTCGGCTAACGAAGATTTTTTTCGCTGTTTTTCGGACTCGGCTAACGAATATGGATTCGGCTAACGAATGTTTTAGTGGATGCTCGCGCTAACATAAAGCAGCAAACATGAACGGTCGGGCCATTCCAGGAGCTTATCTTTTCCGTTTGTATGTGTGTGACAAAGAAATGAGCTGACCACATCACATAGGGGAGACCCACCAACCAAAAAAAGTAAGCGACAAACCCAAGGGAAGCAGAAGGTTGCTCACGTTTCGGCTAACGAAGATTTCGGCTAACGAATGTGATTCCGGAACGAATTATCTTCGTTAGCCGAAGTATCACTGTAATTGTTCGCAAACCAGTCAGGTGAAACTAGCTTTGTAAAAATGTACGTTTTTTGCACTTGAAGCTTCTCGTGTCTCATTATGAGTTTCTTTCCACTAACTAGTCTGAACTATTTCTACCATTTATGTTTTAAAATTAACACCCCGTCTTCTGTTTGTGCAGTACGTCGCCCTTGTGTTTTCTCGTGCTCTGCTTTAGCTGTTCCCAATTTCTTCCTCATTCCATTTTTTTCTTTGTGCAATTAAGGCGTACGCCCCGTGTTTTCTTGACTTCGCTCGAACATCTTTCCCGTCACACGCTCCATTATCACGACAGTACGTGACGTCGAGAAAATCGGTGAGGGGGGTTGTGCATCTAGCCCGCGGCGTCTTTGTCATTCGTACGGAGATTTTATACTGCCGATGTGACAGGGCTCTGTCTTAAGCCGTTTAAACCTGCAGTTCATTTGAATAATGTACAAAATCCAGTTTATACCTCACAGAAAAAGGGGTGTCATCATTACGAATTCCAACCAGTCGATGCTACTAGGGAAATAATGGCCATTTATTGTGAGAATCGTACAAAACACATAAATACACCGTTTGGACAAAATGCAGAGATTGCTTCCAATTGACGCAAGTGGTAGACCGGCGTACAGTAACCACTGTGTTTTAAAGGGTTACCTAAATATTTATTTTGCCTTTTGGTGTCGCGTTATTTTTCATGTTCACTGCTCTAAATACGAAACACGTGACTTTAATATACAAAGACTGTGGAACACAGCCATCATTTCTTGGCGTATTTAGTGTGTCGTGCCATGAAATTAGCTGTTACAAAATATTGTTGTAAGATGTGTTTATTTTCTGTATACGTTTTAATACGTGTGTTAGATGACCAGTGGTGTTTCTTCTTCGGACCAGACGCTGGCAGCAGCTTGGTTTCATAGTCGTAGCGTCCAATGTGCAATATGGAACGAAGCGCTCTTTTGAAAATGCTCTCCACTGCTTGCCTGCATTCAGTGCGACGAACCTCAGAATACGCGACCGCAGCTCCGAATCCAAAACTTGTGTCTTTTAAGTACGCGATTTGAAATTGTTTACCGCAACCACATTATTTATTATTATTATTACTTACTGGAATTGGGTTTTAACCCGGTGGCAGTAGTCCTTACACTAGTACACACAATACAAATGTTTTCACCCGGTGGCAGTAGTCCTTACACTAGTACACACAATACAAATGGACATATAATATACATAAAAGTAACAATACAAAACAAACTGTACACAATTACAAAACAAAATACATACAGTAAATACAATTACACACATTAGAACACCGTACACACATTACAAAAACATCCACACCTTACAAAAATATCCACAACTTACAAAATCACCCACACACAATACAAAAAAAGTACACGCACTTTACAAAAACACCCACACATTAAATAATCTCAATACGTTAGAGTATCCTCAGTATAAAGTCAGACCAAAGTACATGATACTTATATCCCCCAAGAACTTAATTCACTTCACTTCGAAACCAAAACACTCACTTTACATCACTTCACGCCCCTTCACTTCACATCACTTCCCTTATTTCCATTTAATCCCAACTTAAAAACCCTTAGCCTGTAATGACTTTCTTGACCCTCTTTCTAAAAGTGCTTAATTTACAGGGGAAAGTCGCTAGTACGCTTGGAGGTAATTGGTTCCAGCTTTTTATGGTCCTATTTACAAAGGAATATTTACCTACATCTGTTCTTTGTTTCCTAGTCCTAATATTCCGACTATGATCGTCCCTACCCAGGTAGCATGGTTTTAGTAGTCTATTCCCTATCGTTTTCCAAGCCCGTCCCCCGGTGTGTACTTTGAAGAGAGCGCATATTCGGGCTATCGCTCTACGCTGTGCCAATGTTTCCCAACCCGATTCTTTCGTATTATTTGCAAATTTTGCCGCTCTCTTTTTCACGCGATTCAAATCGCTTACCTGACCTTCTCTGTATGGGTCCCAGCACACCGCTCCATACTCAAGTATCGGTCTCACTAGTGCCGTATATGCTAAACGTTTCGTATTATTATTTGCCCTTTTGAGTATACGCATTACGAAATGGAGAGCCTTCCATGCTTTTCTTAGTGTATAATTTACATGATCTGCCCAGCTTAGATCCTAAATACTTAAAGCTATTTGTCTCGGGAATTAGTTGATCCCTAATAAAATACCTCAGACTATCTTTCAACCTAGCTTTATTGAAGCTTACTGCTTTACTTTTACCTGGATTTATCCTCATTTCATTTTCAATCGCCCATTCCTCCAATTCTATTTACGTCTGTCTGCAACTTTTCAATGTCCCTACTATCCATTATCCTCCTGTATATTACACAATCATTAGCGAAAAGCCGTATATTTGACTCAGTGCTTTTCCAAATATCATTAACATAAGCGAGGAACAGCAACGGACATAATACGTTCCCTTGCGGCACTCCCGACGTTACTCTGACTTCATCAGATAGTCATCCGTCTACTCTAACTCTTTGCGAGCGTCCTAACAGAAATTCCTATATCCATACCACTACCCTCAAGTCCACTCCGGTTTCCGCAATTTTTGTAAGCAGCCTATCATGTGGGACTAAATCAAAGGCCTTTGAAAAATCTATTATAACTTATAACTTACCTTAAGGACCAGTTTATCCAATTTATTTTACACCAACTAAAGGACAAGTAAAACCACTTTTTGTAGTTTTTATTGTAGCCGACAGACAAAACACGCCGCTCCACACAACAGCACGCACAGCATACGCACACAACAACACACCACTATTCTTGACACCAACACCTACGCCGTTAACCAAAAACATTTTAGCTACGACTTTAACTTAAAAATCATAAGATTTAATGTTTTATGAATTTTAAAATTCAGATATTTAAAACTAAAACAATATTAAGACATGAGTGCTATTGGATCCTTCAAAATATGCAGTTGAAGTGATAGTGGCTTTTTTTTTAAAAAAAACCCTGATGATGATCCTAGGATCGAAACACGTGTAGGGGTGACATTTTACAATAAAAACTACAAAAAGTGGTTTTACTTGTGCATTAGTTGGTGTAAAATAAGTTGAATTAGTGAAAATGCACGGTGATAGCATGATAACATTGACCAGTTTATCCGTTTGCACGAAGATCCTTCTGTAATGTACATTATTGACGCAAGTTTTTTACATTAGTACTGCCATATATGTCAAGACCTTTACGGTCTGACTCCCCTTCTCATTTTTATATTTACATTTTAATATCTACTTCTCTTAAGCAATACTTTCATACATCGATATACATTTTATATATCTAATTGTAGAAGGGGAAGTTCTTCATCTTACCAAATGTATGGAGTTTTTATTTTCATAGTTTTCTGTTATGGCCTGATGATGGCTCTTTGAGCTGAAACCGGCAGCCTAATTACGTATTATAAGTGAAGTGTTGGTTGTGACTGTACGCTTGATAAAAGTAAATATACTTTTTTATAAATTCTGCTACATATCAAGACAGTCCTGGGTTTAAATCTCGATCTTCTATCCACCTATCCTGACTTTTGTTTTCGTTATTTTCCAAAGTCCCTGTAGGCAAATTCCGGAATAGTATCTCGAATTAGCCTGTGAACACTTCTTTCCACACTTTTTCCATTTCATTATTTACTAACGACCTTAACATTTGGCGCCATATAATATGAGCTGTTGACAGCATCGGTACGTAAATCGTAATAAATATATAAGATATCCCCTACCTTACTCGGACCTGCACTTTGCGCTCATGTCGGCCTTCGTTAGTCTCAGAAACTGTCCATCCTGCAAAAGAAGCTGTGCTTCAATTAATGTATATTACACTTCCGAAAATTTTATAAGTGGTATATTTTTTGTAAGTTAATGAGCTGTAGTGTTTTGATACCGCATGCTTTAACATTCACAAATTCTGTATTTTTCCCACACAGTCTGCTTATGTTCTGTATGACTAGTGATATTATGTAAATAAAGTCAAGATTTTATGTGGAGCCATACAGTAACAAAGAACATATCAAGACTCTCTGTGCCCTCTTTTGTTACCAGACTTACCAGAAGTTAATCTATACAGTGGAGTGGCCATTCGCGTGGCTTTTAACCCAGTAGCAGCTCCGCAGGCTTGTGATGCTAACCCTAAAGGTCAAATAACGTTGTTGGAGATCTGTAAAGCTATCGGTACCCATTAAACTCGCTACTTTGCTGAACGTACTTGTTTAAACGTTCCGACACGGGGAGAAATGTGAAACTTTCAGCTCGCTGTTTTTGGTTGATAAGAATGGAAGATTGTTGCCAGAACACACCGTAGTTATATAAATTACTATACGGTCCGTTCTTGGCCAGGGATATTGTTGGTTTCTTGGTCAACGTTAGGAAATTCGCTCATGAATTCTCCATGTTGTGATTCTTTTTTTACAAATAAATCCAAAACCTTACGCAAGACCATGTTCAGAGACGTTCAGTTTTCATTATCAATACACGTCACCGCCAAATGGGGTAACGAATTTCTCTTCATTTCATGGAATACACACTTTACGATTACTGCGACATGCTCTTAACGCAAGGTGCCTGTAATAGTCGAGCTCGTAATATTCTACAGGAATACGTGCCACGTAATCCAGATGCTAAAGTGTTGCGACCCCTGCATGTCGCCTTCGACCTATACGGAAACCAGCCAGTAAATATGCAATAATTGCAGCTGTGAAACGAAAGCCGTGGAGAAGCTCAGACCATATGACTGTCGGAACCGATGATCCTCGAAATAACCTTGATTTCAGGCTTCCGCTGCGATGTTGATTAAATCTGTGGTCTTCTGGGTTATTACACGGCGTCGTGTGGTCAACAATTACCACACGACGCCGCATAATAACCCAGAAGACCGCAAATTTCATCCTCGAAATACCTCATAAGATTACTTGCCTCCGTACCACAACTCGCAGATCTCACATTTGTATCCAGACGATGCAGTTTTTGGTATGATTACGACATTCACGTGCTGCGGATAAGCTCTTCGTAAGCAACATTCTGTGGAGACACTTAGCGTGTTTTCGTGTAAAGGTGTGTTGAACGTCCCTAACATTCAGCTGTGGCTACGGAATAGTCCTCCTGCCATCGGCAGGTAATGTCGAGGGCATTGTTATGGGCTCCCATCTGCCACCTGACAGACTGACCGACTGCTCAGTGATGTAATTTTGTGGACACTGTTCTACCAGGGCTACTTAAAGATATGTCTGTCTGTGAGACAGAGGCTGTGGCTTCAGCACTGTGCGCTCCAGCACTCTATACAAAAGATGTGCGGCAGTATTTGAAAGCGACGTATCCGGGAAGGTGGACTGGAAGTGTAGGGCCGATTACATTGCCTCCCCGTTCGCTGAATCGAACTCTTAAGGATCTTTTCCTGCTGAGATAGCTAAGTTTTAACAGCTGTGTATTCTGCCGGTGGTTTCGAATGAACAACAGAAATAGCTATCTCGTCATCACATTGGTTGTTTTGCTGCAATGTGTTGCTTGTGTGTTGTGTGTGTGTGTGTGTGTTTGTGTGTGTGTGTGTGTGTGTGTTTGTGAGCCGTTATGAATGTTTGGAATGCCTCTGTTAGACGCATTCACAAAGTTGCCAAAAGCGAGTATTAGCTTTATCATGTCTGTCTGTCTGTCCATCCGTCCGTCCGCATGGAACAACTCGGCCCCACTGGACTGTTTTTCGTGAAATTTTACAGTGGGGACTTTAATTAAAATCTGTCGATAAAGTGCAGGTTTGGTTAAAATTGGGCAAAATGTCAGGAACTTTACATGAAGACGTAAGTACGTGTATGATAATGTCTCGTGATTCCTTTGTGGATGGAGAAAAGTGTCAGATAGAAGACGTAAAGAAATTCAAAAAACATTTTACATTAAAAACATATTTTTCGAAAAGCATTCCGTTTACGACATAATCACGATAAATACGGCAGGGTCAGACAGTTGATCGAACGTAATACTGTGCAAAGAAGTTTAGATTACCCTGACGGATAATTGAGACAAAAGTACATAGAGTAATAATATTTAACTTGTTGCTTTCGACCGGAAGAAGCTTTGGGCTTAAGGTGAATTTTACATTCTTTATAATTAAGACAAAAACACATTGATATAATATTTCGTACTTACTGTTCTATACTGATTACAATTACATAATAACGTGACGCCACATAGGCTAGATTGTAATGTGCTTTGGTGTGATGCAGTAATCAATGACGTAACCTTCGTATAGTGAAATCATATTTCCTTCCTCTTATCGATACTTTTCTGCCATTTAGCTGATGCATAAACTATCCTAATATTTCATATTTATTGCTTATATCTGGGCATACGAAATTTTATATTTGGATGGATTATGCAAATAATTGCAAATAATGTACTAAATATTGTTTGTCAGACAAACTACGAAACATTTCGTCGGGCTGAAATTTTGCTTTTACGTATTGCCGATAAATTAAAAAAAAAGAAATCAATATAACATGTAATACGTTTTTCAAAGAAATCTAACAACATGCCCTAATAATAGTGATAAACATGTGTAATGTAGGCCTTTGTACAAACTGTGAACAACAAAGTGTGTGACCCCAGTGAATTAAATTGTATGACCAACCGAGTACATTCCAGCACGCAAAAAACGGAACGCACCTCAGTATTTAGGTTACAACCTACGTACATTTCCTGTTATGTTTTTTTTTTTCGAAATCCCTCACGTTTTTCGAATGTAGGGTACCGTAACAAGGGGTTGTACCAACTGCATAGCATTCTGAGACACACCAGAACTTGCAGCTCTTAAAATCTATTCAGCAGCCTAACGCCGCGTGGATTCCTTCGCATTTTACTTCACACACTCTGAGTATTAGGATGAGATGGCGGGGCGTGTAGCACACATGGAAGGAATAGGAAATGGGTACGAAATTTTGTACACAAATCTGAAGGGAGGAGAAGGTGGAAGACATGCATAGATTTTATGGCAATAAAATGGAGTAATGGTGTGAACAGTAGGGGGCTGTGTGAACAGTCATGAACTTCTTGGTTTCGTAAAACGCGGGAAATTTTTTGACAAGATGAGCAAGGCTTAAGGTACTGAAATCAACTGAGTAAGTGGTTGGTTGGTTAGAAATTTGTATGTAAAGGTTGAGTATTATAGAAAATTTGTATATAGACATGCGTTAGTAGGAATGGTTTTCTGGAAAATGAAGTATTCCATTTGCAGATGTTTAACGACTGAATTTTCTTGCAGAGATCGTGGAGAACGTGAAGAATGGACAGAAGGTCAGTTTCCGGCCCTCAGTGGACGACCTGACATGCGAGGAGGAAGTGATGAACCTCATGCGACGCTGCTGGGCCGAGGAGGCGGCGGATCGCCCCGACTTCCACGCACTCAAGACGGCCGTCAGGAAAATCAACAGGTGAGACTGCAATGTCGTGCCGCTAAAATTAGTAGACGCAGAAAAGTCGCGAGTACTTCTACATGCTCGAGCAATAACTTTAACCGTAGAAAACATAGTAGTAACCCTAACAAGAAAGGATGTATGCCTTTTGCCTACTCATTGTACTTGTTTATTTACTTATGATTCTCAAAATATACAGCGATTATTTTCCTAAACACCATTAACCTGATGGTCTATGTGATGGAGACAGCCTGTTTACCGTGAGGTAGGAACTTATAAGAAATTATAGAATTGAGAAGATGAGTTGGACCGATCGTGCGAGAAACGAAGAGTCAAGGAGGAGAGGAATATCCTACATACAATAAAAAGAACAGAGGCTAACTGGATGGGTCACATCTTGCGTAGAAACTGCCTTCTGAAACATGTGATTGAAGGAAAGGTAGAAGGAAAGATAGAACTGACGGGAAGACGAGGAAGAAGGCGTAAGCAGCTACTGGATGACCTTGAGGAAAAGAGAAGATACTCTAAATTGAAAGAGGAAGCACTAGATCGCGCCCTGTGGAGAACTCGCTTTGGAAGAGGCTACGGACCTGTCGTAAGACAGACCACAGAATGAATGAATTTAGATGAACATCAAGGCTAACCGTGACAGAGGACAAGCGGGCGAAGTCGGGGAACCTCCCAACACATGTAACGCTGTTGCGGAAGTCGGGGGGTTAAAAAGACGAGTGCCATAGCTTTATTTTATTTTTCGTACTTCAGAAGAGGCATTTCTGCACTTGATGTTTATTGTTTTTGCAGAACGTGTGCATTTTAATCTTTTCTTAGGCGAATATTTAAATTCCGAATAGCTTGTTTATACAGTTGGCATTTTTAGTTGGGATCGTGTATTGTAACGCACACTAACAAGATTGTAAATGCTTATCGCCTACACATAACAGGCCCGTTGGGTAAGGAATTGCGAACGACAAGCTGACATTCACGTTCTTAGAACTGTTTATAGGAAAAGTACATGCAGCTAAGGTGAAGAAGGGAAGTGACACTCTGTAAATTGGTAGGTGTTGTAGGTAGATCAACAAAATAAAAACGTCTACGATGAAGTGTTTGATACTTGCTCAGGTTGAGGAGAAGTATGTAAAACTATATGTTGATAGTCCAGTTCAGTCAGATTATGCGAACGAGGTGGCCAAGCAATTGGTCCAGCTCTATCGATCTACTTGTCTGGGAAGACGTCATTGAATAACCGTCACACATTCGAAGCATAGTGGCAAGAAAGTGCTGAAAGAAGGTTCTGTCTAAAAGATTTAACTGTCGTAGTTCAGGGATGAAGACATCTTGCAACAATGCATGGTAACATTTACCATTGACTGTTGCTTCGTTAAAAAAGAAATGACCAATAATGTGTGACTTCCCGAGGGCGCACCACACATTTAATTTTAATATTGCAAGACTTCTTGAGGTGTTTTCCTTGCCCAAATGCGGGAGTTGTGGCGGTTGACTTCGCCACTGATGTGGAAAGCTGCCTAATCAGAAAACGTCAAAGGTCCAAGAAACTTATGGGATTCGGTAATTGTCGATCTCATCTGTTGACAGACATCCAATATCGCATGGTAGTCTTTTTTGACGTAACATTTGAACTACCTGAATCTTGTAAGCATGTTCGTGAAGTTTCACTTTTAGAATTTTGTGCGCTCTTGCTTGCGGAATGTTTAGTTCAGCAGAATCACGTTGTACCGATTTTTTAGACCCCTTTCAGATGCTTCCCGGATTACAGTCATAATTTCCTCGCTGATTTCAGGCCTCTCGGATCGTCGTTTTTCATCCATGGACCCAGTTTCTTCAAATCTTTTGATCCTATTGTTAACTGAGCCCTATGTAGTACATCTTTCCTGTAATGAGCAGTGAATCTCCTCTTCACAGCTATTACAGACTTCAATTCTGCAAGCCATAACACACAGTTAGCCTTTGCTTCTACTGTCACCATTTCCAGTTATCACTCAGTTGAAGGATCTGAAAATAGATTAACTAAACACTGATACATAAAACACTGTAAGAATTAAGGTTTTATGTTCCGTTTACAATGTGCTTTTATCTTGTGTACATCCAAAGTAATCAAAGTTTAAAGTTGCACAAGGACTTTATGTACACTCTGTAACTCTTTCAATGTAAGCTTCAAAGTCGTGTTATATTGGAGAATTGCGCTACTAAAAACGGAAAATATCTGACATAAACTCAATCCAACTCAATGTAATTAAAACATTTGCATAATTTAAGTCTTGTGCTACAAAAATTGAAATATTTATTTTCGTGTTCATTTATATCTTAGAGAGTCGACCTCGGTGGACTAGTGGTTAGCGTGCTCGCCACTGGACCCAAGGTTCGCGGGTTCGATCCCGACCGAGGTCGATGGATTTTTAAGGATGATAAAAATCCGGAGCACCACTTCCTTCGGAGGGGAAGTAAAGCCGTCGGTCCCATGTCGTAGATTTACGGCATGTAAAAGAACCTTACGGGCATGAATAAAAAATGTTGCGTAAGCCAAATTGCCTCCATTTCTCATCCAAGTCTCCTGACAGCCTGCCAGATGGCTCTGGCGTGCACATCAGGATCGATAGAACACTAAGCGCGGCTAGCTGGCCGGTCACCAGCTGCCATGAATGCGCATGACTTAGTAACCTCGACAAGAGGCAAGAGGAGGCCCAGGCCCATACAGGGCTGTTGAGCCAAGAATTATTATTATTTATATCTTAGACCGAGGAAAGAGGACTTCAACGGCACGTTAGATACATTTGAATAAATATACATGCGTATACGTGTGGAAATATAAATTCAGATAGGAGGAAGCTCCTCTCAATTGCTATCAAGAATAATATTCTCAAATAATATTTATGTGTGTTCGGAAGACCACACTGTGAACTACTGAGTATACAAATTGCAAAATGTAGTCATCTTATGTGTAATTATATGGGACGTTGTAGCGAGACGGTAAGCGTGTGCGTCTTTCGGCTTGTTTAGTTGACAGTTTTCGCTTAGATAAATACAGGGCTACAGCAGTTTATTGTAGACATTCACGCAGAAACGCTTTTGAAGTGGCCGTTATTTTAGTCATATTTAATTACAGTTCGAATATTTTGGCCGATTTTACTTAAAGAAGCGCAGTATTAAATATGACGAAAATTTTCTCAGCGATTATTGAGTAGCTTCGTGCCTTCAGACGGGCGAAAGGAGCTATCTTATGGGCAAGTTTTGCAGTCTGCGAACACGTCTAAAAATTAAGCTGCTGTTAGAAACGTTTGAGGGCCACTGTAAATCAGTGATTATGAGCGACGTCTTCTTGTATTCGTCGCTCACGGATTCCTTTAAACGTCAAAGAATTGAACGAATTAACAGTAAGTGTGGAGCATCCTTACACTGACACAAATAATTTAGGACCTTTTAACCTACTACGTGAAACGTGATGTGACCTCACGTATGCAGAACTGCAGGATGAAAGTCGTTAGCGTAAATGAAAGTCCAGCGTCATTCAGTAAACCACACATAGGTAACATGTAGGCCCAGTAGCTAATCCTAAACCGATCCCAATGGCTGCGCGGTCTAAGGCGTGGGTCTACGGCCGCTCGCTTGCTGGGATTGTGGGTTCGGATCCGCCAGAGGCATGAATTACTGTCTCCTGTGTGTGTTTGTATTGTCAGGTAGAGGTCTCTGCGACGGGCTGATCACTCGTCCAGAGGAGTCCTACCGATTGTGGTGTGTCTCGAAGTGTGATACAGGAACTTCGACAAGGAGGACGCCTAGGCCCACTAGGGCTGTCGAGCCATAAGAAGAAGTAGCTAATTCCTGAAAGGTGGTTCCTCTGTCACCACGGCATTATTCTTTCACAAGAGACGACCTTGAAGTACAAAGGGTAGTTGCGACTACGTTGAATACGCAGTCCTGCGGCGTCCCGTTAGTATTGTGCTGTAGTTCCTTATCTTTAGAAAGCAACATGTTAGGAAAAGTTACACAGGGTCTCGGATCTAAAGATAAAGATTAAAATACACAAATGTGCAATTTTGCCCGCTGTTTTTTATAGATATGAAACTGAGTAATATAGACTAGAGGTGTTGAAGGATAGGGTGCTGATGGACATATTTGAACCTAAGAGGAAGAAAGTGCAGGAGGCTTGATAAAACTACATAAATAGGAACTGCATAATTCATGCTCCACGCCACATATTAGAGTGACCAAATCACAGAGGATAAGGTGGGAAGAAGAAAAATGCCTGGAGTTTGTTGGAAAACTTGAAGGAAGGAGACTATTTGGAAGACCTAGGAGTTGATGGTGGATTAATATTATAAAATGAATATTAAATAAGTAAGATAGAAGATTGTTGATCGGCTTTATTCTGCTGAGGACAGGGAAAAGTGGGAAGCTGTTTTGAACATACGAGTAGTACTGAACTTTCGGGATCCACACAATACGTCTCAAAAAGGACTCATTTCCGTGCAGTTTTACTGCTTTGAATAAGGAACAGCCTTCAGTTTCAGATATAAAAGTTTATTCGGGTAATTAAAAAAAAGGACTGTCAAAGAGGATTCGAATCGCACCGACCAACTCTAGCGCAGTACTTGCACACCACTTAACAACCGTGGCTATCTTACACGTTGACAAGAGTATGGGGTAGATTTTGTCATATCTTTATGTGTTTTGTGTTAGTTTCCGTAGTAGGGAAGACGTCGCAAAGGAGATGTGTTTTTTTAAAACCTAAAAAGCATTGCTGTACGAGAAATTAAATTCAGCCTTATGTTTGAATATTTTCACCCAAAAAGAAATTGAAACCAATTCACTTATTCGAATACACTTTAAGTGAAGGGACGCTTGGGTGTTGATGTTCCGCCACTGCGATCTGGTACCTCACTGCGAAGTGGACCACGTTCCGCCACTGCGATCTGTTACCTCAATGCTTTAGTACTTACTACGAACAGATTCGTTTCGCCACTGTGCTTTGTACCACAGTGCGCAACGGAACACTTTGTGCAGCGTCCCATGCAATCCGAAATGTAATCCGATAATTATCTCGGATGTTATCACCTGTCTAACGTCTGTCAGATCAGCGTAGCTTAGTACTCGTACATAGCTAAACTGTATTCCAATTTAAAACATTCACAGCTATGGAATAATCTGAGTTTATCCTGTGGAATGTGTGTAAATGTTTGGTACTGAAAATGAACAATACGCCAAACCAGTTTATCTATAAAATAATAAATAAGAAATAATAATAATTAATGAACACTGGTTATAAGCGTTGTAACAAAATTAGTAAAAACAAGTCCTGAAGGTAGGGTAACCGTATTATGGATATCAGCAAGTGCAAACCGACAGAAACACCCTAGCAATAAACCAGACATCATAATTCGGGATAATAAAAAATACAACATGTAGCAATATCAAGAGACAGAAATGTAATCAAGAAAGAAGCTGAGAAGATTTTAAAATATAAAGACTTTGCAAAATAAATACAGCGCATGTGGAATATAAAGCCAAAAGTGATACCGGTAATAATAGGGGCAACAGGAAACACTACAAATCATTCAGAAAATACCTCAGCAACATACCGTCAAAGCACGACATCAAGGAACTACACAAAACAGCCATACTGGCACTGCACACATACTGCGGAAAGTGCTGATGTAACGTACAGAACATTTAACATGGGAAATAACATTACGTGTAGCGTAAATTGTAACTACGGAATAGCTGCATGGTTTGTTTACAGAATAGTTCGAAACGTGTTTTTTTTCAGTATATAATTGTAAATACGCTCCATAAATGTGATAACGAATAATAATGACAATGATATGAATTACCAAGCTTGACACAGAACGTCTGCTAACAGATGTTCGATATTGTAGTCTGGCATTACACAAAAATAAATCCTCTGTGGTATTAAATTTTGCTGAATTAAACAACCGCGCATTCAGAGAGAGAGAGAGGAAGAGAGATGTTTTGGTTAGTACATTACGTAACATGAACGCCATGAAGCCATATGGAGGAGTAGGGGTATAGTTCCGCTCTTCTTAACCTCGGTACCAGGTGGAATGAAGGATCAGCTTCACGCTACATCCGCTTTACCTCCGGGGACAGTCGCCGGTACCCGTTGAATGGGAGGTTGGTTATGCTTCACAGCCGGTCTTGGCGCTTTGAAAAAGATAAAAATCTCATGTCCTTTCCGGGAATGGAGCCACGATTTCTTGGTCTTGTATCCCGTTATATATAACTTTGTTGGTACCAGGTCATTCCCGGGGTAAAGCTGCCGAGGCGTCGCGTTGACCACCCACCTACATCTAGCGCCGAGGTTAAAGAAAGAGTAGAGCTATATCTCTACTCCCCCTCTGGGCCTTCGTGGCTTGTTCTAGGGTGAACTTTGCCTTTACCTATATATAACTTTGTTAGCTTATAATTCTTCGGTTGTTGTTAAGATGCTGAGCCAATAGCCGAGCGGTCAGAACGTAAACAGCAAACGCATAGACAAAATGAGAAAGGGACACAAATAAAACAAGAACAGACTAAAAACAAAACATAAAGCTGCATAAATAGCAAACCAAAAATTATAATAAGACCACGAAATCAGTATGAAGTCTGAATGAGCGTGACAGCTTGCTCTCTGAACATGTCAGTATCACTAGGAGCCGGATTGCCGCAGTTGCACATAAGAGGATGGACTAACAAGAAACAGAGAGAAGTCGGCGAAATTCCTGGTACTGACCCGAAGATCCATGATGTCCGTAAAGGATGGACAGGATGTAAAGCCCAAAAAATATTAATGATAAATATAACAGCACGTTGAAGTCTTCTCTCATGCAAAATACGTAGATTAAGAAATTTAAATGCATTAGCACAACTACAGCCATTACGGTATTTGGCAGAAAACTATTATAACAAAGATCAGTTACTCTAGCATCTTTAGCATGTGTAGAGGTAGTTGAATTCCATTCGACAAAGGCGTACTCCAGTTTAAGTCTAAAAATAGAAGACTATGACTTCAGTAAACTGTAGGATCTGCAAGCATGAGGTAACATCACGAATAATATATAATAATAATAATAAAAAGTCACCAGGATTTGAACAGAATATTTACTAATTTGTGTCTTATATTCCAGTGTGACTTTAAACTAACAATACATCCTTCATTGCATTAA
This sequence comes from Reticulitermes speratus, assembly GCA_021186555.1. Classification (NCBI taxonomy): domain Eukaryota; kingdom Metazoa; phylum Arthropoda; class Insecta; order Blattodea; family Rhinotermitidae; genus Reticulitermes; species Reticulitermes speratus. The sequence goes on along the minus strand of JAJKFL010000003.1, from coordinate 2,228,509 downwards.
ATTCTGCTGACCTAACCAACCGGTCTTATGAGAGAGAGAGAGAGAGAGAGAGAGAGAGAGAGAGAGACCTGTTCCGAGTAAATGGCATGCAGGATCCTAAGACCTGTACTGTTAATTTGAGAAGGGGCCAGTCTGTGTAGTTAACACACATGAAAACGAAGGAGAGACGCAGTTGTATTTGGATTCGTCTCTAATCATAAAAAAAAACCGGAATAAAAATTCGTTTCTGATTTCTGTTTTGAAGGATGAAATAATATATTTCAATCCAACCTCTCCCTCGTTTATTTACTTATGGTTTGAAACAAGGTTTTAAAGTTAGCATCTCCGGAATGAACACAACTTCGTATAAATTAGTACAGAACCTACATGTAGAATTGTGCGAGGATCACACGTTGTGTTATAGATAGTTGCATGAAAAAAGAAGAAGGTGGTGGAGTAGGAGGAGAATAGGGGTGGCGGTGGTAGCAGCAGCAGCAGCAGTAGCTAGTAGTAGTAGTAGTATTATTAGTAGTAAAACTGTGGTCGGGGTCGTTAAGAACTGATCAATCTTTTAAAACGAAAACACCACTAATTTAAGTCAAAACCCTGCATTTTATTGGTGTGTTTCATATGACTCTCATAATAAACAGACGTTATTGCCCTAGACAGCATTACCTGTTTATGTTTGTAGTGAGACGAATTGTGCTCTCTGTGATGTAGGAACTGAGTTATTATGTGTCATTTAGATGAATTTCAGACTTCAAAGTCCTCCTATGGCTCTGGCGGTTGGTCGTTATTTTTTTTTCCGAACTTCAAAGGCAGGGACAGTGCTGGACATTTTAACATTTGAAAGCGCAGAGCTCATATAAGAGTGAAGTGCAGGTAGAACTGAGTGGCGTAATTATGTAATGTAGTCTAATACATTCTGATACAGTGGAGGGTTTAGAACTGAAATTGCATGCTAGCGCCATGGCATGCTGAATGATTGCGATCGATCAGTTCGGAAATTGGACTGAAGTGGGACACATAAACATGGCTGCCGCATATTTTGACGTTCACCCGTAAGATGTCACTTTTGTGCAGTGGTAGCAACCGAATATCGCGGTCGAGAGATTGGCACTTTTTTCTTTGGGGCGCGGCTTTCCTAGCTGAGATTTGTCGTATTTTTTCCTCAATGTCTGCGGCTTGATGCGGGGTTAGCAGCGTCAAGGTACGATATGCTGAATTCCTTATTGGAGTCATCTGCGGAGAACTGTTAAAACTAACTGTGTAACACACATAATTTTGAGGATAGGCGCAGCTGGCTTCCTGACACTTCTTCATCGACTCATAGTTCTCACTTTTGCTACATTTCGGCAGATCAAGTATTATAGTCACAGTGACTGTCGAGTTCTGTGTTTAGTCACCAAACACTTGGACTGCTTGGGATCGTCCGTCGAGTATAATGGTGCGAAGATCCGAGTGAGGTAGAAGTCCTGTCGAATTTTGTTACTTACTGTAGTGAGATATGGGCAGCACACAACCAGTTGCGGGAAAGCTTCTGTGTGGAGAAATTTGTTGCATCAGTTACGTGAATATATGTTGATTTGTGCCACTTCTATGAGGTTAAAATCGGTCTTTCTTGTTATTAGATTAATTTTAGCACGTAATATATAACATGTAGCATCTGCAGTGAAGTTCTGTAAGAAATAAAACATCGCTACTTAGGCTAATTTACTGCTTATAGGCTAACAGCTGTGGATATTTGCCTTCTACGCGGCTGTAGGTGGAGGCACTTGCCGATTTTGTATCTGAGGACACTATGGGGTAGATGTATGAGCTCACTGTGGGGTAAATGTCCGCGCTGGCCAGTGGAGCAACCTCCTTTCTTGCGAACTTTAAAATGCCTTGTTGTTCGTGCCATGAGTGCGAGAGGTCTGTACGTTCCCCGTGCTATTGCAGTTGTTCCTAAGAATATGACAGAAAATTTTAGCTATCTCCTCCTAAAACAAATCACTGCTACTTGTACTCTTCTCTCATACTGGATTCATCAGTTCCATGAGAAAATAAAGGCCGATACGAGCCATCCTGTATTATTTTGTTGAACATTATGCTTACGTGAACCTAGGAGCCATAAACTTCTGTCCGAACGCAGCTTTTACCTGATTCTAATTCCACATCATATTAGCCATGAAATGCAACCCTGGACATGAGTTATGCTTTTTAAGCCCTTAAAAGGGTTTTAAGCCGTTGAATGCGACAAGTTGATGGTGACTTACCCTGTAAGAAACGTAACGCAGTACCAGTTCTGCAAGTCATTTGGCTGAGCCTGTCAAAGGTGTTCTACACTAGCCAGGACAACAAGCACATCTATATCGTGTATCATATGGCCGGCTATTAACCCAGACATCTTCGCAGGCGAGGTTTTCCTTCCATCTAGTGTCACAGACTTAGCAGAAGCACAGGAGAACTGTAAGACCAGCGATAACGTTAAGTAATCTTCACGTTAGACTGAAGAAGTGCAGTCGTCTCGGTCTAGTGGTCATCAATTTATTCTCCTCCCAGGCACTCTGGTTTCTTACAGATTTCAGCCAGTCAAGTCGCTAAGTTTTAGAAAAAGTCTGGTTTAAAAATATTCTTCGGATTCATGAATGATCTGAGACAATAAAATGAAACAAACAAAGGAAAAAGTCCGAAATATTATCGTCGCTATACAAAAACAGTCGAAGTTATAAAGAGGCAGAAGAAGAAAAAGATAACCAGGAGAAGACTCGCCGTAAGAACCCGACAGTTCCGTTGCCTCTTCCAAACCGAGTTCTCCACAGAGTGCGAGCTAGTACTTCCGCTTTCAGTTTCAGTATCTCTCTTTTCCTTAAGATCATCCAGTAGCTGCTTACGTCTTCTTCCTCGTCTTCTCGTTCCTTGTATCATTCCTTCCATCTTTTCTTCAATAACGTGTTTTAGAAGGCAGTTCTCACGCAAGATATGACCAATCCAATTTTCCTTCCTTCATTTTATTGTACGTCGGATATTTCTTTCCTCCTTGACTCTATGTACGTATATGAAACCTCTACTGAATTCCTCTGTGATTTCTGCACTTAAGTAGTCAGTTCCCTCCTTATAACTTTGATTTACTTAAACGTCCTTCCAGCGGGTTTTGTGTAATTAATTCCTTCGTGTGATTTTGTTTAAAAATTGTTCCAGCACCTTCATTTTGTATTGCATCAGCATGGTGAAAGGAAGTATGGTGTTTAATTATTGCACGCTCTCAAATGTACACTGTCACACTTGTCGATTTTTGCCCCACATTCAGGCCGGCTTTGGGACCCCACACCACCTACTCTGCAGTGGGTATCACGGGTAAATGGATCGGGTCGTGATGCTGTCCACTCATCCCCGTCTAGTGCGGAAAGGCTGGAGCCGTAAAGCCAGTCATTACATGTTTAAATAATTAGTCCATTAGTCCTCATTTCTGTACGTACAAGAAAATCACATACAGTCTGGTCACATCTAGCCGAAGTTATTTTTGTGGCGGTAGCAAGTTCTTCTGAAACGTTGGTTGGTACCCACGGTTTCGTATCGTACAGCACCGCCATCTGAATAGCACCGCCTTGAAAACTTGAAATATATGGTACACTGTTGTTACGAAGCATACACAAAGCCAACACTCGCATTGCAGTATGGTTTCAAGCAGTTCAATACAGTGCTGACAGGCTACGACATCTAGTTCCTTCCTGATCTCAGTAAAAAAAAGAAGTGAGACTACGCAGAAACTGTTTATCGAGCTGTATGTGCTTGTAGAATTGTAGAATTAGTTGTTTTGTAACCAGTTTTTAGTTTGGAGGTTCTATAGTGGGCCAGGTTCCAGAGATTAGTAAGAAATGTGAAAATCGTTACAGTAGACACTGTGCTATTTAGAACATGGAGAAATAATGCCTTGAGAATCTGCATCCCGTTCGATAACGTCTAACAGGGTAAGCCAGGCATAAGAACAGACTTCTGGACCGCACACAGAGTTACGCTGTGCTGGATATCCTTTACTAACAAAAGGATTTTGTGTAGGTTGGTACTATTCGTGATGCTGGGAAGACGCCAGACGACAAAGAAATCTGTGAATTATAAAGGAATAGAGATAAAATTATGGCAATATTCTCTAGCCGGCAACTCAGAGTTCCATTGACTTCCGCAACATTATTACTAGAAAAGGACGACTTATAGGAAGGAATTTCCTTTATTATGACAGGTGGAATGTACTGTCATAGAAACTTTGGTATAGCTAATTTCTCCTTCAAATCACATAAAGTTTGTGTTATTACACGAGTGAGGCCTACGCAATAGCCTCACGTAGGTGAGAACTCGTGATATTCGAAAAGGAAAATATCCATCATCTACCTCCCAAATGCCATTACAACTCTGTTACCTCACTAAACAATACGTACATGCATTGTATGTTAGCTTTTGTGTACTGTTCACGAAATAATTAACAAAAAAATATGATGGGTGGGACATGTAGCATCCATGTAGGAGATGAGAAATGGGTGTATAGATATACTTGAAGAACTTGAGGGAATTAGTTACTAGTGAACTGGGCGTAAGGTGAGAGTAACAGTAAAATGGGTTTTAAGGACATATCTAGATAATTTGGATGCAGGAAGTAATGAATTTTTAAGGTGTTTTTAGTTATTATTGAGTGACGGTGACTTGGTGCTGTCCGATATTGAGATAGTGATTGAGGATGAAACCATCGGGCAGCTTTTTTTTTTTAGGAAAGCTGGAGGAAACAGACCATTTGGGAGACCTGGCTGTAGACAGGTCATTTTAAGACAAATCTTTGGTTTCATGGCGTACATTGGACTCATCTGTCTCGGGATGTGTCCAGTGACGGACACCTCTGGATACATTAATGAAGTTTCGGGTTCCATGACGTACGGGGAATTTCTTGACTAGCTGAGCGACTGTTAGCTTCTGAAATTGTAGTTACTTTAGCGAGACTATAATTTAAACCGTCTCCACTGTATCAGCGAATTGCACATGTATGCGCAAAGTCATAACTTGTGTGAAATTTCAGATTGAAATTCAATATGTTAAACCGCTGAGCTGACCTGTCCGGACGTGACAGTTCCGTCCTACATCCTATGCAGTGGCCGGGACCAAATCGTGTGTCTCGCATACGTCACTTCTCGTTGGTAGTAGGAAAAATGGATATTGAATTCACACCGCAAACTAAATGCTGCATTAAGGCTGCAAATTAATGTTTATAGTTCGGGTCTCCTGTTGCCCGTTCCACCCTGTGATCTCCTTGTCATATACTTCTAATGGACATCGAACGCAAGGTTTCTTTCAGGTCACCATGTCACGTTTTCTTGTCAAAGTACAGGAAATGGCTCCATTACTCAGCCCTACACCTAATTGTCACTTTGTGTGTGTGTGCAGGGGGGGGGTGGGGAGAGATGAGCAACGCAACGGTTTGTGGTGTTTGTTCCTGGCGTTGCCCTCTTTGCTGTAAGACTCGGCTGACAGCGGACTGAAGCAGTACGTTTCGCAGCTTCGTATCTGGGAGGTCTCAGGTTCAAGTGCAGCCCCGATCGCTTCTTCCTGTCCACCTAACATTCGACACTATATTGTATATAGTCTGAGCTACAAACAGAGTTATTTAATGAATAAACAGGTCTGTCTGCAGCTTCTACAATATATTGAGTCCATTAGCAATCATTGACTTACGAGATTGAGGTTTTGGTAAGATGTGCTTTTGATGAATCAAGGTTTCTGTGATATGTCGCCGCGTACATTGCTAAAAGTTATTATTCACGAGTCTACACGGCGTCCTATCCAAGAAAACTCGAATCTTGAACCATAAGCTTCTATGTAAGTTTATTCCAGATTGATCAACATAAGTCGAAGCATTCTTCGTGTGGAAACATGCCGCCTATGAATAGCTGAAGGCGTGTGTCATGTTATGATCCTAAAACATTGCTGTAAATCAGAAAGCAATGTTTAGTGACATAAAAAACATTTTACTAAGTCGAGAATTGACAGTAAAAAAAGTTATTTTTAAGGAAAGGTAAAGTTCTCCCTATAACATGCCATGGAATCAAAGAGGGGGAGAAGATTTATGGCTCTGCCCATCTTTAACGTCGACACTACGTGGTGGTGGATGGTCAACGCGATGCCCCGGCAGCTTTATTCCCGGAAAAGTGTCCCGGTGCCCATTTTAGAGGAGGCTGTGTGGGTTCCAGGACCAGTCTGGACTGATATGAAGAAGAGAAAATTTCTAACTCCACCGGGGTTCGAACCCGGACCGTGCAGCCCCTAGCGAATTGCTATAATTTATTAAGAGGAAATAATAATAATAATAATTCTTGGCTCAACAACTGTATGGGCCTGGGCCTCCTCTTGCCTCCTCTTGTCGAGGTTACTAAGTCATGCGCATTCATGGCAGTTGGTGACCGGCCAGCTAGCCGCGCTTAGTGTTCTATCGATCCTGATGTGCACGCCAGAGCCATCTGGCAGGCAGTCAGGAGACTTGGATGAGAAATGGAGGCAATTTGGCTTACGCAACATTTTTATTCATGCCCGTAAGGTTCTTTTACATGCCGTAAATCTACGACATGGGACCGACGGCTTTACTTCCCCTCCGAAGGAAGTGGTGCTCCGGATTTTTATCATCCTTAAAAATCCATCGACCTCGGTCGGGATCGAACCCGCGAACCTTGGGTCCAGTGGCGAGCACGCTAACCACTAAGTCCACCGAGGTCGACTATTAAGAGGAAACTCCCATAAATAATATACAGATTTAAAGCCATTAATCATGTATATTGTTGCATGGTTTAATTTTATTTTAGTTACGGAACGAAAAATTCACAGAAGGGACGTCATAAATTTGTTTTAAAGTAAACAAAAATGAATAGGGAGAATTACAAATTTGTTAGATAACAACACTGGTCAGTTAAAAGCTAAAAGGAAAAGAAGTACAATCGGCAAAAACTGAAACAAATTTCGAGTAAAACGGTGCTTTTGCGGTGGATGTTACTCTTTTTTAAATTCTTGAAGCTTGCCTTTCACATTCAGTGCTTCTGCATAAAGTCAACAGTTTTCACGTAGCTATCTGGAACATTTTAAACATCGAATCCAGACATTAATCCGTGTCGTTCTGTGATAGTTCTCCTAGTATTGAGCATAGGAGTGGGGGTCGACTTCGGAATCATCAGCAGTATTCTTTGGACCAAGTTCTTGCATCTCGTCTTCATCTTCATGGGTGGTTTCTGGTGCCTGCGTCCGCTTCTCATTTTGTTTTGACATCCTTCATTTTTCGTCTGTATTCATTGAACTCTGAGGATGTTATGACGGTGTCCTGTTCTTCCTCTGTCAATTTCTCCACAGAAATGAAAGGCACTGGACTGGATTGCTTTAACGCTTCAGACGGAGTAAGTGGAGTGTTCGAGGATCCAGAGAGATGGAGAATTTGGGAATTCGTTGATGAAATTTGCAGAAACTCAAAATTGTCCGACTTATTAGACGGTGACTCTGAAGCAGCAGGTTCAGTTTCTTCGCCTCTCTCAGCTGCTTCATAAATTCGGCAGGAACAATCTGGGATTGCATTTGATCCACGGAAATAGCACTGTGACTTTAAAAAGGGCACGTGGTGTTTGCTACGGAAGTAGCCCTGTTTCATCCTTCACCAGTAAAAATTTCAAATTGTATCTTTGTCACTTCTCTGTTTTGATACGTCTTGACCCAGCGTTAACAAGTTATAGGAAAAGTGTTTTGAACAGGTCAAACGAGGGCCCATGATTTGATCATCCTTGCGCCATTTGACGGTGATGTGTGTCTCGAAAACTAAACGTCTCAGGAGATGTGCTGTATAACATTTCGGCTTATTTTTAACAAGGAATTGCTTTATTGAGAGCTTGATCGCGAATTTCGTTTCACACTGTACAAAGTCAGCTGTGCACGTTTCAGTTGTTTCAAGGGTTGTCTTGTCCATTGAAACGCACTGTATGGTACAGTATCGTCCGTGGTTTTTTCAAGGCAGTTTCTAGTTTTTGTATTCGATTTAGATGCCCCAGGGCACATAGCACAGGTGTCCACGCAACGCGAAGGCTGTGCATGATGGCACGTGATTCTAGCAATAATATCGTGTTGTTGATCTTTATACTTATATCTCTGCTTGGTGTGGTATTCTTGCTGCTGTAATGAGTTTCATATTCTGGCGAGTCATACACACATAGACGCTATGTTTACCAGCAGATTACTGCAGCACTAATCTCTATCGTTCCAATTTAAGTATGAATGCTTTAGTATCAGAATATGCATCTTTGAGACCTCAGTGTAGCTCAATCAGATTGCAAAATAGAAATTTCTTCTGCAACTTTTATTTTGCGTCCATCATATGTTACTGTTGTCCAGCACAGTGCGGCTAACATCTCTCCACTCGTTGAAGTGTGTAAGTAAATATGTCTTTGCTTTTGGTTGGATTTTTCCTCATTTCCAATTTGGCACAGTTGGTAGGCTGTGAAACTCCTTGTCGCAAGTTTTAGCAACGCATGCTGTGTGTGTTGAGGCATTAAAGTCTTTCTGGCTTTTTCTAACAGGAATAAGTCAGAATCTACCTTTTTTTAACCTTGACCGCTTGTTTAAAGTTGCCTGAAATTTCACGATAACATTCTTCTTGGCCTTCGCTGGAGACTGCTGAAATTGAAAATTTTATGTTTCAAATAATTATTTTCTTTTCCTTTCTCCCTTATGTATTTCCTTTTTTCATTTTCTTCTTCGCTGTCGGACTCTTGCCGAGATTTGTTAACGTTTCGTGCATTTGCGATCATGCCGCTACTTACAACTTCTGAACGACATCCAAAGCAGTACTGTATTATAATTCTTCTGCTTTATTATTTTCCCACTCAGAACTTTTTTAATTGTTTTCTCTGCTTTCTTGAGTGCTTTGCTGCTTTTGTTCTAGTTGCTTTTCTGCCGTTTTTTCCTATTTTGAATTTGCCCGACCTCAGACATCTCATAAAACATAATTATGTTACCCATACTAGCCAGCTGGTATACAGTTCACTTGGAACATTAATAGAACTGCTTATATAACTAATCCGCCTTGCGATGCGGACTGCACGGGACTTTGTTTCTTCTGTCTTCTTTCCGGTACTTTCCTTCCATGTTCTCGATGCATTTCGTAGCGTATAAAACGCAGAATTTTCGGGTTTTCTTCCCTTATGTCGGAAGGGATTAAAATCAACGTCAAAATCTAATGGCAGATGCCTCTTCTTGTGTTTGAAGTAACATCTGGGGTGTGCTTATGTAAAGCGCGTGACATCAGCTTTAAAATTAGCTATCTTTGAGCACTCCACCTTAAACCGTTCCTGAGATAGCCATAATGTGTTCTAAGAGACGCACGCGCAACGAATTTTACCAAATTATGAAGACTTTGACATTCGGATATTATTAGACCTTGAGATGTCACTTCTAATAGCAGTTGGTTTCTTGAGATGTATAAAAATTAATAATACACGATTATTTGATATGTGAAATCGCCATAATTTTCTGTTTTTCCTTGTATAGCTATTAAGTTTTGTCCCAGTTTTTCCAACCACATGTAATTCGTAGAACGGCGAACAACGAAAGTATTACACTCCAGAGCTTGGAATGCAGATGTCACTGCTGACACCGCGTGTGCCTTCAGTACAAAGTTTTCTGACAGTCTTCAGAAGCAGTCGCCAGGAGCAGGCGTAAGGCACTTACAGGCAGCCATACACGCGTGTGCTGTGATAGTCTCTTCATACTCCGGTCAGGATTCAAAGCTAAAAATTGTAATTACTGTAGCAGGTGTCGTCAATTTTATAATTGTTATGCCTAAAGTTCATTGAAATAATACTTAAAAACTCAATTACACATGCATCGCTGTTACAAAAACGAACCGGTTAATGCAATTTGGAGATATAAATGTTGTATATTTCGAGAATCCTACTGAATATTTAAAACCTGTGTGGAAAGCTCTTCCTTTTAAAGCAGATGTTACGTGTAATGCACTGTGGTTTGAAGGTCTGATACGGAATAAACTGCCAGTCAGTAAAGGGAGTGGCAGACTGCCTCTACTGGTGAGTAGTTTTACCCGAGACACAGGAAACAGAACGTAGAAAGAGTTGCCTAACGACAACAATGGAGTGTACCTGGTCACACTTGCAGTAACCCGCAGATTACAGGTAACTTAACCGCCACAGTGCACAATAAGACATTTAAAACCGTAACGCCGAGCCCTCTGATACCGCGATAGTGATTGTGGCGAATAAATGTACACTAAGAAATTCCGAATTTTGCCCACAGACTATATTTATATGTTGAGTACGAATCCCACAAAACAGTGATTTTATACCCAAACAGTATTAACCTACTGGACTTTGTAAAGACGAGACTGTTTTCCGTGAGGTGGAAACTGAGTTTTTAAGTACTGCTTAAATGAAGTTATGCTTCAAAACGTTCAAGATTTTAACACGGTCATAATGAACACAGTTAATTGCCTTGTACGTGACTGCAGTACAGATGCAAATGCAGAAAAGTTTCTGCGAGAAATATAAATATTTATCTTGTGTGCTGTGTTGTGGAAGTTGGTCGTAGCGTAGAAAGAGGACGATGCAAATGAATACATGCATCCCCAGGCATTTCAGGACCAACTGCTGCTTGTTCATTCCCTTAGGAGCTGCACAGATTCTGCGGAAAATTGAATGTAAAACCACACACAAATACCTTGGGCTGTATTGTGCTCTGTGAAACACGCGGAATGGTAAGTATAGGGCGGTATGAAAACTGGGAGAATTCACGACACTGCGCAGAAATAAACATGCCACATGAAAGCGAACGCTGGGTTGTCGCTGTGGGCGTTAACAGCTGTACATGAAGAAAGAGCTTTGCGTTCTGTTATTACAACTTCTGTCTTGAAGACAGAGGCATCGGTACCTACGAAATATTGTTACACACGTACCACAGTATAAGGTGCCATACGCGAGAAGGTTGCAAAAGAAGAGGCTATTGTTGCAAGATTTGAGTTTATCACAGTCGTGGTGCTGAAGATTCTTCCAATCATCAGTCACTGTTCACATGTCTACATCGCGTAATATTCCAGAAGACTTAAATTGTCAACACCCGGCTGTCATTAGTTAAGAAGGCACTTTACAAAGGCTGGCCTTTGAGAAATGAGAGAAAGGGATGAAGATTTGAGGTTTCATTCATTATTTCTTATGTAGAAAAGTTTTAATAAACCGCTTCATATCTGCTTTCCTCTGCCATTTTCTATTTAATATGCGGATTAAGTGAAATAAATAGGATAAGGAGCCACAGGCCCTTGAGATAAATCAGCACCATTAAAGATCAGTGAGTGCTCAAAGGCGAGCTTAATAGCGTGTTGTATTAAGCCGCATGTGCCTTTATCAGCTGTGTACTGAACCAATTACAAGTTGGAATTACACGATGCAGATATTTCGTTTAACTGTTTGTGGCTTCAAGCAGGAGAGATGGGACTAAGGAATGGTAGAAAATGAAAATGGGAAAGTCGTTGGATAAGTGACGTTTTGTGACGACGGGATAGAACACGTCGCTTTGTTGGACGGGTTTTCAGACTGCGCCTCGCTCGTCGTTCTGATAGTAGTGGCTTAAACATGAAAAAGTTAGAATTTTGGAAATAGTGGCTAGAGACGGGGTATCGGAGTTTTGATTTGCCAATTAATGGTAAAATGCACAATTTGGCGCTCTTTAGAGCAGTTCCTTTAGTCTTAATGAAATTATGTAGGGAAGACTACACGAAAATCTTGCAGTAGCAACTTGAAACTTGGAACCATCTTAATATCTGCTTGAAAACAAAGGAAAACCAAGAGGACGTCTGTCCAGCTGGCCAGTTGCAGGACCTTCCGGATGCATACTTACTTCTGGCCAACTACCTCGCAAATCAAAACATGTTAAGTCCGCTAAAGATTCCCAGACACGAGTAATCTTTCCTTATTTATAATTTAAATTTAATGACAGACATTACAATGCGCTGGCTACTAATAACTTCAATTGCACTTTAACAATACAGTAAAACAGAACATTGTGTCCCAATTTTCGTCCATTTTCTTGGCAGCTGTCAGCGCATCATGGAGGCCCTCAATTTGGCCCATCGTAGAAAGTAGCTCTTGATGCTTGAAGTCTTAATGGCATTAAAAATAATTTTCCACTCTATAGTAAATAAAATGCGTCTGTATTACGAAGATCAGCCCGTTAATGCTGTTCTTCATGATAATGATACGAAACAAGTAAATACATTATGTGGCAAAATGCGTAGCTTCTGAATCTTAGATCAGGTTAGTTAGTTAGTTAGTTAGTTAGTTAGTTAGTTAGTTAGTTAGTCCCTTGTCGCTCCAATCGCGGAGCATTGGGGGCCTCCTTTCGGAGTTTTCTATGGTCATGTGCGTTGATGTAGCGGGTGACCACTGACCAGCCCACTGACCGCACAAGTTCTACTCAATCCTGATGTGACTGCAGTTAGGAGACTTGGGTGAGAAATGGCCGCTCAATTTTGCCGACGGGCACTACTCGTTCTATTCATGCCCGTAGGGTTCTTTTACATGCCGTAAATCTACGACATGGGACCGACGGCTTTACTTCCCCTCCGAAATCTTAACAACCCTTAAAAATCCATCAACCTCGGTCGGGATCGAACCCGCGAACCTTGGGCCCAGTGGCGAGCACGCTAACCACTAGTCCACCGAGGGCGACTTTAGATCAGGCGGTACATACATAATCACTGTCCTTTGAAGGGATGTGTTCCTCAGACAGTGTCATTATTATACGTGGAAGAGAGAATATTTACATAGACAAAGCGAAATCCCTCTGGCTAATCGAGATGTAAAGAGACATTGTTGTGACTGACTCTCTTTATTTCTCCATCGTCGTTTATGTACCACAACGGAATGCCCCAGACTCTTCATATTAAACCTTCAAAATACATGTATCGTCTGCTTTAACATTAAAGAACTCTGCATTTTTTCCACTTCCAGACACTCGCAATAAACACAATTATTTCCCTAAACGACATTAACCGACGTTTCTTTGTAATGCAGACGCACTGCTTTCTAGGAAGTAGGATCTAAATTATTATACCTTATTTATATGAACATTATCCTCAAACTAAATATCTGTATCAACCCCCTGAGACTTCTTACTGTTTCAAAAACACAATACTTACTCCTGCATCAGTGCAGTGTGTGTTCACAGGGAAATAACAGGATGAGCGAGGCATGTAGCACGCGTGTAAAAGACGAGAAATGTAACCTGCATGGTAAGGACAGCTTCTGAGACCAAGGGGTCCATAGAAAGCAATATTAGAATGGACCTTAAGGAATTAGATTATGATGGGTCTCAGTGTATGCAGTTGGCTCGCGGGGGATCCAGTGACGTGTTGCTGTGAATGCGCTAATGAAATTTCGGATCCCGTGAAGGGCGAAAGTTTCTTTATCAGTTTGAGCCACTGTCAGATGATACGTGGAGTGAGTTAACAAACCACTGGTATGTTTCTGAAACTACATGCTGCAGTCGTGCCCCCTCAACTCTGTAAATATTCCAGTAATGTAACGTGCAGAATGCTCTTGGTCGATAGCCACATCAGCTACCTGCCCTGTTTAGACCGAATGACTAATACAGCGCCAGTCGACATCATTTTCGTGATATTCCAGTACAGATGTTTCTCTAGCTATAGACGTCATATTCATGTCTCCTGTTCAGACTGCAGACGTAATGACAAATTCTTTGAAAATGTAAAATGTAATGCGAGAATTAAACCGTTATTTCTTAGTGAATGATGAAGTTTTCACGGCTTTCAAGATTCGTTTTTTTTTCTTTCTTGGTTATAACACCGTGTAGTCTGGTAGGAAGGAGAAAAACATAGGCTGAGGATGTTCGATGAAACATGCTGAGGAATATATCTGGGTGTAATTAACTGTCTAACATGAGGGTGCAGAAAATTATGTAATGGGAAAATCCTCGCCAAATATAATTAGACCTGTCAAATCAAAGAGGCTAGATGGGCGCGGCATGTAGCAAGCATGGGGAAGGTAATGGCCTACAAGGTTTTGGTGGGGAAACCTGAAGCACTCGGTACACCTGGACGTAGTTGGGATGATAAAATTAAAATGGGTCTTAAAGAGAGTGAGGCAACGTGTACTGTATTCATGTGGTTCACGGCAGGAATAAGTGGCAAACTTGTGAACACGGCAGTGAAACTTCAGGTTCCTTAAAATTCGGGGAATTTCTTGACTAGCTCCCAACCTATTAGCTTGAGAGGACTTACTCTGTGCCATGCAGTTAGTCTAGTAAGTGATTATCGTCATTTCGAAAGAACATTGTGCCTCCTTGTTCGGGGTAGAACAGTATGCTGGACGGCTCTACCAGCCGATTCACTTGTTTCCTTGCAGTGACTACGAGAGCGACATCATACTGCGTATCCTGTTTTTGTGTTCTGCTGTACCAACAGGTTGATTTGTTTCCTTGCAGTGACTACGAGAGCGACATCATACTGCGTATCCTGTTTTGTGTTCTGCTGTACCAACAGGTTGATTTGTTTCCTTGCAGTGACTACGAGAGCGACATCATACTGCGTATCCTGTTTTGTGTTCTGCTGTACCAACAGGTTGATTTGTTTCCTTGCAGTGACTACGAGAGCGACATCATACTGCGTATCCTGTTTTGTGTTCTGCTGTACCAACAGGTTGACTTGTTTCCTTGCAGTGACTACGAGAGCGGTAACATACTGGACAACCTGCTGTCACGCATGGAGCAGTACGCAAATAACCTAGAGACTCTTGTCGAGGAACGAACGGCTGATTATTTGGAAGAAAAGCGCAAATGCGAAGAGCTTCTATATCAGCTACTTCCAAAGTGAGTATCCAGAGCTGTTGACACACGTAGATAATTTACTCGGAAAATACATTTCATTCTGAAACGTCTGAATAATCTCAAACGACGCTATGCTAAGTAACTTTACTGCCACACGGACGCCCGTTAATTCTCATTACTCGCCCGCAACTGGTCAGCGTCGATCGTTCTCTCTTTTACTCTGAAATAATATTTCCAAACTTTTGCTCTTACGAGAAATAAATTACTTATAATCTCAGAAGAGAACAATGCTTGCTTTAGTGTTATATTCAGTGCCTTATGCTGAATGTCATTTCTGTGGGTAGTTTCAATTCAGAACTTCATTAATAAGCAGTATTCATACTGCCCCCTGTTCACTGACCCATGAATTCACTTATGCCTTCTCGTGAAGAAGATTGAATCAGTAGGCCTACTAGTGATTTTACGCTAATGCTTCGGCTCATAGGAACACAAAACTGGTGACAATTACAATTCCAAATTTATGGTAATAGACTATTCACAACGGCAACTAATACTATCTGAATGTCAGTTTTATTGTGTTTAAACTCGGAGACAGTTTCCTATTGGCGGGTAGTCCTGATCTAGATGAAGTAACCCATACGTCGCGGTCAAGTTGATAGCACTACTGCATCGTATCCGGAAGATCCCTGGTTCAAATCTTGGTCCAGAGACCGGCTATCCTGGCTGAAGACTTGTGTGGTATTTTCAGACCTTCAAGGCAGTTGCCGGAATAATATCATAAAGAGGTACGAGGGTTTCCCTTCACACCCTTTGCGATTATTATTTGTCTAAAATATTTTACCATTCAGCTGTATTCTGAGCCACGATAAACTATGAACAACTATAACCGAATTTCATAATAAGAAATAACACAAGCCGTGGGGGCGTTGTAAATAATAGCGTAGTTATAATGACGCACTGCCTTGAAAAACGTGGATTTCCTGACTGCAATTTGTTGGCTTTCCTCAAATGCTGGTTTGCGGATTATTGGAAAGTGACTGCAGGAGCGTTATGCAATACTGTTCGGTATTTTGGGAATACTTAATGTTACCCGACCCTCACGAGATTATGTTGCCACAAAGACGTATGCTTCTACGCTGTGTTGTTCGACACCGGATACGTCTGAATTCTGATGCCCGAAGGATTGTAGGGTTATTAAAATTCCAGTCTCGCCATAGCTGGTTTCTTTCTTGTTAAAGAAAAACATGGTCCAAATATACAGAAGACCAGACTCTTGAATGCAAATGGAAAGGCTCAGATGTCATCACGTCCGAATTTTATTACTGTTTGCGGTAGAGTTTAAGAATTTAGGTGCAAACAAAATGGTTTCTGAATTTGTAATTTTAATTAAAAGATGATATTAGTGGACGAGTATAATAATAATTATTATTATGAATAAACATTTAGAAGTGGTTGAAGAAATAAGCAAATGTGGCAACTGAAATGGGTCTGTGTTCGACGACGCCGATAGGTACGCCTATTTTATAACTACCCTGTGTAGGATTAATTTTACACGTCTACAATCTCCAGTCACATTCCTGTCTGACCATTATTATTTTACACGTCTACAATCTCCAGTCACATTCCTGTCGGACCATTATTATTTTGCACGTCTACAATCTCCAGTCACATTCCTGTCGGACCATTATTATTTTACACGTCTACAATCTCCAGTCACATTCCTTTCGGACCATTATTATTTTACACGTCTACAATCTCCCTTCACATTCCTGTCAGACCATTATTATTTTACACGTCTACAATCTCCAGTCACATTCCTGTCGGACCATTATTATTTTACACTCCTACAATCTCCAGTCACATTCCTGTCGGACCATTATTATTTTACACGTCTACAATCTCCAGTCACATTCCTGTCGGACCATTATTATTTTACACGTCTACAATCTCCAGTCACATTCCTGTCGGACCATTATTATTTTACACGTCTACAATCTCCAGTCACATTCCTGTTGGACCATTTTTATTTTACACGTCTACAATCTCCAGTCACATTCCTGTCGGACCATTATTATTTTACACGTCTACAATCTCCAGTCACATTCCTGTCGGACCATTAATATTTTACACGTCTACAATCTCCAGTCACATTCCTGTCGGACCATTATTATTTTACACGTCTACAATCTCCAGTCACATTCCTGTTGGACCATTTTTATTTTACACGTCTACAGTCTCCAGTCACATTCCTGTCAGACCATTATTATTTTACACGTCTACAATCTCCAGTCACATTCCTGTCGGACCATTATTATTTTACACGTCTACAATCTCCAGTCACATTCCTGTTGGACCATTTTTATTTTACACGTCTACAATCTCCAGTCACATTCCTGTCGGACCATTATTATTTTACACGTCTACAATCTCCAGTCACATTCCTGTTGGACCATTTTTATTTTACACGTCTACAATCTCCAGTCACATTCCTGTAGGACCATTATTATTTTACACGTCTACAATCTCCAGTCACATTCCTGTCGGACCATTCATGTTACATGCCAAGCCCTCATATCGGCATGCTCCCAGACTGCATATCGCATAGGTTGTCAGTTTTCTACGGTCATCTGCAATTGCTATGGGATACCATTGCAGCAACGCCTGTTTTGAATGACTTGGCAAATAAAATTCGTACAAGAAGTATAGTGTGAATGCAGACAAAAAATTGCTAAAGCGAATTCCCCAAACAACAACAAAAAATATAGAATTATGTGAAAAGGTTTCGAGCAACAGCATTCATTCTACACAGGAAGAGAACGCGCAGAAGACACGTGCTTAGTGAGGAATAGCTGGACGAAATTAATGCTAGATTGAAGACGTCTCCAAGAAAATCACAGGCTTGAAAATTCAGCGTACGCGCCTGTTGGCGTCGTCAGCACGAAATACAAAATAGCTGCTGCATTGTTATCCAAATAAGACAACTGTGGTTCACAAACTGTACAATATAGATGGTGAAGCAACTTGAATTTTGTGAACTGTTACCTTCGTGGGTTACATGGTGTGTAAATAAACCCACACTTGTCTTTTAGTGGAGAAGCTTGGTTTAATCTCAGTGGATACGTGAACCATCAGAGCAGCAATTTTCATATGTTAATCCACGAAGTTCCATTACGTAATTTTAAGATGTGTGATTTGCTATGAATGCAACTATGATTACTGGATCACCAATTCCTGCTGATATTACATTCTGTCATCAATTGTGAACACGTGTCCCATTACGAAAACGCGTATGTTCCTTTTCAACAAAACAGCGCAACAGCTCACACCGCAAACAATTCTGTGCTTTGTTTACAGAGCATTTCTTGTGGCAGAGTAGCGAGCAGGGGATTGCGACCTCCTCGTGTGCTAGGTCTGAATTCGTGCGATCGATTTTTATTTGTGGGTCATGTTAAGGAATAAATTGAACAGTAATATTGCTCGTACTGAACCGATCAGAATGAAAGCAAGAAAGAGTTGCCTGGTGTACAGTAAAAACACGTCACAAGAACCAGCGTACGTAGCGGAGACTGACGTTGTATAGAAAAATGCTAAATAATCAACATGAACGCACCCAAAGTGTAATAACTCCAGTAACCTATCCAACCAAATAAATATTGAATACAAAAACGAATAACTAATCACCTACACCTTGAACTTATCGGTTTCCAGAGAACGTAAGAACATACATACATAATATATATATATATATATATATATATATATATATATATATAAAGTGAAACTAAATATTCAAACAAGTCCAACAAAATGTAGTCTGCACAATTTTTTTTTTAATTTTTATCATTCATAGAAACAATACGTCATAGTTTTAATAACAAAACAGAAAGATACTTAAGGAAAAAATCTATAATAATCAAATGTGATGACAATTGTAAAATTTGTGACATCTCACAAATTGCAAAATACGTTTAACGCAAGTCCACATGAGTGTTAAATTATGTACTTTAATGTCTGAAGATGGTCGAGGACGACCGAAACATGTAGCAATGTAGCATGCAAAGTCATATTTAATAAATTTGTTGTGTTTGACAGCAATATATCAATTACTACTAATTTTTCACAACACAACGGGATGAATTCCATCAAAATATTCAGAACATAGTGTTTTCAGCCTCAGTAGCAAAACTTCGACGTGTACTGTGTAACGTGTTTGTTGAGTGTAATGCGTGTCTGCGAACCGAAGGAAACCATTTCCAGCACCTTTAATTAATGTGCGTGTAAACGTAATGTAACCTGCCACACACTGAGCTAAAATGCGTACAGCTACGGTCACGGAAAATTCACATAGCTACGTGGCTGCACCTGCCTGTCTTCGCGCGATACGTTCTGAGTGAAAAGTGAAAAGTGAAAAGTGGTGTGAAATAAAATACAATCCTTTTATAAAGGTATAATGAGGCAAGAGTAATGACTGTTCGTACTGGTAGACAATAGTGTGTGCACATGTTATGCTAAAATGGTGGGGTACAATAGTATAATAATAATAATAATAATAATAATAATAAACGCGTGAAAAATCTGCAAATTGCAAAAGAACCGACGTATTAATTAGTTCACATTTTTTTACCTATTTTGGGGGAGAATAAAGCCGGTAGAAACTATGAAAATGAAAAACAAAATATTTCGAGTGTGGTAGCTACTTCTTCCGCGGACCGCCGTGTACTTTATACGTCTAATTTGCTGGCTGCTTGAAAGTTACGTGTTCTTGGAACTTGTACGTTTTTGCCCTTAATATTGAAACCCGCCTTTAAAGAAAATTTGTAAGCGAAAACCCTGAAAATCTCCAGAAACCCCAGGGTTTCGCGGAACACGATTTCGGACTGAATGTTCTCGGAGACGTTTTTTGTGGCGCATTATCTGGGGAATGTGCCAGTCGAGCACTGAAGAAACGTTAAGTAGGAAACGACACAGAAACCTTAGAAACGCTATAGAGAGCAAATTAAACTGAAGATAAAATAAATATAAAGGAAGACAGCAGAGAAATTTTAACAAGAAATCTGCTGTCTTCTGGGGTATTATGCGGCGTCGTGTGGTAATTGTTTACCGACGTTTAGGGACAACGTATCGGTGGGACCCACTCTGACTCTTGACCCGTGAGGATGGACCGATACGTTATCCCGAAACGTCGGTAAACAATTACCACACGACGCCGCGTAATACCCCAGAAGACCGCAGATTTCATCAACATCGCGGCGGGAGCCTGAAATCAAAATTTCAACAAGGCTGAGCGAAGGACGGACATGTCGTATTGTGTTGCGTGAAGCAGCACCATCACGTTATCCTGCGAGGGTTTATACGGCAGGCATCGCGTCACAAATCGTGGCATGTACTCCGAAAATATATTCCTTTATTGTTGGCGGAGTCGCGCAGACGGGAGAGTCTGCTTGTTTGAATGATGCGTAAAGAGGTGCAGCAGGTCAATCCTTTTTTGTAGAACAAATCGTCAGTATAGCAGGAGTAATTCCACAAAGTGTTCAGCTTCAGGAGCAGGTAAAGTTAGTGAGCCTAGGCTGATGTCACAAGTCAGGAGAGTGCTAAAAGTGAAGCAGGTACGTCAAGTCCTTTCAAGATGAGTTGGAAATAAAAGAAGCAAGCCACGTCAAAAAGCAACAGAACAGTCTAACGAATAAAACACAGTCAACCAACAAACAAAGACGTAAGTAGAAACTGCGCCTGGAATGGAAATTCGCAACTGAGGCAGAAGAGAAAACACTACTCATCATTTGTGGGGAAGACGCCTACATTCATTGTATCGACGTAAAGAGTGGGCGTAAGAAACTTCTGCTGAACGTGAAGGACTTGCTTATAGCTTTGTGTGTAACTTCTTTGTATGTATTTTTTGAGCTTATACCCATAGTTAATAATTAGGTTAATAATTAGGATAAATCCGGGACTACTGGCCGAGATTTAAAGAACAAAAGAAAGGTAAATATTATATTTTGGTTTTTCGTAATTTAAAGTTCCTCATCTCTTTACGTATTTGTAAGTGTTGTTTTTGAATAACATATATTTATTTTTCACGTTGTATTCACCGTGCAACTTGATAACTAATTAAAAGTTTTAGACACCAACATATGCACTATATTCTCATAAGTAAGTAAATTACCCCTACATATGTTTCGGCTTTTAACAAGCCATCCTCAGGGGGTCAAAGTTTTACATACGCTTTACATCTATTAGTTCAATTTTTAAACAACTTGTACATCCACATAGAATAAAATATATCTTAATTCCCAATAATACCAAAATCCATTGGGAATTAAGATTTATTTTATTCTATGTGGATGTACAAGTTGTTTAAAAATTGAACTAATAGATGTAAAGCGTATGTAAAACTTTGACCCCCTGAGGATGGCTTGTTAAAAGCCGAAACATATGTAGGGGCAATTTACTTACTTATGAGAATATAGTGCATATGTTGGTTTGTAAAACGTTTAATAACACGTATTTATTTTACGCTGATAACTACAAGTTTTAGGTAATTATAAAATCACAGTTAGGTAAAATAAATGCTTCCGGGGCCATCGCACTTTTCGCTATGTCTATAAAACTGCTGGACTCACGGAGAAGTGTAGTGCGTGCAAAATTTGTAGGGTACTTCATTTTTCTTTACAACTGTTGTCCGAAACATTTCTCGTTTCAATAAGTGTTTAGCGAGTTACACTAAAGATGCCCGCATATATATGGTAACGTTTTCATGTGGAGTATTCTTAATTGTTGTAATCTGTGGTCTTTTGGGTAATTACAAGGCGTCGTGTGGTAATTATTTACCGACGTTTCGGGACAACGTATCGGTCCCATCTTCATGGGTCAAGATTCCAAGATGGACCGACACGTTGTCCAGAAACGTCGGTAAATAATTACCACGCGACGCCGTGTAATTACCCAAAAGACCACAGATTATATCAACATCGCGGCGGAAGCCTGAAATCAAGGTTATTAATTGTTGTTTCCGATTTTAACCAGAATTGGAATATGTCGACAAATTGTATACAAACTCTTCAATATAAATTTTTCATAAAAATCCCTTCTATCGTTATTGAATTCTAACGTGTGAGCAGATAGAGAAGCCAATAGTCCCAATTCTGCAATTTTTCATTTCGAACTGTGCAAGAGTTTACACACCTCTACCAGTGTCCACCCTGCTGACACACCTAACTGTTTGCTTTCTGTTACAGGAGCTTCCAATTTTACTCTTCATTCGTTTTATATCCTGCCGTTATTCGTGCCTTTTGCATGCCGTTTTCAGTTTATACTGTATTCATCATTCTTCGTTATGGAGCTTGTAGGCGCTTTCGCATAACTGGCGACCGCCCATAAAAATTTATCTGTGCGTCCTTCTGTCGATACTCATTGTTTTCGTTAAAATCGGACAAAAACATTCACACCAACGTTCGTTTGTGTTTGCGCCCACCCCTTAAGTTAACATGGAACTGGCTACATATTTTTTAGAGCGGAAAAAGGTTTGCACTGAAACAGTAGAGAGAAATAAAACTTAGGTTTGACTTTCATATATGTTGTCCGTAGGTTTTACAGTTTACGATATAATTAAACAAAAGCGTATGATTGCGTCAGAAATGTGAACACTAAGCTTACATTTTCTAACCTATTAAATCTTGCTTCTTTGCAGAATGTAATGTTCTGTGTTCACATATTCAATTACTGGCTCGTCCGTCGTTTTCGCGTTGTAATCTACAGGGGATTATGCATGCCTCACTGCAATACATTAGCATCGTGTCCACGGTTTTTATTGTCTGTAAACATATTTTGCAAAACACATTATGATGTGTATAAATACGTTAAATATTTCCGGTCCTCCCTTTGTTTCTCTGCGTCTCCTGTCTGATTCCTGCTCGACCACAAACAATTCTAACGCAAAAGCGCTCTGTGTGCAATGTGTTGATAAAACGCTAACATGACTGTCAGTAATAGATCATTTATCAACGTGAATATTGTCGTAATAATGAAGCAGCTTAATTATTTAAGTAAAGTTGATTTTAAGAGGAAGCAACGCGAAAAACTGAGGCTGACGCTAGTCCTAAATAATCTGTGATCTTGTGCTGTATGGTCCAGGGTTCTGGGACGGGTCAGGTCAGCATTTCGTCTTGTAGAGGTATTATAGCTGGGGATGGAAATGTCAGGAATAGAGGTGTTTCGTAGTGTGCAAGGTTTGTAAGTAAATTTATTCGTTTTAGTTTCTAAGAGCGGATTCTGAAAACATTTTCGTTTTCTGATTCATAAGTGTAGTAATTTAGCAATTTAAACATTTGTACAGCAATTTAGAAATGGAACCTAATTACGACTAATTGAATTTATTTTTTGAAGGGCTTCTACTGCAATGTATTTAACCATTATTCATAGTAGACAGTCAATGGTGACAGTGGTCAGTTATGTTACAGCTTTAAAGCAGCTAGTCTCAGTCCGTATTCCGAATATGGGACAGTAGCTCTTTGTATCGGGCCCACCTGCGTACGCTCTCCCTTTCGCTGCCCCCCCCCCCTGCAGAAGAAGGCAGACTCAGCCTCCAAAACTTTGTGGGCTTTTAACCTGAGACGATGACAATGTCACTACTGTATTATTCTACGGGCTGGACAGTCCAGGGATCGAATCCCAGTGGGGACGAGATTTTCTGCACCCGTCCAGACCTCCCCTGGGACCTACCCAGCCTCCTGTACAATGAATACAGGGTCTCTTTCACTTTCCCGGGGGTAAAGCGGCCGGAGCGAGGCGTTGACCACCCACCCCCTACTAGCGCCAAGGTTAAAGAAAGAGTTATACCTCTACTCACCCCCTAAACCTTCATGGCCTTTTATAGGATGAACTTTTCTTTACTGTATTATTATTATTATTATTATTATTATTATTATTATTGCTGTTTTACAGGGTGCTTGATTAAATTGGTTGAAGAATTGAAACTGGAATTTAATTCGAGAATTCCCATAGCTTCGAAAGGCTTTTTGTTACATGAAGCTGAATTTTATATTAAAATTTAAATATTCACACAAGTGTTTAATAGACAGAAGATAAAGGAAGTTATGAAACTGTTTAAAGGAAATACACGCAGAAGTTTATGTCAGATTAGAGTAAGAGCCCGAAATAATTTTCATTGAAAGTTCCACGACAAAGGAGACAACTCAGCTGTACACGTTTCGTAGGGGACTGCAGAAGGAAGCTATTGAGATCAGCGCAAAGGATTTAATCAGCAACGTCACAAAACATTTAATAATAACTTTTACATTTCTCTTTAACTTTCGTTCCAGTCGGTGGATTTCTCCGTGAGTACACACTGGGAAACTGCACATTAACCGGCTCGCGTCGCCGTAATTGCACATTAACCGGCTCGCGTCGCCGTAATTGCACATTAACCGGCTCACGTCGCCGTCTTTTTCAGATTACGTGCATAACGCGCTGACCAGGTCCTGTCGCCTGTACAGTGTGTATACATTAAAGCAGAGACATTGCGTATTCGCCATAGTAACGTTTGGTTCTATTAAGTGAAACGTTTGAAGCCTAAGTAGGAGTGTAATGTATTTTCCTTTCCAGTGCTACCGATTTCCAGAAGAGAATTACTTTATTTGACTGTCCACAAGCTTCATCCGCTTATCCTTCTCATAAGAGCGACATAAAGATGAAGACAATTACGGAACATTGGTTTACTGATTCGGAAATGGAAAAGTCGATTTTTTGGGAGGAAAATCTGTTTTAGTGCCACATCGTCCGCCACAAATCTCACACGAACTGGCCTGGGATCGAACCCGGGTCTCCGTGGTGAGAGGATAGCGACTAATGGCTTGGGGCATTGCACTTTGTGTTTGAAGCGTGGAGGTCATCTGAATTATACTCAAAGTGTCCAGTTCTTGCTCTCCACAGAACGCAGTCCATTTTATTTACAAAGAACAAGTGAGTGGTTAGTTTTGTACGAGGAAGTGGTCTGTAGTTAGTACGAAACACATAAATACGCTGTGTAGACAAAATATGCAACCATTGAATGTTAAACTTGTTGAACTTAAGTTGAACCACCTGAAGACTTCCCCCTTACCCAGATTTGCCCTGGTAGCCACCTCCTTGACTTCAATACTTGGAAATCTCTTAACCGCATTAGAACAGGGGTGGCACCAGTAAAAACAAATATGGTGAAATGGGGCAAAACAAACTCTGACGACCTGTATTGTGGCTGTGGAGAGGTACAAGATATGGGACATCTCCTGTCATGCAGGGACTGCCTTGTGGCTGTGGAGAGGTAAAGATATGGACATCTCCTATCATGCAGGGACTGCCCCCAGAAATGCACCCTCGAGGATTTATGGCTTGCAAATAAAAAAGGATTTGACGTAGCCCAATACTGGGCAAAAAATCTTTAATTTAATTTAATGGTCCGGACACGATAAAGAAAGAAGAAGAATGTTAAACTAAGTGGTACAAGTAGCAATCTTTTTTTTTTAAGATTAACAGGAATTTATATGAAGTAGTCCTCTGCCCAGTAAAGCATGGTACCGGTACTGTACTTACTGTACTTACTCATGCCCCTTCCCGTGTTTACATGAAAAGGCGGGCATTTTGACAATAGCCAGTTACACAAAGAACAGTTTCTGATGAAGGGAACATTGTAGGGGATTCTCTCTCCAGTGGTGTATTTGGCTTCAGGTATCCTCAGTTCGGAAACTATATGCGACTTCCTTTACAAAGGGTCCATATTTTCTGGGTCAGGACTGTGATGTCCAGTTCAGTCCAGTTTACATTATAACACCTTTTTACCGTAAGAGTAATTTTAATACCATCTCCCTTTCGACGCCTTGATTTTCGAATTTGTCTTGCAGTTCTAGGTTTTGTGTTGAATTTTGTAGGTCCTATGTCCTGATTAATGTTAGCCGCCGTCGTGGTTTCCGTAGCTCCCAGTTGTGTCGTAGGTCCTATATCCTGATTAATGTTATCATCCGTTTTGTTTCCCTTAACTCCCAATTTCCTACAAGGCCTCGGACTTGTTTAGCCGCGGATTTCTCAGGAGCATATTTTCAGGGCCATAAAACCCCGCAGACTGGTCTAATACAGTGTATATTTTCCTAAACGTATTTTGTTCCTTGTCTAATATTTTTTACAGTTTAAATCAGTTTAGTGAGACAGTTCAATCAACAATGTGCCCTTCTGCATGAGGTATTTATTTACAATCCAACATGTTTTGGCTTAACAACCATCTTCACGGATAAACTTCCAACGGTACTGGTTCTCTGTCTGAAGAGGATGTTAAGCTGAAACACGTTGGACTGAAAATAAATATCTGACAAAAAAAGTGTGCTTTGTTGGTTAAATTATTTCGATATTTTTTTCCCCTTTCAAATTACGTTTCATGTGTACCGGTGTTAAGTAATGTCAGAAATATGTAACTGATATGGGAGTTCGTCTCGCCTACGTACTGATAAAGAAAGTGGTAACTATGTGCACCACCTGGTTTAAATGTCAGACAAGTCTGCGTTTTACCCACACTGTGTGTCTGTGTTCCTTGCGATTTTCACAATAAACACCGATTTTTTCGCTGAACAACTTTAACCCGGGTGGTCTTTATTATGGAGACGCTGTGCGTTTACTGTGACGTGGGACCTTAATTTTTATATATTATTTAGATGAGCTTCAGGCATCCCAGTTTTAACAGACACTGATTAATTTCGGTAGAGCCGTCTCTTCGTATTGCTGTACATCACTTTCATCCGATAAAGAAACCTCGAAGACTTTATTGAGGTTTGCCCATAAATTTTTGTTTGTTTGCAGTCTTTCAATTTCCTATTTTAGTAACATTATCCGTTTCATCACACGACTACTGTGCAAAACACTGTGTTACCCTCACGAGCAGGCGACTGGAAGTCCATAAATTTGTGGCAGGAAAGGGAACGACATTTCAGATTAGTCGCTGAGATGCTGTAGGCGGACGAAAGGTCGGGGTTAAGAGCTTTACTGTGATATTAAGCTTCTGAAAATGGCTTTTCCGAAGAACGTATAATATAGTTACCATTTAGAGAAGCGACTTTAAAATGTTAAATACTTGCTTTTACGCAAAACATTGCTGCAGAAATTAACAGTGACCCTTAAATCATAATAAATGAAATACGTTTCAGATGCGCATTCGCGAATAAAAGTTGCAAAAATGAGTCTGTCTGCTTCATCACGTTTGTCCGCATGTAGCAATTCGAGAACCGCTGAACGGATTTTCATCGCTTTTCGTATTGGTGGCTTTGCGTGAACTTTTCCGATCCGTTGCAGTTTGGGTTTAAATCGCGCAAATAACACACACAGTGACCTAAATGCTTGTCTGCGCTCATCTGTAGAGTATCCCGCTAAATACTTATCGGAGCCCAAAATATTTCGAGCAAACACATTTTTACCCGATGCTGTTTCGCCGTACGTTGTTCGGTTTTCGAAATTATTAAAGAAAAGTGAACGAACCCTCCCGAATTACTTGGCGCTAGCTACATTTTCCAACCTGTTGCATTCATACATATCGAATACATGCAGTTTCTACCTTGCAAACATACCGGACTGGACTAAAAATTAAAGCTGGTGTTGAACCTGCTTCGTGCCCAGTCCCAAGGTTGAATTATGGCGGTACATAACTGAACATTTGCGTTAGCGCCCCATTGTTTGACCTACATTCCCAGTTGCTTTAATATCCAGTTGGTCATACCCCATTAGGGACTCACTGAGACACACAGACACAGAAACACGCACGAGCCACTGCCCACTGGACGCTGGTATCCATGGCAATGACTGTGTGTGTTGTTAAGGAAGATACAGACCAGACGTTCATTTAAACAGAAGCAAAGTACTGTGAAGTCTCCTAGTCACGGAAATACGGTGCCACTATACGGAGTGTTTCCTATCGTTTTTTGTAACACATTATGACCGTGTATGGAAGTATAATATTAAAAGAAATACCACCAGAGTACACTTTTAGAAAACTTACCTGTTAATTAAAGATCCTACATGTTTCGGCGGGCCGCCTTTATCAGGGATCACATGAAAACATATGGAGAATATTTTAGACCATACAATTTAGGTCAAGTTGAGAAAATAACATAGATAAAATACAAAAATAGATTATTGGGTCTTACATATTTTATTAAACCACGTAACATAACTTATCTTTAAAATCCCGCATTTTGTGGTCTAATAAGTGTGGATTAAATGTGCTTCTTAGCATTAACAATTTTGTAACAAGTTTTGACCGTGTATGAAAGTTTAATACTGCAAGGAATACCAAACGAGCACACTGTCTGTTCTATTATAACTCTGTTGTTTTCTCACCTTAACCTAAACTGTATTGTTTAAAAAATCTCTCCATGTGTTTTCATGTCATTCCTGATGATGGCGACCTGCCGAAACATGCAGGATCTCTAATTAATAAATGTGTTTTCTAACATTGTACTCTGTTGGTGTTTCTTGTATTATTTTGTTTTTCGTGTCCCTAGGTACAGCAGCTGTCACGGAAGCATTATCACATAGTAAACCTGAAGCTTCCGGGAATTTGGAGTCAGTTCTTCCCCTACAGTTTAACTTGCCTTATTTTTGAAAGAAAAGTTTCGAAATGCTGATCTCCGGCTTCTAGGCACGGCTTGCACCTTCTTAAAATATTTCTCGGCACACGAAGGAGCTCTTCTATTGAGATAGGCCTATTAACAACTTCTATTGAGATAGGTCTATTAACAACTTCTATTGAGATAGGTCTATTAACAACTTCTATTGAGATAGGTCTATTAACAACTTCTATTGAGATAGGTCTATTAACAACTTCTATTGAGATAGGCCTATTAACAACTTCTATTGAGATAGGTCTATTAACAACTTCTATTGAGATAGGTCTATTAACAACTTCTATTGAGATAGGTCTATTAACAACTTCTATTGAGATAGGCCTATTAACAACTTCTATTGAGATAGGTCTATTAACAACTTCTATTGAGATAGGTCTATTAACAACTTCTATTGAGATAGGTCTATTAACAACTTCTATTGAGATAGGCCTATTAACAACTTCTATTGAGATAGGTCTATTAACAACTTCTATTGAGATAGGTCTATTAACAACTTCTATTGAGATAGGTCTATTAACAACTTCTATTGAGATAGGTCTATTAACAACTTCTACTGAGATAGATCTATTAACAACTTCTTTTTAAATATTTTTTTTCAGTTGTTGCTCTGTGTTTTAATATCCACCATAAATAATAAAAACGGTTTCGAACCTGGGGATCATCATCTTCTTCTTCGGTGGCACTACAGTCCAATGCGGACCTTCGCCTCCTTAATGGCCCTTTCCCAGTCAGCTCTGTTTTTTTACCTTTCTTTCCAGTTGTTAATTTTACACTTCTTAATGTCTGTTTGTCGCTATCCTCATCTCATTAATACTTCTCCATTGCCTAGGTCGATTCCACTCTATCTGACTGTTCCGAGGCCACATTTTAGGTTTCCTAACAATTAGTTTTTTACAGTGACAGGTTGTCAGCCTGTCGCCCAACCCCCAACCTGGAGGGCCAGTCCGCCGAATTTATAACCCCCGGGGCAGGGTGGCCCATCTATACCCCCAGGCACTGGGTACCCATTTTGGTCGCCTTTTACGACCTGCATGGGCATCAGTGGGACTATTCTTTTCCTCGGTCACCACACAAGGAAACCTGGGGATCTAGGAGGCCACAATCCACAAGTTATCAGTTTATTGTAGTGCAGTCCTTTGAGAAATTTGTTCTGTGGGCCGTGGCAATGTCCTACATGCAGTACTCATGCATGTGCTTTTCTGTTACTTCCCTGAAGAATTATGTTGGAATTAATTTAACATCACAGTCGGAATTTGCTGTTTTTTCTACTACAGACACGCGCCCTGTGGCTTTATATGTAACCACGACACAGCATTCCCTCACTTTAAGGTCATGCAAAGGAACTTGAATATGAACTGCATGTGATTTTCGGAACACTGACTAGCTCTTATTTTGGCTGTTTACATTCGCATTTAAAATATAAACCATGCCTCATTCGAAAAAAAAAAATACAACTTTTCCTTTTTAAATGATCCATTACCGTGCATAGAGCAATTGCTACCATATCTAACAACTTTTTTTTCAGCACTGAAAATATCATTCGAAATGTTTCCAGTATTCTGTGTATCGTTCTTTTATTGGTTCTGTTAACCCGAAACGCTTGTTATAAAACTTTAGGCAACATTGTTTCCATTTTGCATACTTTACTCCCTGAATGTGTTACTCGCGCGCACGAACCACCTGCTTTCTCTAATTGCTCAACGCCCGTCTCACTTTCTAGCGATAAAAACACAGAGAAGTTTTCAGATAGCCTGCCTGCGCATGTCGAGGTCATCTGTTCATATGTTCCGTGACACAATAAGCCTATATTTTGTGTATCAGCTCGCCTTAAGTGCCAGTCACGTGTTCTACGCAACTAACACCACTCACCGGCTCGTTTCCGCACTTCTTATGGGACAAGTTTCGAGGTTCCGTGTGACCCATCTGCAGTAGCTATACGGGTGTCTGTACACTAAATACGGCTTTCACAACAACTGTCGTCGTATATCTGGATGAAAGTTTCCTTATGCGTCACTTCCATCCAGGAAAACAATTTACAGAATGTGAAAAGGCTTAATTTAATCGTGACAGGTCGAAAACTTAATTTCTGTTACGTTTCCCTTTTTAAATATGCGTGGCCATTTGCGATAAC
Source organism: Reticulitermes speratus (assembly GCA_021186555.1). Taxonomy (NCBI): domain Eukaryota; kingdom Metazoa; phylum Arthropoda; class Insecta; order Blattodea; family Rhinotermitidae; genus Reticulitermes; species Reticulitermes speratus. The sequence continues at coordinate 2,197,921 of JAJKFL010000003.1, read as the reverse complement.
GCAATCTCCACGTTTGATGGGAGACTCTCCTGAGTCAGTACGATGACGTGGCGTCTCCTTGGCAGCATTAGTCACTGCAACCTACGGCACTGTAGCCAGTAGATAATCTTTTCTGTGAAGCCCCTCACTTGGCCACTTCGAGGGAAATTGAGGCTTTTAGACGGCACGTACACGTGTGTGTATCCTAACCATTTCTGACGTTATTCAGTTACGTAACATGGTCAGAGTGCCTGATAAGAGCAGCTGAGAGAGACAGCATGGGCCTGTGAAAATTCGCCATTAAATTAGTATCACTAGGTTATTTTGTGATGAAATTTGAAGTCATTCTGTTACAGATATGTTATGGTCCATTAGAATCCAAGCAGCTGTATTATTATTATCGACTTTGCTTTCAGTTCTTATTTATTGTACCCTTTGTGTTATACTCAATTTTCTGTAAGGATACACGTGGCAGTCGTGTGCTTACCACTCCACGTTTGAAAGATCCCGGGTTCAATTCTTGGTTTGGACATCGGCTATCTTGACAAAGGTTTACGTGGTTTTCCTCTGCCGCTCGAAGTATTATGTGGAATTACACCACATCCTTTCTCATTGTGTTATTAACTAATCCTAACATTTGAACGCTCTACGTTGAATCTGAGCCACTGATAATATCGTTAGATAGACCATAAACAAATGAATCAATACAACGCATTACGCAGTCCATGCCCTGCAGTTACGTTTCAAGATCGCTTTAATTGCATTTGACCCTGGGCGTTCATTGTGAGGACAGTGGGCTCTCACCGCCTCCGTCCGACTACATTGGTAAAGGTAAAGTTCTCCCTATAACAGGCCATGAAGGCCCAGAGGGGGAGTAGAGGTATAGCTCTACTCTTTCTTTAACCTCGGCGCTAGATGGGGGTGGGTGGTCAACACCACGCCCAGGCCGTTTTACCCCCGGGAACGACCCGGTACCCATTGTACAGGAGGCTAGGTAGGCCCCCACGGCTGGTCTGGACGGGTGCTGAAAATCTCGCCCCACCGGGATTCGATCCCCTTACCGTCCAGCCCGTAGCGAGTCGCTATACCGACTGAACTATCGCGGCCCGACTACATTGAGCTTGTCATAACGTCAGACACGCGGCTGGCTTCTTCAGAAGACAGATCTAGCTGATGATCTGTCGTTGTACGTGCATATACTCGTACGTCAGTTGTTCTCTTGTTCGACTAAGCTTTCTTCAGGCTGAGTCAGTTGATTCAAAATACATTTCACTAAAAAAAAAGTGGCTTATACCCTACGATTCTGTGCACTGAGTAGAGTTCAGTCACACGGTTGTCGATTCGACTGTGTTGTAACAAACTCTTTTTTCTGACCGGGGTCACATTTTGGAATCAAATACCTGACCTAAAGATGCAGGTAAGTATTATCTTCGTGAGCAGGTGAAGTGTACATTCCACGCTCATTCTGACACCTAAACTGTGTTGCTTGGTGCAGGTCGGTCGCTAGTCAGCTGATCCTGGGACAGTCCGTCATAGCAGAGACGTACGACAGCGTGACCATCTACTTCAGTGACATTGTGGGATTCACGGCGCTGTCTGCAGAGAGCACACCGCTGCAGGTAAGTGTGCATTCACACTTCACACTTCAGCGTCACACCGTCACAGCGTCGCTGTTTAATACCTCCTGAACTCAATTTGAGGTTCTCGTGTCGCTGGTTATGAAGAATGCTGTGTTGTAGGTTGTGATGTCGCATGGTCTACAAGTTTACCACACTGTACAACGTCACATGTGAAAAGTCAGCTTTTTTCAAGCTCGCTGTGGTTCGTAGTGCATTCTAAGAACAAATCGTGTTATTAATATTAGACTTAAGTGACTTGATTTCAAGCCTGAATGAGTTTGAGGTTTCAGCTGTCTGTAATTTATTATGACCTCCGTTACGAGTATTTATTAGTGTCAGAACACTCAAAATAATTCGTTGTGACTAATTTAACACATATTGGAACAAGTAGTTGGGTCTCTTCATATGATGTATAGTTTATAGTATCAAGCAGCGCCATACGAGATTTCAGGTTGTCTTCTTGGACTGTATAACCCCTGAATATTTAGACATTACGCCCTTCCGAAGCGTCGGTAACATTTCCAGTTGACACGGCGTAACGTCCCAAAAGACCTGAATCCTCACCACTAATCGTATTGCAAAAATTTACATAACCAATAACACCATAAATTTTCCATATTTGGAACATTCACAAGAAGCTGCCAGATATCTCACAACAATTAAACAATTTTCACACCAACTGAAGCACTATTAAAACCACCCTTATTGTAGCTTTTGTAAATATATGTACCCCTACATATGTTTCGATTCTCAGATTATCGTCAGGGGGTTTCCTTTTTGAAAGCCACTAACACTTCAATTACATAATTCGAAGGAGCACTTGTGTCTTAATATTGTATAAATTGTTTTGGTTTAAATTTATAACACATTAAAACTTAGTGGCTTTCAAAAAAGGAAACCCCCTGACGATGATCTGAGGATCGAAACATATGTAGGGGTATATATATTTACAAAAGCTACAATAAGGGTGGTTTTAATAGTGCATCGGTTGGTGTGAAAATTGTTTAATTAGTGAAGATGCACGGTGATAGTGACGTTAAATCTCACAGCAACTTAAACTTTGGGGACACGAATTTTCTCTTTGCGCACACCGGTGTGAGTCGGTAAATAACGCCGATACTTTGCAATTACAAATACTTGACTCGGCAAACTGGCAGTCTCCGTGTGACAGAAAAAAGGGCGATAGCAATAGAGCAACTTTTTGAAGTGTGACCCCTGAGCCTGATATGTGTTTAGTTCGAGCGCACTCATGCGGAAGAGTCGGACGTTCTTCCCGTCAAGTCGGGCCGACACTTCACTTTATGAGAACGCTGTCTGGAAAAGTCATTTTAGACTCCTGGATTACTTTCACCATATATTGTATGAAGCCCGTGACGGACGGATTGCCTGATGTGGAAGCGCAGACGTCATGTAGAGAGCACGTCGCCAGGTTTAATATAATCAGCTTCGGGACCATACGGAATCTCCTCTGACTTTTTACCGGCATGAAGCACAAGCAGAAACGCTCTCGACTGTTTAGCCAGACAAATTACAGGCTCATATACAAAGGCAGTTCATGTCACCACCTTCTGCCGCAGCATGACAAGCCGTCTGGTAGGCCTGTGTGGATATCAAGTTTGTGACATGGCAGATTCGCGTCTTTATTTAAGGAACATGAACAAGGAGTGCAAGATCCTGGGTAGCTCAGTCAGTATAGTGACTTTGTTACTTGCTGGGCTACCGTAGAGGAGTTACATTCCAGGTGGGAAAGAGATTTTTCTCTGCACCACCGTGCCCAGACCGGCTCTGCGATCTGCCCCGCTTCCTGATGGGGAAAATGCGGAAACACTGAGATGTGTCTTCATAAATGACAGAATCTTCATCCATGCCATCAGTGCAAATTTGTAGGAAACTGTGTTGTATATATCAGGGGTTCATAATTTTTAAAAAATCCGGGAGTCCCTGCCAAATTATCGGCACCAGACGGGTAACATGAAGTAAGTTTCATACTGAGGGCCCGCAGTTTTGGACTGAGCTGTGAACTTCACTCTTAGCTGGCCCTTTGTGCTCGGTGCATGCAAACGTATGCACATTTTTGTATGTAAATAAGCTGCGACAATTATGGTGTAGATATTAAGGATCGCTTTAAAAATTTAATTGTCCGGGCGACCAGGTGCCCGGGATTTATGCACGCTTGGTGTGGACAATGCATAAATTTATTGCTCTTATTATATAAGTTGCAACCACAGCAAATGAAACTTGAGCTCCTCCATTTTGATGCCAGCTCGACGAACTAAGGCAGTATGAAATAATAATGTACAGAAGGTCTTAAACAAATCACGTGAACAACAAAATAGTTACATAGGTTGAAACTTACTCTTTTCCAAAACCTTTTCATATTTTTTACTCCCAACTGAGAAAAAAGCAACAGACTCAAAATACTAGACCAGGGGTCGGCAAATATTTCGGACTTGCATGCCACGTTCGACTTCCAGCTTCATAAGGCCGGCCGCCTACGTAGGATGCGTTGATAACGAGATAAATGGGAGCTTTTTGAGAAACAAATGAGAGATGAAAGTGTAGCAGATATACGCAAAAAAAAATCATACATTTATTTCACAGACGTAAAAAGTTATACAGTTTTTGTATATTTATATTTTATTTCTAACCTACTCTTATAGAAAAATGTCTCCTCAGTTGAGTCAAAACGGATGTTTTTAGTTATTACGCTCTTTCATCGCACTTTCTAATGCTATTTCTGAGGATGGGTGTCCCTGGCTGACTTGTGAATGTCTTCCTTGAAACTTGAATGAGAAATGCGTAACGTGACATGCAAGTGTTCATCAGTAAGTCGGGAACAAAATTTACTTCTTACAAAGTTCATGAATGAAAACGTTTCTTCGCTGACGAAAGTGCTGCCAAATGCTCTTAGCATTCTTTTCGTGGAAACTTTCAGGTAGGTCCCTATAACGCTCTTATAATTTCCCTTCGTGGAAGCATCTGTCAGATTTTCACTGTTTGTAATTCAGTTAGCCTATCTCCATTGTCATCTGGGAACCTGATTAATGTCAATGGTAAAATAATTTTGAAACACTCGAATTTCACTTGTCCTCTCGTGAAAATCTCTGAATATTGGAGAAAGTTTTATTTTGGAACTGTGGGAATGCTACCAACGAACTTGTCCTTCAGTGTCTGCCAATCACCTGGTGAGGTGGAAGACTCGGGGAAACCGTTTTGCAAGACGCAGAGTGGCTGAGATTTTGCTCACTGGTATGCTGATGCAGCAGGCTCAGTTCCGCATCCCATGAGAAAGTATGTCACATTATATAGTACTTTACACTTTCCGTAAAGCTTCATACTGAGCTAATTAAGGCAAATTATTTTGTCCACAATAAATGCGACATGCAGGGGCGAAACGCGGGTTCCGGACGCGTTAATTCGGACATGAGAGCTAGGGGTGCATAACCCCGACAGAAAAGACCTGGTCCTCCGAGTTTAACGAGGGTTGGACTTAAGGCCAGCGACCTGTCTCCGGTAAACGCAAGTCCTAAAAAAGATAAAGTAGGGAAAGATAGGATGGATTGTAACAGACGACCTAGGCATGCGAAAAGGACTAAGGATCATATCGGCATTGGCACATGGAATGTAAAAACTTTATTGAAACCAGGTAGAATGCAGGAGATAGCATGCCAGATTAAAAACTCACAAATTAAAACTCTAACATTACGAGAAATAAGGTGGAAAGGATACGGGTAAATAAGAAAGAGAGAATATATTATGTATTACAGCTGCGATCCAGATAAAGCAGGTCAAAATGGAACGGAATTCATAATCCAGAATTACTTGGAAAAGAACATTATGAATTTTGAACCGGTTACGGTTAGATTGTGCAAGCTCAGAATACGAGGAATATTTCATAACATATAAATCATAAATGGATATGCTCCGACAGAAGATAAGGAAGAGGAAGAAAATGAATTATTTTATACACAGTTGCAAAAAACAACAGATAAGACGCCTAGAAACGACCTTCTAGTAATATTAGGAGATTTTAATGCCAAGATTGGTAAGGAAAAGGCATGTAATAAAGTTGCTGGTCAACACACGTTACATAATAACACTAATAATAATGGTTAATGCCTCTGTAATTTTGCATTAGAGAATAACTTAATAGTTGCAAGTACTCAATTTCCGAATAAAAGGATGTATAGAGGTACGTGGCTCTCTCCAGATAATCTAACACTGAATCAAATAGATCATGTTTTAACTGGAAGGAGTAAAATGCGAATGATGATAGATGTTAAAACTCGCAGGGGGTATAAGTGCAACTCGGATCATTTTCTAGTCCAAGCTCTTGTAAAACAGAAATTAGTAATAAATAAGGTAAATGGAAGTAATAGGAAAAAGTGGGATGAGAAAGATTTACATAATAAAGAAAAAATGAGTGAGTATGGAAATAAAATGTACATCGAATTAAATAAAAGACCTGAGAAACAGGATGTAGACGGAGAATTGGAAAATATAAAGGATGCTATAATTCAATCAGCCTCAGAAGTCTTAGCAAAACAGCAGTGTCAAAAGAAATGAGTGGTGGGACGAAAATTGTAAAAATTATGTTAAAAAGAAAAGTGATGCACGACAAACATTTTTACAGAAAAGAACTCGTAATTCTCAAGAGATGTATAGAATACAAAGATTACTGACAAATAAATTATGTAAACAAAAAAGAAAGAATGGATTAATAACAAATTATTGGAAGTTGAAAAAGTATGTAAAAGAAATTATGCAAGGAAATTTTACAAGGATATTAAACAATTGTCAGGTGACTATACTCGACATATGACGATATGTAGAGATAGAGAAGGAAAGATAATAAAAAAAGCTATTTTGGAGAGCTGGAAGGAATATTTCAGTGAGCTATTGAATATATAGCGTAATTTTGAGAAAGAGGAAATAATAGTGATACCTCCAAATTAAGGCTATCAATTCAGTGATCCAACCTATAATGAAGTAAAGAATGTAATAATTAAATTGAAATCGCACAGATCTCCGGGTCCAGATAACGTACCAGCAGAGTTACTTAAAAATGGCGGAGTCCTCTTTAAAGTAGAATATTCATTGATACTGAAAATCTGGAAGAAAGAAGAAATGCCCAAAGATTGGTCCGAAGGGATTATATGTCCGATTTTTAAAAAAAGGAGACCGCACACTGTGTGATAATTACAGAAGGATCGCCCTATTAAATGTCACGTATAAAGTTTTGCAATATAATTATATAATAAATTATTAGAAATAGTCGAAAAACAGGAGATTTCCAAATGGGATTTTGGCTAGGAAGATCGGCAACTGACAATGTTCCTATTGTGCGACAAATGTTTGAAAAGGGTTTTAAATATATTATTAATTTACACAATCTGTTTATTGACTTTTCACAAGCATTTGATGCAGTGAATAGAGATAAATTATTTGAATATCATGAATATTATCAAACTCCACCAAAGTTAATAAAGTTAATAAAAATAACTCTGCAAGAACAACAGCAAAGGTTAAAATTAATAATGAAATGACTGAACTGATAGAAATAAAATCTGGAGTAAGACAGGATGATCCTCTTTCTACCCTGCTATTTAGCATAGACATAGATATTATAATTAAGAAACTCAATCCAAGGGGAAACATTTCCACCCGATTAATGCAAACACGTGCATATGCCGATGACGTGTTGGTTATATCGAGAACACAACAAGCAATGATCGATACCTTCACAAAATTAAAAGAAGAAGCGTCAAAAGTGGGTCTGACAAAAATAAAAATAAAACGAAGTATCGATACTGTACAAGACAGGTATCGAGAAATGTACCAATTTTTTAAGAAACAAAAATTGAACAAGTGAATCAGTTTAAGTATCTAGGTTTTATGGTTAATAATAACTCAATAAAGGATGAAATAAAAGAAAGAATAGCTGCTGGAAACAAAGCTTATTATGTGAATAAATCCTTTTTCCAAAGTAACTTAATTTCAAAGGCGGAAAAATTAAAATTTTATTAAGCCGTGATAAGACCTGTTGTTGCATACGCTTCTGAAACCTGAGTACTAAAGGAAAACATGATTTTAAGGAATGATTTTAAAGAAAATCTATAATAATAATAATAATAATTCTTGGCTCAACAGCCCTGTATGGGCCTGGGCCTCCTCTTGCCTCCTCTTGTCGAGGTTACTAAGTCATGCGCATTCATGGCAGCTGGTGACCGGCCAGCTAGCCGCGCTTAGTGTTCTATCGATCCTGATGTGCACGCCAGAGCCATCTGGCAGGCAGTCAGGAGACTTGGATGAGAAATGGAGGCAATTTGGCTTACGCAACATTTTTATTCATGCCCGTAAGGTTCTTTTACATGCCGTAAATCTACGACATGGGACCGACGGCTTTACTTCCCCTCCGAAGGAAGTGGTGCTCCGGATTTTTTATCATCCTTAAAAATCCATCGACCTCGGTCGGGATCGAACCCGCGAACCTTGGGTCCAGTGGCGAGCACGCTAACCACTAGTCCACCGAGGTCGACAAGGAAAATCTATGGCCCAGTTAAAAGCCCGGATGCATCATGGAGATTACGAAATAATGAGGAATTAGATAGGATAATTAGAAAGCAAAATATTGTACGACAAATAAAAGCGAAGAGTTGGATGGTTCAGGCATATACAAAGAATGGAAGATAACCAACTGGATGCCAACATTATTAAACAGGCTAAAGGGAGACCTAAAGAGAGATGGTGGGACAGTGAACACGGAGATCCAAAAATTGTGGGTGTACTGGATTGGAAAAAGAGTGTTTTTGATAGAAAATATTGACAAGGAATACTTGAGCAAGCCAAAACCCATCCAGGGTTGTAGAGCTTAATAATAAGAAGAATATATAGTAATTTGCCGTTTCCTTAATACTGAGTTAATTAAGGTAAATTGTTTTGTCCAAAATAAATGCTACAGTCATGACCCATTTCTCTTCAGATGGCTGTTGTATAGTTTTTTCCTTTTTCATCATGAAAATATCTATTCCAGGTCGCCAATGAAAAAATTACTTAATACTGCACTACTGCTCAGCTGTCTCACTGCCACGCAGTGGACAGCATCGCCATATTCTGATCCTGCTCCTAGAAAACGGAACTGACAATAGTTCAAACCGTTACTTCGAATGTGGTGCAATGTTCAAGTCGCAGTGTCTGTAATTTATTTCATTTCCAAACAAAACGTTACGCGGCAAAGTGCTTCTTGATGAATAATGCAGGACACACCGCCGGTCTTACAGCCACACATATTTCTGCCACTATTTTTCATCCTATCTCAATTTTTCCTAGTCAGTTTCCAAGGAAGAAAACGTTTTATCTGCATCAGGGACAGACCTTCTTTACTCACACTGCTTTTCAAGCAACATAACGAGAAATCTCCTTATGAACATGAAAGTAATATCAGTGCCACGAATAAATATTGTCAATTGCTCAGTGACTGTGATGTCACTACTTTCACCCAATGTGAATGTTTGATGATTTTGCCTGCAGTTTAAGTGGTTTAAGTAAATTTGTTCCCAGTTCCTGTATGCTCCTTGTGCCTACTAGTTCGAGCAGAGAGGATGACACAGTATTAATTTCACAGTATTAACACCGTGCATTTTCTAATCAAATAATAAAACCGACTAATGCACTATATTGACCAATTTTATTCTGGCCTGTTACCCCTCACCCTACACGTGTTTCGGAGTTCCGAAACACGTGTAGGGTGAGGGGTAACAGGCCAGGATAAAATTGGTCAATATAGTGCATTAGACGGTTTTAGTATTTGTTTAGAGAGGATGACGTCTTGAAACATTTTCCTATCTGGACATACCTCTTCATTTACATGTAACAAAAAATAGCTTCACAATTTCGATATCTATGCATGTCGTTGCTACGTTTGCAGTTATTCCCGTCACTACATAATTAGCATAAACAGTCGATTTTTGTTGACCTGTCAAAGACGATTACAACTGGCTGATTTTATATTTCCTATTTGTTGACGCTGTTTCTTGTAGTGACGCCTGATATTGTATTCTTTCATTACAGGAAGGCGTCTGTGACATAAGACAAACCTCTGTACCTGCATTTCCCTTTTTTCGATGCCATGCTTCACTTGATTGTTACTACACTAATATAACGCCCAGTCTCACTTTCTATTTTCATTTATACACAAAATACGATTGAAGATCTTCTGCCGTATTTGTAGTGGGTGGAACATTCTGGACTCTGTCAGAATGAACGTGGTACCGTCATTTTAAGCTAACCTTGAGCGAGTGATGTGTTGCTTAAGAGAATGACATTAATTTTTCTATTTTTTTATTCTTTCCCGTTTTCCAGTTTATGAATCTAAATTTCTCATCTGATGTAGGCTCCACAGGCCATACGAAGTGGCACCATTGCCTCGCTGCCTCAGGTCTTTATCGGGCAACGTTGCATTGTAACTCAGGCTTCAGTTCTTGTGGCTGCGACTGTAACAACTAGACCACTTGTCTTACGCTGCCAATTTTTGAAAATATACCTTTTTTTCTGGCAACATTATCATTTTAATTCACATAACAAGCGTATATTTTAACTTTTAACAGACTGGTTGCGATTTTAGTAGAAATAATCTTAATACATTAACCATTAACCACATTCCGACATTAGGTGTCTTAATTCACAATTTTATGAAAACGGATTTACAGTGATGACATATTATCTACTGCAATTTGAATTACGTAAAACCCATACAAGAATGCACGAAATTTTTTATGATTATTTTAAACGTTACCAGACCTGGTTGAGTTAAAATGAGACAAAGCATACCGAGTGAATATTTCCCAGAAAGGTGCAAGCTGCAGCAGAATACAGTATGGAGTATTCCCTATTTCCGCTTTCCCAATTCCACCGCTCAATACACAAATTGTCCGTAACACCGGTGTATTAAATTTAATGCATGACAAGTGGCCAGTTGCATGACAGCAGTATAATTAAGTGCGATACGGGGACTGAACATCACATCAGAGTAATTATGCTCCTGTATACAAATGTCGATATCTGTACGTCTGTTTTCTTGCGCTCACAGAGGACGCTGACTTCGGCGACAATGTCGAAATAACGTACGACTTAGCAGCTGCTCTCACGTAAAGGAGAGGTGAGAAGGAAAGGGGACACGAATGATGATAGAGCAGTCAAATAAAAGGAAAGAAAGTGGAGAAGAAGATAAGAGTAAGAAAGGGATAAAGGAAAGGCAAACACAGGGTGAGGGGTGAAGACACGAACAAAATTATTTGTCTCCACAGAGTGAAAATCATCATGCCTGACGCAATTTCCTGGGATCTTTTCTTGCTTTTGTCGCAGTCCATCCAGGAAAATACCGATATAGTACGATTACATACGTCACGGCCGCTTTATTCCAACATCACAATATTATCAATTTTATCATTGATCACTAAATTATTTACGTACAAAGTTCGATAATCATAATAGCCAGTATAGCCAATATGCTTACTTGAGAATCTCGTCTGCGCAAGCGTCCAGATGTTATAACAGCCCTGTGAAGGCGGGCAGTGTCGCACACTCACGAGTGTTAGAGTTTGAAATATATAAACTATTACACGTTGTATTCACCGTGCAACTTGATAACTAATTAAACGTTTTAGAAACCGACATATGCACTATATTCTCATAAGTAAGTCAATTGCCCCTACATATGTTTCGGCTTTTAACAAGCCATCCTCAGGGGGTCAAAGTTTTACATATGCTTTACTATGTGGATGTACAAGTTGTTAAAATTGAAATAATGGATGTAAAGCATATGTAAAACTTTGACCCCCTGAGGATGGCTTGTTAAAAGCCGAAACATATGTAGAGATAATTGACTTACTTATGAGAATATAGTGCATATGTTGGTTTGTAAAACTTTTAAATATAAACTATTAATCTGTGAACAGTAACGTAATTTATATAAAAGTGGACTTGTCGTTGAATTTTCAACGGACCTCACACCACATAGCCTGTAGAACGAATATCTAGTTTTAATCCTCAGTTCCTTCAGCGCATTTATGTGTTTCGGATTGCATGATCACAGTTTCGGGTCTCTGTACTAACTATAGTTTTATTAATAAGGGTTTAAGGTATACGCATGTGTTTTAGGATTTCCTCCTGTGGGTTTATTTTCTAGGTGGTGGATCTTTTGAATGACCTGTATTCCTGCTTCGACTCCATTATTGAAAACTTCGACGTGTACAAGGTAGCCAACATTTCTTCTTCCTTTCTGTCTGTAATCTAGTGATGTTGAATCTCTCTTGTGGTTGGTACCAAAACCATTAATTTGGCAGCATCGCATGCGTATTTTGTATGGAACAATGACTGGCACACTGGTGCTGTGGTATAAATTGTTACTGACATTACATGAAATAAGATATACACCACTTGTCACTTATATTCTTGTGGCATCACTACCAACCTAAGTAACGCGATTTTATTAATCCTTACTATACAGAATGGTCCATTTAATACCCTGCACTAATATTGTGACGGCGGGAACTCCCACACATGTTTCTAGAAGCATGACACAGAGAATTGATGCATGTATTGAGAATAAACGAAGATACTTTGAGCATGTTTTATGAGCAGTTATTTATGTTTTGTTGTTTTATGTTGGTGTATAGTTTTAAATGGATCATCCTGTGGTTCGTATGAGATTGGTACCACTGATTCATCATTGCTGTTGCAGTACATTCACAGTGCAAGTTTGTGTGTATGTGTGTTATGTAATTAAAACCTTTACAGTGTCATTGCCTGAAACGTGGTGTGGAAATCTGATTCACTGAAGGATTCACACCTAAAATATGTCATTGTATGTTCAGCAGAATAATTTGAAGTGTGAACGGAACTGCATAATGTATTTGTCGTTGGTATCTCGTTTGAAATTGCAGTGTGTGAACTGTACACCAAGGCACTATGCCCCAAGCAGACTGTGACAGCTATAATATTCCGCTTGTGGTGTTTTGGTATACAGTAGACTAACAATCAGAAGTTCCCGTTCTTGTCCCGGGATGTTCTTGCTTTCCTCGACACTCTTGCAATAAACGTGTAGTAGCTAAGACTTTACAAAACGGAATGACATTCAATTTAAGAAATTAGAGTTTACTAATACCTTTTTAAAAAGCCTGATAATTGGGATTCGAACCAAAAACAAAAACTCTATCGCAATACTAAGCATATCGCTTTAACGCTCGTGGCTACCGTACGTATTGGTAAGAGTGTGGAGTAACTTTCATAATATAATTTCGTGTTCTCTGTTAGGCAGGAAACAGCAGTTACGCACGCACACACACACACACACAATCCTATACATATAAATATATATATATATATATTCATACATAAACGATAACAGGTTCAGCAAAATTACACAAAATAGTAAATATAATAATAATAATGAAAGGCACCTTGCCCGTGTTTTTAATTTAACGCCATGCCGTGAAAACGTGTGGAGGAGTAGAGGCATAGCCGCATGCGTTCTGAACCTCGGCGTTAAATAGAGGTGAGTGATCACTTTCAAGCTCCGGCCACTTTAACCCAGGCAAAGAGCCCCCGGAACGTAATGGATAGGAGGCTGGAGAGGCCCCAGAGCCGGTCTGCTGGGATTGGAACCAAGATTCCTCAGTCGTCCAGCCCCTAGCATAGTCACTACATCAACTGAGCTATCTTAGCACTTCTATTATTAGGCTCCTTGGCTACTACTACTACTACTGCTGCTACTACTAATAATAATAATAATAATAATGAGACAACAGCCTCTTCGGACTCGGAGATGCTGTGATTCAGACGCGATACCCGGAAATTCTGAAACTGCATTTTTCCTTCACCATCGAACGGCTTCGTTAATTCGATGCAGGGTGCCTGTGCCTGTGCCTGTGCCTGTGCCTGTGCCTGTGCCTGTGCCTGTGCCTGTGCCTATGCATGTGCCTGTGCCTGTGCCTGTGCCTGTGCCTGTGCCTGTGCCTGTGCCTGTGCCTGTGCCGCAGTGTTGGACAGCTGTCTTGATGTACGAAGCTTAATAATTATGTCTGTTAATCATTCACATCGTATCACGAAAGCCCTACAACGAGAATGAAAATGTAAAAATTGGTACATATAATTTCGAAATAGTGAAAGACTATACATATCTTGGTACAGTCTTAACAAATTAAAATGAATTAAGACCTGAGATTGAAAAAAGAATTACAAATGCAAATAGAGCATACTATGCACTTCTTCCTTTACTAAAGAGTCAGTCAGTACGTAGAGCAGCAAACGTTACAATTTATAAGACATTAATAAGACCTGTGCTAACATACGGAGCAGAAGTGTGGACATTGCTAAAGGGCTGGCAGTTTTTGAACGAAAAATTTTGAGAAGAATATTTGGGGCAATTAAAGTAAATGAAAATTGGAGAAAGCGACATAACAAGGAACTAAAGCAGGTGTTTGGAGATTTAGATATACTGTCATTTGTTAGAATAAGTCGGCTGGAATAGATTGGTCATGTTAACAGAATGGAGAATAAAAGAACAGTAAGTCAAGTATTTAATAATAATCCCCAAGGAAGTCGACCAAGAGGACGACCAAGAAACAGATGGTGGAATTGTGTACAAACAGACATTAAGAAGTGTAAAATTAACAACTGGAAAGAAAGGTCAAAAAACAGAGCTGACTGGGAAAGGGCCATTAAGGAGGCGAAGGTCGGCATTGGACTGTAGTGCCACCGAAGAAGAAGAAGAAGAAGAATCATTCACATCAAGTAGATGTTTTTATAGTGGTGTGTTTTGTGTTACTGAAGGGAATTTACAATGCACATTTATGTTGCTAGTTTATTAGTCTTTCTGTAAAGATAAAAAAGGTAAAGGTCACCCTAGAACAGGCCATGAAGGCAGAGAGGGGGAGTAGATGTATAGCTCTACTCTTTCTTTAACCTCGGCTCTAGAATAGGGTGGGTGGTTAACGCCACGCCCCGGCCGCTTTACCCTCATGAAAGAGACCCGGTACCCATTGTACATGAGGCTGTGTGAGCCGCAGGGCCGATCTGGACGGGTGCAGATAACTTTGCGTCCACCGGTATTCGATCCCCGAACCGTCCAGCCCGTATCGAGCCTCTATACCGACGACACTTTCCCGGCCCACATTATTCTTTCTATTATTATTATTATTATTATTTCCGAATTACTGCTAGCCTGTTCCAGAACATCTGACACTGTGAGTCTTTTAGACATTTGCTAGGACTGCTTGGACGGGGGATCGGCTCATCCGGAGGTCACTTCCTACACATAACAAATACAAGAGAAACGCACACATACATCCACGCAACGAGTGAGGATTCGAACCCACGGTTTCACTGTTCGAGCTGTAGAAGATAGTGGACTCCGTAGATTGTGTTGCTGTTCTTTTAGTTTCAGTGGAAACTAATCAGTAACAAAATAATATTTTAATGATTAAAGGAATATTTTGTTTTCTGTATTCATGACTAATGCATGTGTATATTGGCATATGTAAAAGTCTCGTATATATGCCTAGTTCTGCACACAATCCAAGAGAGCAAAAACACGTAAGTGGAATGTTCCCCACATGTGAAGGTTCCTTACCGTGGCTGTACATGTAACAACCTCACTAGCTCCGCGAACAAGAGTCCTTCCTGATAAGCTGATAGACGTTCAGCTGTCCGACAGCTTATCTGCCTTTTGTGTAACCAAATTGTTCAGCACCGTATTCACTGGTTCCGCTCCCCAGCCACACCCATTTTTGTAAGAGCCATTTTACTGTAATCCCTACACTTACGCTTGCCTCTGCAAAGTGATCACTTGGATCCAGATTGGGTGACTAAAATGTTTTTATTTTTGCGTTCTGCCTGCAATGCTGATGGCGGTAGGTGGAGACGATAGGAGACGCCTACATGGTGGTGTCCGGGCTGCCGATGCGCAACGGAACGTCACACGCGCGAGAAATAGCGCGCATGTCGCTGGCTCTGCTGTCGGCAGTCCGCGGCTTCACGATCCGACACAGGCCGTCTGACCAGCTGAAGCTGCGCATTGGAATGCACACAGGTGAGTTCGTTGTGTTGACATTAGCATGGGGGCACTATTATTATTATTATTATTATTATTATCGGCACATTAATAAACCAGAATTGAATTGAATTGAATTGAATTATTATTATGTCATCAGTAGTGATACTTGTATATTAAATGGTAGGTCTATTTTGATTCATTCATTCATTCATTCATTCTGTAGTCTGTCCCACGACAGGTCCGTAGCCTCTTCCAAAGCGAGTTCTCCACAGGGTGCGATCTAGTGCTTCCTCTTTCAATTTCCAGTATCTCTTCTTTTCCTTAAGGTCATCCAGTAGCTGCTTACGTCTTCTCCCTCGTCGTCCCGTCATTTCTATCCTTCCTTCTAACTTTCCTTCAATCACGTGTTTCAGAAGGCAGTTTCTACGCAAGATGTGACCAATCCAGTTAGCCTTTCTTCTTTTTATTGTATGTAGGATATTCCTCTCCTCCTTGACTCTGTGTAATACTTCTTCATTTCTCACACGATCGGTCCAACTGATCTTCTCCATTCTTCTCCAGCACCACATTTCAAAACTTTCCAGATACTTCTGATCTACTTTCCGAAGTATCCACGTTTCAGCACCATACAAAGCTATGCTCCAAATGTAGCACTTTACTAGTTTCTTCCTTCAATTTAATTCCAGTTTGCCGGTGAAAAGATTTTTCTTCTTGTTGAATGCTGCTTTTGCCATGGCAATTCTGGATTTAATTTCACATGTACACCTTGCATCACTTGTTATCATGCTACCCAAATAATTGAAATATTCCACATTCTCCAATTGTTTTTGATCTATCATAATTTTCATTGGGGATGGTTGCCTTGAGATTTTCATTACTTTAGTTTTTCCCACATTCATTTCCATTCCATAGCGTCTTCCAATTTCAATTAGTCTATCAACCATGCCCTGTAGCACCTTTTCTTCCCTAGCCAGTAGCACAAGGTCATCTGCATATTTCACAGTGCGAATTACTTGTCCTCCTATTTTGAAGTCTCCAAACCCTTCAAGAGCTTCCTTGGTAAGGTACTCGCTGTATGAGTTGAATAGAATCGGTGACAAGCAGCAACCTTGTCTAACTCCTCTTCCAATCTTCACACTTCTCGTCTCCCCTTGGTCCAGTCTTATTTTGACACTCTGTTCCATGTACAGTTTGCTGATCAATCTTCTTTAGCGCCAGTCTATCCCAATTCCCTTTAGGATCTGCATTAATTTGGTCCAGTTGACACGGTCAAATGCCTTCTGCCAGTCTATGAAGCAAGCACACAATTCCTCATCTATGACCAAGGTTCGTTCTGATATTATTCTCAGCATCCCAATTGCATCCCTAGTTCCTTTTCCTCTTCTAAATCCAAACTGATCTTCTCCAAGTGCATCTTCAATTTTCCTCTCAATCCTTCTTCTAAGTATCCTCGCTACTATCTTTGCTGCATGAGCGATGATGCTGAATGTGCGATGGTCGCTGCATTTTGTAGCTTTGGGCTTCTTCTTTAAGGCAATCATTGTAACTTCAATAAAATCTCTGGGCCATTCTCCAGTCACATACATGCTGTTGATCATCTGTGTCATTGGCCTTAGCCCACCTTCTCCCAACAATTTGAGTACATCCCCAGGTACATCATCATCTCCTGTAGCCTTCTTATCCCTCATCTCCTTGATAGCTTTTTGCACTTCACTTTGCAAAATATAAGGGCCTTTCTCGTCTTCATCTACTTCATCTTCAGGTTCGACGTCTAGATGTTCTGGTCGATTAGCTCGATCGTAGAGCTCTGTGATATAATTCTCCCAAATTTGCAGTACTCTTCTCTGATTTATTATTATATTGCCTTGGGAGTTTCGATGCCAATGTTTTGAATCCCATGGTTTTTTTTCCAACCTAGTTCCTTTGTCTTCATGTACATTAAATCATAACGTCCTATTCTTTGAAATTCTATGATCTCGTCGCATATGCTCTCCAGATATTCCTTCTTGGCGTTTTCCGTGGCTCTTTTCAATTCATTCCTCAGTCTTCTGTAGTTCTTCCTTCCTTCTTCATTGTTGACATTCTTCCATTTCCTTCGTTCATCCATTTTACTGATCATCTCCTGTGTAATCCATGGCTTTCTTGCTCTCCTCTCGACTTTTCCAACCAAACCACTCATAGTATCTAATACACATTTCTTGATATTGTTCCACTGCACTTCCACATTCCCACTTTCACATTTGATTGCACCAAGCTTTCTTCTAGTCTATCGTGTACTACCTGTCGTTGAGCATATAGCTTCTCCAAATTTTGATTAATGACTTGTTATTAATGTAAATCTTGAATTCGACGCTGCACTTCGGTCACTGCGACATTTTTAAAACAAGTCATCTTTGTTCTGTCAGGTATTGGATTCTGACTCAGTACTTGTTTTATATTGCTTTACTGCATATTTGTTTTGTTTCTTTAGTGTTTTGTTTTGTGTATATGTACTGTTTTGTGTTTTATTTGTGCTTTTGTGCTGGCTTTGTAATTGGCACTTGTGCTGTTAAGTCTGCACGTTAATAAATACACATTGAATTGAATTGAATTATTATTGATATTCAGTCGGTTTATTGAACTGGGCTACGGGTTGGATGACCGTTGAATCGGGGGGTTTGATTCCCGATACGGCTTTTCAGCCTCCAGATTGGCTCTGGGCCCAGCCAATGTAGCAGCTAGTAGATGCCGGGAGCTGTTTCCCAGCGGTTAAAACGACCGGCGCGTGTAACTAACTAATCACCTTCACTCAATGCAGAGTTAAGAATGCGTGGAACTATACCTCCAGCTTTATACCATCATGGCGTGGTTCTTACCAGCGTTTCCGCTTTCCAAATATAATTGTCACTAAAATGTAATGATCGTTATCATTGCTGAAGTGGCATTTTTAGCCATCTTTCCCTTCATAAGGTTCGAAAGTAGGCTAATAATGTCAGCCCTGCTGACTGTGTATCCTCCATCAGCTGTGGAACCAGTTAACAGATTTTTACGAAAATTACTGTGAATGAACGGATGCAACCCCAGCGCCTTACTGTTAGTTTCCTACAATCTAGTAACAATAAGTCGGACGCGCCATTTACGTGAGGGGCCTCGAGAGATACGTGACAATAGAACTCAGAATAATAAGCAACTTTTTCTGGAATGATATTTTGCGGAATCTAAATGAGAACACGGCTACTGTGTGAAATATTTCTCTAGTTTCGATCTGACAGGTATACATAATGGCCCTCTGCAGCTACGTCACATTTGGTATGCAGATAGTAAAAGTGTGTACATTATGTATGAAATACTCGTAGTTTTGGGTCAACAGTTTCACACACGACGGCGCAGCAAACTTTCAGTTTGGGCCTTTCATCCGACAGACTAAATGTGTAAAACTCTGTGTTGAACTAACAAGTTCTTCATAAAAATACAATAAAATGTCAGTCATACAAATGCGTATGTAGAACTAGAAAACCAGTGCAATAGAAAAGCAGGCTTTATGAGTGCTGCTCAGAACTGCGTGTTTTAAACCTTTAATTCACAGTCGTTTCTGTTATACCACATGCTTTAATGTACAAAATATATACATGTTGCCTACACATTTTATTTATGTGCCCCGTATAATTCTCATAATTGTTATACAAACTACAATGTTACAATTTACAGATTAAATAAGTTTATAAGTAATGTTCAAGGCCATTGGCATTAACCGCTTGGTCTTTGAAACGGAGACAGAGGTTGTTCTCTGTGAGTTAGAAACCGAAAACGTATATATTGTTTAGTTGAACTTCAAGCTTCAAAACGATAGTGGTGATAGAATATTGTATAGAACGGCTTGGTTACAAATGTATGGCGTAAGGTATATGATGTTAAAAGTCAAATACAGAAAACCGTATACAAGCAGCAAGGCACGGCTACTCGGATACTACAGGCAGTCACTGCCTCCTGAATACAACTGATGAACAGATAAGTCATTCTACACTGAATGACGCAGGGTAGCTTCGAAGCGGGTATGTATGACACAAAATAGTGTTAAGTGTAAAGGAGTGGGTCATAATAATACTGTACATCATAATAGTCACACGGTATGTACATCATAATAGTCACACGATATGTACATCATAATAGTCACACGATATGTACATCATAATAGTCACACGGTATGTACATCATAATAGTCACACGATATGTACATCATAATAGTCACACGGTATGTACATCATAATAGTCACACGGTATGTACATCATAATAGCCACACGGTATGTACATCATAATAGTCACACGGTATGTACATCATAATAGCACACGATATGTACATCATAATAGTCACACGATATGTACATCATAATAGTCACACGGTATGTACATCATAATAGTCACACGATATGTACATCATAATAGCCACACGGTATGTACATCATAATAGTCACACGGTATGTACATCATAGTAGCCACACGGTATGTACATCATAGTAGCCACACGGTATGTACATCATAATAGTCACACGGTATGTACATCATAATAGCCACACGTATGTACATCATATAGCCACACGGTATGTACATCATAATAGTCACACGGTATGTACATCATAATAGTCACACGGTATGTACATCATAATAGCCACACGGTATGTACATCATATAGTCCACACGGTTATGTACATCATATAGTCACACGGTATGTACATCATATAGCCACACGGTATGTACATCATAGTAGCCACACGGTATGTACATCATAATAGCACACGGTATGTACATCATAATAGCCACACGGTATGTACATCATATAGCCACACGGTATGTACATCATAATAGCCACACGGTATGTACATCATAATAGCCAACGGTATGTACATCATAATAGCCACACGGTATGTACATCATAGTACACACGTATGTACATCATATAGTCACACGGTATGTACTCATAAAGCCACGATATGTACATCATAAAGTCACACGGTATGTACATCATAATAGTCACACGGTATGTACATCATAATAGCCACACGGTATGTACATCATAGTAGCCACACGGTATGTACATCATAATAGTCACACGGTATGTACATCATAGTAGCCACACGGTATGTACATCATAGTAGCCACACGGTATGTACATCATAATAGTCACACGGTATGTACATCATAATAGTCACACGGTATGTACATCATAATAGCCACACGGTATGTACATCATAATAGTCACACGGTATGTACATCATAATAGTCACACGGTATGTACATCATAGTAGCCACACGGTATGTACATCATAGTAGCCACACGGTATGTACATCATAATAGTCACACGGTATGTACATCATAATAGCCACACGGTATGTACATCATAGTAGCCACACGGTATGTACATCATAATAGCCACACGGTATGTACATCATAATAGCCACACGGTATGTACATCATAATAGCCACACGGTATGTACATCATAATAGCCACACGGTATGTACATCATAGTAGCCACACGGTATGTACATCATAATAGTCACACGGTATGTACATCATAATAGCCACACGGTATGTACATCATAATAGTCACACGGTATGTACATCATAGTAGCCACACGGTATGTACATCATAGTAGCCACTCGGTATGTACATCATAGTAGCCACACGGTATGTACATCATAATAGCCACACGGTATGTACATCATAATAGTCCACACGATATGTACATCATAATAGTCACACGGTATGTACATCATAATAGTCACACGGTATGTACATCATAATAGCCACACGGTATGTACATCATAGTAGCCACACGGTATGTACATCATAATAGTCACACGGTATGTACATCATAGTAGCCACACGGTATGTACATCATAGTAGCCACACGGTATGTACATCATAATAGTCACACGGTATGTACATCATAATAGTCACACGATATGTACATCATAATAGCCACACGGTATGTACATCATAATAGTCACACGGTATGTACATCATACTAGTCACACGGTATGTACATCATAGTAGCCACACGGTATGTACATCATAGTAGCCACACGGTATGTACATCATAATAGTCACACGGTATGTACATCATAATAGCCACACGATATGTACATCATAGTAGCCACACGGTATGTACATCATAATAGCCACACGGTATGTACATCATAATAGCCACACGGTATGTACATCATAATAGCCACACGGTATGTACATCATAGTAGCCACACGGTATGTACATCATAATAGCCACACGGTATGTACATCATAATAGTCACACGATATGTACATCATAATAGTCACACGGTATGTACATCATAATAGTCACACGGTATGTACATCATAATAGCCACACGGTATGTACATCATAGTAGCCACACGGTATGTACATCATAATAGTCACACGGTATGTACATCATAGTAGCCACACGGTATGTACATCATAGTAGCCACACGGTATGTACATCATAATAGTCACACGGTATGTACATCATAATAGCCACACGGTATGTACATCATAATAGTCACACGGTATGTACATCATAATAGTCACACGGTATGTACATCATAGTAGCCACACGGTATGTACATCATAGTAGCCACACGGTATGTACATCATAATAGTCACACGGTATGTACATCATAATAGCCACACGGTATGTACATCATAGTAGCCACACGGTATGTACATCATAATAGCCACACGGTATGTACATCATAATAGCCACACGGTATGTACATCATAATAGCCACACGGTATGTACATCATAATAGCCACACGGTATGTACATCATAGTAGCCACACGGTATGTACATCATAATAGTCACACGGTATGTACATCATAATAGCCACACGGTATGTACATCATAATAGTCACACGGTATGTACATCATAGTAGCCACACGGTATGTACATCATAGTAGCCACTCGGTATGTACATCATAGTAGCCACACGGTATGTACATCATAATAGCCACACGGTATGTACATCATAATAGTCACACGATATGTACATCATAATAGTCACACGGTATGTACATCATAATAGTCACACGGTATGTACATCATAATAGCCACACGGTATGTACATCATAGTAGCCACACGGTATGTACATCATAATAGTCACACGGTATGTACATCATAGTAGCCACACGGTATGTACATCATAGTAGCCACACGGTATGTACATCATAATAGTCACACGGTATGTACATCATAAATAGCCACACGGTATGTACATCATAGTAGCCACACGGTATGTACATCATAATAGCCACACGGTATGTACATCATAATAGCCACACGGTATGTACATCATAATAGCCACACGGTATGTACATCATAGTAGCCACACGGTATGTACATCATAATAGCCACACGGTATGTACATCATAATAGTCACACGATATGTACATCATAATAGTCAGACGGTATGTACATCATAATAGTCACACGGTATGTACATCATAATAGCCACACGGTATGTACATCATAGTAGCCACACGGTATGTACATCATAATAGTCACACGTATGTACATCATAGTAGCCACACGGTATGTACATCATAGTAGCCACACGGTATGTACATCATAATAGTCACACGGTATGTACATCATAATAGTCACACGGTATGTACATCATAATAGCCACACGGTATGTACATCATAATAGCCACACGGTATGTACATCATAATAGTCACACGGTATGTACATCATAGTAGCCACACGGTATGTACATCATAGTAGCCACACGGTATGTACATCATAATAGTCACACGGTATGTACATCATAATAGCCACACGGTATGTACATCATAGTAGCCACACGGTATGTACATCATAATAGCCACACGGTATGTACATCATAATAGCCACACGGTTATGTACATCATAATAGCCACACGGTATGTACATCATAATAGCCACACGGTATGTACATCATAGTAGCCACACGGTATGTACATCATAATAGTCACACGGTATGTACATCATAATAGCCACACGGTATGTACATCATAATAGTCACACGGTATGTACATCATAGTAGCCACACGGTATGTACATCATCGTAGCCACTCGGTATGTACATCATAGTAGCCACACGGTATGTACATCATAGTAGCCACACGGTATGTACATCATAATAGCCACACGGTATGTACATAATAATAGTCACACGGTATGTACATCATAATAGTCACACGATATGTACATTATAATAGTCACACGATATGTACATCATAATAGCCACACGGTATGTACATCATAGTAGCCACACCGTATGTACATCATAATAGCCACACGGTATGTACATCATAATAGCCACACGGTATGTACATCATAATAGTCACACGGTATGTACATCATAATAGTCACACGATATGTACATCATAATAGTCACACGATATGTACATCATAATAGCCACACGGTATGTACATCATAATAGCCACACGGTATGTACATCATAGTAGCCACACGGTATGTACATCATAATAGCCACACGGTATGTACATCATAATAGTCACACGATATGTACATCATAATAGTCACACGTATGTACATCATAATAGTCACACGGTATGTACATCATAATAGCCACACGGTATGTACATCATAGTAGCCACACGGTATGTACATCATAATAGTCACACGGTATGTACATCATAGTAGCCACACGGTATGTACATCATAGTAGCCACACGGTATGTACATCATAATAGTCACACGGTATGTACATCATAATAGTCACACCGGTATGTACATCATAATAGTCACACGGTATGTACATCATAATAGCCACACGGTATGTACATCATAATAGTCACACGGTATGTACATCATAATAGTCACACGGTATGTACATCATAGTAGCCACACGGTATGTACATCATAGTAGCCACACGGTATGTACATCATAATAGTCACACGGTATGTACATCATAATAGCCACACGGTATGTACATCATAGTAGCCACACGGTATGTACATCATAGTAGCCACACGGTATGTACATCATAATAGCCACACGGTATGTACATCATAATAGCCACACGGTATGTACATCATAATAGCCACACGGTATGTACATCATAGTAGCCACACGGTATGTACATCATAGTAGTCACACGGTATGTACATCATAATAGCCACACGGTATGTACATCATAATAGTCACACGGTAATGTACATCATAATAGTCACACGGTATGTACATCATAGTAGCCACACGGTATGTACATCATAGTAGCCACACGGTATGTACATCATAGTAGCCACACGGTATGTACATCATAGTAGCCACACGGTATGTACATCATAATAGCCACACGGTATGTACATCATAATAGTCACACGGTATGTACATCATAATAGTCACACGACATGTACATCATAATAGTCACACGATATGTACATCATAATAGCCACACGGTATGTACATCATAGTAGCCACACCGTATGTACATCATAATAGCCACACGGTATGTACATCATAATAGCCACACGGTATGTACATCATAGTAGCCACACGGTATGTACATCATAATAGCCACACGGTATGTACATCATAATAGCCACACGGTATGTACATCATAATAGCCACACGGTATGTACATCATAATAGCCACACGGTATGTACATCATAGTAGCCACACGGTATGTACATCATAATAGTCACACGGTATGTACATCATAATAGCCACACGGTATGTACATCATAATAGTCACACGGTATGTACATCATAGTAGCCACACGGTATGTACATCATAGTAGCCACTCGGTATGTACATCATAGTAGCCACACGGTATGTACATCATAATAGCCACACGGTATGTACATCATAATAGTCACACGATATGTACATCATAATAGTCACACGGTATGTACATCATAATAGTCACACGGTATGTACATCATAATAGCCACACGGTATGTACATCATAGTAGCCACACGGTATGTACATCATAATAGTCACACGGTATGTACATCATAGTAGCCACACGGTATGTACATCATAGTAGCCACACGGTATGTACATCATAATAGTCACACGGTATGTACATCATAATAGCCACACGGTATGTACATCATAGTAGCCACACGGTATGTACATCATAATAGCCACACGGTATGTACATCATAATAGCCACACGGTATGTACATCATAATAGCCACACGGTATGTACATCATAGTAGCCACACGGTATGTACATCATAATAGCCACACGGTATGTACATCATAATAGTCACACGATATGTACATCATAATAGTCACACGGTATGTACATCATAATAGTCACACGGTATGTACATCATAATAGCCACACGGTATGTACATCATAGTAGCCACACGGTATGTACATCATAATAGTCACACGGTATGTACATCATAGTAGCCACACGGTATGTACATCATAGTAGCCACACGGTATGTACATCATAATAGTCACACGGTATGTACATCATAATAGTCACACGGTATGTACATCATAATAGCCACACGGTATGTACATCATAATAGCCACACGGTATGTACATCATAATAGTCACACGGTATGTACATCATAGTAGCCACACGGTATGTACATCATAGTAGCCACACGGTATGTACATCATAATAGTCACACGGTATGTACATCATAATAGCCACACGGTATGTACATCATAGTAGCCACACGGTATGTACATCATAATAGCCACACGGTATGTACATCATAATAGCCACACGGTATGTACATCATAATAGCCACACGGTATGTACATCATAATAGCCACACGGTATGTACATCATAGTAGCCACACGGTATGTACATCATAATAGTCACACGGTATGTACATCATAATAGCCACACGGTATGTACATCATAATAGTCACACGGTATGTACATCATAGTAGCCACACGGTATGTACATCATCGTAGCCACTCGGTATGTACATCATAGTAGCCACACGGTATGTACATCATAGTAGCCACACGGTATGTACATCATAATAGCCACACGGTATGTACATAATAATAGTCACACGGTATGTACATCATAATAGTCACACGATATGTACATTATAATAGTCACACGATATGTACATCATAATAGCCACACGGTATGTACATC
Organism: Reticulitermes speratus; assembly: GCA_021186555.1. Taxonomy (NCBI): domain Eukaryota; kingdom Metazoa; phylum Arthropoda; class Insecta; order Blattodea; family Rhinotermitidae; genus Reticulitermes; species Reticulitermes speratus. The sequence goes on along the minus strand of JAJKFL010000003.1, from coordinate 2,171,141 downwards.
ATAGTAGCCACACCGTATGTACATCATAATAGCCACACGGTATGTACATCATAATAGCCACACGGTATGTACATCATAATAGTCACACGGTATGTACATCATAATAGTCACACGATATGTACATCATAATAGTCCACACGATATGTACATCATAATAGCCACACGGTATGTACATCATAATAGCCACACGGTATGTACATCATAGTAGCCACACGGTATGTACATCATAATAGCCACACGGTATGTACATCATAATAGTCACACGATATGTACATCATAATAGTCACACGGTATGTACATCATAATAGTCACACGGTATGTACATCATAATAGCCACACGTATGTACATCATAGTTAGCCACACGGTATGTACATCATAAATAGTCACACGGTATGTACATCATAGTAGCCACACGGTATGTACATCATAGTAGCCACACGGTATGTACATCATAATAGTCACACCGTATGTACATCATATAGTCACCGGTATGTACATCATATAGTCACACGGTATGTACATCATAATAGTCCACACGGTATGTAACTCATAATAGTCACACGGTATGTACATCATAATAGTCACAACGGTTATAGTACATCATAGTAGCCACACGGTATGTACATCATAGTAGCCACACGGTATGTACATCATAATAGTCACACGTATGTACATCATAATAGCCACACGGTATGTACATCATAAGTAGCACACGGTATGTACATCATAGTAGCACACGGTATGTACATCATAATAGCCACACGGTATGTACATCATAATAGCCACACGGTATGTACATCATAATAGCCACACGGTATGTACATCATAATAGCCACACGGTATGTACATCATATAGTCACACGAGTATGTACATCATAATAGCCACACGGTATGTACATCATAATAGTCACACGGTATGTACATCATAATAGTCACACGGTATGTACATCATATAGCCACACGGTATGTACATCATAGAGCCACACGGTATGTACATCATAAGTAGCCACACGGTATGTACATCATAGTAGCCACACGGTATGTACATCATAATAGCCACACGGTATGTACATCATAATAGTCACACGGTATGTACATCATAATAGTCACACGACATGTACATCATAATAGTCACACGATATGTACATCATAATAGCCACACGGTATGTACATCATAGTAGCCACACCGGTATGTACATCATAATAGCCACACGGTATGTACATCATAATAGCCACACGGTATGTACATCATAATAGTCACACGGTATGTACATCATAATAGTCACACGCTATGTACATCATAATAGTCACACGATATGTACATCATAATAGCCACACGGTATGTACATCATAATAGCCACACGGTATGTACATCATAATAGCCACACGGTATGTACATCATAATAGCCACACGGTATGTACATCATAATAGTCACACGATATGTACATCATAATAGTCACACGGTATGTACATCATAATAGCCACACGGTATGTACATCATAGTAGCCACACGGTATGTACATCATAATAGTCACACGGTATGTACATCATAGTAGCCACACGGTATGTACATCATAGTAGCCACACGGTATGTACATCATAATATCACACGGTATGTACATCATAATAGTCACACGTATGTACATCATAATAGCCACACGGTATGTACATCGTAATAGCCACACGGTATGTACATCATAATAGTCACACGGTATGTACATCATAGTAGCCACACGGTATGTACATCATAGTAGCCACACGGTATGTACATCATAGTAGCCACACGTATGTACATCATAGTAGCCACACGGTATGTACATCATAATAGCCACACGGTATGTACATAATAATAGCCCACACGGTATGTACATCATAATAGTCACACGATATGTACATCATAATAGTCACACGATATGTACATCATAATAGCCACATGGTATGTACATCATAGTAGCCACACGGTATGTACATCATAATAGCCACACGGTATGTACATCATAATAGCCACACGTATGTACATCATAATAGTCACACGGTATGTACATCATAATAGTCACATGATATGTACATCATAATAGTCACACGATATGTACATCATAATAGCCACACGGTGTGTACATCAAAATAGCCACACGGTATGTACATCATAGTAGCCACACGGTATGTACATCATAATAGCCACACGGTATGTACATCATAATAGTCACACGATATGTACATCATAATAGTCACACGGTATGTACATCATAATAGTCACACGGTATGTACATCATAATAGCCACACGGTATGTACATCATAGTAGCCACACGGTATGTACATCATAGTAGCCACACGGTATGTACATCATAATAGTCCACACGATATGTACATCATAATAGCCACACGGTATGTACATCATAGTAGCCACACCGTATGTACATCATAATAGCCACACGGTATGTACATCATAATAGCCACACGGTATGTACATCATAATAGTCCACACGGTATGTACATCATAATAGTCCACACGATATGTACATCATAATAGTCACACGATATGTACATCATAATAGCCACACGTATGTACATCATAGTAGCCACACGGTATGTACATCATAATAGCCACACGGTATGTACATCATAATAGCCACACGGTATGTACATCATAATAGCCACACGGTATGTACAGAATAAAGTGCACAGAACTAATATTGCCTTGCAGCCAAAAATAAATACAGTCCGTAGCACTGATGCGCCCTTTATGGTTGACACTGATTTATATTAAATTAAATGAGAGAAGAAAATGGTGCAGGATATATGACTCAAATTGCACCCTGACTTGTAATTACATGCACGGATTTTTGGGGCTGATGCAGCTAGAAGTTACAAAGCTGTCCTATTTGCATCCTGGCTTAAAATCTCGGTCCCCACACCAGTTATCCTGAATGTGGTTTTCGTGGTTTTCTCAGTTCCTGTGGCAAATTCCAGGATAGTACCATAAATTAGGCTGTGACCGCTTCTTGTCTCAGTTAGCTAATTATCCTGTCAATGCACGTTACGCAGTGCGCACTACTAAAGGCGCCATTACGTGAAGAATCATTCTGTCATCTCTGTGTCTGTTGTCCAAGCAGACGTTTCTTAATAGGTTTCCCAATCGGAATTCGACGATACGAATCACTGGGCAAGTGTCTGATGCTAGTGGCAATATACAGAGGAACATTACGTGCGTTTTTGGTGATCAGTGTAAATAATGGTTTCTCAAACTATGGTACGCATATCACTACGGTACACCAGCCATTTTTAGTGGTACGGCGGCCTTAATAAAAATTGAAGTATAAAAGGATAATAATTGTAAAAATTTCATAAAACATAAGCCACATATATTTGCTAATACATAACATTGCTGACAACATTATGTAACTCATCCCCGATGTCATTTAGTCTTTCAAATTTCAGATTTTTTTATTTAAATACAAAAAAAATTATTGATTTTATATTGAAATTGTTAAATGTCATTTAATGGTAAGCTATTGAAAAATGTGAGAACCCCTGGTCTAAACAGTTTGAATATAAATAACTGCGTGTTGCATGTTGCAGGGCCGTGTGTGGCGGGCGTGGTTGGTCACAAGATGCCCCGGTACTGTCTGTTTGGCGACACAGTGAACACTGCCTCGCGTATGGAGTCCAATGGCCTACGTGAGTATCGTGGTCACTGACATTGTAACGCAGTTTCGGCTGCTTTTGTGTGATGTTGAGTATAAATACAGTGAAAAGTGACACCACAGGTGGCAGCTGCAACATGATTAACCCACACCACGAATTCCGACCCTTCTCCTCTCTCCCCCCCCCCCCCTCTGCACCCAAAAATGAGTTCGCTAACTTTTGTTGAGTTACGCTCGAAAACCGTAAGACGTAAGTAAGAAGTCTGTGTGACGTACTTTGTTATTCAGTACAACTGTTGTTGCAAACTTTTTTCACTCTGGTAAATATTGAGCGAGTTACGCTCGGAACGTGCGCATAAACGCACGTCGATCTCATTTAAAGTGGCCGTACAGTTGCACCATCTACGTGACACTAGACATGCTTGACAGTATTTTGTAACTGTCAAGTATCAGTCGTCATGAAAATCAGTTTAGCGGGTCTCGTTGTTACGTGGGTACAGACGGACAGAGAGGTGGGTGCTTCTCAGGGTTCGAATGCGTCTCCGTACGTAGTCATTGACAGAGACACTAAAACAGCGTTAGTATCGTTTAACTGACCCAACGTAAACAGGTGTCGTAAAAGTCACGTTGCCGCGATTGTAAAGAATTTGATTGTGATTATTTTCAGTTGCTTTCGTGTGTGTGTGTGTGTTTTCTTTTTCTTTTTTTTCTTCTTCTTCTTTTTCTTCTTCTTCAAAAGTTTGCAACAGTTTGGTGACGCTAGCTCTTCGTTCTACTGTCAGTTGTTTTCAGTTTCTGATGGTGGTTCGTTGTAAATAAGGTATTAAGTAATGAGTGTTCGTAAATCGTATAATGGCGGAAAGCGACTATTACGGCGCGATGTACACGTATATCAGTAATACAGGCTGCGAGTTTTCATGGCATATCTTAATCCCTCCAAGCAAATACTTCGCTGGTACCTTAAAATTAGCCATGATTGCTTCCTACTACATTATTTCCATCATTTACCCGTGATCCTATCATTTCACAAGTCTGACGTATGGGAAATGTCATTAACCGTTTAAATTCGAGTGGCCACTATACCAGTATGTACCACTTGCTGTAACACGTGGACACTCATTTTTCCCACGCAATGTGTTTGTGTGTTTCGTATGATCATGGGCCTGGGCCTCCTCGTTTCGTCGAGGTTTCATGGTCACACACATTTGAGACACACCACAGTCGGTAGGACTCCTCTGGACGAGGGACCAGCTCGTTGCAGAGACCTCTACCTGACAACACACAACACTCACAAGAGACAGACATCCATGCCCCCGATGGGATTCGAACCCACGATCCTAGTAAGCGAGCGGCCGAAGACCCACGCCTTAGACCGCACGGCCACTGGGATCGGCACGAAGTGTGTTTTATATAGGCCTATAATTCGGAGGGCTTGCATTCTTCGTTGGTTAAATAGATCAAGAATGATGTAGCGAGAAACGAACTCCATCAATGGAGTAGAAACCTTCTTGACGCGCTGACAGTCACCCAAATGGTCAAATCTCATTGCCATATTTACAACAGCCCTGCTCCGGACCTTAACCTCAGTCAGATAAATCCAGCCCGTGATATACCGCCCAGTTTCTTTAATATCCATTTCGATTGTATTCTGCCACCTACACATATATCTGTCAAGCTGTCTGTACTTGATCTTTCGGAATTCAATTTCATATAAAAATGAAGAAAGTGTAATAAAAGATTAGCAAGCAGTCGTGATGATTTGTCGTAAATTTTCGCGAATAAATTGCTAAAAGTTGAACCATAATGTGGTTGTTGTGGTTTTTGAATTAAAGTAGCTGATGTCAGTCAGTTGCTGTGTCAGGTTGTCACCAGACAGCTGTGCAATATTACCTCCACTCACGCATTCCAGTTTTACTGTCAACTGTTTTCTAATTTGTTCTTTTCAGCTCTTAAAATCCACGTGAGTCCGAAAACAAAAGCAGTTTTAGACACATTTGGATCATTCGAAGTGGAACTGCGTGGCGAAGTGGAAATGAAGGTAAGTGTCGGCACCTGCTTCATCGATGTAAGTTACTAGTGGTGGTGCTTCGTTTGTGGTTTATACACTTTACATCCATTTACAGAACCGTAAGAAAAGTGGTTAATTCTGTTGAAAACGATTCTTCTAAGTCGTGACATCGTATGGTCCTGTAACCTGCCTGTAAAACCTGACTCTGAAGACAGATACAGCATGTTCCTTTGAATGGTATCAGCCTACCAGACTGCACGATGTCATAACCCAGAATGGCGCAGCGCAGTGGGAACCTAAATTTATGTCACATTCTTATGTTCAGATTGAACGTCAAACTGTATTTATAGCCCTTGAGGAAAAATGAAATCACAATCAGACTGAATTTTCACGGTGTGAAGTTACGGCGGCTGCTCTGATACTACGATACTAAACGTGTTGTATGTGCACTAAGGCCGTGCCATGGCTCAGGCGGTTAGTCGCCGGCCTCTCACCGCAAAGGTCCGAGTTCGATCTCGGGTCAGTTCATGTGGGATTTGTGGTGGACAAAGTGGCACTGGGACAGGTTTTTCTCCCAGTACTTCGGTTTTCCCCTGTCAATTTCATTCCACCGGTGCTCCATTAAAATGGAAAAGCAGAAAAACCTCATCATTTTCATCACAGGGTTGCACAATAAGCCTTCAAGGCTGCGGTGCGTCCGTAGCTTCTGCTGCGGGGCCCTTCAATAAAATAAATATATGTGCAATAAGCAACGCAGTTATGTAAAAATACTCTGTGAAATTGTTTCGAACTGAAGCCCACCTTCCACAGCTGTTTAAGGCTATTGTTACCTATCGTACACTTAGCTATTACCAGCTCGTGACTGCTAACATGCATAGACACATATACACGTAAGTTTTATCTGGAGATTTCGTGGCTTAAGGCCTATTGTGCCATCGGATCTCTTGAAGACTAAAGACGTGTAAAACAGGACGCATGCTTTAGAAGAATATTTTCTATAGACATTCCTGTACACAACGAAAAATGCGATATCTTGTATGATTGGCTACAAGATGTATTCCTGCGACCCATAAATTTTAAAATTACTAGTATAATGTATACAAGAATGAATGATTGAGTGCACATAATAAAGATTCCAGCTTTTTCAAATTTGCTCATTTAATTACATTTTCAGCATCTCGTGCTTTTCAGTAATCTTGTCAGGAGTGAGAGGCAGAAGTAACATTTCTTCGCACGCGATCTAGTTGTGTTCTGTCAGTATCGTGCATTTGGTAGCTTAAACTTAAAGAAGGAATGACACTCAAATTAAGGCCTTAAAGTTTACTCACGTAATTTAAACAAGAAAAAAGAGATTGGGAATAAGGGTTATATCTACCGCACTACTTAATCTACACACCTCTTTAACAACTGTGGCTACCGTACATATTGGCAAAGTACTTGTAAATTTCGTATGTTGAGCGTTCTTTGTTAGACGCGCGAAAGGAAACAAAGCAGTGGCTTCAGCATTCTAATGTCATTTTTATACTACTTCTGTCAAAAGAACGACCGGGCGAAGCCCGGGCACTTTCAAAGTTTCTCACATCTCCCACGTCTTTTTTTATCTACTCTCCTATTACATTTTACGTCTGTTTTAATCCGTGTTCTGCTCGCCTCTCCGCCTGTACTCAGTACAAAACTCGATAACTTGCCAAATCTTTATGAAATTTGATGCTGGATAATTTTACGAAAGTTTTGGAGCCGTTTCATTCCTTTCAGCTGTAATGCTTGTCCTCGTAGATTTACGGCATGTAAAAGAACCTTACGGGCATGAATCGAGATGTTTCGTAAGCAAAATTCAGCGGCCATTTCTCACCCAAGTCTCCTGATTGACTGATAGATGGCTCTGGCAGTCAGATCAGGATGAGTAGAACTTGTGCAGTCAGTGGACTGGTCACCCACTACAGAATGCACACTTCCAGACCAAGAAACCTCTGAAAGGAGGCCCTATGCTCCGCAAGGAGCGACAGGAAGTAATGCTTGTCCATTTTATAAAGGCGGGCTAAGCAGAATGTGCAGTGCAACTTTAGCGACGTTGTGTGTAGCTCGGACTGTAGTGTGGCAAATAATGGTAAGGTGACAGTGAATAACAACTTTGAAACGGTGTGGAGGGAATTGGTAGTAGCCTAGTTTGTAAGGCTGAACTATGCTGACGTTTACCTCCACTGACAGGAAAGTCAGTAACACCTGAATCAGGACAGTCGGCTTCCAGGCCTGATATCCAGCTTTAATGTTGTTTTGTTGTTGTTTTGATTTTGGCCCATTCTTGAGAAGTTTTAGTAGCACAGCTAATCGAATATCGAATCTATTTTGGAACCCGAAGTTCTATTTCAGTCTTTCCTGAGCCAGATTAATCTAGCCTAAAACTTCTTACCATAATTCCTTAAGATCAATTTTAGTATTATCCTCCCATTTTCGATTAAGTCATCCAAGTGGCCTGTTCCCCTCAAGCTTTCCGCCCAAAACGTTGTAAGTATTTCCTACTTTTTTTCCTTCCTGCTGCCTATAGCATCCACGTCCTCGGACTTCATGGGCACAAGACGAAAGACTAAATGTACGTTTACTGAAAGCCGGGTTAGCTCAGTGGGTGTGGTGAGTAGGCTATGGTCTGAGTGATCGAGGATACATGATACAGTTACCGGCAGGTGCAAGATACTTTTTCTCGTCTCCAAAGCTGCCAGGTCAGCCTCCTGCTAATTTGGTGCCTGGGCCTCTTTCCCGGGAGGGGAGGGGCAAAGTGGACGGGGGCATGAATCTGACCTTCCACCTTCATTTAGTACCAGGGTTAAGAATGCATGGAGCTACACCTCCACTCCCCTCTTATGCCTTCATTGCATATAGCTTAATGAGCGCAGGGACGGTTTTGCCTTCACATTTATTATTTTCACTAGGCACCTGAACAAGTTTAAATCATACAACAGAGAATAAATTTCAGAAACTGATTTTTTTTTTATTCATTTACAGGGAAAAGGCAAGGTTACGACTTACTGGCTCCTTGGTGAGAAGAAACCGTGTGTTACTAACAATGCCAGCACAACTGTTGCTGTGACAACAGCAAACAACAAGGTCTGCGTCAACAACACACAGCCAGCCGTCATCTCTACGACGGAAGCTGCTCCAGTCTATTCCGTGTCTTTCTCAACACTTCCGGTAGTCAGCAGTAGAAACGGTGGCGCTGCTGCGGTCACCAAGATGACACCAGTGACTCCACACAAAAGCAGTTCTAATAGAGGCACCAGCCCTTCGTCAGTTGCTCAGACAACACAAAGCAACTCTCCCAAAGCAAGCAAAGTCGTCAATAGAAGCCAGACCGTAACATCTTCAGTCTCCAGTAAGATGAACAATGTTACTTTAACGACGCCTTCCAGAAGTAATAATGTAAGTAAGAGCAATAACGTGTCCCACTCGCCGACTAAAAACAGCAACGTGACAGCGGCGCCAGGCGTCACGACTCCATTGCTTTCTAAGGACATCAACACATAGAGCTGAAACTGTAAATGTCTTAATTCCTTGATGGTGTGATATAACATGCAGACAGGCTGCAGCCATGTCCAGTCACCCTAATCTTTTCCTCTAATTATACACACATATTTTAATTCATATCATTAATGAGAATAATGCAACTTATATCAAAACCATACAGTGGCCCTTCCTGTACCCCTAGTAAAAATGCGCACGTACTTCCTGTCAAGACCATGAAGACTGAAATATGGTGTCATACCCGTAGAAAGGGTACACCTTTGTGGTTGGATATTTGCAGTATTAATTTACGGAATTTTAGGACACAAGCTTTTGTGACATACATGAAAGGAAGAGATTATTTCAATGTCTTAGATGTAGATGGACATACGCTATCAAGATGGGTCTTACAGAAATACAGGAGCCGGAATAGCTCAGACAGTATAGTCACTGGCTATGTGCTGGATGACCGAGGAATCGGGGACCAATTCTTCTCTTCTCCACACCGGCTCTGGGGCCAACCCAGCACCCTGTCAAATAAGTAAGAGGATCCCTTTTCTCGGAGGTAACATAGCCGGAACGTGAAGCTAACTACTCAGCTCCATCTAGTGCCAAGGTTAAGAATGCGTGGAACTGTACCTCCACTCACCCATGTCTTCATATTATAGTGCTTAATTAATCACAGGCACAACTTGCTTTAATAGCAAAACCATAGAAGGGCTCTTCATCTAGAGTTGGTTGCAACAGTTGGCAGCATCTGTGGTCTGTTTACGTTATTTAAAAGTACACAGCAAACAGAAATGTGTCCGCTGGATTGTGACAAGTGCAATATTTTGGTGTTAGTTTGTAACCGTGAAGCTTTATGATTGGAAATTTTCAGTATTAATTTAACACGTTACGAAACACAAACTTCTGTGACCTGAATTAAAGGAAGAGACTGTTTGGGAGACCTAGGCATACATGGAAATATGCTGTTAGTAAATATGGTGCGAACTCGTTGCGCAGTGGATTGATCTGGCTCAGGACAGTCCAGTGAAGAGCTGCTGTGAAAACTCTAGTATTCGTGAACCTTCGGGTTCCATTAAACAGGGGAAATTCCTTGAAAGTTGAGCCGCTGTTAGCTTCTGTAGAGGGAGTCTGCTCGAAGGTGTCAGGCAGTTTGTGGTACCTAAGCAATGTGAGGACTCCAAACTCAGGTTCAGTGTCGTGTAACAGAGATCTACAGCAAGAAGAAATGTTGTGTGCTGAAATAAAACGGCATTGTAACTATAATATTTGTTTGTCAAGAAATGTCATTAACAAACACTTTGAAGAACTTTAGGGGCTTCCCTATTACCAACAATTGTTACAGGCTAATCTGACTGCTAAGGCCAAATTGACACATCCGTTAACCCACACAACTGTGTTCTGTTTACCGACAGAATTGTGTTACTTCGACCCATCAACAGTGAGTGTTGTTAATTGCCGATGTGACTCAAAATCTACTGTAGGCAGAGTAACTGAAACAATTTTTGGCGCGTTCGCAACGAAAAGTTATAGAAATATGCTTATTACCATGATCGTGTCTGTCTGTACATGTAACACTTCAAGAACGGCTGAAGGAATTTGCATTAAATTTGTCATAAGGAAATTTTACTGAAAACTTAAGATTGTTGTCTTCGGAATTGTAACACGGTGTAGTCTGGTAGACATTACCGACGTTTAGGGAGAACGTACTGTCTCCAAATTGAGGGTTTAGAAATGAAATTGACGTTTCGGGAGAACGTACTGTCTCCATATTGTGGGTTTAGAAGTGAAATTACCAGTTCTGTGTTCTTCCCTGAAGATGGAGGCAGTACGTTTTTCGGAGATACCGGACAATTTCCCCCAGATTGCACGTCGTCATATGCCATAAGACGGCAATCTTAATATAGTAGTTACTGCCATGGGAACCTCCTACTTCAAAATCATTAAACATTTTCCACACATTTCAGTTCTGGGTAACACCGGATAAAAATAAATGTCAGTATAAGACCTACGTATTACACGGGTTTCAGCGTGCATCGCGGGGCAACTCCACACTTACTTATCGCACAAAATGAAGTAAAAATTTTGTGTCCAACAGACATTTCGGTAGGCTAAGTGTTAACATTTTTCGAAATAATTCAGCAAAAAATAGAGCGAACGCGCCAAAATTATTACGCTATGCTTATAATTCTCAAATTTATATGTTCCAAATGAATCAGAAATTGTATTTCATTGTACTGTAAGCAAGCCAAAGGAATTTTGCCATAATATACAGCCTGTTCAGAGATGAGCTGCATTCTGATGTTAAAAATTGAGTGATATGTAGTACCGTTTCTCTTTCAGCATTAACGTTGAATGTATAATATATGTTACAGCCGGTATAGCTCTGTAATTATAGCGATTGTCTAAGAGGTAGGCGACTGAGTTCGATTTGCCTGTAGCGACAGAGATATTTCTTGCAGTGCCAGTGTCCAGACCAGATCTGGGGCTGACCCAGCCTTCCTGTCCAATAGGTATAACCTCTTTCCTCGGTGGAAATGCGGCCGGAGCATAAAGCTAACCATTTATTTCCATCTAGTGCCGAGGTTATGCATCTATTGCTTGGTGTTTAATTAGTCACGCAGACGACTACGTCGTACCTTTTGCCTTAAAACAGCGGTTTAGCTCGAAGATCATAAAGTTGAGGAACAACGTTACACATTATTGAGAAGGCCAATCAAAATTCTGCACGAAATAAATTTTATATATTTATCCTTCATAAGCTCTTAACTTTCCCATTACAGGCCTGGACAGACCCTTAGGGTTCCAGGAGGTTGAGGCTCCCAGATTTATAGACAATCTACGCACCGGCCGCCTTTACCCCCCAGGAAATATTCCTGGTGCTCATTTCTGTTAGAGGCTGAGTCGGCCTCAGGGCCATAGTGCGACCGAAACGATTATGTCAAGGAAAAATTCCAATGTCACCATCGGGAATCGAACCCGCAACGTTCCGGTTTGTAGCGTTGTGCCTCAACCAACTGCGCCACCGCGCCCACCCAGCATACTATACAATGGGTACCGGGTCTCTTTCCCGGGGGTAAAGCGGCAGGGTCGTGGAGTTGACTACCCACCCTCATCTGGTGCCAGGGTTAAAGAAAGAGTAGAGCTATACCTTTACTCCCGCTCTGGGCCTTCGTGGCCTGTTATAGGGAGAAATTTACCTTTTTTTTTACCTGTGCCTATGGGAACCTTATGCTAAGTTTCGGTAGCGGAAATTTTAAGAGAGAAACGATTTAGACAAGCAAATATTTCGGGACAACCAATAGCATTTGATCTAGTTCTTTTTCCCAGAATAACATCCTATTTCGGCGCTTTTCAACGGCCAAGCGGATTCATTATTTGTGATTATGAAGGCGGTGTGTTTTTCGGGAGAAGCGTCGGATAAAGTTTGTTTCGGAACGCGAAGGACACTTGGCCCCCGTTTTCGTGCCGGATACACGCGACTTCATCTGCAAACTCTCGTAATACGTGCTTCCACGTTTCAACCCGCGTGACTGCCTTTGCGGGGTTCCGTTTGTCGAATTATCATGTCGACCAATAAATTAACTTCCGCGTCACTGGTGATTTGTTTTTGTTGGGCGAACTACGTCCTAGTGACACCTGCCTCCCCCTGTAATTAATTTCCGCTCCTGAGCTACAACGTGCGTGGAGCGAACGAGCATAGGCCGCAACCCTGCTGGGCAAACGATACTGTGACAACGCGACGAGAGGCGTCGGGTCTGAGTGATCGGGTGAGGTTATGTGCGGGAAGTAACGAACGATAAGTGCCAGATAAACTGAGGACCCTGTATTGTATATGTGTGTATGAGCTAAGTCAATTTCATACGTTATATTCAGAGCGTCATGTCCACAAGTCATATCGCATTGTTATTAAATTAACTATTTTACGAGTTGCTACATGGAGCTCTTGTCATAATGGACCTCTTAACTTATTTTGTAGATATATAATTTTCCCTGTAATTAATATTTCATGTGTGCCAATATGAATTTAAAACCATGTTACCACCCTTTTGGACACACTGAATATGAAAAGTGGAAATGTGATTTTATAAACCTTGAGCCTATTTCACATTGTAAAGTCCAATAATTAACAATTTCACAGTTGTGTGCAGGTATTTGTGTATTTTCTTTCTGAATTAACAGTTTAAGTAGCGGGCATTTATTTCAGTGGATTTGATTTATGCAAGGTAAGAAATTTGTAGCTTACATAATTCGCATCAATTCTCACACATCTGGTGACATCCTAAAGTTATTTATGGAAATAATGGAACATCGGTTGCTGGTTAAACTTCAAATCAAATAAAATAGTAATATAATTGTACAGATACCTGGATAAAGTCACTCACAATTAACTGCTATCTCACTGCACTGGACCTGTGCAACGCAAGTCTGCTACCCGTTCCCTGAGATGCCGGTGCTAATATCACTATTAAAGCGGTATTAGTTTTAACGTTTTGAGTGCTGTTCAAATGCAGTTTGCAGGTTGTGGAGTTAAAATGTTTTTATATTCAAGTATATATCGCTAATAAATCAGCCTTAAAAGTTACAAGTAGTTTCCCGGAATTATATGTATAGAATCTTAAATCCATTTAGAAATAATTCGATTCTGAATTGTTGATCCGTATTCAAATTCAGAAGTTGTACGCTTTAAATGCGAAGGAAAATGATCATGAACGATGAATGGAATTAAACAGTTGTGGTTTAGAACCAGTGTGATGAACACATCACCTTTAAAAAGGACAGTGTCTGCAGGTGTTTAAAGAATCGATTGAGGCCTGTCAGACATGGGAGAGCTTCATTGCTTTGAAAAATCAACACTTAATAAAGCGTAATTGGTTCTCAAGGAGAATTTACATTAAGGAAACCAAACTCCTGGTTGTGAATCTCGGCCTCTCACACGAAGGAAAAAATAATATAGGCTGAGGTGTTAGAGAACAGGTGCTGAGGATAATACTTCCTATAACAGGGAAGATATAAGAGGAGGTTGGAGAAAACTTAATAATGGAATTCAAAATTTGTAATCTTCAATATTGTTGGTATGATCACATAAAGGAGGGTGAGATGGGAACCCCCAGAAATGCCTACAAAATTTTGGTTAGAAATCCTGAAGGGACGAGACTTCTTGGAAGATCTAGACTTAAATGAGAGGGAATTCTGGAGGAACTGAGAGTTTATCGGTTTCTCATTGAGGACTTGGTGGGAGAAGGGGTATATGGAGTTACTCGGTTGGTTCCTTAGATGGAAATCAAAGTCCACGTGCTATGTTAACGTGACCAGGGTGCGTGAGTGTGTAGGTAGTACAGCTTTTGTTACTGAACAGGAGACCTGCAGTTTGAGACTAACATACTAATAGTTACAGCTTTAAATGAATGTATTACCAACAAATTGCACAACAGAATTCACTTATCCACATATGGAAGATTACTCCAACATTTTTCGGCTGTTTCTTATAGCCATCCTCAGGGAGTACCGATATAACAAGGAAGTATATATGTGGAGTTAAAATTTAAAATTTATCTTCGTTGACAGTAAATCGTTAGATAGATTGTAAATATGCTATTATAATACTATAATATGGTGTTGCCAATATATACTTATATATATGTAGATTGGAATTACACAGGAATCAAAGTCAAGTGCATCCAAACATCTGAAATTGGTAGAATTCTCTGCAAAGTTGTTGAGTGTTAAGCCCTATAAGCCAAAAAGCTATGTACACTGTACTGAGTGATCGTTCGTAGTGTAAGTTGTCAATCGGTATCAAGATTTACACATTTTGACTCGTATCTGCCTAATATTTACAGGAATTTAATGTGGAGTGGATGAAAGATGTAGGTGAAAGGGATCAGAATTCCCGAAACAAAAGAGTTAGCCTCGTCCATTGATGTGTTTATGTGTTGCAGTTTCTCGCTTACTTAACCGGCAGTGATAGATAAGCTATTTCGTGAATAACCTTAGTATATGACCGCTGTTGGAGAAATGTCGTCACTTGACCGATTTCAAAAGCCACTTTGTGTTGCTTTTATCATTATCCCTGTAAAACACACAAGTAACTATATATATATATAACTTGTTGTAACACTATAATGTCTGCGTGTTGCCCACTTACCGTATTTGTGTTTCGTGTGATCTAAGCAATGAACAGCGATAATTTCCCTAAACAGCATTAAGTGGCTGTTGCTTGTGACGGGCACGGACTTTGTTCTGTGTGAGGGTAAAGGTAAAGGTAAAGCAATCCCGTTACAAGCCTGGACAGGCCCTTAGGGTTCCAGGAGGTTGAGGCTCCCAGATTTCTAGAAAATCGGCACATGAAGGTGATAAGGTTGTCAACTGTACGCACCGGCCGCCTTTACCCCCCAGGAAATATTCCTGGTAATTTCTGTTAGAGGCTGAGTCGACCCCAGGGCCATACTGCGACCGGAAGGATTGTCAATGAAAAATTCCAATGACGCCATCGGGAATCGAACCTTCCGGCTTGTAGCGCAGTGCCTCAACCAACTACGCCACCGAGTGCCCTTCTGTGTGAGGGAGGAAGTGTATTGTTATGTGTTACTTAAAACAATCCAGACGTACCTTCACTTGTAACAGTACTTATTTGACATTAAGAATGAATGGGTCCTTTAATTCAGTACGCATTCAACGGAGCCACGTAGTTTGTAGTAAGTGTTCGACGTAGGCATGCGTAAAATGTAATTGGAAACGCATCAAGTATGTGTCCGCCTAGTATGTTCATTTATCAATTAGTTATCTCTAAAACTACAGTAGTGTGAAGAAAATAACACACGATGTGAACAGTGGCGAATCCTCATCCGGCGGTCAGGGGTAGCGGAAGGGCACAAGAATGCCTTCTTCTACCCCCTCCCTCCCCCCCCCCAAGAAATTAAGATTTAATCATCCATCATTGTCCAAGGTAATAATAATAATTATTATATGCGAAAATGTAAATGTGATAACAGAACCGTTATCTGCGCAGAGATATATCGAATATAAAATTCTTATCTGATATATATTGATCATCTGAAATACAATGCCGCTCGTCTGTTGACTGATGTATATTCTTCAATAACCACGCCCTAGACGTGGGGGCTTCCTTGAGCTCTGCAAGTAAGGCCTTCTGAATTGACCGTAGTCAGAGGTGACTCAGTCTGTCTTGACTTTAAGTGGAACGAAAATATGTCTGGACTGTCCTTAGGGCTGAAAAACTGGAAGTTAGATTTGCTAATGTGTGCGTTTGATCAAATGTAGTGGCCATATGGCTGCCATGTTACCATTGTTGAGTTTCGCAAGGGGATTTTCATCTTACATCGTCTGAAGCATAAAGCACCATTAATTCACTTTTTTAAATGTTTGATGAACGCGCTGTGAAATGATAGAGTTGGTTGTCAGTAATTTCGTACAACAGTATTCTGTGTTTTCTCTGCACTGAATCTACTGCGCCCAAATATTATGAAAATTTATATCAAATATATATTCTCCTCAAAATCATACACAACATATACGCCTGTATGATTTTGCGGAAAATATATCTGTAATTGGAAAGACAACAGGATGTGTCGTCTCAAAATAAAACTGTTATCGTTTCATTCTTTCGTATAAATCAATCTTCCATCAACAAAACACAATAAATGACGAAGATAAAATAAACAGAAAGAAACATATTCTTAACAACACGACAACAGTGATTCACGGCTTCCACCGCGTAAGAGGGTTTGCAGTATACAAACTGTACATATTTTTTTTTTTGTATGGCTCGACAGCCCTATATGGGCCTGGGCCTTCTCGTTTCGTCGAGGTTTCATGGTCACACACATTAGACACACCACAGTCGGTAGGACTCCTCTGGACGAGTAATCAGCCCGTCGCAGAGACCTCTACCTGACAACACACAACACTCACAAGAGACAGACATCCATGCCCCCGGTGGGATTCGAACCCACGATCCTAGTAAGCGAGCGGCCGAAGACCCACGCCTTAGACCGCACGGCCACTGGGATCGGCGAACTGTACTAATACAAAGTAATAATAATTTTCGGAAAAAAAATATTTGCTGCTTTTCTCTTTTCTTAATTTAGAAAGAAAGGCATTTGCTCCATTTCACTGGTACAGTGGAGCTGTACTAGACATATAGGAGAATTCGTCACTGGCATGTGAAGCATTTACATCCTTGACTTTTAAACATTCGTTACAAATACCGTCAGATATAGTCATTATTTTTATATCTAGCATTAAGGCTTCCGAAAATTAAAGCACCTCGTGTACTCAAAATCAGTACAACATGAGGCAGTGGAAAAGTGGCCTTGGTTCGATTCTCTCACATTTCGCATCTCTTATGCACCAAGTTTGTTCCTTTAACCTCTTTCGGAGACAGTAACTATTTATATTCTTTATTTCACAATATTATCTACAGCTTATTAAAGATATGTAACAAAATTTTATTTTCGCGTCTAGCTGATAAAAAGCATTAGTTTAAATATTGTTAGCCTTTTTACGTCGTCTATAGTTGGTGAATATCATAATGCGACAAAGAACACGATCATATGCACTGCACAGCTAATTGTTCTATCCATAAAAATAAAGAAATGCAGAAGGCGGAAAAGTCAGGGTCGAGGGACAAATGGGTTGTTGTAGTTAAAGTCAGGGTCGAGGGACAAATGGTTGTTGTAGTTAAAGTCAGGGTCGAGGGACAAATGGGTTGTTGTAGTTAAAGTCAGGGTCGAGGGACAAATGGGTTGTTGTAGTTAAACCGCTGCTGAACGTTCGTAGTGAGTGTATTTTCTTATTCAATAAGTTGCAGGTTACGCAAGGAAATGTTCACAGATTAAATTCTGCATTTATTTTAATCAAGAGTAATGAATTTGCAGTAAGCAAACATTTGGCGAGTTGATTACAGATAGGCTTTGGCCTGAATAAAAGAAGTATAGAACCAGAATAAAAACTAACATAAATATACGATCTATGTTGGCTGCAAGGTGCCCAAAAGATCCTTCCCTACAAGAACTAACACTATTCCTGGAAAGTTTCCATTATAATTATGTCAGTTCGTGAAACGTTACTGATTTCTGATTAAAGTAGACTGCATACGTAACTGTTCCAGTGTTTTGCTGTATTTATTACTTCGGACGTGCCCCATTTTCTTTACTGGGCCAGAAATGGTCCCATTATTTTATAACTCTTAATAACGCAGTAGTTTCGTAATAGGCCTAGTTTCAAATCCATATCAACTGCTTTGTTTCCCACACACAAAACACAATATTTTCATCTAACAGTCAAATAGTACTATTACGCAATGTACGTCCAGATCGATAAACGTGCGGTCTATAAACAGATAAATAACGAACGACCTTCAGTCACAACTGTATTGGACAATGTTTATTTTCTAATATGCAATATGTTTCGGCTTATCTGTAAGCCATCGTCAGGTACAGGTTAAAATATGTAAAGAAGAACCTTTACATAAGATATGTTTTCAATTCAAATGTGCGAAACATCAGTCTTACGAATTTAAAGGTTATTTTTGTAGATCTAAAGCTTAAACTGTGTTAACTTATTAATCCATTATATATTAAAATTATATAATAAAAATACGTAGTTCTTTGGTTACAGCTTTGGTTTACGTCCCTCCATTGTATAATATGAATATGAACCCTTCTTCCCCAAACAAAAAAACCTAATTAAATTACATAAACCTGGCACCTCCATTACACCAATTGTAAATTTGAAAAATACCCCAGGATGCAAATAAGCTCCGTTTGTTTTAAGAAAACGTTCACACTACATTACACTTCCGTATGCGTTCAACGTCAGCAACAAAACTGGTTTGATTTGATTTGATTTGTGACTTAAAAAAATATTCTATCAATAATGACATTCGTTTTGTTTCTTTCACAACAGAAATATATATTCTAATATTCCCAGTTGTGATCTATTTACAATAATAAAAGAATTTCAGAACTTTTGTGATGAGAAAACAAAAGATGGATTAATAAATTTTGCTCTGTATTACTTTAAAAGGCTATTTTTTAAATGGGAATTAGTATGTACAAAAGTAAGGCTTAGCGATGGGGGCTCCATTTTCTGCGATTTTTTTCTGAAATGCATCTGAAATATATTTAATTTAATAGTATCACACTTTACTATTAAAACACCAGGCTTAAGGCTAATTCAGACATGTATATGACATCCTTATCGTCTATATGAATACCTCTTCAGCTAGAAAAGTTCATTTCATTCTGTAGTCTGTCTTACGACAGGTCCGTAGCCTCTTCCAAAGCGAGTTCTCCACAGGGTGCGATCTAGTGCTTCCTCTTTCAATTTCCAGTATCTTTTCTTTTCCTTAAGGTCATCCAGTAGCTGCTTACGTCTTCTCCCTCGTCGTCCCGTCATTTCTATCCTTCCTTCTAACTTTCCTTCAATCACGTGTTTCAGAAGGCAGTTTCTGCGCAAGATGTGACCAATCCAGTTAGCCTTTCTTCTTTTTATTGTATGTAGTATATTCCTCTCCTCCTTTACTCTGTGTAATACTTCTTCATTTCTCACACGATCGGTCCAACTGATCTTCTCCATTCTTCTCCAGCACCACATTTCAAAACTTTCCAGATACTTCTGATCTACTTTCCGAAGTGTCCACGTTTCAGCACCACACAAAGCTATGCTCCAAATGTAGCACTTTACTAGTTTCTTCCTTAAATTTAATTCCAGTTTGCTGGTGAAAAGATTTTTCTTCTTGTTGAAAGGTTATGGCTATAGAATTCAATAAATTAATCCTAAACTGGCATTCACTTCAAAACATGACATGAGTACATAATAAACTTTTTAAGATATTACTTTAACAAGACATCCAAACAGTATCCATTTTTCTAATTTTGTAATTTCTATGCAAGAAACGTAAATCGAAATTTGCGCCACATCTCCTAGAAAATGAGCGCCCTATGAGAAATATTGAAAAACATTATGAAAATACTATAGAAGAAATTTACAACCGACTAAATGACTAACACACAGTCTGCCCGAATGCAATCTTTGACGTCATCACACTGAAGGTAACCATAGCCTGACGGGCTCCGCAACTTTAGGATACATCTCAGTACTTCGCTGACACGGAAAGCGATAGCTCTTCCTCCTACACACACACAAGGGATATATATATAAATATGTAAGTAAAATGTTTATACAATTTCCAGTTTTAATCAATAATTTAACGTATTCTTCCATTCACTAAAATTACCCAATATTACTTGCAGTTAAGAGCCTGTGTTTTCATAAAGAACGTCTAAGAAATTGCCAGCATAAGAAAATAACGCACGCGTCTAGCCTGGGATATCGTCATCAAAATCAACAAAAAGTAAGATGAATTCCTCTTACATTAATTAATATTCCGTCCTTGAAACACGGAGATTAACATATGAATTTTGATTACAAATTTGTAGCTTCTCTCGGAGACACCCATACGATTCATTATTATTATACATGCACAAAGAAGACACGTAGACCACAGCTGTGACAGAAGTACTACAAGTTTTGTTACGCTAATATATAATTTATTTATAAATTTACACACTTTCGGCTTTAAATCTACAATAATAGCCCGTTAAATTTGTAAGACTGAGATTACAGTCATGTTTGTTTTAAAATGTGTTGTATATAAGTGTTTTTATATAAGTGTATTTTAACGTGTGCCTGATAATGACATGCAGATAAACCGAAACACGTTACACATTAGACAATAAATATTTTCATCTCTGGTTATGATTGACTGTCTTTGGGTCATCTGTTTGTATACGCATCACAACGGGATGTTTCAACCTAAGCTTCAACCTGTGGTCTACGGAATACACATTTTAGAATACTCGAATTTGTAGGGTATAGATGTGTGAGTGAATTTATATTTATGTGAGGTTTATTTAAAGACGTTGTCACTTGTTGAGAACGGTAGGCTGATAGTGAATAATGGATCGGAAAAGTTGGGCAAAGAGCTGTTCGTGAATAATTTGACGTTACAATCCTGCATTTGCTTCGAGGAACAGAAATTTGTACAAAATCACGTCCGGCCTTTCGGCTTAGATTTGAATCCGGGATCACCCAAATATGAAGTTGGAGTGATAATTACTTGACTGCGACGTTCCGTAATTTAATTTTTAAATCTCAATCCTTTAAAGCCACATGGTAAGTATATGTACCACTTACTGTAACATTAAGAAACTCTGCGCTTTACCACAGAATTTAGGCCTGTTTATGCGTTGTGTATGATTGTCACAATAAACAGCCATTATTTTCTTCAACAGCATTAATCGAATGGTCTTTATAATGAGCACAGACTGTGTTCTTTGTGAGGTAAGAACTACGTTGTGAAATTGATTATTTCTACCAACAAATGCACCAAGACAAGTTTGTCACTGTTTCTTTATCGAAAGAGTGCCTCAATACGTATTTCGGCAATTATATTGCCATCATCAGGGTTTTTTTTAGTGAGTTGTTACATAGACCAATTCTTATGTTACGTCATAACAGTGAGTCAATAGTTGTTATTCATTCTGTCGTCTGTCTTACGACAGGTCCGTAGCCTCTTCCAAAGCGAGTTCTCCACAGGGTGCGATCTAGTGCTTCCTCTTTCAATTTCCAGTATCTTTTCTTTTCCTTAAGGTCATTCAGTAGCTGCTTACGTCTTCTCCCTCGTCGTCCCGTCATTTCTATCCTTCCCTCTAACTTTCCTTCAATCACGTGTTTCAGAAGGCAGTTTCTACGCAAGATGTGACCAATCCAGTTAGCCTTTCTTCTTTTTATTGTATGTAGTATATTCCTCTCCTCCTTACTCTGTGTAATACTTCTTCATTTCTCACACGATCGGTCCAACTGATCTTCTCCATTCTTCTCCAGCACCACATTTCAAAACTTTCCAGATACTTCTGATCTACTTTCCGAAGTGTCCACGTTTCAGCACCACACAAAGCTATGCTCCAAATGTAGCACTTTACTAGTTTCTTCCTTAAATTTAATTCCAGTTTGCTGGTGAAAAGATTTTTCTTCTTGTTGAATGCTGCTTTTGCCATGGCAATTCTGGATTTATTTTCACGTGTACACCTTGCATCATTTGTTATCATGCTACCCAAATAATTGAAATATTCCACATTCTCCAATTGTTTTTGATCTATCATAATATTCATTGGGGATGGTTGCCTTGAGATTTTCATTACTTTAGTTTTTCCCACATTCATTTCCATTCCATAGCGTTCTTCCAATTTCAATTAGTCTATCAATCATGCCCTGTAGCACCTTTTCTTACCACTTTATAAAATTTGTAGAATTGTTGAGTTGCTAAAAGTTATTAAAATTAACAGTAAAATCGAGTGGTATATATAAACTACTTGCTGTAGTGTACTGTATTAATCAATTAATGGCAGCGTGGTCCTATTTTCCGGTGTGTATTCCAGTTATCTGTGAGTTTTGTTGTTAGGTAGGACCTCCTTCCTTCGTGTCTGCGTGGTCTGTGCCATTAACTAATTAATACAGTACACTACAGCAAGTAGTTTATATATACCACTCGATTTTACTGTTAATTTTAATAACTTTTAGCAACTCACCAATTATACAAATTTTATAAAGTGGTAATAACAACTATTGACTCACTGTTATGACGTAACATAAGAATTGGTCTATGTAACAACTCACTAAAAAAAAACCCTGATGATGGCAATATAATTGCCGAAATGCGTATTGGGGTACTCTTTCAATAAAGAAACAGTGACAAACTTGTCTTGGTGCATTTGTTGGTAGACATAATCAATTATACAAAGATGCACGGTGAATATAAAGTGAAATACGTTGTGAAAGGTCACGTAAATGGATGTCATTTCTCAAAGGGTTACAATACCAAAATTGACTCCGCTATGTGAATGTATATATATATATATATACATAACTGAATTTCATTCGTGTTTCAATAAATAACTTGGGTCTGTTGGATTTTATTTTCCTGGTAATTGTGTTTATTAGAAAGCTCGCCTGTTTTTTATTCTTACCCGCAGTGCTTAGTGCCGTGGCAATTAGTTGCACTCTGTAATGATCACCGCATATTTCGTTGGACAGAAATGGAGTGTTAATTCAATCTCTGTGTCCTACTTCCCTTTGAAGTGTTTGTGCTGAGGCAGATGGCTCTCAGCACTAATGTGCGTTGCTGACCTTTCATCTATAGACGGGTGCTTCTCAACTGGTAGAATGCGAACAGCTAGCATAGTGACACACACAAAGTATAAGCATTCAAATACAGGAAACTGCAGTTGTGTGTCTTGTTTTTACGGCTGTGAAACTTGGCTCCCGGCCCCAAGGGAAGAACACAGACTGATTTTGTTCATGAGCAGGGTGCTGAGGAGAATATTTTAACGTAAAGAGAGGAAGTGACGAGACGTTATAGAAAACTTACATAACGAGTAGCTTCATAATCTCTGCTGTGCACTAAATATGGTCAAGGTGGGAGTCTATTTCCATAGGTTTGTGCCAGCCTTCCACTTATCACCAATTTCCTTGCAACTAATGGTTTCTGAAATCGGAAGACCAGAGTTTACGCTTTCACAGCAGAGGCCCGCATATTGTTCCAATATCCATAACTTCAATCTGACCTGTAATTAATTCCTTGGGTGTTTGACTGTGTATTAGGTAAAATGAACTGGGTCATTGTAGTGACTAGGCTGCGGATTAAACCATCGAATGACCTTGGTTCGATTCCTCTTTCCTACAGCATCGAGACCGACGCGAAGGCCACATTACCTCCAGAGATAAAAGCTCGGTCAATTCATTGGATAGGAATCTGAATGGGGCACAGTGCCGTTGTGCACGCTATGGAGAAGTGAGGGTGCGTTCCCTTGCCGTGACTCCAGATCCGAATGCCTAGTCGTTCATCCCGCAACTAGTCACAATACCGACTGAGTTATGGCGGCTGCCGTTCACTCAACTCTGAACATTGCTTAACGTTTGACTGAGTTGACGAAGTGTGGAATCATTCTGTTCTTTGTTCAAATTGTATGCCTGGACGTGATCGTACTATAACAGTGATTCTTTCAATTCCCTTCGTGAAAAAATTCCAACAACTAACAAATACGTGTACCTACAACTGGAGACAGAATGTTTGCAGTAACTTGGTGAGACTTTGCGGTGTGTGTAGAACTACGAAACCAAAATGGCGCCATTATTTCATGCAAGTAACAGTTCAGTGGCGCCACTGTTGTGTTACGGCTGACTGACGCCCTGCGTTCTTCCGATCCTTCTGTTCTACTTGGGTCGTCTGTCTGAGGTCAGAAGAGAATTCTGCTCCTGACTCGGCCATAATTACGTGACACCATTTTAAAAAAATCCCTTTACTTCATATTTCAGTGCAAGACCGTAAAATAGGGTCAAGAAGACTGATGTGTGTATTCAGAACAATGGAGAAGACTGTCAGCAGCAACACTTGTTTACGCCTTACGTTCACTGAGATACAAAATGCTGTGTTGTATGCCGGAGTACAGATTACGATAAATCCTCTCTTTATCACGTTCAATTACTGAATGTAAACGTCATATTTCTGTCGAATAAGCTGTATTCTATAATAGCTTTTATTTTAACCGAGATATGCACTACACCTTGTCGTCATATATACCCCTACATATGTTTCGACTACTTATTAGTCATCATCAGGGGGATCAAAGTATATAAACACAGACTACACATCCACTATAATAGTTGGTTCACATTCAATGTTAAAACGAGATGAACTATGTTCACTATAAAAACATGTAGCAATTTTGCTTTAGTGGTTAAAATATATAAGTGCGTTTGTTTTCCTTTTTGAATTAAAACGTTTAAAATTTATTTAAAATTATTGGCAGCTGGTCTTGTTTCCTTCTCAAATGGCTGGTGAATTTATCTGTGGCGTGTTGTTGTGCCGTGTTCTGTAGGCTTCGCCTGATGGCTGCGTTGTTGACTGCGTTAGTGCTTATGTTGGTTAAAATAAAAGCTATTATATAAGACAGAATGCACGGTGAATATAATGTGAAAGCTGTATTCTCTTGTACAGTGCCTCTAAATCGAATCTGTTCGTGCTGGCTGTGAGACACGGGACTGTAACCCATAACCTTGGCTTCGTCGCGGACCGCAGTACGTGTACCGTCTGCAGTAACTTAAACGCATTATATCAGAATATCACTTTACAGTGAGACTCTAACCCCTCGTTTAACTACACGTTGTATTGCTCAGAAGACCGAGTTCTCGACGATCCACTGCAGATAGCGGTTGACACGCGTGTAAATGCCCGGTTTGTTGGGTTCCCCGCAGCGGATGCCCCACGACACGATGCCAATTGTGGTCCAACGACCGCTGTCAAGCTGCAGCATCAGCGGGCCTCCGGAGTCGCCCTGAAAAACGGAAAGAACTTTGGGTCCTTGTTGAGAAGCTGACGATCTCTCAGCTGGTCAAGACACAACCCCCCCCCCCTTCTGTGCAACCCGAAGGCCCATGACCGTATTTACAACAGGTCGTCACAGGAGACTGTCCTGTACCACTTATTTCTTGTTAGATCGTCTTTAATATTACCCTGCATCTTTGCTTAGGTATTCCAAGTTGTATCTTCATTTTCGACTTTTCCACTAAAATTATGTATGCTTTTCTTACCTCTGTGTGCATGCTATGTTTCATCTCTTTTGCTGAACAGTACAAATTACGAAGAACCCCTCTGCTCACTTTTCCCCGTCGTTGTGTTATTCCTTTCTTTTTCTGTCCCCAGTTCCTTAAATTGTAATTTTTTTTCATATATGTCACTTGAGAAGTCGACCAAGAATTTTTTTTATCTATGGCTCGACAGCCCTATATGGGCCTGGGCCTCCTCGTTTCGTCGAGGTTTCATGGTCACACACATTTGAGACAAACCACAGTCGGTAGGACTCCTCTGGACGAAGGACCAGCTCGTCACAAAGACCTCTACCTGACAACACACAACACTCACAAGAGACAGACATCCATGCCCTAGGCGGAATTCGAACCCACGATCCTAGTAAGCGAGCGTACGAAGACCCACGCCTTAGACCGCACGGCCACTGGGATCAGTCGACCAAGAATACCGTTTATAAAATAAAATTATGTTTCTCTGCGACTGTCATCATCTTGTGCTGCAATAAACTTATCGAACTTTAGTTTTTGTGGTCAAAATGGAGTTTGAAGGAATTGTAAATGTAAATGAGGCAACGGTGTGAGTCACTTATCTTTGAACTGATAGGAATCACACGTTTTATAGAAAGCAGAAATTTGTTACCGTGATCACAAAAGTCTGCAATTAGACATTAGTTTCAAATCATCTTAATTTATTCCTCCGAGTTCTGTTTTAATCTCATTCTCCTCTTTGTTCGTATATACATAGTATCATATGTATCATCTCGTCCATGCAAGAGGCAGTGCATGCAGTTTATTCCACGTGTAAACGGCTTGCGTCTCTCCTGTCTTATCCGTTCCTGCGGGGACCATAATCAATTTCGTAGTGCAAAAGCGATCTTTGTCACTACCATGCCGTCGCTTGGCAACTATTTAGTGCGTACAGCGATTATTTTGCGTCGCCGTGTCGATGAATGATGCATCAATGTTAACGGGAATTTATACTATTATCCATAAAATTGCCAAACTAAGTAACCAATTTCATTATTTCAACAACTAGTTTCTAGAAAATGCAGGGCGAAAAATAAACAATCTTTCTCATCATATGTAAGACATAAATTGTTTCCTTCCTCTTAATTTAACACGCAGTGTGACATTTGTGTACTGTATATTAGCATTCCGTATGAATAAAGAAGTACAGACTGCTACAGACCTGGCAGGAATCCTTGCCCCCTTCGTAGGCGCCCGCACACAGAGCGGTGTCCATGATTGGCTGTGTGTAACGTCGCACGCAGCGCTCCTGGTTCCACACGGGCACTGACACCTCCATCAGCACTGGGCTGACCGGCCCGCCGTAGGACACGGTGCCCCACCCTGCAAGCAGCACACTGACAAGAAGTGTCCAGTAATCTAGCGCTACTAAGTCGATCTCCTTTTGCAGGAACGTTCGTATAGTTGCGAAAAGGGCATATTAGCTTCGTCATGTCCGTCTGTCCTATGTATCAGGCGGCTCCCACTTCATGAATTTCCGTAAAATTTTATATTACGGACTTTTATAAAAAAAAAATCTGTCAAGAAAATCCAAATTTGATTAAAATTGGACAGGAATATGGCGAAATTTTGCATGAAGACCCATGTTTGTTTCATACTGTTGGCAGCCACATAGGTAGCGCAACAATAATTATTGCGTTTCCGTGGCAAAGCTTTCAATAATTATTATATTGTTGATAAATACATATATACGTCAAAAACACAAAGAGAGCGCATTGTTGCTTTTCCATGGTAACAATGATTAGCTGACGCGTCACATTGTTACGTTGTCTTGTTGATATTCATCTACAGCTCTGCACTTACCAAGAAACCGGCTCTGGGTTCCACACAGTCTCCTGTACAATGCATAAGACGGTCTTTCTCTGGCGGAACAGCTGCTGGGGAATGAATTTTACCATTTCCATATATTACCGATGTCGCCCTCGGTGGATCCCGGCCGAGGTCGATGGATTTTTAAGGGTGATAAAAATCCGTAGCACAACTTCCTTCGGAGGGGAAGTAAAGCCGTCGGTCCCATGTCGTAGATTTACGGCATGTAAAAGAACCTTACGGGCATGAATTGAGATGTTTCGTAAGCAAAATTCAGCGGTCATTTCTCACCCAAGTCTCCTGACTGACTGCTAAATGGCTCTAGCAGTCACATCAGGATTGAGTAGAACTTGTGCAGTCAGTGGGCTGGTCACTCACTACACCTATGCACACGACCACGTAACCTCCGAAAGGAGGCCCTGTGCTCCGCAAGGAGCGACAGGAGTAATAGACAGATAGATATATTGCCGAAGCTAAGAATGCGTGAAGCTGTACCTTCACTCCCCACAGGTCTGTGTGGCGCTATACTAATTATCACGTTGACAGCTTCACTCTACTTTAGCGCTTCCGTCCACTTCTTTTCCATATTGTCATTCCTTTAATTATCTATGACTACAGGGTGAGACTCTGATATCTTCTCTAAATAAACCATAATAGAAATAAACTGGGAAGTGGGCTGAGAAGTTATTGAAGGTCCTCCACGTTCAGCTACCAGAATTGTCCGCACATTTGATCACTGACATCATTAGAGTACGGTATTTTCTAAGGTATTACCTGTCACAATTGCCGTTATATTCTCGAAATTTGGTCCAGGAGGAGGAAGGCACACTGGCCAGATGTACGAATTGAAGACTGTCCTTCGGTGCAACTTCAGAATTGCAATGTCATTCTCATACGTTTGTAATGAGAAGTCTAAATGTACCCGAATGTCCACAATCTCGAAATCCTGAACTCGAGTCTCATTGGAGCGAGTGAAGTCGTATTCGCCTAGACGAATTCTGATATCCTTTGCAGCCATTCTGAAAAGATATTGCATAATCAACTTATTCTAGTGTACAAATACATCCCGTATAGAAGTTGTCTTTGTCATTGTGTGAGCTTAAAAGAGTATGCGACCATGACATACGGGAACTCATGAGCGTGAGAGAGAGAGAGAGAGGCAGAGCTGTTTAAATTGAGAAATTCCCTGTTTATTTTGATTGTGATTAAAACATAAAACACAAATACGAATTACTGAACAGGCCTGTAATCACGCAAAAATAAAGTACATGCCGTGGTTAATCAAAGTTTATTTTTGTGGTTTGTTCAACGACGCACTCAGTAGCTCATCCTATACGAATGGCGTCGAATAATAAGACAGTTATTGAAGAATGAATGGGAAAGGATGCTGAGTAGAAGAGGTCGAGGTGCTATGCCGGAGATGTTCTGGAAGCACCGAGCAAAACCCAAAAGACTTCAGACAGGACAGTTGCTAATCGGGTCGATATTTGGTACCGGTACTTGCTGATTACGCGCGGTGGCGCTGTTGGTTGAGGCACTGGGCTACAAGCCGGCAGGTCGCGGGTTCGATTCCCGATGGTGTAATTGGAATTTTTCATTGACATAATCCTTTCGGTCGCACTATGGCCCTGGGGTCGACTCAGCCTCTAACAGAAATGAGTACCAGGAGTATTTCCTGGGGGGTACATACGACCGGTGCGTAGGGCTGACAACCTTACCACCTTCATGTGCCGATTGTCTATAAATCTGGGAGCCTCAACCTCCTGGAACCCTAAAGGCCTCCTGTCCAGGCCTGTATAGGGATTGCTTTACCTTTACCGGTACCTGCTGATTACGAACCAGAGTGCTATCCATTCGGGTGGGATAGAAATGAGGCTACTAGCTATCCTTAAAACGTCTCATTGCGCAGAGCTAGAAGTCACTGAATGCTAGGATCAGAATGCTTGTAGAAGAGTCTGTAATCGACAGGGGGCTTGGCTGATTGAAAACGGGAGGGGGACTCAGGCACCATGTTTGACACATGGTCAGTCTCCCTCACGTTTTCACACCGGCAACAGCATTTAAGCGTGTTCCATGCTCCGAGTTAATTTCGCGTTGGCAAGAGCGCTTTGTTGCCTGGCTATGATCGGACGCCACCTTCAACGTTACGCTGCTACTTTGGCATGACGTGAGGAACAAGCCATTGCAGACATTCAACACTACTAAATAACGTTAACCGCATCGTGGCTGAAGGCAAAATGACTGATGTGGCAACTACGGTGATTGAAGAGCGACAGAGGCCGAGTAATGGGAACTGACTGCAGCCTGCAGTGGAGTTCTACGTAGAATACTTCGACTCACCTGTGGACGCAGTGCGCTGCGGTGAGCACATGTAAGTCAGTGATGAGCACCCCACCACAGAAATGGCGGTCCCTGTCTCTCAGCAGTGCGACCATCCACGGCCATTCCTTTGGGTCTGCGGGCTGCCCCCCTACAATGCGCGAGCCGGTCACTGTGTTAACACCGCAGCCTGAAGCATGGAGTAAACAGGTCATCACTTCCCCGAGTCTTACGCCTAAATGCTAATCCTGTGCTGGGTTCCTGCTTATCTTATCTTCTCTTGAGCTGCATCGTAACCTCAGTTTCTCTACTGCCTTAAACAAATCCCTACTGTGTAGGCCGTGCCATGGCTCAGGCGGTTAGTCGCCGGCCTCTTACCACGGAGGCCCGGGTTCGATCCCAAGCCGATCCCAGTGGCCGCGCGGTCTAAGGCGTGGGTCTTCGGCCGCTCGCTTACTGGGATCGTGGGTTCGAATCCCACCGGGTGCATGGATGTTTGTGTTGTAAGGACAGTAATATGGAACGTAAAGTGACATGAAGGACGAAAGGATTTAAACAGTACAAAAATGGATCAAAGGGAAAAAAAAACCCGGAAAGGCCAAAAAAAAAATCCCAGGTCAAGTCCATGTGAGATTTGTGGTGGACAAAGTGGCACTGGGACAGGTTTTACTCCGAGTTGTCGGTTTTCCCCTGTCAATTTCATTCCACTGGTGCTCCATTACTTGTAAAACTTGGTAAAAAACTGCTCATCTTCATCATAGGGGTTGCACAAAAAGCCTTACGGCTGCGGTGCGTCCGTAGCATCAGCTGCGGGGCCCCCTCACCACGCAAAAATAAAAACCCTACTGTGTCCTTCCAAATTCTCACTTACTCACAATGATGAATTTACGATCGGTTCGACGCTACATAAGCTCTGCACATGAAACTCCGCGGAGAAAAGTGCTTGAGAAACCGATGGTCGTTCAGCTGCTCAAGAAATTCTCCGTCGCTTTTGAAACCTATAGACTTCATTGCATATTCATAATAAGCCATTACTAGACAGTTAAAGTAAATCATAACACTGCAGGCGCAGTAAACAGAGGCACGGCAACTTGTGCAGCTGGTGGGCTACGAACACACTAAAGCAGCCCCTAGACGGTCAATATTATTGCCCTGAATTTTATATTGCTTTCACCGTGCATTTTCACTCACTATTCAGTTCACCAACAAATGCACAAACATAAACTACTTTATAGTTTTTATTGGTGTCGACACATTCCCCTACACGTGTTTCGGTCCGTAGACCATCTTCAGGGGGGTAACAAGCTACTACACTTCACATCTCATGTTAAAAGGGCCCAAAGAGCACACTTGTCTCAGTAAATATCAAATGTTTTATAACTTATTACTGAGACAAGTGTGCTCTTTGGGCCCTTTTAACATGCGAAGTGAAGTGTAGTAGCTTGTTACCCCCTGAAGATGGTCTACGGACCGAAACACGTGTAGGGGAATACATCGATACTAATAAAACTATAAAAGTAGTTTGTGTTTGTGCATTTGTTGGTTACTGAATAATTATTGCCTTGAATTAATATTGTGCAATAGGCTTCTCCGTAGACGACTCGGTATTGTTGGGCAGTATTTCGTTTTGCTCGTGGGTCAGAACGAGTAAATATATTGAGTGACACTGATGTCGCTTGTGTGGCCACTGCTTTAGCCCTGTGTTTAAAAAAAAAGAAAAGAATCGCCGCTGGACCAAAACAGTAGTACAAAGGAAGACCACAGTAAACACACGAAAATCTCATGGCAGACTTAATGTTTAGTGGGCCAAAAGACTACAAAAGTTTTTTTTTGCGGTTCGAAGGTCCATCATGTGATGGGATTTTCAAGACTGTTACCCGCACAATCGCTAAAGAAATACTAGCATGCCATAAACAGTCACTCACAGTCAGCGTTCATCCATTACGCTATGCCAGTGGTTCCCAAAGTTTGCTCCATGGACCCCAAGGATCCGCTAACTATTCTCAGGGGATCCGTGGATACATTTCTGTAATGGTTGCTTTGAAGTTTACTTATTGTTGTAATTCAAGGAATAATGTTTTGTTAAATATAATCGCGAAACTTCTTTGATTGGCGATATGTTCATTTCGTATGGCCGTTAGAATATATACTTAAGAAACCCCCTGTACCCACGAAGCGAGTGAGAGTTTAACATTCTCCGAATATGTTCGCAACATATTCTTTCAATCTCTCGTTCAGTACACCGGCAAAGATTTTATAGGCAACACTTAATAGCGTGATACCCCTATAATTTTCACACACCAGCTTATCCCTTTTTTTAAAAATGGGACATATAATGCCGGTCTTCCAACACTCCGGCATGATTCCCTTCTCCCAGACCATCACTGTGAGTTTATACGTGGCTTCCACTATGGTGGGCCCACCGTACTTAATTAGTTCAGCTAGCACATCATCCTCTCCTGGTGCCTTATTATTCCTCATCTTATTTATAACACTTTGTATTTCGTCTCATAAAGAAATCTCTACATTCCTTTCCTCTTCATCTCCATCTCTCCTCAGATCTTTTGATAAGCCAATCTCCGAATCTTCATTCTTGTTCAGAAGTTCTCTAAAATGTTTCGCCCATCTTCCAATAATTTAATTTTCTTCTCCTATCAATTTCCCGTTTTTATCCTTACATTCATTCACTACCGGCTGATATTCTTTCCTTAGTTTGTCCACTGCCCTACAAAACTTTCTCATTTCTCTCTGCTGATTTAGTTGCTCTACCTCATCAAATTGCCTTCTCAAGCTTCACATCGCTGTTTGCACCGTGCATCTTTATCGAGTTATCGCCTAGAAAGTTACCAACAATAATGAACCTTTTAATGCTTAACAAAATTTGTTACAAGATCATTTCAGCTGCGACATATTTCGGTGTCGGCTACCACCATAATCAGGAAGAGTTTTTACACTGCAAGCTGGAACACCGCTAGTACAAAACAAAGTCCGTCTTCCTGTGCACTCGCTGCGAAAGTCCACTTCACACCATTCATCCACATAAAGCACAGTAGATACTGGGTGCGTTTTGGTGTTGAGATTAACGAGCGACGTAAAGGACGCACGGTAGCGGTAGGTAGATGTCGTCCAGGAATGTACAGGCGGCAGTTGGCACTGTGGCATTGTTCTAGACATGTGGTCTTTCAACAAAAACGGCTTAGGTCAGGATTGGTCTGTCTGTTGATGTGTGTTTGTGTGTGTGGCTGTTATGTGATGCCAGTTAGGTGTGTACTGGCATGCTGATGTGCGCTTCTTAAGCTTTCCTTCTTCTTATTTCTACAGACTTTGTTTGCCCTTTGACCTCAGTTGGTGATATTTCCTAACCTTACCTCTTGTTACGCGCTGCAACATTCTTTGTCTAGCTCTATTCTTTTCCGCTACCGCTGCTCTACATTCTTCTTCAAACCAATCTTCATTCCGTACATTCCTTCTTTCCCGATAGTTTCCTCCGCCGCCTCCTTCGCTGTCTTCTATATCCCCTTCCATTCTTCTTCAGTATTTCTCTCCATCCCATCATTCTTCAACTTACAGTCCAGTATCCTTTCATATTCCTTCTTTTCGGTTTCAACTTTCAATTTTTCAATATTCCACTCCTTTACCTTTTTTCCTAGTAGTTTCTGTACGTTGGCAAATATCTCTCCCACTACTATTTTCACTAAATAGTGATCTGAGTCTCAATTTGTTCTTCTGCAGCTTCTGACATCAATGACTGATGATGAGTGTCAGGCTGCCACAAGCACGTGATCTGATCTGTCTGATTCCAGAAGCAAGTTCCTACAGCACAAAAAAGAAACAACTCGTGCGCCTTACGTAAGGGGAAATATTGATGTTTAGTCTAAGAATCATAAGCAAATCAGACATTGTGGAGAAGATGCAAAGCTTTTAAACGTTAAAGCAGGTGTTTATATATACGCATACAGTAACCACTAGGATTAAAGCGTTAATAGTAATGTACAGACAGTATAAATATTCTAAATACGAGGGCTAGTCAAAAAAGAGTGAGAATGAATTTATTACTCAGCAAATACGTTAGGCAGAGTCCAACTTGATACGGTCTTTTTCAAAGTAGTCCCCATCGAGCTGTATGCACTTGGTCCAACGTGTCTGCCAATCCTGGAAGACGTGCTGGAACCCATTTTTTGACATCGTCTTCAGAACCGCCTCCGCCCTCTTCAGAACGGCCGTTGAGGAGTCGAAACGCTGGCCCCGCAGCTCCGATTTCAGGCGAGGAAACAGAAAAAAGTCACACGGAGCAAGGCCCGGGCTGTACGGAGGGTGCGGCACACATTCGATGTTTTTTCGGGCTAAATACTGGGCAACAACGTTCGAAACGTGAGGGCGTGCATTATCGTGGTGTAGGCGCCAACGAGATGGATGCAGCTCAGGGCGTTTTCGTCGGATGTGTTCAGCCAGGGTCTACAAAACTGTCACTGCCCGAAAAAACATCGAATGTGTGCCGCACCCTCCGTACAGCCCGGACCTTGCTCCGTGTGACTTTTTTCTGTTTCCTCACCTGAAATCGGAGCTGCGGGGCCAGAGTTTCGACTCCTCAACGGCCGTTCTGAAGAGGGCGGAGGCGGTTCTGAAGACGATGTCAAAAAATGGGTTCCAGCACGTCTTCCAGGACTGGCAGACACGTTGGACCAAGTGCATACAGCTCGATGGGGACTACTTTGAAAAAGACCATATCAAGTTGGACTCTGCCTAACGTATTTGCTGAGTAATAAATTCATTCTCACTCTTTTTTGACTAGCCCTCGTATATTTTATCGTAGGTGGCAAATTGTATCAATACTCAGTTCTCAGAACGTGTGTTGACTGTAATAGACGTTTCATTCTCAGTGTTACGTCCATCAGATGCTTAAGAGGGGACACTGACCACTGACCTCTGACCACAGATGGTGTCGGGTCGCCATCAGGAAAGCCTGGGTCGATGCCGGGCAATTGGCCTGCGGCGTCTGAGCCAGGGAGACCCCCAACATTGCCAGCGTCGATATTTTCCTGTCCCTCTGGACAGCACACGCCGACATACCTACGAACAAAATCAGTGCAGCGTCACTCTGAACATTCTCGTGGCAGTGAACAAGAATGCAAAGTCCCCGTTAGCCTACAGCTCAGGGGGCTCAAGTGCACCACAGTTTGGAAAAAAACAACCGTACTGTGTGTGGTACGATGTTGGTATTTAGTACTCCATGTTCTGGAACCGGAAGTTGCCTTTAAGTGGTTGACGCACCAGTTTCATAGTCGCGAATTCTACAATTAAACCATTCACCGGATGTTACCTGTAGTTTTCTTCAGTCTCTCTGAACTTTCAAGTAGACCACGCCTGCATCCTGCGTTTTTCTCAGGATAATGACCAGTGTTTTCGTTGTTGCGAACATGGCAATGAGCCTTCATATTCCATGAAAGTGGGCCATTTCTTGGTAAGCTGACAGGCTGTTATCTTCTGAAGAAGGACGATGGCCATTAGAGTTAGCAAGTTGCCTGGAAATATTCGTGATTAAACACTTTGGGTCTGTCAGTGCTGCACGAAGGACACAAGTAGCAAGTCTAAAGCGATGTGCTCGGGGTGAATACTCTGGTATTTTTTTCAGAAGTCCTTAATCCCCTTACCGAAGTTTAAAGGATATCGTGCCTCTAATCCAGTGGTTCCCAAAGTGGGCGGTACCGCCCCCTGGGGGTCGGTGGGATTACCGAGGTGGGCGCTAATAGGTATGAGAGGTGAAAGCGAGCGCTGTTATTATCACAGGGGGCGCTATAAGACAAGTAGTGCATTTATTTTTATAATAAAATTCAAATAAGGTAATTTTTGTGTAAAAATAAAAAATGAACTACATTTCTTATTATTTTAATTTATGAATCTTATTCAAGCACATGTTATTTTTTTAATAAACTATTGCTATATGAATTATTGTTAATCATAAAGAATATAAGAAATTTTATTTATTAATTAACATATAAAACATTAAGTTTAACTCTTATAATTTTATTTAAACGATTTTTTTAATATAAAATAAAAGTGGAAACAAAAGCGCATTTATGTTTTTTTAAAGGCAGGGGGCGCTATGGGTGTGTATATGGAACCAAGGGGGCGGTGGACCGAAAAATTTTGGGAACAGCTGCTGTAATCGGTCTCTTGTTACTGCTGCAGTCGGTACGACACGGGACGATAATACTAGAAGAAAGTTCTGGTAAAAAATGATGTACGTCATCTCTTTGATGTTTCACTTTCACGTACATAACACACTGCATAAAAGCTCAGTTTCTATTTCACAGTATATGTTAAAGATGTCAATCGATATGAGATTTCATATCGATAAGAGTGGTCATATCGATATGAAATCGCTTTACCGGTTCCAAAAATTTTTAAAAGCTCTAGGACCTAACACCGTTCTGAAAAGTGATATTTTGCTATTATTTGTAAAGTATTCTAAACGTGTACATAAGTTGACACTGCAGTGTGAACTTGCACTGCTAGTTACAGCGTTCATTTTAGATGTCAGTGATAGGATCAAGGGACGTTTCAAGCTCGGTGACCTGTGTTTCACTTTGACCGTCTCTGTAACGAAAAAAAAATGTCAATATTATTATTATTATTATTGTCATTAATGTTTTATTAGGTTCTAAATCCTGTCCATCTACCTTGGACATTATTGGTCTACGAGTTCCCACTCGGAACCTCCGAGACTTTTCTTTGTTTCATGTTAGCTCATATTATAAAAATTGTCCCTCCGGCCGGTGTGTAACTGCGGCAAATTTAATTTGTAATCATATGGATGTTTTCAGTAGGCAATTTGTTACACTTAGTCAGATATAATAATTTATTACATTATTTTAAGGTGTTCTTATTAATTATCTAAGCAAGTTATTGTTTATTTGTTTGTTTGTTTGTTTTGGTTGTGTTTGTTTTATTTTTGTTCTGTTTATTGTCCGTTGTTATTTGTGTTTGTATGTTGTGCTGTTTGTGTAATTGGCCTTCTGGCTGTTGATTCGGCACATTAATAAACTGGAATTGAATTGAATTGAATTAATTATAGCAGTTGAAGTAGCAGTAACTGTAGTAGTAAAGATAAACGTACATTCTTATCTCCACGTGCTGAAGAATTTACCCCCGCATAAAAAAATAAAAACCATTTGGCGCAAAACTATTAAAAACCGTACAGAAAATGTCAGGAATACCTGAAACAATAATTTATGAATAAATTACTAGCCTGCTTATTTGAATTTGCTTTGAAAAAACCATTCAGAATGGAGTCGTTTAAATTTTCTTCCTATAAGACTGCAGCGGCTCTTGGACCAACTCCAGCTGCTGCGTTGAATGAAGGTTCATATGACACACGGGTAGCCTATATACACAGGTACTGCTGGGCAAGTGCTGCTAAAGGTTCAGCAATGGTTTTCCACAAAATGACTAAGAAAATCGACATTATTACTTCACCACTCACCAACCCTTAAGAAAAAGCCTAGAAATGGAGGGATTCATGACGAAAATTGTGCATTCAGCGCAGTTCCAAGATTTTTAGTTACTGGTTTCAACTATCCTTGGTTTAGACATTTCGTAAAGCAAGCTCCATCTCCTGTGTTCCCAAAATACTCTGCAGACGACACCATGAAATTAAGCAGTA
The DNA here is from genome assembly GCA_021186555.1 of Reticulitermes speratus. Lineage (NCBI taxonomy): Eukaryota > Metazoa > Arthropoda > Insecta > Blattodea > Rhinotermitidae > Reticulitermes > Reticulitermes speratus. The sequence goes on along the minus strand of JAJKFL010000003.1, from coordinate 2,133,493 downwards.
CGCAGAAGAAGGCCGGGCAAAGTAGATAAATTTAAGACGGTAATATCCTGAGTAATAAATAAATAAGTTATTTATTTCTATAACCAACAAGTATTACACTAATTCTATTAATTCTATCACTATACCCTACACGTGTTTCGGTCCGGATGGACCATCATCAGGGGTTATGGTTGTGGGGCGTGCTTCACTTTTGTCACTTCGTGTGGTGATGGTTAGTTCGGCACTTTGTATTCACTCCGCACTGCACTGTGTTGTTGCTTGTGTTATATGATGTGAATGTATGGGTGTAGAAATATGGTTGGGAGTCGGCGTTGATAAGCACCGTTTGTCACTACACTATTCGTTGGTGTTATCAACGGTGCTTATCAACGCCGACTCCCAACCATATTTCTACACCCATACATTCACATCATATAACACAAGCAACAACACAGTGCAGTGCGGAGTGAATACAAAGTGCCGAACTAACCATCACCACATGAAGTGACAAAATTGAAGCACGCCCCACAACCATAACCCCTGATGATGGTCCATCCGGACCGAAACACGTGTAGGGTATAGTGATAGAATTAATAGAATTAGTGTAATACTTGTTGGTTATAGAAATAAATAACATTATAATGTTGCACGGTGATAACAAAGCCAAATAAATAAGTATAAAGGTGTTATTGAGTTATATTGTACTGACACATTGCTGCTTTAATTAGCAAGTTGCTGAACCAAAGCTAGAATCCTAAAAACAACTAAATACATATTTTACCCCTATACGCGTGTGAAGTGAATTTCTGACAGGGCAAAGTGTAAAGAAATGAACTGATAAAGCTTAATAAAATTTCGCAACAATAATAGGATCCATGGCCAGTAACACTTATACACCACTTGTGACTTGAAAGTAAACACTATGAGCACTGTATCCAGTCCTCTTTGAGTGGCCAAGTGTAGGGAGGGATCTTCACACACTTGGTAAAAATACTTCGGCATATTCATGCTCTGTGTTTTTTTGGCAGAACGAATTTCGGAGAAGCTCTTTTCGAAGCCTGTCAGAACTGCACAATCTTTATTTCCTTTCCTTTTAAAAAAATCTTTTTCTTGCTTTTTGCTCTGCCACTATTTATGATTTCAGCTAGTCGATATTGCCTTTACTGTCCAATTTTAGCACTTGGCTGAGCAGTTGGTGATTCTCTTTGGTTTTACCTGAAGACAATGAGTAAATGCAATAAAGTTTACAAGTGATAAAGTTTTGTAGAATTAAACTTTGTCTGCACATAACTGAGAAGTTCAGATTACTCTTTCACAATAGCTTTAACGACTTGCATATAGCAATATCTAAAGGCTGCATATTGTGCCTCATATAGAGCGCAAATGAGGGGATTAGCGCATTGTTTTCTGTAGTATGAGTTAATACCTTAAGGCACTTACGGGATTTGTGAATGTCCATAACAACATACTATTCTCTGATGTACAAAAAAACCTGTTCCCAATTGATGACTTTCATTTCCTTTTTCATACAAAAAGTATAATCCCCTGCTCTTAGTGTGCCTCCTTTGTCCCACCTAACTTCCTGTACACCCACTAAATCTAATTTATACCTCGCTAATTCCCTGGCCACTGTCATAAGTGGCCCTGACCTATACAGGCTCCTCACGTTACATATCCCAAATCTCATATTCCTTTTCCGTTGCTTAAGTTGTACCAAAGAATCAGTCCAGGTCCGAGGCTTTTATTTAATGATTCGTAACTTGGTAATTTTTTACGGTGAGAAGTTGTTAGCACCTCGCCCAACCCCCAAGCTGGAGGACCACCCCTAGTCGGCTGTCCGCGACTGCTTATTCAATGTATTCGCAGCTACCCTCCATATCCGGAAGCCGTTCCTCCATCCGCAACCTGAGGACGCGCCATGCTGTGGTGACAGGGACCGACTTATCGTGGTGACAGGGACCGACTTATCATGACCATAGGACAATGTAGAAATTAATTACTTGTAAACCACTGACTCCCCTAAATTTGGAAACTGAAGTGGGGTCTGACAGAAGCAGAATTATGCTTGTATAGGTCCTAATATAATCCATCAACAAATCATCGTCTGATACTCCATTTTGAAAGGCGTGTGTAATTCCGTTCTCTGCAAAATCATATGCAAGATTCTCGAACTCTTCTGTCGTCAGACCGCAAAATAAACGCTGCATAAATTTGAGTATTCGACTAGTTGAACTCAACGTGTAGAATAAATGCTCTCCCTCTCATAAGTGTCGATGAAATTCTAGTGCTAAGGGAAAGTTGTTCTTCAGGCGCCTGTCTGCCGAGGGGCGTCAAAATTTGTAATTCTAGGACTGACTCTCTTTTGTTCATCTTCGAAATTTCGACTATAGAAGACTACAGGATAGCCTGCAACCTCAGTGATATCCGAACTTGATACTTTCCACAGAACTGCCACTACGTAATCCTGCACGTGCTCGACGATTACATTATAATTTACAAAGTTATTCCGCCTTGGGTTTAGTATTCCTCTTTCCTGTTGTTAGTAACATCCTTTACACTTGAGCGAATAACGGAGTTCAGTTACGTATACGGCAAGCAGGCATTTGGGTCAAGGTTATAGCGTGCGTGTACAGGGTGTGTCCCTGTGTTATTATTAATACAAACGATTGCATGAGCAGCCCAAACCAAAGTTTCCATTCATCTGTGCGTCTCTCTCACTCAAGGCAAATGTTGCAGTTTGTGGTTTGGTGTAGACTAGACCTATGAGAGTAGGTAGCAAAATTTTGGAAGCAAATTCCTCTTCCCTGAGTAAGAGGGCAGAATGCTCTTCCAAATCATTGATACTTGTCTGCCCGACTACGAGGTGGCACGCCCCACATACCCGTAACTGTGATAGTGACCGCCGTGAGAGCACCAAATCTCGGTTCGGAGACTAAACCTATTTTCGAGGTCTGCAACCGTTTCGGTAACCCTGGATTTTCGGTAAACCTTAGCTTTTCCCAAATCAGTTCTTGTTAACAGAAACCCGAATCTGTGCTTCATTATTTTCCAGATGCGTTACCTACAATTTTTCATACAATTGGGTGTGGGATGTTCTTTTGTTTCTCTGCTAAGACCCCCCCTGAGGATGGCGGCTGGCTTGCTGAAGCATATGTGGGGGATCTCAGATATATTTTATACATGTTATTTGACTGGCACATCTGTTGGTCGATGTTAGATTTAGAGATAGAGCCCGTAGCCTAGTCACTATACGGATTACGATATCCTGGCTTTCTCAAGAATAGAGGAATACATCACTGCAGAAATTAGCTGATCATAATGCATATGAACCTTACAGCTAATAAGTGTGATCAGTCAGTTGAGATCAGAGGCCTACCAACACTTGGGAGACGTGATCTTCTTCCTTCATCAGGAAATTATTCTTCTGATACCGGAAGCAGATAAGGTGAAAGAAACGTTTGGCTTCCGTCGTTGGCAGGTCAAGCGACATCTTATCATACCACACAAATTCAAAAATTTATTTTTATGTCATTAAGTACTCAGTGTTTTTGGAAAGAGTACCAAAAATAGTTAGAAATAATTTGTTATAATTCATCCCATTGTGCTATAGAACATTCAATAACAAATCTTTAAGCAGTCCGTCCGACACAGCTGTGTTTATTCAGAATTAAAAACGCCGAATATCAAGTAGGAACCACGTAATAGAGAAAAAGGGCACATTAATGAATATCAGATAACGGATGTGTGACAAAAAGGAAGGCATGTATGTAATTTTTTTCTGCATACTTCGATAAGAAAATACTCGCCTTAATTGTAATTTTAATTTTAGTCTATTGTGATTACAATATCTATTATCTTTACAGACTTCCGTGTTACAAACTCCCCTACATTCAGCTATTCGGTGTGATATGTATGTTACTGTTACAACCCGACATCAGTTAAAACCCCAAGTCACTAGGTAAAACTAGTTCCAACAAAGCCCTGTCGTCAATACTGTTAAGTAGTTACTTCTAGAATTGACTGTCTGCTGTTAGTAAAATGTAGTAATAACCGATAGGTTACGTTACGTTACGTTACGTTAGGTAAGGTTACGTTAGGTTAGGTTAGGGAAGATAAGGTTACGTTACGTTAGGTTAGGTTAGGTTAGGTAAGGTTAGGTTAGGTAACGTTACGTTAGGTTACGTTACGTTACGTTACGTTATGCTTCGTTGGAGCTAGTTTTACCTAGTAAGATCGGGTTTTAACGAATTTCGGGTTCTCACTGTAACATATACAAACCATCAAATCAACATAGAATACTTAGCTCACACCTATGATTCTAATTTCTTCATACAATTGATCATAAGAGCTTAAAGAAATATTAGTATCTAATAACATTTATCACAGAGCAAAAGTGCAACTCGACTTTTAGTTTCAGGTATGTAATGAAAGATTCTGGATAATGGGAGACACAAAATAGCACTACAAAGTACGTCAACCACGTTAAATGAAAAAATGAAGCTAGAGTTTATTTAACGGGTAGGAAAATCAGCGTTCTTCCACAACTGTCTCTAGGGAGAAAATTGAAAATCAGACGAAGGGCGGTAAAACGAAGTGAAGGAGTGGCTATAACGTTGTCGCGCAGAATATGAAGCTGCCTTTCTACTCACCGCCGCTCAATAATGCATGTGAAGTCGAGGAGTGTCTGCAAGGTGCGGTGCTCGCCAAACAGACAGTACTGCAGGTGACGACAGCGTCCCTTCTTGCCGCTCGGGGTCGTGCAGTCCTGATAACCCTGGTCAGGCTGTCGGCAACATTAAGATATCTCATGAGCTTCAGAGGCGACGGCGAAATTCTATTACGTAATTGGGTGCGGAAACGGTACTGACGGACTGCGGGCTAGAGCCATCTTGATGCGGTCGCTGAAGTTGGTGTGGTCTCAGCCCTACATCGTAACCAAATATCTAATTAACTAACTAACAGTAAATTATACCATGGAGCAAAGTCCTACTTAAACTGAGAGTTATTCACCTACTGAAGGCACTCCTTCCCTTTTACGGAAGACGAAAGTTCATTACAGGTTTCACAACAGCCATTGGACCCTGTTCATAGCCAAATTAATCAACAGGATTCGTGCCCTATTTATTTGAGATGCGTTTTAATATTATTCTCACAATTCCACCACCTTTCTACAAGTAATCTCCTCCCTTCCAAGTTTTCATCATTAACAGCGTTAGCAACAGGGTATAAGCCAGCCGGGTTCGTTCCGCCTTCGTTGGTTCTGGTCTCTACTGTTCCTTGGTCGACGCACATTTATTCTGCCGGTCTGAGTTTATTCATATACAAAATTGGGAATGCGTGTTTAGTTCGGTCTTAATAAATGTTGTGTGCAGTTACATCTAAAATCCATACTAATTTCATTGCAGTTACATATATTTAGTTATTCTCCGATTTCTTCATTTCTTCAAGGTTTCCTACCAAAATTTACGTTTAATATACGTAATTTATATATATGAGGGGTGTGACTTTCGTCCGGACTTATAACTTCAGTTGGGCACTTCTGTGTTCTGCACATACACATGGGCACTTTGTGTTCTGCACATACACATGGGCACTTTTGTGTTCTGCACATACACATGGGCACTTTTGTGTTCTGCACATACACATGGGCACTTTTGTGTTCTGCACATACACATGGGGCACTTTTGTGTTCTGCACATACACATGGGGCACTTTTGTGTTCTGCACATACACATGGGCACTTTTGTGTTCTGCACGTACACATGGGCACTTTTGTGTTCTGCACATACACATGGGCACTTTTGTGTTCTGCACATACACATGGACACTTTTGTGTTCTGCACATACACATGGGGCACTTTTGTGTTCTGCACATACACATGGGGCACTTTTGTGTTCTGCACATACACATGGGCACTTTTGTGTTCTGCACATACACATGGGCACTTTTGTGTTCTGCACATACACATGGGGCACTTTTGTGTTCTGCACATACACATGGGCACTTTTGTGTTCTGCACATACACATGGGCACTTTTGTGTTCTGCACCTACACATGGGCACTTTTGTGTTCTGCACGTACACATGGGCACTTTTGTGTTCTGCACATACACTCACCCTCAGAAATCCCAACAGACGCACCGTACTGTTATGCACCGCCGTCCCCAGTTGGCGTAGAAACCGACGGCTTGCTTCGCTGAAACCCCCGGATGACCAGGACACCAGTTCCAGAGCAGGACGCGTTGAGACGTCATCTGTCATAACAACACGGATTGTGTCAAATAAAAAGTTTCCTACAGAACTAACGGCAATCCCATTCTCTCGACTTCAAACACTTTTCCAAAATATCTGTTTAGCTCTGTAGTTGAGTACCTTCCAACGAACATATCGCTACAGAGTCGGCTAATGTTCACAGACTATCTCTATTTGGCCTCAAACTAAACGAGCCCCACAAATAAATTAATCGAACGAAATGTCTTCTTATTTAACGTTTAATTAAGTCATGTACGCAGTTGTCATTGACTTATAAAGGTCAACGATAAGATGTTAAAATGTACCTTAAGAATATGAGGTATAAGGATGTGAACTGGACCAATCTGGCTCAGGACACGGTCCAGTGGAGGGACTTCGTGAATAAAGTAATGAATTTTTCTCAGTGTTTCAAGTACTGGACACAAAGTAACACGTTATCGCAGGCATGCACGAATCCTGGGAGCCGGGTCGCCTGAGCGAATAAATTTGTTTTACGTTGGCGCCTAGTATTTGTGGGTCCACAGTGTGGGACTTGCTTCGTAACACCCTTGGGCGCCTAGTATTTGTGGGTCCACAGTGTGGGACTTGCTTCGTAACACCCTTTGGCGCCTAGTATTTGTGGGTCCACAGTGTGGGACTTGCTTCGTAACACCCTTTGGTGCCTGGAATTTGTGTAAGGCTGCGTGTTCGATCGGCTTTATACGCATTACCACAAATAATTGCGGTTCCTCTAAGTAGTGTACCTACAAAATTTTAGTTCCTGCCACACAGTAAACACAGTCCTTTTTCATCACAAAGACCAACCCGCTGATGCTGTTTAGGGAAATATTCGCTCTTTATTACATGTGGTAATCTTTCCTGGGGGGTAAAGGCGGCCGGTGCGTAGGGCTGACAACCTTACCACCTTCATGTGGCGATTGTCTAAAAATCTGGGAGCCTCAACCTCCTGGAACCCTAAGGGCCTGTCAAGGCCTGTAATGGGATTGCTTTACATACAGTTATCACAGTGCTTCAAACGATAAAGTTGGGCGGATGTAAAGTTCTGCTGTCCCGTGAATCTGTCTGAGAGTAACACATTATCTTTACTGCAGGAAACCGCCGTATCTGCAAAGCTCCATAACTTCGACGTTGAAGACAATCGCCGTGCCTCTTTTTCCGGCGGCTGTGCTGACAACCGAACATTTTCCTCTGAGAAACTGTTACACATATTCTGTATATGGCAAACTTCAAACGTACATTTTCATGTCCCAGTGGTCAGGAAAATCTGTAAAATGGAGAGTTTTTCTCTGTGCACGCCATGCAGGCATAAGGGATGTGGAGGTGCAACTCCATTTATTCCTAACCTCGGCACTAGATAGAGGTCAGTATCATTTTCACGTCCCGGAAACTCACCGCCAGGGAAAAGAGCTCCCGGTACCCGCTAAATAAGAGGCTGTGCGGGCCCTAGACCGACTTAGGAGAAAATAAAATGTCTTGTCCTTACCTGGAGCCAAGTTACTGTATACAATACGCTATCCCGGCACCCAGGAAGCTGTTTACGAAACGTGAAATGTATTACGCATGCGTGTCAAGTCCCCCCCCCCCCCCCCCACCAAGAATGATATTAATTTCTGCTGTCATTTCATTTATTCCGAAATATCAACAAAATTTCTATATTTGATTTCACATTTCCATCCCTTGTGCAAGCAACACAGGAAAATAACCAAAGTAACCCCACGCTATCAAAAGTTTTCAAAAACTTTCTGCCCTGTACATAAATAATTTTCTAATAGTGCAACACAAAAAATAGCAACAGACTTTTCATTAGGCCTCCGTGAAATTCAAATCCGCTGTGACTTTGCTTTTTTCGTGAAGCTTATAGTGAATTACAGAACTCGCTCAATGGAACAGACCTTTTCTGAGAAGTTAGCAATCGCTTATTACGTCAGGAAATTTCCCTTCCCGAAGTTTCAGCCTTCTGCCACTTTCCAAAAAGAATTCTTCTTGGACTGTTTTACCCTTGAAGATGACACCAATATGCGGTCCCGAAACGTCGGTAACTACCAACCAACGCTATGTAACATTCCAGATGGGCTAAGACCTCAAATTTCCCTGCCTTTTCTGTGACCAGTGAGATTTGTTCCTGTTCACTAAAGCGCAGCGCTAGTGTCTGTCCTCATCTAGTTGAATTCAGTCCACAATATTCTACACTATCCTCGCAAAATCCATTTTCATATTATCCTTCCATCTACATCTATCTTCCTAACACGTCTCTTAACTTCGCCTTTTCTGAGCAAATAAACACAACACAGAGTTGTTTTAACACAAATGCGGTTAATGTGGCAGTTCAGTTTTGGACTGTGTTTTTGCCCATTTGTTGTGTTCTTAATTGTTTGCCCTAATTGGACGCACTCCATTAACTATATTCAGTTACCGCACCTTTTTGTTATTGTAACAGTTGGAAATGGCAACGTTGACATCTCTTTTACTTTCTGTTCAGACTGTCTGCAGTTTATCAAAGTATTTAGAATACATCGCAGTCCGTCCTTCGAAACAGTTATTCCTTCAACAACGAAATTCCACAGTAATTTCAAAGCTGGTTTAGTCCTGCCAAATCACGCACCTCAGTCACGAGCAACTAAGCCTGTCATTTCGCTCATTTGTTTCCTTCCGCTCTAATGTCACCCAAAATATGAAGTTACTCTGCAGATCCAACACAATTCTTCTTAGTCGTAACTAACAATTTTAATCTCAATATTATTCATTCCGTTTTCTTTCCTATGTTTATTGTCCGACAATGTACACTTTTATTCACTATAAATTTGTGAAACACAGTCCTACATATTGTCAGTGTAATTTAAAATACTGAAGTCCCTGAAGATGAAACGGGATAAGGTTCGAAACATGTAGGACTGTGTTTCACAAAAAACTTAATAGTGAATAAAAGTGTACATTCGTCGGACAATAAACCTAACAATTTTAAGTCACAGTTCTGGCTGTCGTAATGCTTAGACACACAATAAGACCAAGCACAAATATTCTTCTTTTCCCTCTGTCATTTATTTCCGAGCCATTGGCGTAAAGTGCCATCTTGTACTGTAGGCTACTGCTTGTACTTGTAGCGTGGTCTTTTTATTGCGGGACGGCATGCAGTTCCTTCATAGCTTAGATTAGACACGTCTCATAATGGCACAAGATACTGTATCTGTGATTAATAAAGCAATACGTCATTAAGGCATATAGAATATATATATATATATATATATATATATATATATATATATAGCGCCGGGGCGCGCGGTGGCGTAGTTGGTTGAGGCACTACGCTACAAACCGGAACGTCGCGGGTTCGATTCCCGATGGTGTCATTGGAATTAATTCCTTGACATAATCGTTTCGGTCGCACTATGGCCCTGGGGTCGACTCAGCCTCTAACAGAAATGAGTACCAGGAATATTTCCTGGAGGGTAAAGGCGGCCGGTGCGTAGGGCTGACAACCTTACCACCTTCATGTGCCGATTGTCTACAACTCTGGGAGCCTCAAACTCCTGGACCCCTCAGGGCCTGTCTAGGCCTGTAATGGGGTTGCTTTTTATATATATATAGCGCCACACATTTTTAGCCTCGGCACTAGATTGAGGGGAGCGCTTAACTTCACGCCTCGGCCGTTTTTACCTGCCGTTCAATTGCTCTACACACACACACACGAAATAGGAAGCTAGATGCGTCCCGAAGACGATCCGGACGCTTTTGAGAAAAAAAAAGTCTACTTCCGCCAGAAGTCGAACGCCAATTTTCCGGCTGCTCAGCCCGTAGCGTGGTTACTATACTGAGCTACGCCGGCTTTCGGTGATAGTATCTGTACAGAATCTGAGACATGAAAGCAATAAGTTATGTCTATGTGTCTGCACGTGCTAAACATTTGTTGCATGAAATGTGTACAAATAACGTTATATAACAATTCAGTTCCTACTTCTCAGAAAACACACTGCGCAACAATTACAAAAATCAGCACTTAGTATGTACGTTGTGAACTTAAAAACTTAAGCTTAAGGGGCAGCTTCAAGAAGCGCACATGCTGAAGAAGTGAGAAGCTTAAGGGGCAGCTTCAAGAAGCGCACATGCTGAAGAAGTGAGAAGCTTAAGGGGCAGCTTTAAGAAGCGCACATGCTGAAGAAGTGAGAAGCTTAAGGGGCAGCTTTAAGAAGCGCACATGCTGAAGAAGTGAGAAGGTTAAGGGGCAGCTTTAAGAAGCGCACATGCTGAAGAAGTGAGAAGCTTAAGGGGCAGCTTCAAGAAGCGCACATGCTGAAGAAGTGAGAAGCTTAAGGGGCAGCTTTAAGAAGCGCACATGCTGAAGAAGTGAGAAGCTTAAGGGGCAGCTTTAAGAAGCGCACATGCTGAAGAAGTGAGAAGCTTAAGGGGCAGCTTTAAGAAGCGCACATGCTGAAGAAGTGAGAAGCTTAAGGGGCAGCTTTAAGAAGCGCACATGCTGAAGAAGTGAGAAGCTTAAGGGACAGCTTTAAGAAGCGCACAACATGCTGAAGAAGTGAGAAGGTTAAGGGGCAGCTTTAAGAAGCACACGATATGCTGAAGAAGTGAGAAGCTTAAGGGGCAGCTTCAAGAAGCGCACATGCTGAAGAAGTGAGAAGCTTAAGGGGCAGCTTTAAGAAGCGTACGATATGCTGAAGAAGTGAGAAGCTTAAGGGGCAGCTTCAAGAAGCGTACGATATGCTGAAGAAGTGAGAAGCTTAAGGGGCAGCTTTAAGAAGCGCACATGCTGAAGAAGTGAGAAGCTTAAGGGGCAGCTTCAAGAAGCGTACGATATGCTGAAGAAGTGAGGAGCTTAAGGGGCAGCTTTAAGAAGCACACGATATGCTGAAGAAGTGAGAAGCTTAAGGGGCAGCTTCAAGAAGCGCACATGCTGAAGAAGTGAGAAGCTTAAGGGGCAGCTTTAAGAAGCGCACATGCTGAAGAAGTGAGAAGCTTAAGGGCAGCTTTAAGAAGCGCACATGCTGAAGAAGTGAGAAGCTTAAGGGGCAGCTTTAAGAAACGCACAACATGCTGAAGAAGTGAGAAGCTTAAGGGGCAGCTTTAAGAAGCATACAACATGCTGAAGAAGTGAGAAGCTTAAGGGGCAGCTTTAAGAAGCGCACATGCTGAAGAAGTGAGAAGCTTAAGGGGCAGCTTCAAGAAGCGTACGATATGCTGAAGAAGTGAGAAGCTTAAGGGGCAGCTTTAAGAAGCGCACATGCTGAAGAAGTGAGAAGCTTAAGGGGCAGCTTCAAGAAGCGTACGATATGCTGAAGAAGTGAGAAGCTTAAGGGGCAGCTTCAAGAAGCGCACATGCTGAAGAAGTGAGAAGCTTAAGGGGCAGCTTTAAGAAGCACACGATATGCTGAAGAAGTGAGAAGCTTAAGGGGCAGCTTTAAGAAGCACACGATATGCTGAAGAAGTGAGAAGCTTAAGGGGCAGCTTTAAGAAGCACACGATATGCTGAAGAAGTGAGAAGCTTAAGGGCAGCTTTAAGAAGCACACAACATGCTGAAGAAGTGAGAAGCTTAAGGGGCAGCTTTAAGAAGCACATGATATGCTGAAGAAGTGAAAAGCTTAAGGGGCAGCTTTAAGAAGCGCACATGCTGAAGAAGTGAGAAGCTTAAGGGGCAGCTTTAAGAAGCACATGATATGCTGAAGAAGTGAAAAGCTTAAGGGGCAGCTTTAAGAAGCGCACATGCTGAAGAAGTGAGGAGCTTAAGGGGCAGCTTTAAGAAGCGCACAATATGCTGAAGAAGTGAGATAATGGCCCCCATTCACAGGAAGAAAGTCGGAGTGTTGAAGAGGCAAATTCACGTGGAGCAAAGCAGACACGTAGAGCTCAGGTAAGGGGGATCACATGCAGGAGGTTCTAGTTTCATTCAAATAAACGACAAATTTTGTGACAGTGCGGTGGAGGTTTGTAGCTATAAAGAGACGAAAGTCGAGTGTCATTAATTAAATTTTAATTTAAAAAAGTCAGATAAAAATATCGTAAAGTGTTGTTGCCATAACGGCACACTTTGTTAGAGACAGAGAGCGAAACTTTGCGGGAATTGATTGTTGACTTTGAACATCGTAATTGTCTCACCAAAGTGCAGGTACGTTTGAAACAGACCAATACCTGAATAATGTTGCAGCCCTTCATATGACAGACAAATGGCTAGTCTTACATAATGCCCTTGTGCGAGTGACACAGTGAGTCACGCTCTGATTGCCATGGTAACCACTGTTACCGGGTTGTGTGTTCTCTGTGAGGTACAGTCTCTTACACCGTGGTTTCTATGACAGCTACTGGTATCTGGTTTGTATTCTCTGTAAGATACGCGCTCTTGGCGAAGAAAGGATTTTTATAATTGAGACGAACTCTGTAATCGTGAGGTTCGGGCTGAGGATAAAAAAAAACCATTGAGAATCGAGCATATAATACAGCATAGCACAAACAGATGGTACCACTGTGATAGATGAAATCGATGCTTGGTTTGTGAAATAATAAATAAAAGAGCGATTAAAGAGGCAGTGTAATAGCCTGTGAATATTATGGCAGCCCATCGTACCAAAGGCACCTTGGTTTGTGAGTGAGTCACACGCGGATTAAATTTCACCAAATCTAGAAATACAGATTTAATTGTTAAAGGACTTTTATGTGAACATAGAGTTTCTCTGTGTCCAACGGATGGCATAGTAACTTAAATAGCGTCGAAGTGAACATACACGTATTCTTCTCTGTGATCGGACTGACTGCAAACATAAATCAAGAGATGAAACATAATGTAGGAGCAATGCTGCTCGTACATTTATGTTCCAGTTGTGCAAGTAAAAGCATATAAAGATGGCAGTAACACTTGCATGGCATAAATTGTAACGCCCAAAAGTTTTTCTGTTTGTGGTTATTTGACACCGTAACTATTTTTCTTAGTCTGGCCTATTCTACCTGCTCATAGTAGGTGAAGAAGTTTAGTGTTACACCTGATCACACTCAATGGCACACACACACACGGTAGGACTCCTCTGGACGAGGGATCATCCCGTCGCAGAGTCCTCTACCTGTACAACAGACAATATTCACAACAGACAGACATCCATGACCGCGGCGGGATACAAACCCGAAATCGCAGCAAGCAAGCGGCCGCAGACATACGCCTTAGACCGCGCGGCCACTGGGATCGGCAGTTAACTGTCTGAAGTATACAAATAGAGAATTAACATTTTCAATGTGGAAGACAAAAAGAGATAAATATGAATTAAACTAAATACGTCAATTACAGACGTACTGGATAGTTGATAATAATGATGATGATAATGATGATAATGGAAGGCGACGGAGAGGAAAAGACGTTTGAGGAGAGAAATAAAACGCTAAACAATGATACCATGACCTGTTTCAGGTATGTTTACAAGAAAATAGTAATTTAATAACGATTATTATGACTTAATCAATCATCACGAATGAAGTATAATTAAAGACGCCCTGGAGTAGCGCGTGAATATTATGTTATGTGACGAGTCTGTTTCTCATAAGCACTATAATAATTGTCTAAAGGTAATTTTGTTGGCCAAAGAAACACAGTCTTGATCTTCACTACTATTCAATGTTCGTCCAGTTTGTGTTATGCCCTAAACCCACAAGATGTTTGTAAGTCTGAACACGGCGCCCTTCGAGTAGTGTCAAGTCAGCTTGATTGAATATGCCGGTCAGTCAGTCTACCTTACTTCCGACTCTGTTTCAGATGTTGTATTAGATTTGGCTTTCCGTGGAAACGAAGATCGAATAAGCATTTCCATAATCAATGTCTCACTACCAACTAAATGCACAATACAGGCATACACAAAAGAATGTGCGGTTTCAATAGGAATCACTATTGAAACCGCACCATTCCTTTGTGTATGCCCTGTATTTAAAAAAACCCAATATAAGGTTTCTTAAAATCGTCTAAAAAGCCCCTATATATGTTTCGGTTTCTAGAAAACCATCATCAGGGGGGTCACATAATTGAACTTTTTCAAATTACGTCCTTGCATTCGTCTATCAGCACCCGTAATGCAGTTCACCACTTTCACACCTGCTATTTATAGTGTCACGTGTGAGCACCGTGTGTTAAAATGAGAATAAAATGAATAAGTATTAAAACTGTGAAATGTATCGTGCACTGTCACTGATCTGTTGTCGTTGTGTTTTTATGGTGGAGAGTCTATAGCATAAAAACACAATAGACAGACGAACGCATGGACGTGATTTAAAAAGTGTAGTTGTGTGACCCCCCTGATGATGGTTTTCTAGAAACCGAAACATATGTAGGGGCTTTTTAGACGATTTTAAGAAACCTTATATTGGTTTTTTTAAATAAAGTGCATTTAGTTGGTAGTGAGACATTGATTAGTGAAAATGTACGGTGAACCTAGAAAAAATTAAGCATTTGCATATTTAAACTAAAGGTACGGTGTACAGATGATTGGTATATATTCTGAGAACTGTACCAAACACATAAGGGCAATGCCATGGCCCAGGCTGATAGTCGCCAGCCTTTCACCAGGGAGGAGGCCCAGGTTCATTCCCAGCCCAGTTCATGTGGAATTTCTGGTGTACATAGTGAACTCGACAGGGTTTTCTCCCAGTACGTCGGTTATTCCCTGTCAGTGTTATTCCTCAATTACTGCACAAACATTCATCTATCACCAGTGCTATATGTATAATCTTAGCGATTGACAGCATCGTTAAATAACACGCTGAAAGAAAGATAGAACATAAATACACTGTATGGTCAAAATGCCGTGAGTTTTAAACAGGTGATACATAGAGCTATTACATTCACGTTTAACTGTTCGGGCGTGAAACGCTTTTATTGTTGTCTCACTATAAGCCAAGAGCCACGCGACTTAATTGCAACCATGAACAGGTCGACATTTTGTTCACAGTACCAACAGCCCCCCCCCCCCCCCCCCCCCCCCCCCGCCGACTCTTCACTGGTAGTCTCCAGAGCCGGTCTGCGGAAGAGAATTGTGTATATGAACTCCCAGCGGAAGACTTTCAATCCGCTAGAGTAAATTTAATCCAAAGCATCGTTTGGAAAGTACGGTCGGTCAGACAGACGGATATAAGGCCGTTTTGTGCTTCGTTCTACACATACAAGAAACCTAACATATATGTTCAGCAAAAACATACCATGCACAGTACTTCATGTGACACTATTATAGTAAGCCTGCCATACGGAAAAATGTGTCTTTAATTAACGGGACAAAATTATACTACCCTGTCGTAAAATCTGCTATCTTACGGGATAATACTGTATTATCTTATGGGACAACATTATGTTGTCATGACATCTTACATAATAACAATATGTCTACCGTATTGCTTTGTGGAGCAATCATGTTTGTTTCTCTCAAACTGTTTGGATGTTCAGTAAGAACACAACACGAGGAGCCGCGTGTCACTAACTACCCTATCATTCTCGTGCTCAAAAGTTGTAACAGTACTTAGCGACACTTCTGCATTTCGTGGCACCAGCCTACTTTGTTGAGCTCTACGTAAGGTGCTTAAATTACCTTCGGACTTCGAAGACGGTATGTTTGAGGTGTCATCGGACAGCACGGCGAGGTGTACAACACACGATAATGCAAAGAGCAACGACAGTTGGATTCGCCACACGACGCGTTGCATGCTTCCACACTGTGCAGTCGACTACAAGTTACTGATAAGAGCACGATCTGTCCTGGGATATTTGTACCGTCCGGCTGCACGTCAGCGGCATGGAAATGTCCGTGATGTCATCTTTCCGTTAAGTCGAACTGCAAGTGTTATACTTGCGCTAAATGAGAAGGAATAGCAGACATTTTTTGAAGATCTGTTACCGTACAGCGCTTTAGGACAGCCCACAAAGTCGTCCTAGCATCGTTCTCGCCTCAGAAGTTCACCAACAACGGTGTTAGGGAATTAAAATACATGCAGATGCAGTCGAATCTGATGGCGTGATATCTACACCAAGTTACTTTGCAGTTTGTCAGTTGGTTCAAGTCTGTAAGGAAAAAAATCCCACGGACTGTAAAGATTTGTCTACTAGGCTGTGACACCGTACAGTCTTGCACATAAGTACCGACCTTTCGGTAAAGTCTTCTGAATAGTAGAAGGCGCACACATGTACTGTCTTTCCTTATAAAATAATGACATAAAGAGAAATATATAGGACAAGTCCAACTATGGACTACTATTTTGTTGGTGGGTTACAAGTCGAAGGTTACTGCATCAATTCAAAAGAAAGACACAGGCACAGAACTTCTTTTGGCTCTAACGTTTTAGCTTTCACGTTGTTACAACACTGGCAATGAAATTTCAATAAACATTTATTTGAAAAATAAGGTACTAACCAAGCTTCCGAAATCGTCGGGTCCAAACATGGGCTACCTTCAGACGTTGTACAAAATATGGGGTGGGACGATCTTCTGGAAGATCGTGAACATAATGGATGGAGTAAAACATAAGTACAACATAAAATTAAATCCTCTAGACTACATAACATATGTAACTGACTGCTGCTACCAAGCAACACGGTCGCTCAACATCTTACAATATAATCATAAGCATTATCCTTCTCAGCTCCGGTAAAGTCATTATACGCTCACATAGCACACGTCAGGTATTAGACCGAAAGTTCTTCTTCGATGTCTTCGGAGAACTGTCTGGCGAAAACGAGACAAGAACAATCATCGGTCTGAGACTTCTTGTGCCAAGCAGGGGCTATCGCCGATAAATGACTCGCCCTTTATTTAATCACTATTTGTTCTTCAGCGTTGTTCCTTATACATATCTTAGTTACAACTTTCAGGAACAAACTCCTATTTTTCCACACAGTCTCATTCACTCTCAACTGACCTTCACCATCTCGGAACATGTGCTTGTATAGCCCCCAGTAAGACTCAGCACCTGCATTTCTCAGCCACGTTTTCGCTGCTGCCACAAGGGATTCATCAGCTTCGAATTTGGGTAGTCTGATGGTGCCAAATCAGGACTGTAAGTTGGGGGGGGGGGGGACACAGTCCACATAAGTTTGGTTATGGCCTTCTTGCTTTGCACCTGCGGCCGGGAATTGTCATGCTGGAGCAGACCAGGGTGCAAAGTTGCATGAATGTCGCCACATATGCTTTTGGGTTGATGGTTGTTCCTTTAGGCATGGTGTCCGCAGAAAGAAACCCTCGCCATGTCCCAGAATACGGTCACTATCACCATTCCTGCAGAAGAGAAGAAGAGGCAACTTCGAATTTCTTCTTCCCATTATAATTTTCATGATGCCATTCCCTCGATGTCTCTTTTTTAAGGTTTGAAGCTGTGCGGCCATATTTCATCTTCCGTTATGATGCGAGCGAGAATGTTCTTCCCTTCAGCCTCAAACCGTGCCAAAAGTTCTGAAGAGACGCTCTGGTACTGCTCCTGGCGTGAATCTGTCAGTTGCCGCGGGATCCTTCTTGTAGCCCAACTGCTCCAATATTCTGCACACACTTGCTTCCTCAGCGTCCAGTTGGAGTGACAATTGTTTCACAGTTACACGAGTGCCTGCCATAATCACGTTTTCCACTCTCTCAACAACAGCTGCGTGTAGCCTGTCTGTGCGCTGCAAATCGTGGATATCGCAATGTTCAGCTTTCCCAGAAAATCGCCTAGCCCAGCACCCAACTGTGCTGCGGTCGACATTTTCCCCATGCATTTTCTGCAATCGCTGTGGATATTGCCCACTGTCCCGATCTCACACACCAAAAACTCAATTACAGCACACTGTTTATGATGGACACCTACAGTAGCCGCCATTTTCAACAAACAAAAGACAGAAAGTTGAAGTAAAATCACCTAATACAACTCAAAACGTTTCCCCAAGGATCAATTCTAGGGCTTCTGTTTTCATTATATACATAAATAACCTTCCCCTGAGAATAAATTCTATATCAGAACCAGTATTATTTGTAGATGACAGTAGTGTCATAATTTCAAGCAGAAATTTCAAATATTTTTTTAGTGACAAACTTATTTCTCTCTCATACGATTAAATGGTTTGCTGCTAATCAGTTAGTCCTAAATCTAGATAAAGCAAGTGTAATGAAATTTATAACAAATAATTCATCACATTCTGCATTGTGTATTGGTTATAAAGAAAGAGTATAGAGAAGAGACAGTAAATACAAAATTTCTTCAGTATCTTGAACCCTCATTATCGGCTTAGCATATGCGTGTTTTGAAAAGAAAGGTAATGCAAATACCAGTATTTTTAGTAATACACTGAGAATATCACAAAAATAAAATTATGAAGAAGAAAAAATATTTTATTCTGTAATCACCGTGCATCTTTTCACAGTCACTATTTACACTCACCAACTGGATGAACTTTATTAAAAAACTGTATAGTTTTTTAAAACATATTTAAAACCCTTTTAAAACCCGACATATGTTTCGGCCCTTATAGAGCCATCCTCAGGGGTTTATCGTCGTTAAAACTGCATATATTAAAACGTCGTTTTCATTTGTTTCACTTTTTGCAAGGTTCCCCACTTTTCGCCGCCCGGCACGCACATACACCACTTGTTATTGGTACTAAGATAATATGTTAATGTTTCGGTAGGTATTGTATTTGATGCATTGTACTGGTTTATCTTGTTCATTAGGTCGTATTTTTCATTGTGTAGGCTGTACTGTTTGTGTGTGCGTCTGAAGCTGTAGTATGTTTATCTTAGTACGAATAACAAGTGGTGTATGTGCGTGCCGGGCGGCGAAAAGTGAGAAACCTTGCAAAAAGTGAACCAATGAAAACGACGTTTTAATATATGCAGTTTTAACGACGATAAACCCCTGAGGATGGCTTTATAAGGGCCGAAACATATGTCGGGTTTTAAAAGGTTTTTAAATATGTTTTAAAAAACTATGCAGTTTTTTAATAAAATGCATCCAGTTGGTGTATGTAAATAGTGACTGTGAAAAAATATGTAAATATCATAAGTAAAGTATTGTAATTAATTGTCGTGACTAACTGAATTAATAAACAACGTGGCATTAACAACATGAATTTATTTCCTATCGATAAGCGATTATTAGGTCTACTGGAATAGGCGGATAATCTAAATCCCACGTCCGAAATGCCCATACATAATTTACTTGGACTTCATTGGCCTGAAAAATTAAACAGTTATGAAGACTGCGATGTACGCCGTTCGCCCGGCTTATTGAGAGAATTTTTTATCAAAGCATGCACTGAATTCATAAAGTGAACACCACTGAATTTATAATTACAAACTTTCACCTAACAAAAGGAGTTTCCATATTTCTCTCGTCTCTCCGCCTTTACCGCGTGCTACGTGTCGTGTTTGTGGGTCTTCTGCTAGCCTGACTTCATGTACGATGTAGTATTCCATATGGAAAACGGAGGTACGTTTGGTGAACATGGCAGGAGGAATATTGCATGTTAAAAGTTTCTTGCTTAGCTTAGTAATAATAGTGTTCATAACACTAAACCCACCTTCATACCCAAAAATGCTGCACAATATTTTCGTCACTGCAATTGATAAAGGAGCTAAAGCGACACGGATTTTTTCCCGCCCTTCCATCGTAATATCCTCTCGGTTAGAATCAATTCCACTCCTGTAGGACTTTTTTTTGTTGGCGTAATCTTGAGCACGTGTTTATAATATTTTCTTCGCCACACATTTTCGTCATCTCCAGGCCATTTGTCGGGATTTGAGATTTCAAAGTTTTCGGCCAAAATTTGCTTATGCATTGGACCCTCGAACTTCGAACGGTTTGATGTTCGAACAACTGGAAACTCGAACAAAAAATTCGAGGAAAATCCGGTTTTGAAACTCGAACAAAAACTCGAAAGTCGAACAAAAGAATCACGTGGTCGCCTTCTGTCTCTGCTTGGTCGCACGCGCAGTTGCTCGGTCAGTTCTCCCGTGACTGGTTCAGTGAGCATCTCGCAAATTCAGTCTGTTTTTTAAGCGCTTTATTTATTTATTTGGGTTATTTTTATATTATCTTTAATAATACCCATTCATAATGGCGCCAAAGAAAGTTACTAGAGGTGAAAAGCCTAAGAGAAAAATCGTAATTTCTACGGTAGAAATGAAAAAGGAACTTATCACTAAGTAGGAAAGTGGTACACTTAAAATATTTTGTATTGGGTAAATTTTGGGGTCTGGAACGGATTAATTCAATTTACATTATTTCTTATGGGGAAATTTAACTCGAAAGTCGAACAACTTGAAAGTCGAACCGTCTCCTGGAACGGATTGTGTTCGAGGTTCCACTGTACTTGTAAATTTCTTTCTCCTTTCTGTCTAACAGTTTTTCTGCTGCGCATTTAAAATGGTGTAGTGTATTGTCTTCAGCTGCATTCCGGCTCGCTTTCACGACAGAACATAAATACCCGGTGGTGCCCGTAAACAATCAAACGCAAACTCAGCGCTGTTGACTGATGCCGTAAACTGATGAGACACATAGTGCGGTATACTTTTACAACCGTTGTCGAAGGAATGACCCATATAGTGCACTAGTGGCTAATTGCTAATAATGGAAACCCTCGGTAAATACTTCTGGACGGGTAAACCTATTAAGCCAACGTACATGCCACTCTTCTGGGATATGACGCCGGGTAGACCGGTTACAATCAACCATCGTCCCGTAGGAACTTACTACTGCCATCTTCACGGAGTTCTCCATGATTCTGATTGCCTATCACCACTCATCTTGGACTACCATG
The DNA here is from genome assembly GCA_021186555.1 of Reticulitermes speratus. Classification (NCBI taxonomy): domain Eukaryota; kingdom Metazoa; phylum Arthropoda; class Insecta; order Blattodea; family Rhinotermitidae; genus Reticulitermes; species Reticulitermes speratus. The sequence goes on along the minus strand of JAJKFL010000003.1, from coordinate 2,112,515 downwards.
ATTATTGAGGCAGTAAACTCCGCCAAAAGATTCGTTGATTCTAATCGATCTACACGGCGTCATATCCCTGAAGACTTGACTCTACATCAGCGTCGCTGTGGCAATGTCAAAACTCAAATTTAGAGTAATATTAGACCAGGTACAGTCATTGTACCGATTACGTCATCTGGTCACGATTGTTACTGTCGTAATAGTTTGCAATATTCCACTAGAGAGCGGACCAGTTAGTCCCGATACACTGCCAATGTGAATTCCACTGCCCTCAAACGGCAGGTCATGATACTGTTGAACAACGCATGCGTCGGAATTGCAGCTCCCTACTTACGGCACTGCCTATTCATGTTACAATACGAATACGTATTGAGTTATCTTTATGAAGCAAATCAACAAGAATTAACTTACGTTCTTTGGCGACTGTCGTGTACTGTATGCAGAGACTTGTGGACGGTTTGATTTCATTGGCATGAAGATAATGTACAGAAACATCGAAAGCAACTACATTTGTCAGCTTTGTGTACGTTCTCACGCTGCTTTACAGAGATATATGAGTATGTATGAAATATTGTGTTTTGAAAGGTCATAAAGGTTTTAGAAATAATATTGTATGTCAAATTTGTGAGGACCAGATTAAGTGGTTTTACGAATTGATAATGATACGCAAATTACAGTTAGAATATAGCTGTTGCCTGGAACAATTTGTTTGAAACGCCATCAGTACAGAAAGATCTGCTTGTCATACATGTTGAATGGAGGCAATCATTCCGAAAATTGGGGCCGATTTCTGTAGAGCCTTAACCAGTTTTAAAAACAACTTCCGCAATAGGTTCGTCTTTCTTTAGCAGTAAATTGTGCAGTTTGTTGCATTACTTCAGTTACGAGACGGTGCAGTTTCGAAACGGTGCAGTAACCGGATATCTAGAATGGATGTAATCATTTTTCTCAGTCACTTCAGAGAAGTCCCTGGCAGGTGCTCAAAACAGGTCATCTCTCTCTTCCCTGCCATATCCTTTCTTTATAGATAATTTTTTATCATTTCAGATTATACTTAGATAGATAATTTTAAATTATGTAAATTTGCTGTTTCTAGGTGTTTTATGAAGTAACACACAGCTTCTGGCACTCCTGTTTATCTGTTCAATCGTTTCTCACACCCTCCACCCTGGACGTTGCAATGCATGTCAACAAGTAACACATATCAGCAAGCCGCGCCATTACAGTTGTTGACACTACAAATGTCGCTTAGTACTATTTTTCCCGTACAGATGGCTCGTGCATGCTTAGTGAGTGTTTGTTTCTAAAAAAAAGTTGCGGCATAGATGGAACAACATGTAACTAACTCCATGGAGGAGAGTCCTTGAGAAGCTAACAGGTCCTCAGCTAGTCAAGAAATTCCCCGCGTTGTATAGAACCCGAAGGTTCACTACCGCATTCACAAGAGCCCGCCACCTGTCCGCCATGTAAGTTGGCGTTAATTTCCCAGCATAGGCCTACGTACATTTCCATAATAACTTATTTTCCAGGCTGCTTACTACACGGTATCTGACATAGTACAATCTTACAGCCATATGTGCTTGATAAGTTGGATTATGACTTAAGATTTCGGCCTGAAGATTGCCGTGTTATGGGACATCACAGCGTGTAGTCTGGTAGTATACCGACGTTTAAGAGGTACATGCTGCCTCCATGTCAATAATATGACGAGACAATTGACCACATTATATCAGCGTGCCCAATATTGGCAAAAGAACAATATATAAAGCGACATGATAAGGTGTGTGCTCAACTGTACTTAATATATACAAGCAAATGAGGGTAAAATTAGAAAAGGAACAATGGTATGAGCTTAGATCCAAATCAGCAATAAGTCATGAAACATGTTGGGGAACTGAGAAGTGAAAACTGGCAGAACCATCCTAACAATAAATCGGACATCATAATCCGTGATAATGACAAAGGAACATGTTAATAGATGTTGCAATTTCAGGAGACAGAAATGTGATCAAGAAAGAAACCAGAAATATTTTGAAATACAAAGATCTTACAATAGAAACTCAGCGCATGTGCAATGTAAAAACAAAACTGATACCAGCAACAGCAGAGTCAACTGGCACCATCTTAAAATCATTCAGAAAATATCTGAACAACAAACCTACAAAGGGTGACGTCAACGAAGTACTGAAAACAGCCATATTGGGTACTGCGCACATAAAAGAGTATTACAAAGTAGTAGCGTAAAAATACAAAATTTTGTCATGGGAAAGACATATATATATGTATATATAGTCACAAATTCTAACCACAGAATAGCTGTAACGTTCTACGTAGGCTATAGCGCAGAAACATGGTTTGTTTCAGGTAATATTATTATTATTATTATTATTATTATTATTTAAACCTCAGAGAGGTCATTGGCTCAGATGGTACAGCAGAAGAATATCCTCCTCTTTCGCGGGTCGCGCTTCGCCGGTTTCTTTGTTCGCATAAGAATTATTGCGGCAATCCACGTAGGTCTGTCGCTCATTTGCGTTCGCTTTTGCGTATACAGGAGTTCTACTAACCGACACAACTAGGAATAGGATTGCCGACATATGGATTTTGTCTATGGGTAGGATGGTGACTTAGCGAAAGCAATTTTAATGCGAGCTACTGTAAAAAAAAATGAAATAAATGATATAATATTAACAGAACGTGTGCGAACAACTAAAAATACAGCATAATGTTTACTGTCTGTCGGAAAATTAAATGTGTTAATTATTGCTAAAAAAAATTTGAAATTGGCGAGAAAATAAAAGAGATGTAAATTGCAATGAACTCTGCGAAAAAAAAAATATGACTTTAAAGCGAATTTTCCGCTAAATTAAGTGCCGAATAAAAGAAGATATACTGTAACACAGAAGAAACCGCATCTGCTTGCCTGTCTCACCAAGTAGCTACCTGCATTTCTTGCAGTATGTCCTCTCTATTTTCACAATTTTAGAACTAGTTGTTGCCCTCGTGTTTTAATGACACCTGTGTCTGGAAATTGCAGTGTACGTGCTGGTTAAAGACAGAAAGACAGAAAGAAACGGAAAGTGATGCCCATGCTAGAGGAAATGGAAGTGCTAGATAAGTTGGACAAGGAAATGAGCATTGTTGCTTTCGAATGCCATTACGATTTAAACGTCTCGTCGAGAAAATGGAGACAAGACCAGGGAAAGGGCTAAGGCCAGTGCTCCATCCAGTACAAAAATTCCTTGTACAAGTCGTCGTGACCCTTCCTCACAAACGTAGAAAGAACCTGATGTGTTTGGCTGGATGATGAGACGCCGAAAATGTTGTCAGTCAGAGGTGTTGTGATGGAGAAGGCCATGACAGTAATAGCCGATTTGAAAATTTCTCTAAGTCCAACAATCTAGCATTCAAGGTCCTCCACCAGGGCATCCGCAGGAGTTTTGTCTCGCCCATCCAAATATCCATCTTGAGTATCTGTCCGAGACTCCCACAGCCTCTGGACCAAGAAATCATCACAAAATTCAAGTTCTGTTCCTTGCCACGCCTTCCGTGGTATCTGGGCTGCAGGTGACAAGGAGACTGTCAGTGTCAGTGAATACCGACCTATATTCATTGACACTAAGTCTATTAATGTAGACTTAGTGTCTTTATTGTCGACCTCGGTGGGCTAGTGGTTAGCGTGCTCGCCACTGGACCCAAGGTTCGCGGGTTTGATCCCGACCGAGGTCGATGGATTTTTAAGGGTGATAAAAATCCGGAGCACCACTTCCTTCGGAGGGGAAGTAAAGCCGTCGGTCCCATGTCGTAGATTTACGGCATGTAAAAGAACCTTACGGGCATGAATAAAGATGTTGCGTAAGCAAAATTGCCTCCATTTCTCACTGACTGCCTGCCAGATGGCTCTGGCCGACACATCAGGATCGATAGAACACTAGCGCGGCCAGTTTACCAGTCACCAACTGCCATGAATGCGCACGACTTAGTAACCTCGAAAAGAGGAGGCAAGAGGAGGCCCGGGCCCATATAGAGCTGTTGAGCCATGGTTATATTTATTATTATTATAGTGTCTTTATTAATGGAAGACCGTACAGAAAGTCGTGATGGGTTCGAGTTCTGGCCTTTACTGTACAGGACTCAGAATTTCTGCTTTGTGGTCGGAAGACAGAAGGGAGCCGCCGTACTTTCTGCCCCAAATCTTAACTTTATAACAGTATCTTACAATAGACCTAATCCTTGTTATCCTTTTATAATTACGCCGTAACGTTGTGTGGGATCAGGTACTGAGGACTATGGGACACATCAGTGAGGTACGGGCTAGTAGCTCAGTCAGTATAGTGACTGGGCTGCAGACTGTACGGGGCGGGGGTGGGCCCAATCTCGATTAGGACCCGACAGAGGCAAGATATTTTTTCTTCTCCACCAGACCGGTTCTGAGGCCCACCTAGTTTCCTTCGAATGGTTATTGGGGCCTCTTTCCTAGGGGTTAAAGTGGACAGTGGATGAAGCTGACCGCTCACTTCCGTCTCGTGCTGAGTGCTTTGGGAGGAATTTCAAATAACTCTCCCTCTCTTAAGTTCTGTAGTTCAAGCTACTGTACCTGGTTCAACGTTCAGTTGAGAGCACTTACTATAGAGTAAGCCGTCATTATAGCTGCCGTCCTGCAAACATTAGGCTCACCCAAGATTTGGAGTTGCCACAGCGATGCTTATGTAGAGTCCAGTCTTCTGTGACATGATTAGATATAATTTGGTTAGAATCAACAAATTTTCCGAAAAAGTACCCCTTTCCTTTGTTATATCTCGAATTCCACAGAACAGCTGATGTATTTATACTGACTGTACCAGCATGGTGACTGCCCATTTAAAATTCACGCAGTAACGCCAAGTCTCACATGAACGTGGAACAGAACACAGCATATATAAAGACATACAGTATATCTGTTCACCAGTTAAATGTGGTGTGCGACGTCTAGTGTTCTCACATCGGCACTTGCAACAAGCATCTTCGAACGGTTCCACGCCCAGCCTCCTGTGCAATGGGTACCGGGTCATTCCCGGGGGTAAAGCGGCCGGGGCATGGCGTTGACCACCCACCCCCATCTAGCGCCGAGGTTAAAGAAAGAGTAGAGCTATACCTCTACTCCCCCTCTGGGCCTTCATGGCCTGTTATAGGGTGAACTTTACCTTTACCTTTTCAACGACCGCAAATGTGAATCCCGAAATGTAAGTGAACCCTATGCACTCCAAGAAGGCGAGATGGGAAGGGAAAGTATCGCTCCATTCATTCTTAACGCCGGCACCAATGGAAGTGAGTGGTCAGCTTCATGCCCCGATCGCTTTGCCCTGAAGGAAAGAGCCCCGGTCCCCATTGAATAGGACTGAGTGGGTCACAGAGCCGGTCTTGACGCTTTGGAGGAGAGAATGTTTCTTGCCTCTGCCGGGAATCGAACCGCGATTCTTCTGGTGTCTAGCTCTTAGTCTCGTCTCTGTGCCAACCCAGCTAGCCCGATTCGCTTTCATGGAGTGATGCCTAATTAAATACAGGCACAACTTTGCTTTTGCCTCATCGGCTGGTGCCGCGCGATAGATCCATACCAGAGAAGTCTGAAATGCAGAGTTAGAAGTAAGCGTCGGCATCAGACGACCCCTTGCAATAAAGAATGTTCATAAGTGACCAGAAAGGTGACACAGTTTTCACAATTGTGTCTTGCCGTGCTTTAGCATCCAGTGATCTCTGCCACTAGCAAGCGATAATATTGGAGCCATCCAGCTAATGGACTCAGCTGAATATGACTGCAGCTGAATGCAGAATATCTGATCAGTAGTATGTCTATCGCGCAAACCGAGCTGATGATCCCGAACAATCCATCTACATTGCGATTCAGCCTTCCGTAATTCAGTTTCACTTCGTTTTGCTAGCGGTTGTACACCGAACAATACCGCCCTACCTGGTGGATGGTCTGGAAGATTTACTGTAGATAAGATTATACGGGCTCCAATGTGCCCAAGTTCTTGGAGACACTGGCTCATCGCCTTGTGGTAAAAACTGAACCTGATCCAAGACTTAGAAAGTGTGTATGGGGAAAAAGTAACGCACAACATCATTTTAACAGGAAACACTAAAAAAACTGCTTTATTATTGTAAATATTAGACCTGTAAATTATTTGCTGGTGATTGCTCAGAACCGTCTGGTCCCGTGTTGCTTCTAAAACCTTATGTTGATAGGAAAGTGGATGATTCTTTTCTATAAAGTGTGTAAAGTGAACGCATAATGGGAAGGCTACATCTTCCCGTTTTTATATTTCTTCTAAGCTGCTTAACGGATTTATATTGCTTAGAAGTCTAGGCAGAAAATTGTTTTGACGATTAAGTTTTGGTCTATATCAGTCCAATGCATACTTTTACCTACAAGAAACGCGAAACAGTATTTACTATTTCCTTAAATAAAAACTGAATATCCTAACGGAAATAGTGTTCTGTATGTAACAGATTTTGGGTCTCGTAAGACTAGAGCAGCCCGTGGACCAGAGGAAGAAAACCACAGTACCAACATCCACACAAGGTGGCACTATTACAAATGGCGCAGTATTATTTTTTAGAAACTAATAGTCGCTGTTAAGGAATTCCCCATATCGAGTTTTGAGGTTCTCACAGCGGTCTTGCAGAAGATTGAAGTCATGTTTAGAATGTTAAGCCGTGTCAACTGGTATTTACCGACGTTTTAAAGGCGTGAGTTCTGAGAAGACTTCATCATCAAGTTCTCCATCGTTCATCGAACACAAATGTTCACTGTCTTTTTCACAAAAGCCCACCATTGCATATCTTGATACCGTTAAGTCAAGCCCATACATTCTCACCAAATTTCTTTAGGATAAAGCAAACCCTATACAGACCTGGACAGGTCCTAAGGGCTCCAGGAGGTTGAGGCTTCCAGAATTTCTAAACAATCGGCACACGAAGGTGGTGGCAAGGTTGTCAGCATTATGCACCGACCGCCTTTACTCCCTGGGAGATATCTCTGGTACTCAATTTTTTTAGAGGCTGAGTCGACCCCAGGGCCATAGTGCGGCCGGAAGGATTAAATAATTTAAATAATACCAATGACCCCATCAGGATCGAACCCGCAACCTTCCGGCTTGTAGCGCAGTGCCTCAACCAACTGTACCACTGCGTACCCCTTTCCTTTAGGATCCCTTCTAATATTATCCTTCCAGCTACATATAGATTTCTCAACATATCTCTTCCCCTCAGCTTTCGAAACAAAATTTTTATGCATTTCTCATCTCTCCCATGCGCTCTATGTACCCTACCCATCTAACCCTCCATGATCTGGTAATGCTAATAGAGTGAACTCTCGGTTATCCGATCGAATATTGGAAGAGCTGGGATCGGAAATCCCGATAAGTCAATTGTTCTCGGTTGGCTTTCTGGCCTATAGCCTAGCCTGGAGATACGAAGTTAGGAATCACACAACCGAACACAAAAAACACGTACGTACACATTATAATTATGATATCGAAGCAGTCCTTAAAAACATATTTTAAGACCTAAATATGTGTCGGGGGCTTTCGCCACGTAACGAAGTTCGACTTGAGACGCGTAGGCTTAACCAGGTCTAGGCTAAGTGTCGTCGCTTTGTACACGTAGTTTTGCAGGCTACATTAATGGCCGTACAAAAATACGGCCCAGTATGTCACCTAAATGCTAAATTCAAGTTTTTAAACAAAATAATTCGGAATCGCACTCTTTTCGGTGGGTCCGAAATTCGGGTCCGTTTATGTGGGTGTCGAAAGTCCTACGACCGACGATTCACTATAGTATAAAATAAAATAGAATAGAATAGAATAGAATAGAATATTATTAGGTTAGTCAGTATTAGAGCCTTCCAAACTATAAACTGCACAATACGTGAAGTAGGGGACCGCGTCCATAGACACTAAGTTTTTTGCAGTTCTCACTCCTTATAACACTTTTTACAAGTACACACTCTTAAGGTCTAGTTACACTTTTTATTAATATTATTAATTATTTATTATATTACTCGCTGTCTGTTTTCCAATTTTTCTAGTACAATACTCCCAGTTACCTCATTTCTTATGTAAGAATTTCCCGTAAATTCTCAGTTCTCTATTTTTAGTGCATCCTACAATTTTCTCAAATGCTATATTTTCATTCACAGAGAGCCACTATCTGTTTAGTAATTGTTTTCTCCACCTCTGTCTCTCTGACCACTTTAATAAAACATCAATGGAATTCTCCTCCTCTTGGCTAATGGATACCCCGCCTACCCCAATCGAAACGATGCTATCCAATAATGCACTCTTAACCAACAGCAGACTTACTGTAGTTGGCTGCCAGGAAAGTGGCAGTTCCTCTCCGTGATTAATCAGCCAGACTGTAATTAGAAAGTTGTTAAACTCCTAATGACCCCAGACATCTGCGCCCCACCTATACCATCGCGATAATTTGAGTCTCGGTTCGTTTGAAATGATCAAGAAATGTAGATACATCCGTGTCTTTGGCGTGACCCGAGCTGTCGTCCCACAACCTCGTATAACACTCTGATGGCCTCAGATGTTGCCTTCTTAATCACTTCAAACGCACAGACGACAGTCGAACTTTATTGCTTGTCGATGCTTGTCGATACAGTTTGAAGTCACAAAGTAGTATCTAATGAGCTATGAAGCTCCCGGTGGAGTCGATAAGTCCTTGAGCCACCTGCAGGCGGTGTAGGACTGATTGATGTTAAAGCTAAATGTACTGCGTTGTTTGCAAGCAGATGCCTCAATCAGCTCCTACGGAATAATTCAGTAACAGCTGCGTGGCTGGAAATATGGACACTATTTTTTTTTTGTGTGGTGGTAAATCCTCCGGATATGAGACTGATTCAGCCTGGTTATGAGTATATCGGAATATAATTGCAAGAATTGTTTTACCTATCGTAGGAGGTCAAGGCTGCAACTGGTAGAGGCTTATGCATTACACTCTGTGAACACATGAGGAAAGTCAGCAGATCTCCATCAAAACTTAGGATTAGAGAGAAGAACCCCACAGTGGATTGGGAATCTATGTGGATGAATACAGTACAAGCAATGATATACAAGATGAGGTTCGGTCGGCGTGCTACAAAGTGGTGCACGATCCCATACGTACGAACTTACGACTCCATATGATAAACTTTAGACTACAGGTGAGTGTGTTGACTGAAGTAAGACACACTACTGCACAGACTGACGGCATGCCAGATAACTGAAACGATTTGAGCATAGATGAGGGAAAAATTTGGAACTATCTTACCAACGGATCATAAGCATATATAGGAAACATGGTTAACGTGCCCGCTCCCCTTTTATTTTGACCACGACTCAAGCAGCAAACTGTATTATGGATCATAGGTCGCATGGCACACTACATCATCACCGGAAGACGAACCTTAAGCCTGCTGGACTATATTGACTTTATGAGGTGATCAAGGTGGAAAGTATATAGGTGGCATAAAAGATAGAAGACGTATGGTAATTACCTGAGTGTCTGCGGCTAAGGAACAAAGATGGCTACTTATTTGTAGATGGTGCACAACGATTGTAAATATACACAGTGATAGAGGTGTCTCAAGTCAAAATGGTGGAACACTGAATATTCATAAACACTTATTAACCAAAGAGTAAAGTTACTGAATATTCATGTTGACTAAATTGAATATTGCAATTAAGTGTAGGTCTATCCTGCCATTCCTAAGTTTACCAGGCGTTAATATATAATGAATAACAGCATTTAAATAAATAAATAAATAAATTTTTATACTTCTACCTCGTGTTAAAGGGCCTTCGGGTTCAAAACCGGTCCCGGAGACAGAATATCCTCATTGATACTTTAGTAATTTTCTTTTGTCCCTTCTGGAAAATGCCGTGACGTTCATTCTACTATTCCAGACTATATAATCAGAGTAAATAAATCCGTCGTTCAATAGACAATGAATAATAAATAAAAAATACAAAACCCTGAACAATTTCCTGTAAGCCTTGATAAACAAGTTCTGTACTTCGCTCCCACATTAGTCTCTAGTTTTTCTCGTTAACAGTACACACGCCTACTACGCTCTACGTATTTCGGTAGATTGATGCATGGTTTATTTTTTAACGGCATTCTTTAGGTAGCGTAGCATTGAAGACACATTGAGTGAAGAAATGGAAAGAGCAAAAGCAGCGGTGGCTATTCCAATATTCCCCAGGATGGCTACGCAAACCCTCAGTGAGGTGGACGTGAATGACATCCGAAACCACACGAACACGCAGCAAGTGTTCAGGGCGTCTCTGTGAAGATGTACGTTCACTTTGTTCAACGCACGAATGTCGCAGTTGTAGGCCCACAAGTGGTTCAACTAAAGAGTGAGAGGCTCTGCTTGGACATGGAGAGACCTGAAGGCGATTAAATCAAGACTGCGACGCCATCAGTTACAAGGATCAGTCCATTTTTTGTTTTTGTTTTATTTATGTGGCTGTTCCCACATCTGTACTGGTTTATAAACCCATGAAAAAAAATTTCCAGGCCTAACCAAATGTTGAGGCCAACACCAAATTCTGCGTCATAACAGAGTCCATATAACGGGTTTTTATTATTTGGCGCTGCCTAAACCCGGAGTAAGTGTTGAACTACTGCAGTCCCGCTCGCATTACAAGCATGTTCGCAGCGTAATAAGTTAAAAACCCTGTACATTTGTATTCATTTATTAAGTCTTACAGGCAGTTATTCCCTGGCTTGTCGTGGCGGAGCCTCGGTTCAATGCCACGTGACTCTATGTGAGATTCGTTCTGAAAGAATTTGCGACGTAAAATTCTGTCCCAGTTTCTTCTTTTTCCCCCTGCTAATCATCATTCCACAATTACGGTAGACACGCGTGTCACCGTACTGTAGTCCTGATCAGGCAGTCACAGTACCACATCCTGGGTTGGGCTTCATCTTCCTGTCCAGTATTTGGTCAGAGAGGAAGACAGTTGATGGATCTTGGCGTGTTGAACGACTGTTTAAATAAGTATAACTGTTAAATAGCGCTGGATGGGATGCGAACGTGATAGTAATTGGTGAGCAGATAAGGATTTGGTAGCATGATGACGTGTCCTGTTTCAATGCACTTCAGATCATGCACCTGAACTGACTGAATACCTCGAAAATATCAGGTAAAACAGGCAGCAGACTGGCTGAGATTTGAACCAGATGCCTTCTGGAAACAAATCTGAAGGCCTTCACCAGCCTGCTAGATTCACTATATTTGGGCTTCATAGGACGAAATGGCGAGTTTGAAGAACATGACATTGTAATAATTAGTTTGTGTGGGTGTTGCTCGGCTCAGTAATAATCAGCTTGTTTCTTACGTACAAACAGACGGACGCGCTTTAGATAACTGCACCATTTTCTAAGAACGCGCCTAAACTCTGCACTGAGTTTCGATCCAATTAGCCCAGAAGACGTCCTCTGTACGCCCAACGCATACAAAACCTTGATGTCATTTTAATTGGACAAGTGGCCTCTTCTGTCCTTGTACCTGAAGCCTTGTGGCGCCACGCATTGGCAGCGAGTGGGCACAGAAATGAAGACATTGGCCGTGAGTGACCTCTGTCGATACATATACACCTATCACCTTTCTTAGACCAACCTCTTTCTGTCACCATGGTTACCACGTTTCAGAAGAAAGTAAATGCCTGCGGTATTTATCAAACACTGGCCAGAGGAACCTAAGTTAATTGTACTGAATATTCATATTGTGGTCTTTTGGGTTATTGCTAGGTGGTTGCTAACGTAATGGAGAAACTTTACTGTCTCCCTCGTCAGGTTAGAAGTAAACTTCCAAATAGCGGGCCTTATCGTAAATACACGTGTCTCTTGAGGGATAGAAGTTTCATACCCATTACCCACACGGTGTAGAAAAGATATGTCCAAAACTTAAGTAAGAATTTCATTTTTTATCTAATTTCTTCTAAAATCAGACACTTTCTAGGCCTTTGTTTTTCAGACGTTTCAGAAGGAAGATGTTACATGGGAAAAATGAAAACCCACTGTCAGTTGAATTTGGGAATCATATTTCAGAAGTTTACAGTCATTACAGCAGACAGTTTGTGAACTCTCTTTTGATATTTCTATCAGCAAGGTCAATAATGATACAGTCGCAGTTATACACGTATTAGGGAAGGAGCAGTGTGTTGGGCGCTCGGCAAAATATTTTATTTTTCAGAGGGTGTGAGCCAGTTAAAGTGTGTGAAATTTTACTGTTGAGACACTTAAGTTTTGTTTTTGTTTTAAATAAATTGGGAAGTTTCGGGATAAAACAAATTGAATAAATCTAGCACTGCATGGATTTAGATCAGAGTCTTCTGGGGTATGGGACTGTGTCCTCTGATACATGGTTATACCGTGAAGGTGGGGACACTATATTGCATCGAAATGTCGGTACCCATGTGCCAAAATACACGGCGTCATAACCCGGAAGACCACAGCCGTGACATCTTCACATCTCACATAACACTGTTCAAATGTGTCTCTGTGCACTTACAGTCTACGGCCGTCCTGTGACAGGCAAATTGGAGGTCACAACCTTGGTTCATGCTTGATTCCTGTTTCTCGCGAGATGACAGAGGCGAGAGGAACACATTTCTGTCATCAGTCAAATAACCCCACCAGAGAACACACACATTGGACGCAAAGTTTTTGTCGGAAAACCCTAACGTAAACAGAAATCTTGGAAGATCTTAAGATTAGTGGGACATTAATGTTAAAATGGATTTGGAATGCACGGGATATGAGGCTGTCGTCCGCATTCTTATGGTTTATAATAGGGTATATTGTGACGCAGTAATAATTCTTCGGCTTTCATAGAACGCACTGAATTTTCTGACTAGCTGAGTGACTGTCAGCTTGTCAAGAACTCCTTGGAATGCAATAGAGAGGCCGACAACATGTACCAAGTAACAGGACCATAGTTTTTCACTAATGTTGAAAGTATTTCTTTATACGTAACTCCCACTTGCTGGTAAATTCTTCCACGAAATTTGCTGACATGATTCTCTGAACTTATTTACCGTGGACTGTCATAACGCAAGCGGTTACTGCCTGCATCTTACCACAGAGGCCCGGGTTTATACACAGGTAATCTTTGTGGTATTCGGGTAAGATAATAATAAAACGGAGAGAGGTTTTTACCGTGTACTGCGGTTTCCCCCTGTCAGTTTCATTCCATCAAGTCTCCATAACCATTTATCATGTGGGGCTGCTACAATAGGCCCATTAGCAGCCTCAGTACCGAGAGACTCCATCTTATTCTAACCCAAGAATTAAAAAAGAAATTGGATTTTCGACGATCAGTTGAACTTGCATTTCACGGACAGTCGATAATCTGACACAGTATTAAATCGAGACATGGCGTCGTTCTCTAATTTGGAAATTTGATTTATTCCGGAATTTACCATTATAATCATATACCTTTAGAGAGAAATACTGTACACGAATAATTAATTATGAGGCAGAACATAAGGCATTTTGTCGCTTTGTTGTAATTTATCGAGGTTCTATGTAATCAAATCCGAATATAAAGACAGTAATAAATTCTTGAAAAGGTGGCAAAATTCAAGCACCTGGATATGACACTAAAAAATTAAAAAAAGACCATACTAATTCCGGTAATGCTTGCTGTCTTTCACTTAAGAATATTTGCTTCCCATCTGCTATCTAAAAATGTAAAGTTTAATTTAATCTAATCGATTTAATCAACTCTAACCTTGCCTTTTTTATACGGATATGAAACTTGGTCTCTCACGTTAAGTGTAGAACATAGACTGAGGGTGTTTGAGAACACGTCCTGGGGAGGATATCTGGATCTGAGAAGGAGGAAATGACTCGAGGATATAGATAATTGCGTAAGGAGTAGATTCGTGATTTGTACTCGTTGCCGGCTTCAGTGACATAATCAAAGCAAGCAGGATGACATGACGGGAAGTTGTGAAAGGCATGGAAACGAATATACGTGCATACAGGGTTCTGTCTTGGACTCCTTAAGGAAAGAGAACAACTGTAAAACCTAGGTGTAAATGGGAGTATAATATTAAAATGGACTTAAAGGAATAAGATGGGAATGTGTGCGGTGGATTCATCTGGCTGGTGAAAGGGACTAGTGGCTGATTTTAGTCAACACGGTGATACGTTTCTTGATTTCATGAAATGCGTGGATTTGTTAAGTAGCTTAGAAACTCTTGTTTTTTCAAGAGGTAGGTCTACTCTGTTCTGTTCAGTTAGTTGTCATTACTCGAGGTTGATTTCAGGCTTCCATTGCGATGTTGATAAGATCTGCGCTCTTCTGGGTTATTACGCGGCGTCGTGTGTTAAATGTTTACCGACGTTTCGGGACAACGCATCGGTCCCATCTTCACGGGTCAAGAGTCCGAGTAGGAAAGAAAGAAAGCCAGCAACCTATAATGTAGATTCTATACGGGAAAGTGCGCGCGGGGTAGCAATCATTAGGCGTGATGACAGCCAATAGGGTAGAGCCAGGGTGAGAGAGGGGGTGGATAGAGACAACGTAAAGGAGCTAGGGGTACCGAGAATGCAAGCTGGAAAAAAGGTTTATGAAATAGAGTAAAAATAAAGAAGGAAAATATAAAGAAAAAGCTAAATAAATAAAATACAAATAAACCAACAATAAAAATTAAAAATAAAAATAAATAAATTAGGAGAAGAAAAATCAAAACAGCGTGAGGTTGGGGTGAACGAGAGACACGTAAAGTGGCTAGTGGGATACTTGGGCGAGAACCGGTCTCATGGTGGCCAAGTAGCTGCCAGTGAAGCAATGGTGAGAATAATGGGAAAAAATATATGGAATGCAGCAATAGGTTGCTGGCTGTATTTCTTTCCTACTCGGATTCTTGACCCGTGAAGATGGAATCGATACGTTGGCCCGAAACGTCGATAAACAATTACCACACGAAACCGCGTAATATCCCAGAAGATCGCAGATCTCATTAGTTGAGGTTCTTAATTCGAAATGTAATGACGTCACTTGTGCTGGATAAGTATAATATTGTGTATGGTGACATGGATGGATATTTACAACTGTAAGTACAACTACAACATAGGCACCTAACTGACTGACTGACTAACTAACTAACTAATCCATGGAGCATTCCTCAGTCCCGCTAGGCAAATACCGGGACAGCAATATCCGAAGCTTTCCACGGCCGACCATGCATTTATGCCTTCCAACAATAAATAATAGGTGTTTTTCAAAGGCCGAATAGTCCATATCAGAGTGATATTTCATGCGTCAAAAAACATCTTTCGTTTTGCTGTTTACGCTCGGGTAGCTGATAAGATAACACGTCCAATTAACTGTTTATCTTCACCCGTCTTCCACCCGATTAGTTGTTTCGTTATTTGAATTCCCTGATACGCTAATCTCCCAAGCATCAGAACCAGGTCTGCCGCTTGTACTATGCTTCTGTCACACCACGCCCAATCTGCTGGCTTTGGGCTCGTCAGCTTCTCCTGCCAATCTGTCCATCCCTAAATAGATACATAAACTTAGCATTCTCATAGATGTTATTACATTGGATCTTGAAGCAACAGTGTGTATGAGGGAATGAATTGGCTTCAACTGGCGCGGGGTGAGGTTTATAAGGTAGAATCTTGGGAACGTTCGAGTACCACAAAAACCAGAGCAATTCTTCAAGATCACACTCTTAAAATTTGTCACCATTTAGTCTGATAGATACCAAATTTCGGAAGAATTTGCTTCCTCCTTCATCAGAGTATAAGAGCTATGGTTTCGTACATAGATACCTAATTTTTGAAGAAAAAAATATGTTGCCTCAAACTTCAGGCTTGAAAATATGTTTTGGCTGGGAACTTAGGTACGATTGCTTCGGAGAAACTTGCTGCCATCATCCTAAGTGTAGAAGATATGTAAACTGTTTTTAAGAACCAGTTTTCGGAGGAATCTGCTGCCTGATCTTCAAGCTATACAGGTTCCATTTGTTCTGTATACTACTGTACTGTACTGTTTGTCACGAAGGGTTTCAGTAGGGATCAGGCTGTCTTTACATATTGCATATGATGTACTTGTGGTTGTGCCAGTGGACAGCATGACAGAGAAATAAGCGCCAGTAAATCACTCTGCTACCCTTGACCGTGTCTGTTCCACCCCTCTGAACCTTGAAGGGGATGACAAGAAGAGACGCAGCAGTAGAGGTCATGGGGAAAAGTGAGGGTGAATTAGAAGGACGGGTGTGGCACTAAATGGAAACGTTTTGAAAGAATTGCCTGTGTATATCACTTCTTCCTAGACTCCGACCCTAAGTTCCCTGAGTACGACGAATAATTTCGCTATTGTCTCATCTAGGTTTTCAGAAGTCTTCTTTCTTTCTTTATCGTGTCCGGACCATTAAATTAAAGATTTTTTGCCCAGTATTGGGCTACGTCAAATCCTTTTTTATTTGCAAGCCATAAATCCTCGAGAGTGCATTTCTGGGGGCAGTCCCTGCATGATAGGAGATGTCCCATATCTTGTACCTCTCCACAGCCACAAGGCAGTCCCTGCATGACAGGAGATGTCCCATATCTTGTACCTCTCCACAGCCACAAGGCAGTCCCTGCATGACAGGAGATGTCTCATATCTTGTACCTCTCCACAGCCACAAGGCAGTCCCTGCATGACAGGAGATGTCCCATATCTTGTACCTCTCCACAGCCACAAGGCAGTCCCTGCATGACAGGAGATGTCCCATATCTTGTACCTCTCCACAGCCACAATACAGGTCGTCAGAGTTTGTTTTGCCCCATTTCACCATATTTGTTTTTACTGGTGCCACCCCTGTTCTAATGCGGTTAAGAGATTTCCAAGTATTGAAATCAAGGAGGTGGCTACCAGGGCAAATCTGGGTAAGGGGGAAGTCTTCGGGTGGTTCAACTTGCACTGTTCCGAGGAAGCTATTCCGCGATTTTAATCTTCCTGTGGTGTTCTGGCTCCGTAGAGTGCGTGTCGCTCATCGACAGTTTGCTTGATTTTCTCTATGTGTTCCGCTGCCTTCCGACATAGAAGTAAAACTCTGTTCCTGCCTAGACGACAGTTACTTTTTCAGTCCGAGTTACGATATAGCGGATTGTCTTGTTCCTGCGTTTTGAGAACGAGGAATGCAGGAACAGGACTTTTTTATGCTTACGTAACGGAACTATATCAACAGCTAAGACAGTAAAAGTTTACAAATATGACGTCGTATATAATGTTAAGAGGCAGCTCTTGTGATATTCTTTTGAAAGTGCATACCTAATTGAAGAAAACAGTGGTGACTCGAAGGTCAGCTGCTTGAGGAATTAGAACCGGTACGCGATCAGTTTTTTTAAGTACCACATGAAAATTCTGTTAAGAGAATTCAATGCGAAATTAGGGTAAATATAACGGTACAGTTGTCCCGCTACATGTCATGAAAATATAAGGAGTGGAGGCATAAGTCCACTTATTTTTTATTTCGGCACTGGATGGAGGTGAGATGGTCAGCCTCATACTGCAGCCCCGGAGAAAGATCCCCAGTACCCGTAGAATAGGAAACTGTCTGGATGTTTTGGAGAAGAGAAATCTGTTATCGCTGCTCGCGATTCGACTCCCGGTTCCACGAGTCCGTAACCTACTCACTATACTGACTATGCTATCCCGGTAAGAGAAAGGGAGAGACGGCCTGAAATATATTAGATGTCTGAGTTTTCAGATATGACTGTGATTCCGATCACTGTCTGGTGGTTGCAAAAATTAGGAAGAGATTTTTCTATTTAACCAACATATGCACTACACTTTGTCGTCATATAAACCCCTACATATGTTTCGACTACTTATTAGTCATCATCAGGGGGATCAAAGTATATAAACACAGACTACACATCCACTATAATAGTTGGTTCACATTCAATGTTAAAATAAGATGAACTATGTTCACTATAAATATTATAATATTATATGGGGGACAAGGAAGGAGCCTCCACGCGTGCAACGATACTGTGACTCACTTGGAAAGTGCCATTGACGGCGTCCCCTGGAAACGTCTATTAATAGACGGCTAATCCTTCCAACACCGGACAGTAAGTGCACCCTCGAGGATTTATGGCTTGCAAATGAAAAAGGAATTGACGTAGCCCAATACTGGACAAAAAATCTTTAATTTAATTTAACGGTCCGGACACGATACAGTAAAGTAAGTATAATATTATAGTGAATGTGTAGTCTGTGTTTATATACTTTGATTCCCCTGATGATGACTAATAAGTAGTCGAAACATATGTAGGTGTATATATGACGACAAAGGTGTAGTGCATGTGTTGGTTAAAATAAAAGCTATTATATAAGACAGAATGCACGGTGAATATAATGTGAAATAGGAAGAGATTGTCAGTAAGTGAATGATAAACGCAAAAGTTTGATGGAGAGATTCGACCTCAAGAAGATAAACTATGTGGAAGGTAGAGAAAATTATGAAGGATGTAAATGGTGCTTGGGGGAAAATAATAGAGAGAAAACCAAATCTCTGACAAAGACATTTTAGGTAATTACGAATGGCAGCCGCATAAATCGTGCTTGCATGAAGAATGCCGAAAACTGTTAGACCAAAGGAAGCAGAATAAATGTCAATGGTTACAACATCAAATTCAAATTAATGCTGAGGGTAGGAAAACATAGGGAGTACAACTGGTAAGCGTTTCCGTAAAAAAAAAAAAAAAAATAAACACGAAGATATTTGAAAGATCCAATTAGTGAGCTTCAAATAAACAGTAAGATCAAGAATATTTTAGAGATGTGGATGCAGAAAAAATGCAATGGTGAAAGGTGACTAGTTCCGAACTGTCTCAGTATAGGACGACAAGGGTGACTACTTCCTGATTTCGACAATATTTCGAATAGGTGGAAGAATCACTCATGCCCGTTATTGAATGTGTATAACAGCTGAGCCAATAGCAAGCGAGCCTAGTGCCTTTGAGACTGCGGTATTAAATGAAATGTAAAATCACATAAAACACCATGTATTGATCAAATCCCGGGAGAACTGTCCCAGAAACTTAATAATCCCTTTCGGAACAGAAAATAATTGCTTTAACAGCGTAAGGTATCAGTAATTTAATTATACATATGAGGGGCCATAAACCTTACTAGCAATTTTCGTATCTCATGACTGTCTTGTACAACTTAACAAAATTTCTCTAGAATTTTTCTGTAAAGGCTATATCCAGAAGTATTCGAAATTAATGGGGGGTCATTAATGTGAATTTCTATGTGACAGATCAAGCACTTGATCAGCTATTCTACATTCCTCAAATAATTGAGAAGGAACAGAGGAATGGATTTGTGCAGGATACGAATTATTTATAGACTTTACTTCAGTCTCGTTGAGTTTGGTATAGACCTGAAATTAATTGCGATAGTCGAAATGTGTTAAGGCGTATCATACCAGTGTTGTAAATTCCGGATAGACAATTATGTATCTGATATAGTTCCTGTTCAGAATGATCTAAAACAGGGAGTTGCTTTGTCGCCATTTTTTCAAATCGGCTTGCAAATACGCAACTACAGTTGTATGACACCCCCTGAGGATGGCTTCAAGGAAACCGAAACTTATGTAGGGGTTTTTTTTAACGTTTTAAGGAAACCTTATATAGGTTTTTTAAATAAAGTGCGTTTAGTTGGTGATAAAATATTGATTAGGTATATTTGTACTTTGCCATATTGTGAAACGGTATGTTAACTAGGCATTTTTGTGTATGATATTTTGTCCTGACTTCTGGTGACGACACGTATGTTAGGTTCTCTCTGCAGCTACTCCAAACCAGCCTCTATACTGCCAACTAATAAAGAGTCTGTGTTTTTGTGTGCACGAGGTCGCGTTAGTAATACGCTTATTAGCTGGCAGTTTGTGACAGCCAGTACATATAACCATGTATGTTAAAGAATTGCCTCACAGAAACTTCGCATTCTGAAAGACTACATGCATCAGGGACTACTCAGTTCTTTGTTCTTTCAAACCACTATAAGGAACAGTGGTAACTACGTGTACCAGTGCTTTGACATTTAGGAACTCTGCATTTTGCCCACGCAATGTGTTTATGTGCTTTTTATGCTTCTCATACAGAGCAATTACTTCCCTGAACGACAATAACCTGTTGGTCTTCGTAATGGAAAGAGACTGTTTTCGCTGTGGTGTATGAATGGAACTTTCAGGTATTGTTTACAGTTCAGTTTTAAACGAGTCATGTCACAACTTAGGCGGTCAGTCGCCGGCCTCTCACCGCCGAGAACCTTGTCCTATCTCGGGACTATTCCACGTGAGATTTGCGGTGGACAAAGTGGCGTGGGAGAGATTTCTCTTCGAGCACTCTTGCTGCATACCGATCTTCATGTTCAAAGCTACTCTTTCGTAGGACACACGGGCAAAGCCTGGATTCCTTCCAGCAAAAGTGATGCTCTTTCGGAAATCTGGGAGCATCTAGAAAGGAAGTTATGTTATTTGTTTTAAAAAGTTTAACGCATAATGTGTCAAGGTACAGGAATAAAAAGGAGGCTATTATCTTCTGTGGTGGCGCTGTTGCCGAGTGTCACTTTTAAAGCAGGAGCAGGATGGTTTTGCACAGTCTTCAGAAAATATGTACCCGCAGGTAGATAACAAAAATGTTCAGGTACCTTACACATACGGAAAAATTACCCAAGAAACAATTTGCTGTTACAAGTAATTCATTATAAATTTTTATTTACTTGGTGAGGACGTGCATTGTACATACTGTACGTAATCAAAAGTACGAAATATGATGCCACCATAATGTGTCTGCCAACAAGCACTGCGCTTGCCACTGTCACTATCGGTAATATGGCAGAGATGATGTTATATGCGAGGGTTTTTCTTGCACCATGCAGTGGATTTGCTGCTTTGAGTTTATGCCTGGCCTGTCCGTTCAGATGGACAGTCACAAACTCTAAGCGAGTAACTTCACTGACGGAGGTCGACCCATAAAGCAACCTTTCTGCTGTGCTGCTACAAGGCAGGGGACAGATAAAGAGCCTCTCTGAACAGGCCAGGGAAAGGCATCGACCACGGCAGGGATGAGTAAACTTTCTGTCTAAAGGAGCTGACAAAGATTGCCAGTGTTTTGGTGTACCGGAGACAGGAAAATGTAACACTCTTTTAAGAAGCAGAAAATCGTAATTTACTATATTTGGCGTAAAGAGTTCCACTATTCAGCAAACTGTTTTTGTTGTTGTTGTTGTTGTTGACAATCTTCGGAGTGCGAGATGTGAGGTTGTCATAACGGAGCTGCTAAAGACTCAAATCTTTTGTTATGTTACACCATGTCGACTGGTACAGAGTCACAGACGTTTCGACAAGGCGTAACATCCCATAAGACTTGAATCTTCAACCTTCCCAGTACTTGGAGCAAATCTGAAGTTTCAATTCACAGATCATCTGTCATTCCTAATCTAATTTCGGATTTGTTCCTTTTTTTTTTTTTACAATTGTAAGTGGATGCAAGTATTGGAAACATCTTCTTACCGAGATCCTTCAAAATTACCTTATTTCGACTCACTTAACCAACCAAAGAATTCGACGAGGTTCGTGAAAATACATTCTGTTTTATTTCTTTGCCACTATGCAAGTGGGTTAACTCCAGCTGAACACTTTCGACATCAAAGGAGAAAGGAGTTAATAACAGTCAAGGCAGTTTCTAGATTCCCGAAATCCTAGAATCTATGACCGTATTTCTCATGCAGCTTATGCAGGGATATCACTGTACTTATTGGCCGTAAAAGAGGACGGGTTAAAGAGTAGTTGTTATAAGTACAAGTCCATTATATGATATTCTGAAAACACTTGAAAGAATTAATGTTTATCTTATAGGCAAGCATTCCCAAATAAGAGTGGGGGTTGGATGCGACTCGCGGGTCGTAATTTGCCCAACCCTGGAGTAGGGTCTTGTGTTTATAGAAGTACCTTAGCCTTACAGGGTTGGCATGAAAACCTTTTAGTGAACAGAGGGGAATATAAAACAGAATAAGAGAGCTTTGGTAGAGATTTGGAACTTTAGACAAGGTGAAAGTTAAATTTTGTGTTTAAATAATGCTTTCAATGCTAAGTAAAGCAACATTTCCAAGAAACGTGCTTTATTGTCTGTGTATCTGTGTGTTTGTTTATTTGCTCTGTGTGGTGTTAATTAACGGCTGTGTGACCTGTAAGGCGGAGTGATAATAATTGAATATATTGGGCGATAGTTTTATAGGGCAAGTTAAAACTGCCCAACTTATTTCGTGGTGCGACACTCTTAACTCCGACATGAAATTACGTGCCGTAAGACAGTCAGCTATGGAAAACTCTTAAAATTCACTGTCCAACACGTGACCTATATTCAAGATGAATTTAGAAGCGTCGCACCGCGAAAAGAAAGCGCATCGAGTGTAATTACAAGTACTGGTTAGTCTTTTATTTTCTATGGCTCGACAGTCCTATATGGGCCTGAGCCTCCTCGTTTTGTCGAGGTTTCACGATCACACATTTGAGACACACCACAGTCGGTAGGACTCCTCTGGATGAGGGACCAGCTCGTCGTAGAGACCTCTACCTGACAACACACGATACTCACAACAGACAGACATCCATGCCCCCGGTGGAATTCGAACCCACGATCCTAGTAAGCGAGCGGCCGAAGACCCACGCCTTAGACCGCACGGCCACTGGGATCGGCACTGGTTAGTCTTACCGTGTGGAAAATAACAGGAACGAGGAAGATTAGGGTGCAGAGGGTAAACTGCAAATAGAGAATTTTCATGTTTGCTGCATCTGTAAAAATATTGCTCCCTTATCTCATCAAGTAAAGGGAAGTTAATGAAACCGAACTTTGCGGTTGGATGCTCCTTATGCGGGGCTGGAGGCTGGCTGATTGAAGGTGCCGGTAGTTCCACTCAGTTCCTCCAGAGAAATGACAGCATAGCACATCAAATTTTGCCACATCTACTTCCTTGCCCAGTTTTTAAATTCATTATTCACTAATAATTGTTATAATCATATCATTCAACTTTACATAGCCTGAGCTACTGAGAGCCTCGTTCGGTAATCCTGATTACCGTCTAAGTAACTCCAAGATTTTAAAGAACATTGTAACACTGAATTGATAATTTAGCTGTAGGGGTTTTAATTTCGTACTTGGTTAGTTGTAGTACTAGATGGTTCGTTCTTACGCGTGTTCGCAAAATTACGAAAAGTGACTATTAGCTTCAGCATGTCTGTCCGTCTGTCCGTCCGTCTGTCCGTCCGTCTGTCCGTCCGTCTGTCTGTCCGCATGGAACAACTCGGCTGCCACTGGACGAGTTTTAATTAAATTTGATATTTATGATCTTCCGAAAATCTGTTGAGAAAATTTAAAATTAAAATCTGACAAGAATAAGGGGTACTTTACATGAAGACCTATATACATTTATGATACTATCTCGCTGAATTATTCTTAGATTGAGAATTGTTTCAGACAAAGTTGTAGAGAAAGTCAAAACATGCATTTTATATTCAATAACTTTTTTCGCAATATCATGCTGTTTGTGAGATAATGTGGAAAATATTGTAGAGCCGGACAGGCCACAGCTGACGATATAATACGGCACATGCGCTTTGCATGCCGGGTGACTAAGGTAAGAATACAGACACAGACTAAGAACATTTAATACTTTTTGCTTTTCAATGGGAAAAATAGTTGCGCGAAAGCGCCTCAGTGTTAGGTTACACGTACATTGCCTGTCTTGTTTAGCTCTCTCAATATTTGTCAAGGCGAAGCTCCCGCAGGCGTAAACTGAGATACAGCAGTGCTGTAAGTTTCTGCTAGAAACTGACGCACAGGCATGTGAGCAAGTTCGTACAGAACAGCCTTATAGGATTAAAGACTTCTGGGATATTACGCCCCGTAGGATGGTAAATAGTTTCAGATATTTCAGAGGAACTTACTGCGTCTGTCTTCAGGGTAGTCCAAGAAGACTCTTCTTCATAAACACGCTGCAAAACCTCAAATCTCACAGCTTTATATTTATTTTTTATTATTTTTCCCCCCGAATTCGATATAAAATGGCTTGTGCGCCGATAATAATGTGAAATATCCTGTGTTGACTGTGATTGTTCTCCTAAGTGTTTTCCCCTAGTATTACTGCAATCGTTAGCTTTTCTTAGGTACTTGGCGAAGTTCTTGTTCTTGACAACTCAATTATCACTTGAAGCGAAGAACGTCGCCATGTCATCTGCATCCTCCTACAGACATTATCGCCTATTCTCGCGCTTTTCAATCCTATCCGAAGCCCTAAGCTTGTCCTTTTTTCTCTCTGTCTGTACGCCAGGTTATCAGCTGTCAATCGCAACACAGAAAAAGAGACACGTCTCAGACGTCGCTTATCAAGACAACGCAGCAATGCGCAGCAGCGACGATGGAGTGTCGTGTGACTTGAGCCTTGCAAGCCAATAAACCAAACCAACCACAAGGCTAACTGAGGACGAATACTTGCGCGAAGCGCAAGTGAAAGCCCCTTGGCCCGTTTAGCCCTTCCTGAGCACGAAACGCCCTGCTGGGCTGTTACATGGAAAACTTGTAACTATAGAGGGGATTGTGCTTACGCTAACGGATTTAACGTCTTGGCTACGGACCTTTACCAGGACGTATGCGGCTTTACGTAGGCCATTTCAGAAGTTTTGTGTATGATTTTATTGTAATAACAAAATACTATATAAAAATACTATTGATATTCCTGAATGTATACACATATGTCCTCTACTCAATGTAATCACCAGCACTGTCCACACACTTTTCCCATCTACGTGGTAAACGATCAATTGCAGCTCTGTATTCGTCCTTGCTTGGACGCTTTAAAGAGGCAGTGACAGCAGTGTTGATGTCGTCTTCCGACTCAAATCGTTTTCCCCAAACATGTTCTTTCACACGTGAAAACAACCAATAATCACATCGGGCGAGATCTGGAGAGTAGGGAGGGTGTGCCAACACCTCCCAGCCCCAACGTTGCTCCAGATTTTGCACATCACGATGGCGATGAAGTGTTGCGTTGTCCTGGAGCAAAATGGCACCACGCTCCAGCAGTTCTGGTAGTTTACGGCGAAGAGCCGCCCTCACCTTATCCTGCATGAGTGAGCAGTAATATGGGCCATTGACCATGTTGCCAACTGGCACGGGCTGGTCAAGCACGAGCCCATTTCGGCTGAAGAACATGACAGAGCACCCAGACTACGCCGTGCAATTTTTTTCCTCGGTAACTTTGGGGCGCCCCATTCAGCATTGTCTTTTCAGCTGAGGGTCAAATGAATGCATCCATGACTCATCAACCGTTAAAGTGCGATCGAGGAAGGCTTTGCCTTCATTTCTCCAATGCTGCAGATGGGGGTGGCGAGGAGAACACGCATGGCTCTTCGCTTATCGTTGAGCACGTGTGGAATCCAATTCGCACAAACTTTTCTTTTCCCCAAGCTGTTGCTGAGGACACGGTAAACACTTGCTGGCGAGATACGGTATCAGAAGTCGGAATCTCGCCAGCAAGTGTTTACGACTCGTGCTTCTTAGTGTCGCTATTCTTGCTTTACAGAGCCGCATTATTCAAACTTTATAGGGTATTAGCTGCACACGTTCTTAAAGTCGACATTGAATGGAGGTAAGTGGTCAGCTACACGCATCAGTGTACATTGAATAGGAGGGTGAATGAGCTCTAGAGCCAGTCTGGACGCTTTGGTGACCAGAAAAATCTCTTTCCTTTGCCAGAAATCGAATAATAATTCCTTATTCATACAGCCTATACGAGTAGCCTGGTAACTCACAAAGTAAACTCTCCCTGCTCCCACAAAAAAAAGTACGCTTTTTCCCTAATATACGTCCTGTGATAGGCTAGTCTTTTATGGCTGGAAACGTTTAGTCCACAAGGAATACCGACATCGGAGGCTTACCCTTTGCCGGCTGTCTGCGATTGCTTAGGATGGGGACGGAGCTAGTCCCCGAAACGTTGTATTCAAACGAATTGACGCGGCTGTGCGCCCGAGAAGACTATATTGAATCATGTCGCCGCGAAAGTTTTAAAACTTATATGCTTATTTGTTATATTCACAAATTTATTTTCTAACCATTCGCGCCCTTGTGCCAAGGTTTGGCTCTCTATATCCACTCCTTGACCGCCCAGGCCGGCACCGAGGCCCACCCAGCCCTCTGTACAATGGGCACCTGGTCTTTCCCGGGAGTTAAATGGTGGGTCGTGGTGCTGGCCACCCACTTCTAGCTCCGAGGTTGCGAATGGGTTGGTGTTATTCCTCCGCTTCCCTTTGGTGCCTTCCTGGGCATTTCATGGGCTGACCTTTACCTTTACCTATAACCACTCCGCCCATGCTTTCTTGTTGTGGTACCTACTTAAGCGAAGGGACTACGGACCACCGACCAAAGACCACAAGATGATCCCTGCGGGGTGGTGGGCGTGTCTGGCTCGGTGCGGAGTGTTTGACTGTAGAGGTGGGGTGAAGGACTGCTATTGGTGGGAGCAACAAACGGTTCTTGTACTATTCACAGACTGAAATTATATAGGATTTCGAGCAGGGCGTAGTGAGCGAAACTGGAGCGGTTGCTGAGAGAATGGAGGATAGCCATCAACGTCTCGAAGAGCAGCGCGATGCTTTCGCAAAGGCCGTTAGGTGCATCCCCTAGGCCCGATCAGTAGAGCTCTTTGGGAAGCCAATCCATTGGGTGGACACAGCCCTTAAAGGGGGTGACCCTTGATACGAATCTGACCTGGTCGCGTCATGTCGGTCAGGTTAGAAATAAAGCAGCCCAGAGACTGGGAATGCTGGGTCCTGTCCTAACAGGAGGAGGGGTCTCTCCATCAGAAACGGAGTTCTGCTCTATGAACACTCATCCGGCCAGTGATGGGCTACGCGTGCCTTATCTAGAGGTTCGCTGCTCGCACCCTTGTCGGGAGGCTGTAGGTGCTTCAATCCAAGTGTCTTCGCACTGATGCCTTTACATTTTGGTACATTGGTAACAGGCAAATTCGCGGGGATGTAAGAGTTACATTCTTCGCCGACCACACCAAAGCCCTACCCGGGAGTTTCGACTCAAAGCTAGCTGGTGTGGGGAACCCCTTATTTCGGCAACTCGGCAGATACTTGCGCTGACGAGGGTTGACCCAGGTCGCCTGAAGCGTAAGCTAAGTGTTACTGTGTTCAGCAGGCCAGCCGAGGCTGTCCGTAAAATGGTGGCCAAGTCGACACAACTAATCCTGTCCAGCGCTGTTTAGCCAGGCACTTTTCGGCTACCCTGACTGAGGTTTTTGCGTGCTTTTCCCCAGTTGTAAGGCAAATGCCAGGGTATATTGCAAGGACGGGGCTCGGCCTGCACTCCCTCTCAGGTATATTGCAAGACGGGTCTCAGCCTGCACTCCCTGTCAGTATCTAGCAACGGGTCTACCTATCCCTTCAGGCAATTGCAAGAGGTCTCAGCCTGCACTCCCTCTCAGGTATATTGCAAGACGGGTCTCAGCCTGCACTCCCTCTCAGGTATATTGCAAGACGGGTCAGCCTGCACTGCCTTCAGGTATTGCAAGCTGGGCTCAGCCTGCACTCCCTCTCAGGCATATTGCAAGACGGGTCTCAGCCTGCACTGCCTCTCAGGTATATTGCAAGGACGGGGCACGGCTGCACTGCCTCTCAGGTATATTGCAAGGACGGGGCTCAGCCTGCACTCCCTCTCAGGTATATTGCAAGGACGGGGCACGGCCTGCACTGCCTCTCAGGTATATTGCAAGGACGGGGCTCAGCCTGCACTGCCTCTCAGGAATATTGCAAGGACGGGGCCCAGCCTGCACTCCCTCTCAGGTATATTGCAAGGACGGGGCACGGCTTGCACTGCCTCTCAGGTATATTGCAAGGACGGGGCTCAGCCTGCACTGCCTCTCAGGTATATTGCTAGGACGGGGCCCAGCCTGCACTCCCTCTCAGGTATATTGCAAGGACGGGGCACGGCTTGCACTGCCTCTCAGGTATATTGCAAGGACGGGGCTCAGCCTGCACTGCCTCTCAGGTATATTGCTAGGACGGGGCCCAGCCTGCACTCCCTCTCAGGTATATTGCAAGGACGGGGCACGGCTTGCACTGCCTCTCAGGTATATTGCAAGGACGGGGCTCAGCCTGCACTGCCTCTCAGGTATATTGCTAGGACGGGGCCCAGCCTGCACTCCCTCTCAGGTATATTGCAAGGACAGGGCCCAGCCTGCACTCCCTCTCAGGTATATTGCAAGGAAGGGGCCCAGCCTGCACTGTCTCTCAGGCACGGCGGCTTTACCAAAGTGTCTGTACACCGTCGCATGACTTCATCTTGCGACTTTATCTTTTCTGTTGTTCATTCTCAAAGATGAAAGGTCCGATGATGGTGGAAGATGTTACACCAAACCATACTCTTACCTTGGCGGAAAGAAAAGGAGACTCGTGCATTTTAACATAATTTTCTTGACATCAGTAGCCAAAGATTTGCTCGTTGACATATCCCCAGCGAGAGAAAATGGGGCTCATCGGATATTATTTATTCGTCTGTGACATTCGGATCTGTGTTATGTAACTCGAAAACCCGAAGACAGAAACAATCTGCAGTGACCACTCTTCCATCTGAGACTGGTATGCCAGCCATAAACTAATTGTAAAGGTTCCTGTTTACCTTGACAATTGATGGGCGCGCTAAAATTTAAAGCTTTAACAATTACGGGAATTTAAAATATGCTAGCACTTCATGCCACATGACCAGCAAAGACGGAGAAACTGATGAAAATAATTCGGGGGGGGGGGGGGGGGTTGGGGGGGGGACTGCCGCTATTTGACAGAAAGAGCTACAGAAGACAATGCTAATCCTTCCTCCTCATTGAAGAAATGTATTGCTTGTGATGGA
This sequence comes from Reticulitermes speratus, assembly GCA_021186555.1. NCBI lineage: Eukaryota > Metazoa > Arthropoda > Insecta > Blattodea > Rhinotermitidae > Reticulitermes > Reticulitermes speratus. Next base: position 2,083,565 of record JAJKFL010000003.1, on the reverse strand, counting down.
GGTCACCTGACAGACATCATTTTCAAGAAATAGGACATTTTTATACCTGCAGTGAATTTCCACAGCTTTGCGAATATTTTGATATAATTACGCCTTTACTTATACAATTTCTTTTAGTATTTTCAGAATATAAGTCATGTCAGCACTTTCTATCACACCATATATAACTGCTGTCGGCAGACCCCGAGGTAGCTCAGTCGCTGCAGTGACTAAGCCTTGGTCTGTTTGTCCAAGGAATCGTGGTTTTATTCTCTGCAGGGAAAATTGGTGTTTATCGTCCCCACAATATCCAGACTGACTCTAAAGTCCACCCAGCCTCCCAGTCAGTCGGTGTTGGGGGCGTGAGCTGACGACTAACCAGCATCTAGTGGCGAGGTTAAAAATGAGTGTAGCTCTACATCTATACCCCATGTATCTTCATAGCATAGGCTTACACATGGACAACTTTCTCTTTGTAACTACTACGTGCTATTCGAGCATGGAGTCTGAAAGCCACAGACTCAAACGTTAACCATTGAATCTTAAAATTGTCACTTCAGTCAAGGACGCACTACCACAAAATTCTTTTAAGATATACTTCATTGCCAACCTCGCATCTCTGTCTGGATCTTCCAATTGTGCTTTTGCAAATATGATTGGCCCCCAGATTTCTGTTCACCTGTCTTATTCCTCTCATTCGCCTTCATATGATGAACCTACGAGTAAAAGTCACGAAGTCACTGCAACTAGAGAAGGTACGAATGAAGAGATTAATTCTCTTCGCATAATAACAAGCAACTGGAACCCACATAGCAAAATAGCGCTATCTTATTCTTATTTTAATCTAATTACATTCTACACAAACACTTTACATTTTATATACACAAACAATACACGAATCACATGAATTTTAAATCTTCCTTTATTAAGGCAATTATCTAAGAACAATCTAAATAGAAAATATTTTGAAATAAAAAGTTTCTTTAATTGAAAATCTAAAATAAATTATCTCATTGAATGTAAATGTGATATTGTTGCTTACTGAATCTCCCAACACTTGCATTTTTATATGAATGTTTGACCCGATGATGGCTTAAAGATTTTGGCCGAAACATGTTAATTTCGTCTATGACTGATACAGTAAAAATAGTTGTGTAAAAGGAAAAAAATCCATATAATCTATGCCACGAAATGTCCTTCCTTTGTGGTTAAGTTAATGTACATCGTAGAGCTGATGTTTCAGTTGATCAGAGCTCGTGCACAGAAAAGACCACTCATGTTCTGTTAAACTTTGAAGGATAAAGTGGATCTAATTAACATATACAGATTCAGCTCCTACGTCACTGTCAACATACTTCTTCGCCATTGCAAAGACCAGTCGTTTACTGTTGTTTAGGCTGAAAAAATATCGCTCTTTATTCCGCGAATTGTTCGCAACAGGCAGGAGTAGATACTTTGTACGGGAAAAACAATGAGTTTTTAACACTAAGACATGTCATAAATATAGGTACCACTGAACCTTAAAGGGTTAATTTTGTGGTTACGCAGAGTAGCAAGTGGTTCCTGAAAGCGTCCCACTCGGATGAACACATGAAGGGAGTGTTCTAAATAATTAGGTAAATACATGGCGCCACTGTTGTACCCGTTCGGATTAAATAAAAGAGAAACTAAAAGGACTGGAAGGAATGTTTAACGTGAACTCGCCGCAGGTAAAAAAGTTTTATGTTGGTACGTCTGTCTTGAAGTGCAGCACATGTGAAGATACACGAATCATTTTTGTCGTAAAGTATATGTACTTTAAAGAATTTCATTACAAATTTCAGGAAATTTAAAATTTCTGGACGTGTAATTAGTTTAACGTCAACATTTTGATAAAATTTCTGTCTCTTGCCGTGAAAATCGACGATTTAAATGCCACATGTGACGACGTCTCTCTCTCTCTGCGTCTCTCATAGCTGACCCAGCCAGCCGCCTCCGCCAATAGCGCCTACTGCTGTTTGGTTCGAAAGGCTTTAATTTTTTTCGTCTTGTTTCCTTAAAATAAAAAAAAAAAGATGAGCTTCAACACGCGCCCGACCAGTTCCGTTACTGCAGGTTGCATATGTTGAAGTCAAGTGGATTGTTGAAGTACAGTCATAACAAATATTTGGTTTACTGAATGCACATATGCATAAATATATGAGGCACAATTTTCAAGACTTACTGTACATATGTCTCCAGACAGACTATAAAATGACAGTCATAAATATGCCAGAGGTTTTACATCCATAATTTGCCATTCTGGTTTATGATGCAGAATAATCTGACAGGTGTTTTCTTCCTGAACACTGTAATATGAATCTGTAAATTGTGCGTCTGCGTATGTGTGTGTGTGTAAAATCCTTTAGTATAGAACTCTCGATTTCTTTCTCCGTTTATGCGTGATCTTACCAGTTTTATAGTGCAGCGATCATGCAATGCACGGCGGTAATTTTTTTAGTTTTTCTCCTGTCGCTCCTTGCGGAGCATAGGGCCATAGAGGTGTGCATTCCGTAGTGAGTGACCAGTCCACTGACTGTACAAGTTCTACTCATCCTGATATGACTGCCAGAGCCATCTAGCAGTCAAATCAGGAGATTGGGTGAGAAATGGCCGCTGAATTTTGCTTACGAAACATCTCAATTCATGTTCGTAAGGTTCTTTTACATGCCGTAAATCTACGACATGGGACCGGCGGCTTTACTTCCCCTCCGAAGGAAGTTGTGCTACGGATTTTTATCACCCTTAAAAATCCATCGACCTCGGCCGGGATTGAACCCACGAACCTTGGGTCCAGTGGCGAGCACGCTAACCACTAGTCCACCGAGGGCGACACGGCGGTAAATACCAACACTGAATTGGGCCCATTCTTGTTTAACATTAATACCAGGTTTTAAGGTGAGAGTAGTGTAACGTCACAGCACTACGCAAATCTCCCATAATGCTACGGCGACGCTTGGTGTTGCGGTTCGTGATAACGAAATATACTGAATTGCGTCTTGGGTTAACTCTTTGAGCATTGACTGACTGAAGACAAGAGGTGGGGGAGACTTTACTGCGAGACATTACTTTTACGACATGAGGAAGAAAACAAAATTACTGCTCTGAAGGCTCCCAGGCAGTACCCGCTCGTCCTTCTGGTAAAAGTAGGCTGGAGACAAGGCAGAGCCTTGGAATGTGAAAAAGGCAATGTTTGAGTATACGGCAGTGAAAAGAATTTTGGCATTTCGACTGACTTCGACATTTTGACAACGTTGCGAAGGCTGCGTTTTGGCGGAAAATTTGAAGTTAATTTTGAGAGGGCTGCGTGAGAAGCATGTGGTGCGTTGCGGAATTTGCGTAGGAACTCGGCATTTTCTCTAGTACGGAGGAAACCTTTGATCGAGTGTGAATTATTGACGTTCATTTAAATTACGTACAAAATCCTTTTTGTACTGTACAGGGAAACAGTCCATCTGCATTATGTTACGCAGCGCAGACTGGTAGTAGTTACCGACGTTTCGGGACAACATATCGATCCATCTTCAAGGGTCAAGAAGTTGAATGATTGACCTTTGGGCTGATTGACCCTTGAAGATGGGACCGATATGTTGTCCCGAAACGTGGGTAACTAACTACAAATCTAAGTTCGTAACATCCCAGAAGAACGAAGATCTTATTTACACCGCGGCGGAAGCCCGAAACCACGCGTGTACAGTGAAGACATCTGACTCAACTTCGGGGGCAAGCAGCGGGCTCCTGCGAATATTGTAGTGAATCTTCTAATTCCATTAAATGTGGGAAATTTCGTGACCATCTAAATAATTATCACGTTTAAAGGAAACATTTTGCTTCGAGGAATTTATTGCAAGCATTATTTATTTCGTTTCTGCTTTCGTTTCAAAACGAACACTTAAATTTACATTTTTATCACCTGCCCATGTAATCCGGCCAGTTATGAGAGTGCCGTTATATAACTTACGACAAATAATTTTTTATAGTAAACACAAAGTAGATAACAAGTTTCTGTTACGAAACATGCAAGAGCAAGAGGTCTGAGTTTTGACTTTGGTATCGTTGATATAAAGTCGACCTCGGTGGACTTGTGGTTAGCGTGCTCGCCACTCGATCCCGACCGAGGCCGATTGATTTTTAAGGGCGATAAAAATCAGGAGCACCACTTCCTTCGGAGGGGAAGTAAAGCCGTCGGTCCCATGTCGTAGATTTACGGCATGTAAAAGAACCTTACGGGCATGAATAGAAATGTTTCGTAAGCTAAATTCAAAGCCTCCATTTCTCACCCAAGTCTCCTGACTGCCTGCCAGATCAGGATCGATAGAACAGCAGCGCGGCCAGTTGGCCAGTCACCAACTGCCACGAATGCGCACGACTCAGTAACCTCGGAAAGAGGAGGCAAGAGGAGGTCCGAGCCCATATAGGGCTGTTGAACCATGGTTATTATTATTATTATATATTATTGTTATCGTTGATATAAATGTACGAACGTTTCAGAGGCACCTTCTGTCTCACTTCTGCACAGAAGATGGGGGTGATAAGTTTCTCCGAAACTTTTGTAATCATTTACAAGACAACACGACCTCACATACTAGAAGACCGTAATCTCAATGAAAAGTAATTTGGGATTTTAAGGCGCAATAATTTAAGTGGAGAAGCGATTATAGTGTGTGTATGTTAGTAGTAACGAGACAAGTTTCGGTAAATCGCAAGGTTCGGTGACTTATCTCTGTAGAGAAGAAAAACTAGGCCTGTGATGAAGAGCACTTCACATGAAATTGAAATAAGCCGAAGTTCGTGGCGTCACCAAAAACAGAAGAATTTGCACTCTGCACGCAGTAAATAACGGAGAAACTGCACGAAGCAGAGTTCATACTGAGAAGGCAGTTGTCGCTCAGATGGGTGCAACATTTCTCACCTTTTACGGTAGCTTATTCTGAGCACCCTTCGCCAAAAAATGAAATTAACTATCACAAAATAGGGTTCAGGTTCCTTCAAAATTAGTCGATTTTATTGCCGATTAAATGCTAACCGACTAATCATTACAGCATATAACACTTAGAATACTGTTCTATTAACTGTAGTAGTTGTTTTGTGTAACACAATACACGTCAGAACAAAGAACAGGTGTTTTAAGGCTGTTCGGATAATGCTCTGTACTGAAGCCAGACAATACAGGGTATACACAAAAGAATGGTGCGAATTCAATGGTGAATAAAGGGAAACCGCACCACTCTTTTGTGTATACTCTGTACACTGGAACTTCGGAAATTGCGTCAAGTGTAAAGAGCATTCCAGGGTGCTGAAATAGAAACAATATCCTCTCACTGAAAGTAAGACGGCAGGAGAAGTAGGAGAAATTATTAATCGGGAATTTTTAATATTTGAAGATAAATGTGACCTTAATAATGCCGCTTAGGTAGCCGCTCGCTCACGGAATGAAAGAAGTTTGCTAAGTGAAATGAGTTCAAGAGAAAACTTGGCAGCAAGTTGCGAATGCGGGTAAATGCCAGTTTGCAAGTATTATGCAGGCTAGGATCACGTACAAAAACACATCAAATAACTTTTTAAATCACAGTGGTAAATATACTGCCTACTTTCACAATAAAATCTCTGCATTTTGCGCACGCTATATATTTTATGTGTTTCGAAACTTCCTCATAGTAAACAGCGATTATTTCTCTAAATAATGTTCAACAATATTAACGCGCTGGTCTTAATAATGTAGGAGGGTTGTGTTCTCTGTGAGGTATGAACTTAAGTTTTTGTTATTTAGAGAAAGTTCAGGCTTCAAACGGTTAAAATTCATTGAATTACTATGGCCTATTCTCACGGTTGTTTATTCTTCTCCGGCAATCTGCAAAATGTAAGTGCAAGTGTGATGGTAATCACATAGGCTTATCTGAAACCAAATCTGTTGGTAAAACCCAGCCTCCGGCAGAAACGATTGGCAACTGAGTTCGAACGTATGTGAGTCTATTTATGTACTGTAAATACAGTCAGCTACGTTACCGCAGTCACGTAATGTAGGCATACTGCCAAGTCGTGTTATCAGAATATCAACAGATAAAGAAACGCGTCTAATTAGCAACTAAAGCTTGGGTCCCTTCTCACCGCCGAACGTCTTGGTCTCAGAAGACAGTTTCCAGGATGCTGGCTGTTTCCGAATATTATGGATATGCAGCCGCGAACAGCTGACAAGCGGTGGTTCTCCGACTTGGGAAGTGGCCAAGGCCTAATAACTCCTAGCCGTAAAAACAACTGACACAGGACTTCTATGTGCAGTCTATATAATGACATTATCAGTAATCCAGATTATATAGCGTGGAATGTTAGGATGATGTGTGAATGTTAACTGGAATGGATGTGGAAGGAAATGACCTTGGCGAGGGGTCCACAAGTTTTTCAAAGTTATAGGCGCCATCTCAGAATTCTAGGAAACAGAAGGGTAACATGAAGTAGGATACATACTGAGGTAAAGGTAAAGTAAGGTAAAGTTCTCCCTAGAACAGGCCACGAAGGCCCAGAGGGGGATTAGAGGTATAGCTCTACTCTTTCTTTAACCCTGGCACTAAATGGGTGTGGGTGGTCAACTCCACGCCCCGGCCGCTTTATCCCCGGGAAATAGACCCGGCACCCATTTTATAGGAGGCTGGGTAGGCCCCAGGTCCGGTCTGGACGGGTGCTGAAAATCTCGCCACCACCCGGCCCCCATACATACTGAGGAGCCCTGTATATTAGGTGCCCCAGGCAGGCTGAGTGTCCTAATTTGAAGTGCCACTCCTGTATTTGCGTGGAAGGACAGAGCAATACCTGAAGTAACGTCATCTAGTACGTCGTTGGCATGCCTGGGTTTTGAAGTCGGTACCTTCCGAATATGACTGGCAATGTGCCAATGTAGCACAGAGCTTTATTAAGCATGCAACGTCTGCTAAGACCAAGTTTTCAAAACGTTACGTAACAAGGAGGTCATTAAACTGCGGGTTTACTGTTCCTGTAAGTAAGTTGTGAAGTTTCGTATTAGTGCTGTCAAATGAAGAATAATGAGATGGTCGGAACCTGCATAACATGGAGACTTAGAGGAACATGGGGACTTAAAGGAAGATGGGGACTTAGAGAGGAATACGTACGACACGTTAAAGTTGGAATAATGAGATTGTCGGAACCTGCATAACATGGGGACTTAGAGGAACATGGGGACTTAAAGGAAGATGGGGACTTAGAGGAATACGTACGACACGTTAAAGTTGGAATAATGAGATTGTCGGAACCTGCATAACATGGGGACTTAGAGGAACATGGGGACTTAAAGGAAGATGGGGACTTAGAGGAATACGTACGACACGTTAAAGTTGGAATAATGAGATGGTCGGAACCTGCATAACATGGGGACTTAGAGGAACATGGGGACTTAAAGGAAGATGGGGACTTAGAGGAATACGTACGACACGTTAAAGTTGGAATAATGAGATGGTCGGAACCTGCATAACATGGGGACTTAGAGGAACATGGGGACTTAAAGGAAGATGGGGACTTAGAGGAATACGTACGACACGTTAAAGTTGGAATAATGAGATGGTCGGAACCTGCATAACATGGGGACTTAGAGGAACATGGGGACTTAAAGGAAGATGGGGACTTAGAGGAACATGGGGACTTAGAGGAACATGGGGACTTAGAGGAATACGTACGACACGTTAAAGTTGGAATAATGAGATTGTCGGAACCTGCATAACATGGGGACTTAGAGGAACATGGGGACTTAAAGGAAGATGGGGACTTAGAGGAATACGTACGACACGTTAAAGTTGGAATAATGAGATGCGGAACCTGCATAACATGGGAACTTAGAGGAACATGGGGACTTAGAGGAACATGGGGACTTAGAGGAACATGGGGACTTAGAGGAATACGTACGACACGTTAAAGTTGGAATAATGAGATTGTCGGAACCTGCATAACATGGGAACTTAGAGGAACATGGGGACTTAGAGGAATACGTACGACACGTTAAATTTGGAATAATGAGATGGTCGGAACCTGCATAACATGGGGACTTAGAGGAACATGGGGACTTAGAGAAAGATGGGGACTTAGAGGAACATGGAGACTTAGAGGAATACGTACGACATGTTAAAGTTGGAATAATGAGATGGTCGGAATCTGCATAACATGGGTACTTAGAGGAACATGGAGACTTAGAGAAAGATGGGGACTTAGAGGAAGATGGGGACTTAGAGGAACATGGGGACTTAGAGCAATACGTACGAAATGTTAAAGCTGGAAAACCGGCAGGAGAGAAATCACTCACGAGGATAATATTCAAATAGGTGTAACATCTGTCAGGGAAATTCAGAGATGAAATAAGTTGACACACAGACACGATCTTCCCTTACACATGTACTTACTTTGTCTTGTGTAGAGAAGAACATGCCCGGTGCTCATTTTCGTGGGGCATCATGGGGCTGGTTATTTTAATCCTTGATGCCGGAATTCAGAATCTCATTACTTTTGTTAAAAATGCACTCCTGCTCCCCTACTTAAAACACTTCCAACATAGCTTCTCATTCTGAAATTTTTTTGTATGCAAATTTCCTTTTTAAAATCCTGTTACAACATAAACGACTTTGCATTGCCTACCTGATGACGTCACGAGCAAAAAACATTGCAAGTACACCTGTTCTTTTTCCCTTTAAACAACAGAAAGGTGACTGTACCTTAAAATGGAACCAGAGTATACTCTTGTGTGTGATGACACCGTATAGTCTGTTAGGGCTACCAGCATATCGGAAAAACTTTCTGCTTCAGTCTAAGGTGAGATAATTGAAATCTGAAACTCCATTAAAGCGAGAACCACAAATCTCACACAGCGCATGAGTGCTGGCTTCGAAGACAGTTAAGAGAGTCTAAGAGCTTACGTGGAAGCACGGAAGAACTTAAAGAGACACTCCGGTCTTTCTGTCCGCCCGTAACGCATTTGTCGTATAAACCAACGCCATTGAACAATCTTCCTTATTAAGGTAGCAGTGAAGAAATTTCTCTCTTATAGAAACCAAATGCTGATTGCCGTTAGCAAGAGCTCACTGCTGGATCATTACCTGAGCCAGATGAAAACAGACCACACCCTTTCGACATATATCTTTAAGAACAATTTTAATATTATCCTCGCATCTTCAGGGTACAAAAATTACATTCTCAGATTTCGTGGGTGGTCCCATAGCTGGTACAGACACTTTGGAGAAGAGGTAAATATATTTCCCCTGCCGCGAATCCAACACCCGGTTATCCAGCCCGTGGCCCAGATATTGGAAAATGTCGAACTAATGAACATATTATAATACTGCCAGCCTTGTCCACAGAGTTGCCGTTTTATAACTGTAGGAGGGATAATTAACAGAGAATGTTTTTGTAATGAACCATGAAAGATGGGCTACTGTAGCCGGCCATTAGAGCATACCTCTTTGTGGAGATACGTTCTTTTTTGAATGGGAACAGCCGTTCATAGACAGCTACTTGGTTAATGTCTAGGAAGAAATAAGCAAGTAAGTGAAAAACCTATTAACTTGTTAGGTTAACTTTATCTTTCGGTAACTTCGTTGTTTTACTTTATGAAACTGATGCAAGAAAAGAGCTTGAGGAGAAGAAGGGGGCTAAAAGAACGGTGAGGCAATTTCTATCATGCATGAAAAATTTAAGTGGACACGGTTTGGTATGTGTGTGTACGAACGAGAGGCAGGCAGCAGCCACTGGACCAGAAACAAACAGCTAAGAGATAATTAATATGCAGTGGCTGGACAGGCCTAACACCGTAAACAGCTAAAAGCGTCCCTGGAATTTACGAAGCATCACGACATGATTTCGTATGGTGGAAGCGGAGGTGTAGCTCCACGCATTTTTAACATCCACACTAGGTGGAGGTGAGAGGTCAGGTTCACGGCACCGTCGCTTTATCCTCGACGAAGAGCCCGCAATAAGCATTAGATTCAAGGCTGGGCGGGTTCCAGAACCGGTCTGGAAGATGCTCTGCTGGCAATTGATTCCCTAGTCATCCAGCCCTTAGCCTACTGCAGCTAGACCTAACTGTAGCGTACGTAAGCAATAGCGTACAGCAGTCTTTAATAACGCGATAGTTGCTGGGCTATTAAAGAAATTTCCCTTCTTTTATGGAACTCGAACTTTCGTTGTCGTATCCACAAGAGCTTGGAAGTTGACCATATCCTGAGCCACTTAAAACCCAGTCCATATTCTCATATGCAATTTCCTTAAAGTGAGTCTTTGTAACATTCCCCATCTACACCTAGGTCATATCATTCCAAGTTTTCCATTTTTCTTACATTTGTCATCTGTCATAATTAAGATGTAAGATCGTGTTAACGTGAAGTGTTCCTGCAGTGTCCGCTGTTGACCTGATGTACAGTGTCGCTGCATACTGTGCATTTACTGCAACTGCTACACTTACAAACACGTTCAAAGGAACAGTTTCTTTAGTACAGTACAAGGTTGCTAGGAAACAAAAGAAACAGATATACTTACTGCAAAATTGTGAATATATTTTTGTTTTACGTGAGTTAATTGTATCGAAACTGTTACTCGCTTGCTTGCCCTTGATGTTTTGTGGGGGCGGGGTTCCAGAAAACGGAAATGTGGCAACACTCTTTGTAGGCGTAACCTATCAGGGGAAAGGGACACGGTCATCTTTAGGAAAGAGGAGTCTGGGGGAGAAGATTAAAAAAATAAGAGTTTGAAGAAAAGAGTGGTTAGTAATGAAAGAAGGTTTTGTTAGGCACGGTACAGTTGGTATATAAGTGTGAACTCCCTACAGGAACAGGACAGAGGCAATTTCGTGTCGAGTAGGTCATGTGATTCTACTTTAAGCTCATTATTATCTGCAAGGTTCAACTCAATTAGTTCGTCCATATTTTCTGCAATTTAAACATTTTCTCTTCTACCTTTCGGCGTATACTGATAAAGTAGTTCCCAGATCATAGATATGTTCATATTTTCACGGCGAAAATTGTTCAGGCAGTGCTCTTCCGGACTGTGAAACCGAGTAGACATAGGTCCATACCAGGGTTTTGGAGGAGTATGCTGCCTCCATCTTCAGGGTCGATTGAGCATGTGGTCGTCTTATGTAGGCAGGTCGTAAGGAAGGCCAGGTCTATAGACCTATCTGTCACAGCCTAGAATATCACAACCTGCTCTTCATATTCATTACTATGAAATGGCTCTGGTGGTCAGCTGTTTTACCTCACATGCTGTTAGTACAGTACAGTATATTTGCGTGTCTCATATAATGCTCACAATAAACAGCGATTATTTCCCCAAACCATACAAACCAGCTTTTATTTGTAATAGGGACACTGCGTTTTCTTTGAGGTGGAACTAATTTTTAAATAATACTTAGGCGAACGTTATGCGCCAAAGGGTTGCGTGCTGTTAGAAGTTCGGTGGATTCACTTTACAGGGAGAGTACGACGTTACTTTGGGTTACATCAGAATCACTTCATAGGAATTCAAACGTTGGTTTAATGTTTTTAAATAAACAGATAATAGTTAATAAACATGCAAATTCATTCACGCAATATGTACCAGCTTCCCGGACTACATGCTCTCCAAACACCAGTCCTGCGTTTTTTTTTTCTTTCTTCAAAACCTTTATGCCGTAACTCCGCACGAACCGAGCAGCTTGGTGTAGCGAGACCACGTCAGTCTTGTTTAAAGGAAGCGCTTAGCCAGTTTGAATCTGGGCCAGGCACAGGTTTATCCAGATGAGTACCATGGATTTTCTCAGTCCCTTCTGTAGAATAGCTCGATTAAGCCACAATTGTTTCCTTCCTCATCCTTCCCAATTCATCATTCACCGGCCTTCCTAACACCTGCACTTTATAGGCTGCAATGTTGACAACGTCCAAACATTGAACCACAAAAAGAAAACTCCGGAGTCATAGTGGAACGTTCATTTTCATGGACAATGGAAAAAAAATTGAGATCAATTTCAGACACAAATAACAATATTCAGTGTGTTGCGACCTTGTGACCTTCTACAGAGACCTTTAGGATAATTCCAGAAATTGAATATACGCTGCAGGCAATAACATGGGCAGAGAAACATTACAATGTTGTCATTATAAATCGCAGTGTGTGGACGGCCTTGGAGTCATATCTTGTACACACAGGTTTAGGTATTTGTAAAGTTAGGCCTACACAGTTATTTTCGCTGTTCAACACAAATCAAAGAACGTACTTGTGGTATGCCTAAATTTGTAAAGTGTATCAACACTTCTGAAACTGATGTTCCTCACATGTCAGAACTTCGCGCTTGACTGTGACAGCGGGACATCAAGCCCGCACGTGATTCCACAGCGCACCAATTAATTATTTCTGATGTTTCTGTGTTGCATATAATAAATACGATTATTTTACTGGGCCGCCGATCCCAGTGGCCGCGGGGTCTAAGGCGTGGGTCTGCGGCTGTTCGCTTGCTGGAATTGCGGGTTCGAATCCCGCTGGGGCATGGATGTCTCTTGTGAGTGTTGTGTGTTGTCAGGTCTCTGCCTCGAGCTGATCACCCGTCCAGAGGAGTCTTACCGAATGTGGTGTGTCTGAGTTCGATCATGAAGCCTCGACAATGAGGAGACCCTGATCCACTAGGGGCTGTTGCGCCATGGGGAATTACGCTGGGCCGTGACCGTGAAGGTAGGGGTTTCCAGACACACCTTTTCAGATAATAGTCTGTTTCCGTCACCACGTCTAAAGGTTCATACTTAGATGGGCCTATTACAAATGTTTAACCTGGCTCATATTTTGCTGTTTACTTCATAAATTTCCCTCATTTTCTACACCGTATATATCCTGGTTGTCTCGTACAATTGGGAATTTTGTCGTTTGTGTGCTTGCAGCTAATTATGCGTGTTATTATGATTTCAGCCATACCTTACAAGTGGATATGAATGTCTTTTGTGGTGGTTCCTGTGTAATTTATCTTGGCGTTATTTATATTTTTACCTCCAGCTGGTCACATTTTACGTTTTCAGTGTTTGTGCTCTGGTCAACATGTCTTTCGGTGCCCAGTGATTGAGACTCTAAGCGATCCTGTTCTTTTGGAACCCTTACGTCTTTTGGAAACGGACTACCTCTTTCTGAGAGGCTACACTGAGCAGGAATTGTGTTTGGAAAACCCAAGACGATTGTGTACTATACAGTTGTCATGTATTGCGCTATGTTCGTTGTCTATAAGTGATTTTGTGCACCCAGACGAACAAGATCTGAAATTCACGTTGTGTTCACCGTGCTTTGACATTAATGTCGTTGTGTTCACCGTGCATCTTGACATTAATTTCAGTTTTTTAACCAACGAATGCACTTTTTTATTTTCGTATTTCTGTAGGGTTAATTGGACAGAAATCCGAAAATACAAGTGCATTCGTTTGTTAAAAAACTGAAAATTAAGATCAGAAATGTGTGGAGCAGCCTTAAGTAAAGGGGTAAAAAAGATTGAAAATTAAAATTGTCCGACAATTTTTGGCGAAGCTGTCCCATGTGGAATCAAAAAAGAATTTGTTGTTGCATTTGTAGAATCCCACAAAGAGAGGCAACATGATATCCGTGTAAGGAGTTTCTGTTTACTTCACAGACAATGCCAAAACGTTGCATGAGTTGTCACGACACCTGTAACAAGTGGAAATAAGACAATCGTAACCGACGACTCCACTTCGGAGCTTGACTGTACTTCTCTCACTGCGCTAGGATGCAAGGTACAGGTATATCTGAGGCACTGTGTGATGCTGCGCGGTGTGGGGAGCAAGGGAGGAGGTTGTGGCGTCCCTGCCGTTCGAGATGTTGGATAAACAGGAGGTAGAAGGGGGCAGTAGCAGAGCGTGCAAGTGAGTGCTGTGCTACGGTACGTCGTGGCTGGCGACTTAGTCTACGCTCAAGGACGTACGGAGTACAAGGTTTGTGCGGTGCACTGTGTCTTGTTACGAAGTCTGGATTTGCTCGTCGGGTTCTTCAGAAAGGAAGTCGATCTGTGCCACAAGGTTGTAAGCGCGTGATTTTAAGTGACATTCGGGAATGATTCCCGAAAATGTTTGCGTGTATGACAGCGCCTTCAGAATCGTGATAACTCGGTGACGGTAAGTTCAGTTTATGTCTCGCTGTTCGTTTTAAACAGTTTAAACCACAGAGGTTACTGTATGTACCTTCTGCTTTAACATACAAGAACTCTGCATTTTGCGCACAGAGTATATTTATGATTGTACCAGTACCGCGATAGTTTCCCTAAAACGACATTAACCAGTTGGTCTTTGTAATAGAGACGCAGTGTGTTTACTGTAGGTAGGAGAGGTATTTCTTATTATTTTGACGAACGTAAGGCATCAAAGTGTCAACATGCGGTTGTTCCAATCCAAAATCCATGACATTTCGTAGGAGTGGCTGGAACAACGAAGCAGACGTGAAGAAGAAAAGTTTATTGTCAGGTCGACTGTGCAGTTTACTTACGACTGGGATGTGGAAAAGGTACAGAATGTCACCGGCGAGTTGGAAGACCAAGGAGGAGGATGTTAAAATTTATCATAAACAAATGCCGGTTGGATGTGACCGAATGTGTGGATTGGTTTCGCCTGGCTCCAGATAGGAGCCGGTGGTTGGCTGTTGTAGCACGGTAGTGGAATTTCGGGTCCCAAAAAGGGTGGGACATATATTGACAGGGTTACCGAAATAAATTTGTTTCTGAAAGAGACGGAATGTATCCTTCAGTGTAGTAACTAGGTTACGGGCTGAACGGCTGTGGGATGACGGCCTGGTTCCCGGCAGGGTCAAGAGATTTCTCTCTTGTCAGTCTGCAGACCATTTCTGTGACCCACCCAACCTCCTCTTGAATGGCTAGCGGGATCCCGAACAGCCGGGGCGTGAAGCCTGCTCACCTGCATCTAGTGCCCAGGTTATGAATGCATGGAGCTACAGATTCTCTTCCCCATGCTCTATGGCGTGGTGCTTATTTAAGCGCAGGGACACAATGTTTTTAATCCGTAGTTATTATTGCTGCTACTACTACTACTACCACCACCATCCAACGTCACCACCACGACAACTGTCGCCACCACAACCACTGCCGCCACCACCACCTCCAACCCTAACACCACTCCGCCATCGCCACATTTTAATTGCAGTTGAATTATATTATTCAGTTACAATACCGTACTAATATATTATATATATATATAATAAGTTCTTGAAGCCAGTAATTGAAAATATTTGAATGTTGAATTCCCATCTCCCTGACGTGAGAACACTGCGTTAGATGCGTTTTGGTGGAAGAAGTGAAGTGTATTTTGGGAATCATCGGAACCAAAAATACACTGCGTGAGCGAAATGCAGAGGTTTTTAATGTTAACGCAGGGATATATATAAGTGGTTACGATATATATATAGATATATATATATATATATATATATCGTAACCACTTTGCTTTAAGATTAGGTTTTTGACATGACGTAATTATCGTATTGCAGGCAATTGTTGTGGCTTATGTTACGGTGCTATCAGCAGTATCTCAGTTTCAGTTGGTAGCATTGTTAGTGAATAAGGTGAAAAGGATTTGGAAGGAAGAGGTAACGAAATTGATTTACGGGTTTCGTCATTTGCCTGGAGGGATTGCCGGTGTCGCCTTCAGAGATTCAAACCGATCGCCTTGCGAATAAAGTCTTAGAGTACAAACGATGGTATTCCGGGCTTTTAAATCGTGTAGCATAGTGGGTTCCGACGTTTCGGAGGAACGTGCTGCTTCCGTCTTCAGGTTGACTCCGTTTGGTTCAGCTGAATGCTGAGGTGGAGCTATACTGGTACCTCTCCTCCATGCTTCATGGCGTGGTACTTAATTAAGCACAGGGAAGCTTAGACATTTTAACCGTTATTATTATTGCTGCTACTACACTACAACTAACAACACACAACAACACTACTACTACTACTACATACTACTACTACTACTACTACTACTACTACTACTACTACTACTATACTACTACTCTACTACTATATCTGTACATGCAGCGCCCCTGACCCAAATTCAGCCACCCTGAAGATGGAAGCAGTGCGTTTGTCCGAAACATCCGACCAAACTTTTCATATTATACGGTGTGAAACCTCAGACGACCATCGTTTGAATAGCATTTGCAGTAGGAAACTTGAAGAAAACTTAGAGTCCCAGTGCGTTACCGCTGAGCTAATCTCGTTTTGTAGGCAGTTATATTTCATCACCATGCACAGTGATGAGCGGAATTCCCCACCTTTACCTGTTCTGATTTTCCCGCTCTCATGTGCAGTGTTCATCTTATGTGGATGGTTATAAGAATGGCATTTATATTCCTTCAGCCCCACTCTAAATGACCAGCTGTAATTAGTCCCGTGTTAAATGGGTACTACTGTAAATTAGCGGTACAAGAACCGTCTGTTTGCGTCTGAAATTCCTGGTAGTTTTGACGTGCGTGTAAACACGTGGAGCATATTTATATCGAGAATGTGTTGGAAGCCTTCAAGTAACGTAAACACCCTTATTACACTGTAAACAAAATCAAATTGGAAAACCAAGTTCACTTCCATGTAGGGGAAATGGTTAAATATTAGTGTACTTGCAGTCGATTCGTCTGACGGAAGTTACGTACAGATACGCCGAAAATGAGAGAGTTAGAAAAGTGTATGTTGTTGAGTCATGTAACAGTCGTAGCACCGGCTTGTCACCGCAGAGGCCGGGGTTCAGCCCCAGTATAAGCTGTGGGATATTATGATGGATGAAGTGGCAGTGGGGGAGGTGTGTCTCGGAGCATTGAAGTTGTCCACTGTCACTCCGGACTCTGTCTGACGCCACTGCTAAAAACTCGGTAGCCTAACAGCCGTTGAAAAGTGTTCCACCTGCCATAACTATCAAAATCTCTGCATTTTGACCACAAGGTCTATTTATATTTCGCATGGTTGTACAGTGTAGGTGGGGGCCGGGATAGCGTAGTCGGTATAGCGACTGCTACGGGCTGGACGGTCCGGGGATCGAATCCCAGTTGGGGCGGGATTTTCCGCACCCGTCCAGACCGGCCCTGGGGCCCACCCAGCCTTCTATACAATGGGTACCGGGTCATTCCCGGGGGTAAAGCGGCCGGGGCGTGGAGTTGACCACCCACCCTCATCTAGTGCCGAGGTTAAAGAAAGAGTAGAGCTATACCTCTACTCCCCCTCTGGGCCTTCATGGCCCGTTCTAGGGAGAACTTTACCTTACAGTGTAGGTACAGTCTTCATTTCCAAAATCGTGATTAACCAATTGGTCTATGTAATAGGGACGGAGTGTGTTCACCATAAGGTAGCAACTGAATTTTTAAATGGTTTGTGGATGAGATTTCGGCTTTAAAGGCGTAATTTGAAAACGTATCTCGCAACCCATACAACATTTCTGTAGGCCTAGGATCTTTGTATTTGTAAAAAAACCGGTGTAGCTCAGTATAGTGATCGACGTACCTCGGGATGCTGACGACCCTAGGGGCTGCACGTCTGGAGAATTTGGGTTCGATTCCTCGCGGTAGCAGGGATTTTTCTCCTCACAGCATTGAGACCAGCACTGGGTTGCATCCATCCTCCTGACCAGTGGGTACCGGTGGCTCTTTCCCCTTCAGTAAAACATTTGAATTATTAAACTGACTTTATTGCACTCTACTTCACAGTTTGAGAATGGGTGGAGCTGCATTGTAACGCCCCCATACGTCTACATGGCGTGGCGTTCAGAATTTGTCGATAAAGTACACTTATCTCACCCCATCTTTAGAACGGCCTGCAATGAACTACTGACTGCGTCGTTAAATAAACCATAAATGACGATACTGCTATAGGTGTGACGAATGGAAGCGTGTTACGTTTTAGTGAAGGTGGAAGATGGTTGATTCAGTGGTCAGGCTGTTTCGCCCTTGTGCACAGTTGCAAAATGTAGTTAACGCTATAAATTTTATGTAGTTACGTAAGCACCTACTGCATTAAACTAGCCGAAATACCCGTTTTTCACCCGAGTTATGGCTTATTTTAATATCACTGTCACAGTATGTAATAGTTGCCTGACCGTGCCACTGGACTAAATAGCTGTGTGATACACGTGTTTGAAGGGGAGAAGCGATTAAAGTGTATTAATTTAATTAAAATGGTGATGGAGATCGAAACGCATTCAGTGACCGAACCCAGTACTATGATTTTGTTACAGCATGTGAGTAGTTATATTTTACAAGCCTGAAGCTATAATGATTGTAAGGAATTAGGTGTTTACTGTGGCTGTCGCAAACAGCTTGACTCGTACCTGTGAAGGCTGTTCAA
Source organism: Reticulitermes speratus (assembly GCA_021186555.1). Lineage (NCBI taxonomy): Eukaryota > Metazoa > Arthropoda > Insecta > Blattodea > Rhinotermitidae > Reticulitermes > Reticulitermes speratus. The sequence continues at coordinate 2,065,228 of JAJKFL010000003.1, read as the reverse complement.
GACGTCCTCGCACGCAGTGTACAACCTCCTTCAAACTCATGTGACGGCCAAATGAAGATTGGCATGGTTTACTTTCAATAGACTGTCTGGCTGTTGTTGCTGTTTTTATTAAGTCCTAACGTGTTTTGTTGCAGAGTAAAACCAGGCAGTTGTTTTAAAAAAAAAAGCGTGCATCCACGATTAGTCAAAAATATTAACGGAACAGCGTGTTTGTATGGAATTATGTTACAAAACGGGGAAAACTGCGGAGCGAAAAACTTACGGCTTTTTTGAAGTGACATTCGGCGATGAGCCGATCAACAGCGTTTGAATGGTGCAGAGGTTTTAAAATTAGTCGAGAATTCTGGACAGACGGCCATCGTTCCGACGCACATCTGTGTCGCCAGCGGATGAAAAAATTAAACATCCAGTGCGTTGGTGCGTTTGGATCGACGATGAACAGTACTAGAAATTGCGGACGACGTAGGGATGTTCGTAGGATCGTGTTTCAAAATTTTGACTGAAAGTTCGGGCATGCGGCTTGTCTGCAAAATTCCATTCCACGACTTCACCCGGTTGAACGGAAAGAGAACCTACTGAAAATTTGACTGCCCCTTTGCAAAAAGCTGAAGCGAACGAGAACTTCATGCAGTGAATTATTAAGGGCGATGCGACTTGCGTCTACGGGTGCGATGTCGACAGAAACCGTTCTCACAGACGTGTCGAACGCGCCCCTCCGCAGGCAGTTTTCTCCCACCAGCATGGAAACACGCTCGCGTGATAAAAGGACCCCACGCTGCGTCTGTCCTATGGACCAGTAAGATTGACACAATTGGCAGCTTGTTTGAGAAATTCCTGCCCACTATGATGGTAAGCGAAGCGAGCAAGAGCTACTTACTGCGTGACGAGCTTCCGAACCCGGACGCAGCAGGACGCTGCACCTGGCTGGTCTCGTTGCAAGAGGCAACAATAATTTTGTCGAGAAGTGGCAAACGGCGCGGTTTTACTGAGTGTGTTAAGACCTGCGTTGCCGTATGTGTTGAGGTACTCAACAAGCTGAACATCCTCATAGTATCACATTGTCGGTTAAAAATCATATCTTTCTGTCTTCCGTAACGGATCTTCAAACGTCCTGCCGCTCAGCCACATCGACTTTTCGTAGCATGCGAGCGTGGAGTAGCTGAGGGTGGACTTGTCTTCTTTGCTCATCAGCGTGTGCTTGAACGACATGCCAGCAGTCACCCGCTCACCCGCCGCGTTGAGTTGACGCTCTGCGCCGATGACACGACTTACATAGCGACGTTCTGCCGGCCGACGTTGCGCGTCAGCTACCTGGGTACAAACCGAAACTGCTTCGAGCGCCGTTTACAGGACTGGAGGATTGCTGTTGGCATGTCGAAAATTACACCGGGGCTCTCCGTTAAAAAGACACCAACCCCAGTCACTGGATTGCGCCTGACTGCAGGTGTGGACATTTCCGCTGTCCGTTCTCAATGGCACCAGACCTTGCCGCTGTGCTCTTACTGGAGAGCCACCTTCTGCCACTCCCAATGGAAAGTCACTTTTCGTTCGATTTACATGTGTAATTTGGGGCCGGCTTTCTACTGGGCCACACAGGGAGCTGTAAGAGTCATTACCAGGCTTGTTGCGTCGCACCGTGGGTGGCTCGGTCATGTCATTTGTTCCAAACATTGGTAACTGCAGGTGATGATTTCTGTGGACTCTTCGTGGTGACTTCTCAACCGCCTCTGATTGGCCAAAAATGTCACTGGTACCACCACCTGGGGGCTTCAGGACCCTGAGATGGCCGAGTGAGCCCTTGAACTGGGCACCAAAGAGGTCGTGACAATGAACACCTGGTGGCTGTTTCACTGCCCTGCCGCTAGTGTTCGTCTCGCCAACACACACCGTACTGTGCTGCACAGGATATGACGGATTCGATCCCCGGACTGTCCAGCCAATAGCGAGTCGCTATACCGACTGCGCTATCCTGGCCCACACCGATGATCAAAACAGCTTCAGATACACATCCTTTCAATAGGAGTACTGGCTACAAAATTTTCTGACATAACATTTCTATGTATTCTAAAGATAGCTGAATATTATATATAGATATAAGTTGAACTCGGTGAACTACGTGGGATCACGGAGATACATACTTAAACTGTGTCAATGGGCGTATGTATTCGTAACAGAATTGTGATAATGGAAGTGTTGCTTTATTAGACTATTTAACAATGGAACGGGTGCTTCCATTTTTTTATAACTGTGATGAGCTTCTGTGGAACTTAGTGCTCAGATCATTTAAGTGTCGCCAAGGATTAGGGGATCTCTGTCTTCTCTTAGTAAAGGCAAACAGCTAAATCTGCAGTAGTTCTAATACAGGGACATTATTTTATCTGACAACTGGCATCACTATTCATTCAGACAGTTTTGCTTGATGACAGGCAGCGCACCGATCACCGTTTTTCCAGTTTGCCGTGAGTCGGGGCTCAAGCGTTTTATTTCATGGTATTGTAGTTAGTATGAAGTTTTTACTTGCTATACTCAGAGATGGTGCTGGACATGTCCTTCTTCGGCTCTCAGACACGTCACGTCTAAGAAACACGTTTTTCGTTTGCACGTCGACGTTTCATAAGTTAAGCGAGCCGCGCGTGACGCGACTAGCGACTTTTGTCAGATAAAACAATGTTCCTCTATATTGTAATTATACTGTGTGGGCAAAATGCTGAGTTATTTAATGTTCGAACGTGTGGTGCATATAGTTACCACTGTTATAAACAAGTAAAATCAATATCAGTTTCAACACAACTGTCTTTATTAGACAATAGAGTCCGTATGTTTGGTTAAGCGACATGTTTCGACCTAAATTAGGTCATCTTCAGGCTCTTACACTAAAAAGAACGCCTTGAGGAAGACAATATAAAATTATATAATAATGATTGTCTTTCGTGAAATTTTAAGTAGAGTGAATAAAATGTGAGAATGTAAACTGGAATAATATAAAATAAAATATGTCAAGACGAGGTATTACATTAATTATTTACAAATTACATTCCATTTTTTTTTGGTCCAAGGTTCATAAAACGTCGATATCAGTCCAAGTGTTTTCTCAAAAACCCATAACTTATTTTAACATTACGACGTCAAAATTTTCTTTTGTATATCATTCACGTGATTTAGAGTTTTAACTGGGATGACGAAACTATGCAACACACATAAAAGTTACCATTGTACTTTAAAGTGTAAAACAACTCTGTTGGATGCGAGGTTTGAGGTTCTCTCAGCGGTGTAGCTGAGGATTGAAGTCTCCTGGGATATAACGCTGTGTCGTTGGGTGCTGTTGAAGGTTAAGACACCTCGATCCTTCGAAACGTCGGAAACCGTTCACCCATTGATACAGCACCACGAAGAAGACTTGAATCATCAACAATATATTAGTATTTTATTCTAAGTTCACCGTGCATTTTTCACAAATCAATGTCTCACCAACTAAATGCACTTTATTTAAAAAAACCGATATTAGGTTTCTTTAAAACGTTTAAAAACCCCTACATATGTTTCGGCTTCTAGAAAGCCATCTTCAGGGGGGTCACACAACTACACTTGTTATTTATGTGATTTTTAAATAACAAGTGCAGTTGTGTGACACCCCCTGAAGATGGCTTTCTAGAAGCCGAAACATATGTAGGGGTTTTTAAACGTTTTAAAGAAACCTAATTTTGGTTTTTTAAATAAAGTGCATTTGGTTGGTGATCAGACATTGATTATATCAGTATAAACGCCCAGAATGTACGATTATTAACTGTCCTGTTTATGTTGGTAGGAGTTAAGAAACAGCAAGATTAAATAATTTGTATTTCGCAACATTTTCTCTGGAGCAGACTTCTTGATAAAGTGATGGACTGTCAGTTAAGATAACCGGAATTTTATGGAACCCTAAGTTTCAATCCTGTGTACTGTAGTGTGTACATTCAACAGATATCAAAAGATAGCATATCTCGTGTTTTTATAATCGCCGTTTATGACGAAATATGCATAATTAATCTGCGAAATGCCGTAGTGCCTCTGTGTGGCCTGATTAGTGCAGCTTTGATATTTGTGTGCCTGCTGTTGTAACCAGGAACTTTAAGAATACTGTTATCTGCTGACATGACGCTAGTGGGTCATGTGCCCTGGTGGCAGTGGACTCTGATACAGAAAGGCTATTTGTAGTATCTCATTGGATTTGGTGTACGAACGAAATTACTTCGGCTCTTGAGGCTGTTCATTTGCTTGAAGTGTGACGTTTGTCAAAAAAAATGGTTTAAAAATTCAGTTCCGACAACACAGGGAACACACGGCGTCTCTGTTACAAACACCAACCGATTATTGCTGTTTATTGTGAGTCGACGCGAATGTTCGAGCTGTGCTGCGCTGGATGCCGTTGCAGGTATAATGGATACTGTCTTGTTTAAACATGGATCGTGCACACTGTTCTTCACTTCCAGTAGGCAAACAGGGTGCACAAGTTTCGGGTCAGGTAGTAATGGACTGCCATCATCCACTTTCCATTCTCCAGCATTCAGTCGCCAGATTCATATAGATTCCATAGATTCGTTGTGGCTGCTCTGTGTGTGTAGTTAGGACTGTGGTTTGAAAATTTTGTCTAATTGTCCGTTATGAATTGATGTATCTAGTAATGTATTTCATGCGAACTATTTGAGTTCATGTATTTGCTCACCGTGGGACATATTTGGTAAGGCATGTCTATACTAGCATTAATAAAGCAGCAGGCGCGCCTGGGGTAACACCTCAGGGCAGCAGTACGAAATGTATACAATTACACATCTGACTAGGGGCCTGTAATTTGACGTGTTTGCTTTGTAGTTCCTCATTTTCATAACTGCAATAATTATTGTTGCTTTGATTTCAGCAATTTCTCTACAATTTAACATAATCTACACACATTATAGCATTGATACGTTGATTGATGGACTGAGGGTCGCTTAAAATGACTACTAGGACCTTTTTTCTTTTAACAGCTACTGTGATTTTGGCTCTTTACTGTCTTAGACATATCACATTTCCAGATGCACATTTCTCCACATCACTTGCCATAACAACAAACATTTGGGTAGAGGCATTGGGCAGCTCTTCCCCTCATTTTTTTCGCAACTCTGGGCGGATGCGAAAGCTTCAGAGTTTTGGATATTGTAAGTTCTTGGAAACGGTGCAAATTAACGTAGTGGACGTACATCTCGTGCTTCACATTTGGGGTGGACGGGGTTCAGTTCTCGGCTATGATGCCGTTTTCCTGACTTAAGTATTTTCGCGATTTATTCCGTTCAGTAAATAAATAAATAAATGGTTATAGGCCAACGTATTTTAAATTTCATGGCAGTAACATTTGATCGGTCTTAAATTCGAAGTGGAGACTGCTTACGAACGAAATTGGTAGTAACATTTCATTCTTCTTGGACTGCTTGACCCTGAAGAAGGAGGCGTTACGATCCTGCGAAACGTCTGGCACCACTCGCCCAACGATACAGTGTCACATCACAGAAGGCCAGAACCTTCAGCCTTTGCATATAGCCGCTTTGTGTGACGGGTGACTACGCACGCGAAAGAGTGATCTGCTGTGTAAGTGACCTGATTTAGGTAATGGTCTGTATTTTCGCTGCTACGAAATATTTCGCAGGACCTTGGACTTGGACGGATTCTTTGGAACGACCTAAGAAATGGAAAATGGAAACGAAAATTGGATCTTAGAATGGGAGAATTCTCTATAGGTCAAGGTCACTGAAAACTATTTCCAAGAGAACTGGCAAAGTATAGGTTAGATTTGGTCGTAGTGCAGGTTAGGTGGGCCAAGGGTGGCACTAGCATGCTAAACATTATGCCTTTTCAGTGGACAAGGGAATGAAAGTCATCGCTTAGGATATCAACAGTTGATATACTTTTTTTTTCTTACGTGAGAGAGTCATGTCAGCATTTAAGTGAGTAGTTGCTTAGGAAGACGATGTCATGCACTGCTGAGAGGTCGTTGGTGGGATATTATTGTTCTGAAAGCGCATGCCCAAACTTACGATAAACGTGATGGATGACTCATGAGAACAACCAGCATTTGTCTTCCCGTTCGCTATCAAGGAACATAAAGTTTAAAATATACAGAACTATAAAGGCTAATTCACTCATACAGTGCTGTGCCCCTGCCGTGCTCCGACCGTGTCGTGTTGCGCTAATTCACACATACAGTGCTGTGCCCTGCCGTGCTCCGACCGTGTCGTGTTGCGCTAATTCACACAACAGTGCTGTACCCCTGCCATGCTCTGACCGTGTCGTGTTGCGCTAATTCACACATACAGTGCTGTACCCTGCCGTGCTCCGACCGTGTCGTGTTGCGCTAATTCACACATACAGTGCTGTGCCCTGCCGTGCTCCGACCGTGTCGTGTTGCGCTAATTCACACATACAGTGCTGTGCCCTGCCGTGCTCCGACCGTGTCGTGTTGCGCTAATTCACACATACAGTGCTGTGCCCCTGCCATGCTCCGACCGTGTCGTGTTGCGCTAATTCACACATACAGTGCTGTGTCCTTGCCGTGCTCCGACCGTGTCGTGTTGCGCTAATTCACACATACCAGGCTGTGCCCCTGCCGTGCTCCGACCGTGTCGTGTTGCGCTAATTCACACATACCAGGCTGTACCCCTGCCGTGCTCCGACCGTGTCGTGTTGCGCTAATTCACACATACCAGGCTGTACCCCTGCCGTGCTCCGACCGTGTCGTGTTGCGCTAATTCACACATACTGTGCTGTGCCCCTGCCGTGCTCCGACCGTGTCGTGTTGCGCTAATTCACACATACAGTGCTGTGCCCTGCCGTGCTCCGACCGTGTCGTGTTGCGCTAATTCACACATACAGTGCTGTGCCCTGCCGTGCTCCGACCGTGTCGTGTTGCGCTAATTCACACATACAGTGCTGTGCCCCTGCCATGCTCCGACCGTGTCGTGTTGCGCTAATTCACACATACAGTGCTGTGCCCTTGCCGTGCTCCGACCGTGTCGTGTTGCGCTAATTCACAATACCAGGCTGTGCCCTGCCGTGCTCCGACCGTGTCGTGTTGCGCTAATTCACACATACTGTGCTGTACCCCTGCCGTGCTCCGACCGTGTCGTGTTGCGCTAATTCACACATACTGTGCTGTGCCCCTGCCGTGCTCCAACCGTGTCGTGTTTCGCTAATTCACACATACAGTGCTGTGCTCCTGCCGTGCTCCGACCGTGTCGTGTTGCGCTGATTCACACATACCAGGCTGTGCTCCTGCCGTGCTCCGACCGTGTCGCGCTAATTCACACATACAGTGCTGTGCTCCTGCCGTGCTCCGACCGTGTCGTGTTGCGCTAATTCACACATACAGTGCTGTGCCCCTGCCGTACTCCGACAGTGTCGTGTTGCACTAATTCACACATACTGTGCTGTGCCCCTGCCGTGCTCCGACCGTATCGTGTTGCGCTAATTCACACATACTGTGCTGTGCCCCTGCCGTGCTCCGACCGTGTCGTGTTGCGCTAATTCACACATATCAGGCTGTGCCCTGCCGTGCTCCGACAGTGCCGTGTCCTTAGTGAAAGTCCGCGTGGTAGCCGGGAAAATCCGAACTGCTAATCCATTGCGCATTGCCTTCGTGTTTATGTTAAAGTAGACCCTGAACATGTAGACAGTACGTTTCGCTTCCATCTCCGATAAATATTTAACAAGTTTTTGTCGAAATGAGTAAAGAAATGCCTGTATGTCTTCGTGTTAAATATCTTATTTTGTCTTCAGTATCAGATTATGACAATCCGTTCCGAGGTATTCGAGTTTTCTTATTTACACACATTCCTCATTTTAATCATCATAACTCACTCTCTTTCCTGAAAGTGATTCTGAAGAAACCGTATCTGCTCCTCGAAACACCATTTGGCTGCCAGGCTGCTGGTGGAATCCTTCCTATGTAATGATCTTCTGCAGTAAGAGCGGAACTTTGCCCATTACATCAGTAAGCTTTTGTATGGTGAACAAAATGTGGTGCGGCTTTTACTTACATTGTGCATGAATGTAGTCAGTTTATTAAACCAACTCCGCTGGAGATCTGTATATTTAATTGTTTATGTTAGTACAGATATCCTGTGGTTATTAGGCGACGTCCGTTTTGCATAGCAAAAATTATTATATTCACTCCTGTTACGTTGCTGTGCAGCTGTGTAGTGGTTAAATCGGTCTGCGGCGCCAACGGAACAGTGGTCAACAGAAATCTGTAGTCATAAGATGGTTGTAATAAGTAACGGTCTTATTTAAGTTCATTTTAGTCGGAAGGAGTCTGGCGATGCCAAATGCTCTCGCGAGTGAGGTGTGAAGCATGCAACAGACCGAGTATTGTGTTGCTTGATGGCGGTTGCAGATGTGAGGTAATTTTATTTGACACCGTTTCATTGTTTAATCTTGAGATAATGGACCTCTTATCATACCGCGGTGTTACTCAAGTGCCTAACGTTCCGTAGACTGGAGCTTTGTACTGTACTGGTATCTTACTGGCTTTAATAATATTACCATTTTTTATATTTAATGATTGGCTTACACTTTGTGCTAAGGAGCAAACTGCGTATGTAGGTTGTGAGATTTTGAAGACGGCTATTTCACCTTGTTGTCTGGAAACGTACGTACCAGCGTTTCGGAGGAACATACTGCCTCTTTCTTCAACGTTTTACCAAACTGCACGGTGTGGTGGTAACCAAGAAGAACAAAATAGGAATCTACCCTGCCGTGGGACCTCAAATCTTACATGTGTTATTAGCACTGTCAGGAATGTGCATTTTTTGGGTCAGTAGGTGACGTGAGAGTCGCTGTGGAAACAGGGTCGCCTCGCCTCACCTCGCAGGATCATTCAGGGCTCCTGTACTCTTCATCGTACCCTGGTATGGAGAAGTGTTCTGTCCACTTGCGAACCTGAAAAACGAAAAAGAGACCATGTGAAACATTGCTGTACGCCACCAACATGATTTTTTGGGGGTTGAGAAGGGCCCCGCAGCAGAAGCTACGGACACACCGCAGCCTTATGGTTTATTGTGCAACCCTGTGATGAAGATGAAGAGAAAGATGATTAGTTTCTTCGTTTTTCCATGTAATGGAGCACCAGTGGAATTAAATTGACAGGGGAAATCCGAAGTACTCGGGGAAAATCCTGTCCCAGTACCACTTTGTCCACCACAAATCCCACATGGACTGACCCGGGATCGAACCCGGGCCTCCGCGGTGAGAGGCCGGCGAATAACCGCCTGAGCCATAGCACGGCCAAACACGACCATTTAGGTTTCTCATTCCTTCTTTCCCCTACGTTTTCAGTTTGTGTATAAACCTGTAATTAGTCTGTGAGCAGAAGTTATGTTCCCTTTCCTTCAGATATTTGCATCTATAGTGTATTTCTAATCATATCCCTGAGCAAGGCAGCTGTTACAGAAGCTTTAGCATGTAGGAAGCCTGTATCATCCGGGAATTTAGAGTCCGCCCCCGCAGTTCAGGTCAGAGTGCCGACCAGGAGCTTCTAAGCAGACCATGCTTGGGAAGAGTATTACTAATGAACACGCTTTATTTAACAGAATGTTTCACATGCGCTGACCACTTACTGTCTGTGACTCACAGCACATGGCTGAGCTCCTATCTCACGTCCCAGCGCTGATAAGAGGAAGATCGTGTGTGCTGAGACTTACTAAGCAAGCCGGCATCACCTTAATCCTCGCTCGGGGACACGTGGTGGAGATACTGTGTTTATACTCCGGTAAAACTAGCAGGAACCATGCTTCTTCATAATTGTACCATTTACTGATATGTTTTGTGTTTTTACTAGATCAGATTATGGTAGTGCCGAAAGTTTCGCAGACTGCGATAATTGTTCGTAAACGATGCTGTAAACGACGGCAGTCGTCGCGAAATTATAGGTTTTGTTTCATTTCTTCTTTTTTGCTATCGACATTTGCCTGTCCTGTTTAGTTAGTCCCCAGCTGTATTTCGCAGTTTGTCGTTGCCTTTGGCGGTTTATCGGAGACCAAAGGACAGAGGTGCGGCCTGAGTACTTGCCATTTCTGTAGACCCAGGGGTGTCGAGTTTAGCGACTCGCATCTCGATGTCTCAACATTTGGAACCCTTAGTCATTCAAGGGACGAAAGTCATGGGCAAGGTTGTCTAATATTGACCGTCTTTTGTGCATGGAAAATTCAAGAAGCTACGGTTTATTTTAGAATGTAGTTGTTTGAATAAACGTATTCTTGGAAGTCATATTTTGATCACGCGTGAAGCATAAAGATCCTCTGCATATACCGGCCTCGATATTCATTTATTTTAAGGTACCGGCGACCCTCAAATGCAAAGTGATGTAAGTCATAATCTCTTCATTTATAGGATACAACTTTTCCTGTTAACGCAGTGTAATTATAATTGATCTACCTTGATATGCGCTGTGCTGTGAGGAGTAAATTAACAGCTATAACGTACACCATTTTGCCTGTTCGTAGATTTCAGAGTTGTGGTACCAAGCACGTGTCTAATTCTTAACATCACTTCGCCCTTTAGCGGCTGAAATAAACATGAGTTTGAGGTTTCACTGTGGGGAAGATTTGGAATATGGACTTACTGGTTGTGCTGCCGTGTGTTCTGTTCAGCGGATATGAATGTTTTGGAGAAACATGCTGCCTCCAGCTTCGAGGTACCCTGAAGACCAGTATCCTAATATCAAGAATGTCCATTAATTTAATTTTCATTTTTAGGACAAAGGAACACCAAAACTAAGTCGTTCCTCACAAATTTCAGTTTTGAAATCTTCGCTCTTCTGGGGTACTACGCGGCGTCTTGTGGTAATTGTAGGTAAACAATTACCACAAGACGCCGCGTAGTACCCCAGAAGAGCGCAGATTTCATCAACGTCGCGGCAGAAGCCTGAAATCAAGGAAATTTCAGTTTTGTTTAGGGAGAAACGGAATTTTTCGACTTTCGTTTAATCACGTTTGAACGATTACAGTTACAACGTTGAACTCGCTTTGAGTTAGCACATCGGCTGTGATAACATTGTAGGCCTATGTGGGCAATGAATGACAGCAGGTAGATAAGGCGACGTTTGCGGCAAAATCTCTGACTGCAGGAGAATGAGGCCGTTAAACCGTGTGCCGTTTTTCGTAATAGCTAGCGTAATGTTGTGAGGTCTGGCAATTCTTGGATTTGCGCCCAGTGGGCGGGGTGTGGGTGGACTCCGGTCGGGTTGCATTAAGTGGACGTGTGTGTCTTCCTAGACTGCCTAATTACGAGAGATGTGATTGACCGTAAACGCGAGATGCATGGGCGACGGACAAGTGGGGATTTCTGTATGGAAATAAAAACAAAAATACGACGTAATACCAGTGATTCAAGTTTCTTCGGGCAACCAGTCGAGTCAGGTCATGCACAGTTGACGTCCAACGCTTCGAAGATCTATATCATTCCATCAACAGGGAATGATGTAGAGGGCAGAATATGTTTGGGGTCATTACTTAATGATCTTTGTCCATCGTATCGTATTAAGAGTACAATAGAAGATTTAAACACTACATTTCGGGAACAGGATCGGTCTCCGTTCACGGGCTAAAAATTCTGCTATAACTTGCTCGGTTGTGTTTGGTGAGTAAAGCTATTCTGAAACTGTGGGCAACCTGTGTCTCTTAGAATAGTGCCGTATGTGTGCCTAATATCGATTAAAATGGGGATGCTGTAAAAGTTGCCAGTGGTTGTTGGGTCCCAGAATAGAGACAGAGACCTAAAATGGAGACAGACAAGAAAATCGAACCAAACCAAAATCCTAGCCTCCACATACCTAATTTTCATTGGTCGTGAAAGTGATTATTAGTACCATGACCTTTCTACTGCTAGCGCCATCTGTGATGCGAAGCTAGAACTACAAACGAAGTATGATGGAAAATAATGAACTTTCCAGATCCTTTCGGCATAACTTATTACTTGTTAAACTTCTTGTTAATCAGAGGTAGCTGAATTGGAGAAATTCCCAAACTGTGATGGTTGACCGGGTCCAAAAAACGCGCCATATGAGCCGATTCTTTATATTTCCTGTTATATATACATACGTCATCGAGGACCTACCCTCAAAGAGAGTGATGTACATGATGAGCGAAAGGTCGCTGTGCACCTGTGTAAGAATGGTGATGCAGTGTGCTGGTGGAAGTGGGAAGTCCCATACGTAAATCGCTTCACGTGGGATACGTAACCCTCTATATGCCCGTGAGGGTCACTTCCAACACTTCCTGTAACCGTAACTACTGTACATTCTCTATAACTTCCACTCTAACCAACATTCTACTTCTGACAGGTGCGCGGGGACTTATCGCTCACTCTGTATTTATCCACTACACAATGTAAGCAGCAGGTCTTCGAAACGGTGGGCTTTAAGCACGAACTTACTGGGCTGGTCACCCGGCAAAATTTTATCCCATCGCCACGAAAGTTTATAATTCTTATAAAAGGCACTTCAATTAGTATTGAACTGTCTTAAATAAGAGACTGAAGTGTCAGGGTCAGCGTGGAGGCGTAACTTTGATTTGCGAGCCGGCTTACAGCCCACTCTGTATTCGAAAGGCCACGTAAAAGGTGCGTTTCAATTATCACTAATGAAACTGAGATGAGCTGAACAATGTAAGACCTGAGAGTAGCAGACAATTCAAGAGAGAAAAAAAGAAGGAATACTTGAAAGATAAAATGAATGAGTGAAAAAAATTAGGAATAAGAATATTGAAATTTTTATAAAGACACTAATTAATTTAAGAAGGGTTGCCAGCGCGAAACTAATTTGGTGAAGGATGACAAGGGTGATCTGATTTTGTTGTTTATCAGTATTTTGATTAGGTGGATGAATCACTTCCCTCAACAGTTGAATGTGTATGGGGTGAATGATGTTGGGCAGACTGAAATACATACAGCTGAGAAACTGGGATCAGAACCTAGTGCCTTAGAGGCAGAGACTGCGATTGAAATTTGGAAAGATATGAATCACGAGGCATTGATCAAACTCCAGCAGAATCGGTCCAGTTGAGGATTTTAAAACAGTACATTCGCAGAATTATAAATTTTTTATTTCTATTTGGAATGAGGAAGAATTGTCTCAACTGTGGAAGGAGTCAACAACCGTATTTGTAAGATGGCAGATAAACCAGAGTATAGTGATTATCGAGGCCTATCACTCTTATCAACTAGATACGAATTTATTACAACATTATTCTGCGAGGGTTAACTATATATGTAGACGAAAATTATTCTGGATCATTAGTGTGACTTTCGAATTAACAGATTAACTAATAAATTCAGTCACGGAACTGAGTCAGTTCCCTGATGACGAGTTTAGAGATGGTCCTTGAAACATTGGTTTACTCGGCATTTAACCACATGACTAGCTTGCTAACCCGAGAGTATTTTAATTGAGACTAACTACTGATCATATATTCTGCATTCGTAAAATAGGCCTTACCTAAGGATAAATGGAAGCGCATTTTGGCAGCACGTCAGTAGTTATTGGTGGACTAGAAGACAGCTTACGATTCACTGAGGAGGGAGGTATTGTATCATATTCTCATTGAGCTGGTATCCCAGTGAAACTGGTTACAGACACTGCCCCCCCCCCCCCCCCCGACTTACGCACTTTCAAGCCACGCAATTTCCGACTTACGCAGTTTTAAAAATATAATAAAAATTGAATAATAGCATTTTTGAAACGAGCGCCGAATTTTTCTTTGAGGGAATGAAAGCAAAGTGAGACTAAGGTTGCGGAAGTATACTGCTGGGCGATAACAGGCGGCGGGACGGTCATGCTGCCGCCGATCAGGCTCCATTGTGTTGAAGTCTGGATTTCAACAGCACTCTCTTGTGTATACGAGGGCCGTACCGAAACTCACGATCATATTAATTTAGGAACCAAGGAAAGGTATGAATAAGAAAAAAGAAAACACATGCCAGTCACGTCTTTGCACTTCTGTACGAAATCCCTATGTCTACTGATGCGTTTTTGCACCGTTCTGGAAGTCTGAAAATCCCCGTGGGGTAGAACGCCTTTTCAGCAGTTCTTAAGCAACCACGTACGGCTCTCTCTGGATGCTCGTTGGTCGCATAGTGTTGGCCTTGCGTCTGATGCTTTACGAACCCGAACAGATTGTAGTCTGAGGGGACCAGGGCCGGACTGTAGGGTGGACGGGGACAAGGTGCCAGCCGTTCTTCTAGTCCAGGCCACGCAGAGACCAGCAATGTGGTGCCGAGCGTAGTCGTGTCACAGGGTGATCTGTTTCTTCCTTGGACGTTTGTCACGCAGTGCACGAAGAAGTTTCTGGAGCGTCTGAAGGTAAAGAGCAGCATTGATGGTTTTCCCCTTGTGGCAAAAAGTCCACCGATATGCATCCTTCAACATAACGAAAGAGTCGGGGAGTGTTTGGATGTTAGTAAAAATGTGTTTCAATTAAACCTATAATAAAATCCGTACAGGTAACATTTGTCTTATATATTTCCTGTTTAGAACTGTCTGAAACAATGAGATACTTTATCGCAGTTCCTTATAAACTTTGCTTTAAAATATGCCACTAGGAATGTCCAAGCGAACCAGAGGGGTTGAAATTGAATGGGACACATCAGCTTCTGCTCTGTGCTGATTATATTAATTTACTGGGCGAAAACGTACATACTACAAAGAAAAACAGCTGTGTGAGGCACTGGTAAGGAGATTGGTCTAGCAGTAAATGCTGAGAAAACTCTGTATATATTTTAAGTCTCGTGAACAGAATGCAGGAGAAAAATCAAAACATGAAGATAGGTACGAAATCGTGTGAAAGTTGGGCAGAGTTCAAGTATGTGTGAACAACTCTAAGAAATTAAATTGTATGTTTGAAGAAATTAGGAAAATATTAAATTTGGGGAATGTGTGCTACCATTCGGTCCAGAATCTCTTGTCTTCCGGTCTGCTGTCCGTAAATATGAAGATTAAATATACATAACTATAATTTTACCTGTGAAATGCGTGTGAAACTAGGTCTCATATTACGGAAAGGTGAGGTTGATGAGGAAGTTATTTGGGCCCAAGAGGGAAGACGTAACTGGAGATTTTAGAAAAATTCCAAAGATTCCGCTTGACAGACAGGCGCAGATGGGAGGCTAATGTTAAAATGGTTGTTAAAGAGATACAATAAAAGAACGTGGACTGGATTTATCTGGCTCACGTAAGGCACAAGTGGCGGGTGTTGTAAACAAGGGTATGAACATCCAGGTTCTATAAAATGCGGCGAAATTCTTGTCTACTTGTAGCTTCTTCGTTTTACTGAGATGTTGAGTGTACTATGATGTAACTTAGGAGTAAAGCTTTGGCCTTGACAGCGCGGGTGGCTTCTCTTATCTGCGGGCTAAGCTCACAGAGAATACATACATATAGATCCTGTTGAAAACATGCCACTTTACACCGGTCGCCATTTGTTAGGTGTTCAGTTAAGATTGGATCAAATTAATGCGCAGCTGTAATCCGATAGAACAGAACAGAAACTTCTGTCTCGCATAATAGGATTAACTCGCCCTCACAAGACACGACTGCACTTCAGTGCGCATTGTTTTTAGCTGGGATACATCTGTTACTGGTCATAAGCATCTAACGGTCTGACTACACTCCGCGAAACGACTACACTAGCCGGAGTCGTACCCTGAGTAACCAGCAGTAGTCGTGTTATATTACATGACGTGTGTTTTACATCAGACAACTTAGCTTCTGTAGTTCCCCGCCGTTTGTAGAGCCCGAATGTCCACAAGAAGCCGTCATAGGACACGTGCGTCGAGAAGTTTTCTTTACGATGTGTGTTTTGTTAATAAGGAAACGACAGGTCTGATTAATCACTGACTGCCATTCATGCGTTTTAAAATGAAATATGAACGTCACAAAGATACGCCCTGTGTCGAAGTGCGTTCCTATCTAATACAGAGATAATTAAGCAGTTCAAGATTCTTGTACCGTATCTGATTGACATGCACAGTGAGAGTCTGTATAAACACCGAACTCCTTGGGTCAGGGACATAAATACGTGCTTGTACACAGTATTCCATGAGGACGCATGGGTTAGTGGACGTAAAGCTCTACGCATTCGTAATCTCGACACAAAGTAGAGATTAGTGGTAAACTTTACTTTCCGGCAAGTTTGTACCATCGACGAAAGAGCTCTGGTACCTACAGTATGGGAGTCCATGTAGACCCTGTTCTGTCTGACCCCTGATCGCCCAACCTGACGCCACTGTTGTGCTGACTGAGGTATCCTGTTCTTAGAGAGCGCAAACATACCAAAGTGTGAAGCAGCTGTCACTAATGCCACTTTTAAATATAGTTACTAAAAAGCATGTCGACACGTGACAGATGAAACACGTGAAACGTGATATCTAGCGCAACGGCAAGTTGCCATCTGACCCACTTGTTTATCAAAAGAGGCGATAGCCTTCGTTTCTGCGCGAAATCCACAAAAATGCTACTAATTGCCCGTATTTCTTCTTGCTGAGGAACCTGGTGTGCAGCGATGTCGGGCTAAAGTGTCACAAGACCGTTAAATGTGAACTGTAATCTATAACCTGTGATCCGCAGGGTCCAACGTTTAGTGAGGCGTTTTCGGGGTTTCACGTGGTTTTATTTTTCTCATGGCGTTGTATGGAACTGTATTAAATCCGAAAGCTGATTCTGTCCGTATGTAATGATTTAACTCTTCAACACTTCGCACGCAAAGTATGAATGTCGTGCGTCTTCTTAGAAACCCCTTGAAAAACCAACACAAAACTTAAAAGGTAAAGAAATCCCATTACAAGCCCTGGACAGACCCTTAGGGCTCCAGGAGGTTGAGGCTCTCAGGTTTTTAGACAATCGGCACGTGAAGGTGGCAAGGTTGTCAGCCCTACGCACCGGCCGCCTTTACCCCCCAGGAAAGATTCCTGGTACTCATTTCTGTTGGAGGCTGAGTCGACCCCAGGGCCATAGTGCGACTGAAACGATTATGTCAGTGAAAAATACAAAACTTGGTTTCCTCCATGTTGTAACGCAAGCGTACCATTAAGCATAGGCGTAACTTGAGGGGGGTAAGGGGGGGGGCAAATGCCCCTCCAATATTTTTTCTACCTAAGAATAATTTTTATGGCTACTGAGTTGAAGAGGGACAAATAAAAAATTGTGTTGAGCGTGGGAGAAAGTGTTGTATTTATATTAAGGACCGTTTCAAACCAATCTCCCCCCTTGTAATTTGACTCCTTCGTAAATTAAAGTTCCTTTCCCGTTGTTTTTCCTGAGTAGTTTTGAATCGAGTGCGCTATCTAGGAAAAGCTTGAGGTCTGTGGGTTGGACAGCTGCGGTTTGATGCACAGCAATTTTTTGAGATAAATAAGTGAGTTGCTAGGTTGCCGTGTGTATATTTCGTAACTTGTTTATGTCTCTATACATTTCTAGGATTTTAACACCGGTGATTCATCTTCATAAGCTACATAGCATCCAATGAGATGGGATGCTGAGTAGTTTTAGAATGTGGTAGGAAGTGGCTGTAGCCTATTTGAATCTATTTTTCCTGCGAATAATTCAAACGTATTTACATAAGACTGGATGTAGTAATGAAGCGAACAATTTCTTTCAGAATCTTAGTAATGAATTCACCAAATATTATTTCGCCTGTGGTTATGAGATCAAGATGAATGATACGGGCGTGCTGTGCGTGATGGATGGCATATGCATGTAGGGATTTGGGGGATCTTGAAGTAATACAGTGTAGGGGGTATGGATTGGATTAATTTGGCTAAGTTTAGGGCTCAGAGGCTGTCTCTTGTGAACACGGTAATAATTGGGCTCCATTAAAGTTGACGATTTCTCTTGCCTAGCTAGGTGACTGTTAGCTTCTCAAGTGATTCATCTATAGCTACAGCAACATAACTTAGCCGTGTTACGTGATTAGGCAGTGTCGCGTGACACGCCTTGAGCAGGTCCAGCTACAGAGACTGTCCGCGATGAGGTCAGCAAACTCAGAAACTGTGACGTCACAACCGTCTTGCCAACATCACTATGTGAAATCTTTAAAGACTGCTTCGTGTGCCAAAAACTGTTTGTTTTATTTGCTTTGATAAATGGCCAGCTCCCGAGGCTTTAGAGACGGTGCACCGTGTTGGTCAGTGCCCCATATTGCGTTACCTTCTGTTACGTACATTTGTATGCAGAGTGTCAACTGCTGATCCAGCGATATTTCCGGTTAACTTGTTCGTGTAAAGCATAAAAAAAGAACAAGAACGGAGGGTTTGTATGTGGGCTTGTGGATCATGACACCGTTTGGTCTGGTATGTGTTGCCACACTGCCACCTCGCACCTCGCAACGTGGATATCGCCTATGGAAGGTCTCTAAGTCTCTTAGCCATTCGCTTTTAGCAGACCACGACCGCCCGTTTCCAAATCATTGCCCATTCACCACTGATGTTCGTCTTTGTCAGTATGTAGTGAACACCGTCATTAAATGATCCAAAGGTTAATAATTACAATGTTATTGGCATAAAAAATAATTTATTTATGCCACCGGCACAACTAATTTATTGTGTTATGTAAATATGTGGCTACATGTTTCAGCCAATTACAAGGTCACAGTGTGTATTAATAAATTTAAAAATTGTTTAAAAGATCTTAAAAGTTGTGGAAACCATTAAGACGGACTCATTCTTACCGAAACTAAAACTTGCAGTTGTAATTTTGATTTTATGTGTTCCAGTGGCCCGAGGATGACCCTGTAATTGGTCGAAACATGTAGCCACTTATTTAATATAATATAATATGTATGAGTAGTTGTGTTGATGGCATAAATAAACCATTTTATAACTTGTGCGACACAACGGGATGTTTAAGATAACAAATCTTATCGGATTAGTCACTAGGCTGTGGGCTAGACGACAGAATTTTCTCGTCTCTAAAACGACCAGACTGACTCCAGGGCCCTACCATCCTGTTTTATGTGTACCGGGAGTTCATTCCCCGCGAGTGAAGCAGTCAGGTTTTGACGCTGACCACCCACGTTCATCTAGTGCTTAGGTTAAGAATGCGTGGAGCTAAACCTCCATTTTTCTATATATGTTTATGGCGTGCACAGGCTTAACTTTACCTTTATTTTCATTACATCTTTTAACCTTTATTTGGTATGTTTTCAATGTACTCTCTCTTCGTGTGTGTAATATTTACCATTTCTATTGAACCCTTTTCAGCCGTTTAGTGCATCTAAGTGATACTGAAAAATCCAGTTACCACCTCACAGATAAACTGCGTGAGGAGACGAGCTATTTAGTGTTGTTTACGGAAATAATAGTTATTTATTGCGAGCATCTGACGTAACACATGGCCTACAGTGTGTGAGCGAGTTGTAGAGTTCAGTAGTAATAAAATTTGCTTGATATGGTAACCACTGTGCCTAGTTATTACAAAGCATGGATTGTCTTCGAAGCATTAGAGCACGATATTGGATGTCTGTCGTCATCACAATGTCCAACTCGGTTCCTGTGCCACCAGACCCACACTGCGATGTTAATGTTAGTACCTCTCTCTGCACCGCGTGTGAACGCACCTGGAGGTCGAACGGATCCGGAGAGTATTCTTGGAAAAAAATTCTTTGCATGTGTTCAGTTATTTTTTCAACGCTTATTCTTAGAATTGTAAGAGATCTTCTGTTAAGTTTCCGGAAGTAATATAATGAATGCGTTATGCTGATAGAGAAGGTTGTCGTATCTTGGTGGCAATTAATTGCATATTAACTTAATGTTAGGCACCGGTCTGCCATGATATGACTAGCGCTTTGAATACGTCTTTGAAATACGTCGTAACTGCGGAGTACTGCTTCCTTGAAATCCAAAGAGTGTGCACTTTGTTTGCACGGCGTATTTATGTATGTCCAATGAATGTCACTGTAAGCTGCGATTACTCATTGGTATCTCCCCAGACAGAATCTTTGTCAAGGATGCTCGGTGTATTCTGTGCAGGAAGAACTGATATTCAAAATTGTTATTGGGTTAACTTAACGCGTCTGTTTCTCTCAGCAAAGTAAGCAGTGTCCATATGACCCAATTCCTGTACCGGTAGTGATTTTTAAAACAAAAAACACTCTGTGGCCCCAAACAGGGCTACCATTCAAACGCGAAGAATCACACGTGGGGCAGTTTTTTGTGTCGTTTATTCAGCGACGCTGTCAGTAACTCTTACACAGCGTCAAATGGAGGCTGATTGGTGAATGATGAATAAGAAAGTATTGAGAAGGAAGAGGTACTGAAGAAAACAACGAAAAAACCCTAGGATAGCCGTTGACCGGACTGAGATTTGAAGCAGGCATCTCCCTAGTACATGTGTTACAGCTAAAACATCCAGTTTGGTCAGATATTGTTGATAGATCTGTTTGTAGGTGTAACTAGTTACCCACTGGACAGCAAGATTTTGGTAATCAATTTTTATCAGAGCCGTTTGACTTCTATTTCAAAATATAGTTAATATTATACATATTCCGTGCCGTTGTTTTGCATGTAGGTTTTTATTATTATTACCAACTACTGCACAGTAATTCTATATATACTCCTACATGTTTCGGCTAACCTTCGTAGCCATCATCAGGGAGTCATTTTCATAGACGTGAGCAGCTTACAGTGTATCATTGAATGGTAGTGTGTACATTTGCTATTCACAGCCGTAGTCAGTATACAGTATCAGCGATCTCATAAAGTTAAAATCATGTATGTTAATATAATATAATATATATAAAAGCCTGTCTTCAAACATTTGTCTTGCAAATCACTTTGTGTTTTGTAGGGTGGAACCCCCTCCCCCCCCCCCCCCGGCTGTGGTACCCGATGTTTGTTTCATGAAATTGTATGCTGATACTGTATACTGACTGCGGCTGTAAATAGTAGCCCTAGATGTACACACTGCCATTCAATGACACACTGTAAGCTGCTCACGTCTATGAAAATGACTCCCTGATGATGGCTACGAAGGTTAGCGGAAACATGTAGCAGTATATATAGAATTACTGTGCAGTAGTTGGTAATAATAATAATAAAAACCCATTTCAAAAGTTTGCGGCTTGGACGAGGCGTGTGCTCTTGTGCAGTGAGTGCCTGCTTATGGTTGTGCAGTGAGGTGCCTGCTTATGGTTGTGCAGTGAGTGCCTGTTATGGTTGTGCAGCGAGTGCCTGCTATGGTTGTGCAGTGAGTACCTGTTATGGTTGTGCAGAGTGCCTGTATGGTGTGCAGTGATCCTGTTATGGTTGTGCAGTGAGTACCTGTCTTGGTTGTGCAGTGAGTACCTGTTATGGTTGTGCATGAGTGCAGGTTGTGCAGTGAGTGCCTGTTATGGTTGTGCAGTGAGTGCCTGCATGGTTGCAGTGAGTGCCTGTATGGTTTGCAGTGAGTGCCTGTTATGGTTGTGCAGTGTAGTGCCTGTTATGGTTGTGCAGTGAGTGCCGTTATGGTTGTGCAGTGAGTGCCTGTCATGTATTGTGCAGTGAGTGCCTGCTTATTTGCAGTGAGTGCCTGTATGTTTGCAGTGTCCTGTTATGGTTGTGCAGTGAGTGCCTGTTATGGTTGTGCAGTGAGTGCCTGTATGGTTGTGCAGTGAGTGCCTGTTATGTTGTGCAGTGAGTGCCTGTATTGTTGTGCAGTGAGTGCCTGTTATGGTTGTGCAGTGAGTGCCGTATGTTGTCATGAGTGCCTTTGTTGTGCAGTGAGTGCCTGTTTGTTGTGCAGTGAGTGCCTGTTATGGTTGTGCAGTGAGTAGCCTGTCATGGTTGTGCAGTGAGTGCCTGTTATGGTTGTGCAGTGAGTGCCTTATGTTGTCAGGAGTGCCGTATTGTGCAGTGAGTGCCGTTCATGTTGTGCAGTGAGTGCCTGTTATGGGTTGTGCAGTGAGTGCCTGTTATGGTTGTGCAGTGAGTCCTGCTATGGTTGTGCAGTGAGTACCTGTTATGGTTGTGCAGTGAGTGCTGTTATGGTTGTGCAGTGAGTGCCTGTATGGTTGTGCAGTGAGTGCCTGTCATGGTTGTGCAGTGAGTGCCTGTCTATGGTTGTGCAGTGAGTGCCGTCATGGTTGTGCAGTGAGTGCCTGTATGGTTGTGCAGTGAGTACCTGTATGGTTGTGCAGTGAGTCCTGTATGGTTGTGCAGTGAGTGCCTGTCATGGTTGTGCAGTGAGTACCTTTCTATGGTTGTGCAGTGAGTGCCTGCTATGGTTGTGCAGTGAGTCCTGTTGGTGTGCAGTGAGTTGTTGTTGTGCAGTGAGTCCTGTTATGGTTGTGCAGTGAGTCCTGTTATGGTTGTGCAGTGAGTCCTGTTATGGTTGTGCAGTGAGTGCCTTATGGTTGTGCAGTGAGTCCTGTTATGGTTGTGCAGTGAGTGCCTGTTATGGTTGTGCAGTGAGTGCCTGTTATGGTTGTGCAGTGAGTGCCTGTTATGGTTGTGCAGTGAGTGCCTGTTATGGTTGTGCAGTGAGTGCCTGTTATGGTTGTGCAGTGAGTCCTGTTATGGTTGTGCAGTGAGTGCCTGTTATGGTTGTGCAGTGAGTGCCTGTTATGGTTGTGCAGTGATGTCTGTTATGGTTGTGCAGTGAGTGCCTGTTATGGTTGTGCAGTGAGTGCCTGTTATGGTTGTGCAGTGAGTGCCTGTTATGGTTGTGCAGTGAGTGCCTGTTATGGTTGTGCAGTGAGTGCCTGTTTGGTTGTGCAGTGAGTGCTGTATGGTTTGCCTAGTGAGGCCTGTTATGTTGTGCAGTGAGTGCCTGTTATGGTTGTGCAGTGAGCTGCCTTATGGTTGTGCAGTGAGTGCCTGTTATGGTTGTGCAGTGAGTGCCTGTTTATGGTTGTGCGAGTGCCGTTGAGTGCAGTATGCCTGTTATGGTTGTGCAGTGAGTAGTGCCTGTTAATCGTGTTGTGCAGTGAGTGCCTGTTATGGTTGTGCAGTGAGTGCCTGTTATGGTTGCTAGTTGCACCGTAGTGTCTGTGCCTTTATGGTTTGCAGCGAGGCCTGCTTATGGTTGTGCAGTGAGTGACTGTTATGGTGTGCAAGTGAGTGCGCGTCGGGTGCATGGCGAGTTTAGTGAGATGTTTCCAGCTATTTGAGCCTGTATGTTACTGTCAACGGCGTAGCGATGATTCGGTATGGCGTAAAAGTTTGTTGGTAACCATCGTGCTCACTATTGACGTAGCGTGTTAGTATTCAGAAGGATTATCCTAAACAGAGCGCAGCTGTTGATTGTCAGGTTCGTGCCGTTATGAAAAGCATCGAAACGAATTTGTAACGCACACAGGACGCGTTTCGGAGTGAAAAGCTAATATTATTCTGTTACTAACACCTCCCTTCACGCAGAGTAATGTTTTAAAGAAACTGATAACCACTTGGTTATCCAACAAATGGAAACCGAAGTTTCATTACTTTGTGCACACGGGTTAACCACTGGAACGTATCTTGATCTACCTCAGTCCAGTCCACGTCCAATAGCCTATTACTTTTTAGTATCATATTCTCGTCTACGGCTACATATTTGAAGTGGCTTTTCTCATCTCCCCCTTGCGTGCTGTATGACCCACCCAACTACTTCTCCTCCTTCACGTGATGAATTATGTTTTGTGAGGACCCGTTTTATTTTTGGGGGGATTCTTCATTTCAATTTTGGTTCTTATGTACTTTTACGTTGAGTTGTTCGCTAATTCTGTCCTCAGTATGAAATTACCTGCAACTTCTCTGAGTACAATTACACTTGTTTTTACTGTACGCGGTGGACAGGAGATGTTTAGAAGGAAGTCTGCGAATGAGCTGTCGGCTGGGCTCGCGGATTTTTGCCACGGTGGCTTGTCGACTTTTGTTTTGTAAGAAACCCACAGAGTTGGAAGGTAAATAAACTTCTGCAATATTTATCCTCATCTATCCTTCAATTTTCGACCTCTCAGTGTAGACACGTGGAAATAGCTTGCGTCCTGTAGCGTGGCGTTGACAGTCAACCCCCATCTAGAGCTGAGGTTAAAGTAAGAGTAGAGCTATATTTCTACTCCCCTCTGGGGCCTTCATGACCTGTTCTAGGGGGAACTTTTACCTGTAGTCTCGCATGTTTATACATTGCACGCTGATACTGTCTCACCATACTTTCGTCTGTCGATCCTACCAGTGCTTCCGTCTCTGGCCCACTTTGTTGTTTCGTTGCTGGCAGCGGTTTAATTCACAAAACATGCAATTGCTGCTCTTAGGTGGCAGGTATTAGAAAATGATTTTTCTTGTGTACTAATTATCAGTCAGCAGGTATCTGTTCATTCGTAGAATAGATAAGCAGTCGAATTAATTTAATAAAGTTTATGTTTGGAAAAGGCTGGGCGAAAAAAGGGGGTACCGGGGTTCTTTCTGCGGGGGGGAGGGGGGGTGCAGCGGCTGGGGCATGAAATTGACCACTTACTTCCATCCGGTGCCGAGTTTAAGAATGAGTTGAGCCATATATATATATATATATATACGTCTGCTCTCCCTTCATGGCGTGGAAAGGAACAACTTTACCGTTTTTTAAGAAGTGCCGTTATTAGATGGCATGAACTTTGACAGTTGATTCAGGTAGATCAACAGTGTTTTATGCCTAATGTGTAAGCAAAAAGCATGCGGAGGACAACTGTCGTGTTAGATATCTGGTTATGGGCATCTATTTTAAATTTAACAATCTTCATTTGTCCCTGGAGCTAACAGTTTTGTAATTCATTTCTTTGTATGGGGTAAATTTTGTTACGTTTAGGCTAAGAGTCCAGACCGGCTCTAGGGCCCACCCATTCTCATATTTTCTGGAGGTAAATCGGCCGGAGCATGAGGTTGACTACTCGTCTCCATATAGTGCCGAGGTTAAGAATGAGTGGACCGCTACCTCCATTCCGCCTATATGCCTCATGGCGTGTGCAGGGACAACTTCACTTGTAGTTCACTTGAAGACTGTCTTCATGTCTCCTTCCGTTCTCTTCAAGGCTGCACATCTCACTGCGCCAAACTACTTCCGCCTGTCTGAATAACAATTAAATCATCTTCTGATGGTGGGTAAAGTTGGGTCAGTTGCGTTATATTGCACTGGTGCGTATCAGCTTTATTTTCTAGAATTCACTGACATTTGTGTGTCCTTTTGAAGGTTCAAGCCTGAACTGAATGGACATTGTTTTCATAAATTGGTGTTAATTTAGCTTAAGGCAGCAGAGGTGTAAAACTGTTCGCTGTAAGAAGACGGCAGCGAGACAGACCGTAGCTGGAGATCCGAACATCGAAATTTTGATTGCGTCTTTGGCGGGCGATCACAGATTGCCAAATGTCCGACATTTTTATGATTGTAAGGTTTCAGGGTTTTGAACAATTTCAAGACGGCGTTTGTTTTGAATAACGCCACTTGCCACTTCGAAACCTAAAATCCCTTAAGTAATATTGAAACATTTGGTTCCTGTCTCACGAAAAACACACTGCACCTCGCTTACAAAGACCAGTCTGTGAATTCTTTGTAGGGAAATAATCGTTCATTGTGGTAATCTTACGAAATACACAAATACACGACGTGCGCAATAATAAAGATTTTTGCGTATTAAAACCAGCTGTGCGTAACGCGAAAGACAGAAGACTTATCGTGTTATGTGAGTGAAGCAATGCGAGGTCATAAGTGCCCGTGTGTTAAAATAACTTCTTCACGGCGAGAGGGACGGTCATGTGGCAGTGGCACTGGTACTTTGAGGCTCGGCATCGAGTCCTGATTGAGTTTCTGGCAAGACTGTGATGCCCTTTGAAGGCCGAAGTTCGTGTAGCAAGTATGTACTTAAAAATTCAATTTCTCCCTCATTGTAGTCACACTGCCTGTTCATTGCAAACTTCAAGCGGTTAATTGTGTTTAGGGAAGTAATCGCTGTTCATTGTGAGAATCATACGAAACAAATAACATGTTTTAGGCAAAGTTTTGAATAATAAGACAGTGGTGCAAATACTAACCACTTTGGTTTGGAGGGTTAGCTAACACCATGGATCATATTCCTCGTGAAAATCCCGTAATCGCTCAGTTGATGAAGAAATTCCTTGCCTTTTATGAAACCAGAAATTTTATTTCCGCGTTTACAAGAATCCAAAAGTAGACCTTGTTCTGAGCCATTTGAATCTACGCAATTCACACGCACACCGCGTAAGGTCTATTTCCTTTACATTTTAATATTCTATCGTCAAGGCTTACGTCACGCAGGTGGTCTCTTTCCATCAGGTTTCCTGACCAGAGCTTTGTGTGCAATTCTCACATATATTCCATGCATTCTACATGTCTCACATACCTCATCCTTGTTTGATCGCTCGAATATTTTTCGGTGAAGATTACTTAAGCCCCTCACTGTACAATATTCTCCATCCTGCTGTTTGGCCCTAATATTCCCCTCTGCACGCGCTTCTGACACATCCACATTCTGTGTTGTTTTGTTACAGATATTCCAGGTTCTAAATCCATACAAAACAACAGGTAAAATTACAGTTTTTGAGCCTGTAATGTAGTCTTTAGATATTTCAGTGGCAGTGCGGAAGATAACGGATTCTGAAATAATGGTAGCAAACATTCGCTGAATTCATTTTGCTGTTGGAACTTCTTCGTGAAAGCAGTTTAGTGATATAAGTGTCGTTACCAAATAATTTAACTTTGCCAAACTTTCACTTAGTAGAGAGTTATATAAGGCACGTTGCACGTTTTGCTAAGCACGGATTTGTAGCATATCGTGTATGGCTTTTGGAAGTCAGCTGCACTATTTGGCCATATGTCTGATGACTCTTGAATGGCCATGACCTCGTGACCTTCCAGGGTACATATCTTGACAATGATTCTTTTTCCAGCCAGACCATCAGGAGTGATATTCTTCCCGACATATCAGGATGTTGAAAATTACAGATAGTGACATCATCAACTGTTTTTTCTTTGACAGTAATACAGTGTTGGACGCTGAAATGAATGGACATCCATTATGTAACCATTCGACCTGATTTCGCCGGCAGTGTCAAATGACGTTGCGTACTGCGCTGCGGCAAGTTCACGTCTGAACTGGATACTGTGCGTTACGTATGTAGGAGGACACCTCTGAAATATTAATGACGCCATGGCTCCTTTGTCTCATCTCTGTGCAGCACAATGGTAACTGCATGTACCACGTGCTGAAACGTTATAAATTTTGCATTTTCCAAGCAAATCGGAATGTGGTTGCTGTATTCTCACAGTGAACGGCGATTATTTGAACAAACCGCATATAATGATCGGTCTTTGTAATATTATATGTGGGCCGTGCTATGGCTCAGGCGGTTAGTCGCCGGCCTCCCACTGCGGAGGCACGGGTTCGATTCCGGGGTCAGTCCATGTGGGATTTGTGGTGGACAAAGTGGCACTGGGACAGGTTTTTTTTCTCCGAGTACTTGGGGTTTCCCCTGTCAATTTAATTCCACCGTTGCTCCATTACTTGTAAAGATGAAAGAAACTGATCATTATTCATCTTCATCACAAGAAGCCTTAAGGCTGCGGTGCGTCCGTAACATCTGCTGCGGGGCCCTTCACCCCCCCCCCCCCCAAAAACTATGTGTTAATAGAGACGTAGAAACTCGTGTAATGAATTAATGTAAACCTACGAGATATGGATATCTGTTTTGTGGTAAACGTAACTGCGCTGATATTGACATGAAAGTTCCAAAGGTTTGCAGACGTAATGTCACTTCTTAATGTCCATATCGCAACACACGTACAAAAATGTGTTCGTACGCTGCCCGCGATTTAAACCTTCTAAGAAGACAACTCATGATGGTTCTCATCCTTTGAAATTTACCTGACCAAGGGGAGGTCTTGACAAGCAGAAGCCGTGCGTCTGGTAGTGAGACACAGAAGGTCCTGTGACTTAGGATTTCGTGGTCAACGGGTGCGAAATGTAAGGTAAAGTGGCTATAACTGTGTGAGACAGAAAGTTTACACATAGGTGGATAAGTGTTGTTGGTGATGGGTGTCTGTAACGGTCATTGGTGTTACCATACGTTGAGGTTAAAGTAGAGGCAGGTCGGCGTATCCGAGACAGCTGAAGAATGAATACTGATGAAGCTGCATCATAAGTAAGCATGGGGAAGTGGAAGAAGCGATACAAGAATGGCCTAGAACGAACAGAATTAAGATAACTTATTTTATTCGGATCAGGTTAGGTCTCGTGCAATAGACTACTGGCCAGGATAAGGAGTATTCCAGCAGGTTTGTCGTGGTTTTCCTCTGTCCCTGTAGGCAGATACCACACCAGTTCCTCACTTTAGTTCACGACTGCTTCCTACCACATTCCTTCCAAGTCATTATTAATTAACCTTTTGAATACTGAAATTATTCTGTACTGTGTTTAAAGATGGAGTTCGTACCTCGGCCTTAACCATTAGAGTGACCAGTAGCTGAATGTTGTGTAGGGAAAGAGTTGCTGTGCTGTTTATTGTAAGAATTATACGAGACGTAACTACACTGTGTGAACAAAGTGCTGAGTTTTAAGGCGCGTTCGCATAGTGGCGGAAGGATCCTGTTACATTCATGTCATTCTGTCCTTCCGTCTGTGTCTGCCCGTCCGTATGTATCAGCGTGGCTCCCACTGGACGGATTTCTCTGAAATTTGTTATTGGGGACTTTTGTGAAAGTTTGTCGAGAAATTCCAAATTTGTCGAGAAACTCCAAATCTCGTTAAAATGGGACAAAAATGTCGGACACTTTACATGAAGACCTAAGTAAGTTTTATTGTTGCCGGCGACATACATTCGTCATAAAAGCATTCTTGTTCAACACTCGGTATTTCTATATTGTTGACAGTGACTGTACATCAGCAATACACATATAACGCATTGCTGCGTTTTCATTGCAGCAATGGTTACGCGAACGCGCCACAGTGTTACGTTGAACATACAGTAAATTACCTGTCTTGTTAGTGTTAAACGTGGCAGTATGTATAGTAACCACTAAGCTTGAAAGGTTTAACCGTCCTATCATTGGACGCTATATAGTCTGAGCTACTGACCGTGTCGTTAAATAAACCAAAAAAGGAACGCTTTATAACATCGTATTGTCAGAGCTTCAAATCCTTGTAATTCCTGTCGTCATGCATCATCTGTGGTGCACTGTTGTTGTCTTCAAAGCTGCACGGCAGAGTTATTTCATTCTCACTGCCAAAGCGTCGAGCATTCATTGATGCATGGAATTGTGCCGCAGGTTGCCACACATGGGAATTGCATAACGTAATCTAGTCTTTTACACGCCACTTGAGAAGAAATTTGCATGTTTTTACTGCCCTGGCAGTACGTGACCATAAAATGACAATACAAACTGCATTTAAACATTGTATGTATTCTGCTATGTTTGTTTTAGTATGAAAGGTTAGTAAAAGGTGTGTGTTTGGACTGAAAAAGGAAACAGCTGTTGTTTGACACGGGTCAAATGGTGCCAAGAGTGGTGGCCAGTGGCGCTGTGGAGCCAGTACGAGGCCGGTTTCATAATTAATCTGCAGCAGCTCACTAACAGTGCAGCATGGACTGCTTAGTAGAATACACACCCCTCTTAACTGTCTAACGCTGAGTGGTAAGTATATGTGCCACTTCATATTCAGAAACTCTTTATTTTACCCACAAGGTGTTCTTATGTGTTCTCTATGATTCTGATAATAAGCTACATACGAATAGTTGTTACGAGTAATGAGTTGATCGCTAATTAGATTAAAAATTGAAGGGAACTGAAGTATAGGCCTATATGTCGACGTCGGGAATAGGCTACGTGGAATTTTAGTTTCTTCCGTGGTTTTCATGGCGTTTCGGTACACAGCAGTTTTGCGTTATTGTACGACAGCCACTCCGTAAGTTACCGTGATGTGCCCGGAGTATCTCTCTGGAGGACGTGTGATTCCGTCTGCGGACCGCCTGTGGCATTCGCACCGCGGACAGAGACTGAATCTGCTCCCTTGTTTTTGGTTCCGAGAGCTTCATATACGTGGAGGCCTCACGGTCGTTGGTTTGCTGTGGCGATATGGTGTGGATGATCTGGTTCGCTCGCTGCATGTGGCATTAAATATGTCTTTGCATTCATCCTGTTCACTGGACACTGAAGTCCGGCTGGTGCCCCCAGCAGTGTTCTCACTTGGTGCACCGCGGCCAGTCTTAAGCAGCAGTAAGCCTAATACTGGTTCAGCACGTCGTTCATTTAGACCGCCAATAAAATTTACATTGGGATTTCGGTGTTGTCAATCACTTGGCATTGTGTGTTCTATTATTAGTCGCACTAAACATATCTGCTGAGTGGGTAGCACTCCAGCTTCGTATTATCCAGCTTCAGGTTCCAGACACGGTAGCACTCCAGCTTGTATTATCAGCTTCAGGTTCCAGACACGGTAGCACTCCAGCTTCGTATTATCCAGCTTCAGGTTCCAAACACGGTAGCACTCCAGCTTCGTATTATCCAGCTTCAGGTTCCAAACACGGTAGCACTCCAGCTTCGTATTATCCAGCTTCAGGTTCCAAACACGGTAGCACTCCAGCTTCGTATTATCCAGCTTCAGGTTCCAAACACGGTAGCACTCCAGCTACGTATTATCCAGCTTCAGGTTCCAAACACGGTAGCACTCCAGCTTCGTATTATCCAGCTTCAGGTTCCAAACACGGTAGCACTCCAGCTTCGTATTATCCAGCTTCAGGTTCCAAACACGGTAGCACTCCAGCTTCGTATTATCCAGCTTCAGGTTCCAAACACGGTAGCACTCCAGCTTCGTATTATCAGCTCAGGTTCAACACGTAGCATCCAGTTGTATTATCCAGTTCAGTTCAAACACGGTAGCACTCCAGCTTCGTATTATCCAGCTTCAGGTTCCAGACACGGTAGCACTCCAGCTTCGTATTATCCAGCTTAGGTTCCAGACACGGTAGCACTCCAGCTTCGTATTATCCAGCTTTAGGTTCCAAACACGGTAGCACTCCAGCTTCGTATTATCCAGCTTAGGTTCCAAACACGGTAGCACTCCAGCTTCGTATTATCCAGCTTCAGGTTCCAAACACGGTAGCACTCCAGCTTCGTGTTATCCAGCTTCAGGTTCCAAACACGGTAGCACTCCAGCTTCGTATTATCCAGCTTCAGGTTCCAAACACGGTAGCACTCCAGCTTGTATTATCCAGCTTCAGGTTCAAACACGGACACTAGTTCGTATTATCCAGCTTCAGGTTCCAAACACGGTAGCCCTCCAGCTTCGTATTATCCAGCTTCAGGTTCAAACACGGCCAGTAGACTGCTTTACTTGCTGAGCGTTTTCTTGGTTTTTCTCATCTATCCAGATGGTTTATAGAATGGTAACACAAATTAAGCCATGACCTTTCCTTCCACACTCCCTTACAATCCACTCTTCTATCACTTGTCATTGTACAACTCCACTTTGTATATTCTTCGACTTACCGACAGAGAAGTTAAATAAACATAAGTACATAAATTCGTAGGTGGACCGGGATAGCGTCATCGGCATAGCGACTCGCGACGGGCTGGACTGTCCGGGGATCGAATCTCGACGGGGACGAGCTTTTCCGCACCCGTCCAGACCTGCCCTGGGTGCCCCCAGCTGCCACAGTGGGTACCGGGTCATTCCCGGGAGTAAAGCGACCGGGGCGTGGTGTTGACCATCACCCCCATCTAGCCCCGAGGTTAAAGAAAGAGTAGAACTATCCTCCCCCCCCCCCCCCCCACCGTGCCTTCATGGCAGGTTATAGGGTGAACTTTACACAAATTCGTAATTATAGAAACCGGAAAGAACACGTACGAAATGAAACTGTGCTATTCTTAACCTTCTAAACCAGTTGGTTACTTGATTTGCCAATAGGTCTAACATTCAAAAACTGTACATTCTGCCCACACTGTATTTATGTGTGTTTTTATGTATCTCAGAACAAACAGCGATTTTTGCTCTATATAACATAAACTAATTGGTTTTTGTAATGTGAGATGAAAAGTGTTTACTGCGCGGTACGACCTGGGTCTTTAAATAAAACAGTTTACGCTTCGTCTTTAAAGAGTTAATGTGGGAAACAGTCTTCATTCACCTGTTACGATAAGGCATTTGAAAACAGCACCGGTAATTGTACGTCAGACCTGTATGCGTTTCTGTGCGCACGCCAAGTGTAACTAGCTAAATATTTGTTGATATGAGAAATGTTTCGAACAAAAGGTGTAGATATAAATGAAAAACACGTGACTCAGCGCATTTTTTCCTCAAGGCTTTCGGTTTTAGAAATAGGCCTGGTTGGAAAGTGAGCAAACACAAGGAATTGTTACGAAT
This sequence comes from Reticulitermes speratus, assembly GCA_021186555.1. Taxonomy (NCBI): domain Eukaryota; kingdom Metazoa; phylum Arthropoda; class Insecta; order Blattodea; family Rhinotermitidae; genus Reticulitermes; species Reticulitermes speratus. Next base: position 2,032,871 of record JAJKFL010000003.1, on the reverse strand, counting down.
TGCCTGTGTTTCTTAATTGATTTTAAGTAGGCAAGAAGATAAAAGTTTATTGCCATTACTAACAAAAATACTGTGGGGCGGGCGGCGCAGTTGTTCGAGACACTGCGCCACAAGACGGGAGGTTCCGGGTTCGATTCCAGGCAGGGTCCTTTGAACTTATAAAGTGACCTATTCCCTCTGTCCGCATTCAGTAGCCCTGGGGTCCACTCAGCCTCTAACAGAAATGAGTACCAAGGAATTCCTTGGAGGTAAAATGCGGCCGGCGCGTACAGCTGACAACTCTGCCGCCCTAGTTGTACCGAATGTCGAAAGTAAGGATGGAAGCCCAACATTACATCCCCACTGCGAGTCTTCATGACTTGTTGCGGGAAAGCTTTACCGTTCTAACAACAGATTTAGTGAACTTATTATGCTAATTATGTTCGTAACGTATGTTAAGTTTGAGTGTTATGCTGTTCTCTGTGTAAGTATGATTGCTTACGCACAAAACATTCTGAATTGGTTTGTTGCAGTGTTGTTACGCTTCTATTGTGGCGCCGATGTGGGTACTAATTTATCCCTTCCATGCACGGTGGTTACTATATGTATCACCGGCTTTAACTTAAAGAAATTCTGCATTTTGTGTGTTCTGTATGATTTTCACAATGAACAGCGATTATTTATGCAAACGGGATGCAGGTGTAGCGTAATTGTTGTGGAGACTATTTTACGGGCTGGACGATGCGGGGTTCGATGCTCGGCAGAGGCAAAAGATTTTTCTCTTCTCCATGGCGTTTACACTGGCTCTGGGCCCCACCCAGCCACGTATTCGGTGGGTAGCGGGGGTTCTTTCCGCGACGATAAAGCGGCCGGGGCGTGAAGTTGACCACTTAACCTCCATCTAGGGCCGAGGTTAGTAATGAGTGGCACTGTGTCTCAGCTCTCCCTGTGTGCCTTCGTGGCGCTGACAGGGACACCTTTACCTTGACATTTTATATCTCGGAACAGCATTAACCGGTTGATATTTTTAATGGAGACGCGGTGCATTTGACTAAATTTATGTATTGGATGAAGCTGAGGCTTCAGAGGTCTAATTGACGTATTTATCGAGGGTCATCACGCAGTAACTGCGTGTAAGTTGCTGCGACATCTGCGCGGGGACTCGGTTCAAGCGTGCAGGAGGTTCGGAGCTGCAAGAGGCTGGTACTCTGCAGCTTCAGGGCTGGACCAAGGTCGAGGATCGAGATATCTCTCCCGCGGAGGGGCCCACACATGCAGCAGTGGCACTTGGCGCCGCCCGACGCCTCCGCTTTCAAATTCCAAAGCCTGTGTTCAGCAGGGGGCATGCACCGTGTTACAGAACCGACGTTCAGACTATATAATATGCTTGTAGCTTCTGCAGTGAAGTTAAACTGTCACTGCGAGTGGCTGAACGAAGAAAGATATGTGAAATTTGAGGTAGTCACGGCGGTAACTGAAGATTAATGTCTTCTGGGATGTGAAGCCATGTACTGTCGTAGAAGTGCCCCGATGTTTCAAAGGAACCATATGCTTTACTCATCAGTGTTCTTCTTCGGCGTCTTCGTCTTCTTTATAATTACAAAGCTACCATGATGATGGAGGAGCAGGTTTCTCTGAAACGCCGGTACGCTTTACGAGACTGCAGGGCATCACATCCGAGAAGAAAGTGACCACAGAATAAAGAGACGTTACATTTTCGGATGATCATCAACACATTGGATGTGGGGTCATAAATTGTGGCGTTTGAATTATGACAACATGTAGTCTGGTAGGTAGCACCGTCTCGGAGGGAAATACCGCTTGCTGCTTCGTGGTAGAAGACTTAAAAAGTATACTCGTGCCATGTATCATTTTTACCTTTTGAGTAATATTGGTCTCAACACAGAGGTACATGTAGGCTTATCGGTCATGTAAAGCAGCGTGCCGAGTCTTTGCACGCGTTATAATGACGAACCATTAAAAGGCGCTGTCCCTGGAGTCGCTGTGAGGACATGCGAGACACGATGGAATTTCACGCAGTTTAAGCAATTTGGGTCGCCCTCGGTGGACTAGTGGTTAGCGTGCTCGCCACTGGACCCAAGGTTCGCGGGTTCAGTCCCGGCCGAGGTCGATGGATTTTTAAGGGTGATAAAAATCCGTAAAGCCGTCGGTAAAAGAAGCTTACGGGCATGAATAGAGATGTTTCGTAAGCAAAATTCAGCGGCCATTTCTCACCCAAGTCTCCTGATTAACTGCTAGATGGCTCTGGCAGTCATATCAGGATGAGTAGAACTTTTGCAGTCAGTGGACTGGTCACTCACTACAGAATGCACACTTACAGAACAAGAAACCTCTGAAAGGAGGCCCTATGCTCCGCAAGGAGCGACAGGAAGTAACTAACTAAACTAAGCAATTTGGTGTTACAAACGAATACCACTGAGTACCGGGAGGTTCCTTCCCCCCGGGGGGCAAAGCGGCCGTGGAGTGAGATTCACCACTCACTTCTATCTAATGCCGAGGTTAAGATAGAGTGGAGCAATACCTGTATCCATGCTGTGTGTCTTCATGGCGGGGACAAGGACCAATGTACCTTGTTGACCAGTACAACTGTGGATCTGTTGTGTTCACCGGAACTTCGTTGCACCCTTCCACAAGAGTATATGGTGTCATAATGTGGATCATCATCGTCATAAAACTTCGAATCTCGTATGCTGTATAGCCGTACACACTGCGTAGTGTGCAATAAATTTCGTGGCCATTTTTGTACCTCCCCGGACGTATATCTCTTCTAAATATGGAACAGAGTATGGTTACTTGCATACTGCGAAGGTCCTTGTGCGTCACAAACAACTGACGACGTGGCGGCTGAAGGTACAAGCAGTTTGTTTTACAGGCATGCATTTGTAATTACTGAAACTGGGCTGAGTGTATGCAGGCAAGTTGCTGCTGGTTGATCTTGTCAGCACACCTGAAGTTGCCAGCCTTGTGCGGAGTGACTTTACAACCGAATTTGGAGGCGTGTCAGTACTTTGTGAATCTCATTGTTCTTCAGGGGATGAAGAGGAAATATCATACGTTTCTTCCTGTACGCTACAAACAGTAATGTGTCAGCAGTCCATGAGGCCTGTCATGAATAATCAGAACTGTCCGTTTCTGATTTATCGATGGCTAAAGTGAAAGGAACTTACGAGGCCTGGATGTAAGTGGGAGGGTCATGGACAAATGGGTTGTGAGTGGACTGGATTTAACTGGCTCTGGACAGGGTCCACAGGTGAACTGGTGTGTGTACAATATAATGAACCGCTGGGTTGCATGAAAGGTCGGGAATTCTTGAGTGGCTGAGCGACTGTTAACTTCTCAGGAATAAACTTATAGCGTTGAGCTATTACGTCAGATGCGGCAGCAGGCCAGTAAATCGTGCTGAGATTCGATGATCTTAACGGCGGTAGCTGTGAAGTGTCCTGCCTTCTGCGCAGCAACACCGTGTGGTGTGAGTACCTGGACATCTCTTTGTTCTTCGGATTATTTTACTTGGTTGAAATCTTTTTGGTAGCTGTGCCTTCCGGGATACGGATACGTTAAACGTCTGGTGGTTTATTTAATTTCATGAATGAACTGACGGATTGGTTTTAATAGTTTCGCTATTCATACATTTAATTTGACCAGCTTACACTTTCTGTCCGGGTATCTCCGTCAGTGATGTTAACAGTAATTTAGTTGTGTTTGCTATGAATTCTCGGTATAGCGATTCGCTACGGGCTGGACAGTCCCTGGATCGAATCCCGGTGGGGGGCTAGATTTTCCGCGCCTGTCTAGACCGGCTGTGGGGCCCACCCAGCCTCCTGTACAGTGGGGACCGTTCTCTTTTCCGGGGATAAAGGGGCTATCTAGTGCGGAGGTTAAAGAAAGAGTAGAGCCATACCTTTACTCCCCCTCTGGGCCTTCATGGCCTGTTCTAGGGTGTACTTTACCTTTTGTGCTGTGAATTCTTAGTTTTGCAATGATTTCCGTCCGAATAATTAGTGGTGTACGCTGAATTCAGATTCAGCGTACACCACATAACTCCACACAACAGCACGCGAAACAACACGCTTATAATCAACAACAAATACAATACCACAATTCTGTGCACCAAGTGACCAACGCTGCTGTTTTAAATTTTTGACTTTAACTTATATGATAATATTATAAGTTTTACAGTTTTACATATTTTAAAAATTCAAATGTTTTATAACTTACTACTAACACAAGTGTGCTCTTTGGGCCCTTTTAACAAGCAATGTGAAGTGTAGTAGCTTGTTACCGCCTGAAGATGTTCTACGGACCGAAACACGTGTAGGGGAATACATCGATATTAATAAAACTATAAAGTAGTTTATGTTTGTGCATTTGTTGGCGAACTGAGTAGTAATTTTGCAGAACGCCCTGTACAACGTCTGGTTTCATGGCGATAAGTAACGCATCACTGCAGCTGGACGCATGCAATTTGGTGCGGGGATGAGCGGTAAACATATCTACACAGTACGTACCGAACGTGGTTGTAAATCAGCAGCTACACTTATGGTGACGTTAGATAAAGGTACGAGACCAGTACCTTTCCTGAGAAATGTCTTGGCGCAACGAACCTCATAAATTGTTATAGAAAATAATTTGCTTTAACTCGGTCAGTGTTGGAAATCAACACCGTTACATTTAACCCGTTTAGAACACACAGTGGTAACAACATGTAACAACTGATGTAACGTTAAATTCCGCCCATTTTGCGCGCACTGTGTATTTATGTGTTTCCTACAGTTATCACGATAAACTGCGATTATATCCCTGAACATTAATCGGTTGGTCTTTGTAATGGAGATGAACTGTGTTTACTGTGAGGTGGAGCGGAGTTTTGTGTGGTATTTAGATGAACTTCAGGCTTCAAAGGATTATGTATGTGTATTAAACATTAGTGTTATTTTTATTAATGTTGTCTGTTATTTTTTTTTTTCCTATGGCTCGACAGCCCTATATGGGCCTGGGCCTCCTCGTTTCGTCGAGGTTTCATGGTCACACACATTTGACACACCACACTCGGTAGGACTCCTCTGGACGAGGGACCAGCTCGTCGCAGAGACCTCTACCTGACAACATACAACACTCACAAGAGACAGACATCCATGCCCCCAGTGGGATTCGAACCCGCGATCCCCGTAAGTGAACTGCCGCAGACCCACGCCTTAGACCTCACGGCCACTGGGATCGGCGTTGTCTGTTATTAGGCTATGTAATACGAGACCCGAACATTGAAAGTGATTTGTCATCTTGTCTTCCCAAATGTTAAACTATTTTAGTCGTTTAACGATTCTATTTGTGTTTCACAAATTACACACCAACTAAATGTACTATATTTTCACTTTATATTCTTTATTATTCAACCCCTACATATGTTTCGGCCTTTAGAAGGCCATCCTCAGGGGGCTCGTAAACTACATTCACTTCACATCCAATGTTTTTGTCTGCTATCACATTTAGTCCAGTTTCTTTGTCATATATATTACAGTTATTTACAATGTCTGTATTTAAAATATATAAAAACCACAGAATATAAAATCCTTAAAAAAGTTCGTTAATTTTCGTAGTCAAATGGTAAAATGAAACAATAGTTTGTTACGTTATGTCTTCCACCATTGGCTAGTTTTTCGGTTTTGGCCTTGGTTTTATATATATTGATGGTCAGTTAAGTAAATGTGTCCTGTTTATGTTGTGTGTGTCCCGTGTTGCGGTGTGTAAACATATGTAGGGGTTGAATAATAAAGAATATAATGTGAAAATATAGTGCATTTAGTTGGTGTGTAATTTGTGAATTGTAAAGAATGCACGGTGAAAATAATGTAAAATCTATTTTTGTGTTTTAACGGCGGCATATTACGTCACGTTCAGCGTACACGAAAATACATTCTCAGGTTTTATTTTGGAATCAGTGCTATTAATTATCCATTTTGTTGTAGAATTATTGAAATACGGATATGAACTTCTTGGGCAACTTATACGTGTTACAACTCTGTTGATGTCTGTTAGACACAGACCACGTGTGAGGCGGAGCCCCCACTCGGACAAGGGCACGTGTCTTCAGACCAGCTGACACTGACACACACGCAGCCCGGAGTCGATTTCCTGCGCATGTCAGTTGCGGCTAGAATATTGCTGTGCTCGTAAAACGTGTAAAGTTATTTTGCTGGGTGTGTAGCGGATGTAAGATGTCGCGGTGGCACGATGGAAGGTGTTTTTATCCTACCTCATAAACTCTCGCGGCTGTACTGCGTGAATACAACCAAAACACAGAGCGTGGGTTTCATTTGCAAATGTTGTTACGGATCAGCAATTTGCAGTCTCAGTTAACTTGTTAAAGCACAGTGGTAATTATATGTACCACCTACTTTGGCACACATAAACTCTAAATTTTGCCCACACAGCGTATTTTGTGTTTCGTTTGATTCCCACGATAAACAGCGTCTATTTGCCTGCGCAATACTAACCCGCTGGTATTTAGATACAGTGTGTTTAGTGTGAGATAGGAGGTGAGTCTTTATGCAGTGTTTAGATGAACTTAAGTATTCAAATTGTTAAATGTGTTTTATAAACGTGCGCCTCTTGAAAAGGCGTGTTGTCCTTCATTACTTACATGTCTTCCGCCAGGACTCACAGAAGTTTCGTCGGGGAAAGAATGAACACAAAATCCCTCTCCACCTGTGTGCCTTCCTCCATTGCTACCAGCTTTCACTTATATTTGGCTGGTGTTCTGTCGTTCTCTTCTGATCTTGATTGTTATTGGTGTTGAGGAGGGAAATTATAATGTAGGTAGGATGGCAGAGCATGCGGCCGGCTTGAACCCACACCAGCCTCTCTCTCTCTCTCTCTCTCTCTCTCTCCTCTCCTCCTCTCTCTCTCTCTCTCCTCTCTCTTTTTTTTTTTTTTTTTTTTTTTTTTGCGTAGTGAGGGGGCCCCGCAGCTGATGCTACGGACGCACCACAGCCTTAAGGCTTTTTGTGCAACCCCTGTGATGAAGATATGAGCAGTTTTTTTACCAAGTTTTACAAGTAATGGAGCACCAGTGGAATGAAATTGACAGGGGAAAACCGACAACTCGGAGAAAAACCTGTCCCAGTGCCACTTTGTCCACCACAAATCTCACATGGACTTGACCTGGGATCGAACCCGGGCCTCCGCGGTGAGAGGCCGGCGACTAACCGCCTGAACCATGGCACGGCCTCATTCGTTCCTTGACCCGAGTTCAGTGATAAGCTTCTCATGGAGGGGACAGTCTAATTCCGTATCGTTACAGACACGCGGTGACAAGTAAGCTTATGCGATGCAGACTATTGCTGGACCTATCACTAAAGCCCAGAACTGAATTATTACTTGAGTTATTGGTTCAGTCAAAATTTTCGCTTGTGATATTGCGGGTTCCATTCGAAGGGCATTCTTGGAGGCAGAATCAGTTCCTGTATTTGTAATTTTTATACTGTTAATTTTCATATTTCTCTGCGAGAGAATGTTCAGTAAGTAAGGTTCTCTAGGCATTGAAATTGAAGTGAGAAGTCACTGCAGCGTTTATAGCTGCTCATTTATTCCATTGAAGTGTCATTTATTCAGCATAATTGTCAAGCACATTGTGCAAACTTGCCACGAGTATAAAAATTCCATCGCAGAGTGAAAAGGGCTCTCATTTGCACCCATTCACGAATAGCAATTTCCACTTCCTTAGATTGTACAATATAAGTCGTTCTGTGGCTTCAGAAGTCAGTTCCTCCACTCGTGCTGCGTTCACGTCCGTCCTTGATATGCTGGGCCGACGGATAACATTGACATGGATCGTAAAGAAACAGGCGTGGACAGGACTCGACTGGCTTAGTTCTGGGTTCTTGCACACTCGGAAGGTTTACTTTGCGCTTCATATGAGATGAATATTTCTTGACCAGCCTAGTGACTATGAGCATGTCGAGAGCACTCCTGCTGCTAGCATCTCCTACAATGAAGATGGATGTGTTAACGTGCGTCTGAAACGCTGGTAACCCCAACTGTACGTGTGTCATAACCAAGGCATCATTCCTATATCATGAATGTCCGCCACTATGCAGTTTTCTCCTCCCTCCCGTCACTTCCGCCCTCTGTAGTTCCAAATATGCTCTTCATCCTGTTATAACACGCTGTCAGTCTATGTTTTCCTCTTGGAGCGAGAGACAAGTTACACACCCGTATAAAATTGTGTATCTTATAGCAAAAGGGCAGACGCTGGCGGACCAGTAAGACTTTTGACCTGTTGTTCCTCGCTGCACCACGCCGCTGTTTAAATCTCTGTTGAGCTCCGTAAAAGGAAGAGAACTGGCCGTGACTTCGAAACGGTACTTCTAAGTGTGTCCAACAGGATGGACGCTTGCCATGTGTGTCACATGTGTCACAAGTGATGACCCTTTGAAACGTGAAGTACATCTAAATGGTGTCTGAAAGTTCGTTTCATACCTGACAGCAAAAATGTTGCGTGTCCATTCGAAGACCAAACGGGTTGATGCAGCTTAGGGAAATAATCGCTGTTTTGTTGACCGAGGAATCGTGGTTCTCTTCTGGGCAGGGGCAAGAGCTTTTTCTTCTCTCCATAGCGCGCAGACCGTGTCTGGGGCTTACCCCCCCCCCCTCCCCTATTCAGTGTGAACGTGGGCTCCTAGCGATTGTGTGTGAAGCTCATAACTCTTCTTCATCAAGTGCCGAGGTTGTGAATAAGTGGAGTTATATCTACACTCCCCCATATGCCTTATGGCGTACACAGGGATAATTTTACTTGTACTTTACATTCTCCACCTCGGTTAACAAACGCTGTTTGTTCTGAGATCCGTACAAAACACATAAACGCAATGTTAGCACCGTGTAGAATTTTTTAATGTTAAACCTGGTGGTACGTATAGTAACCGCTAGGCTATAAAAGGTTAAGAAATGTTGGATCGCAGAACGCAAGCCTTCACTTCTTCCCTCTCAGTGTTGTCAATTCTGTTGCAGTTTGATTGGTACTTAGTGCATGTATTTCATGTTGCCTAACATTACCCCCATATACATTCGGTGATTGTTCCAGCTATTCAAAATACTGTGGGAATCTAGAAGCAATTATCCTTCTCATAATTTACCAAGTTAGTTGTGGGTTGCTAACACTCCTTAATTTCATGTGTTACTATAATAATCTGTAATACAGAGTGTATCTTTAATCGGTTTACCGAGCGTGGGTAATGCAAGCTGGCTTATGCCAGGTCAGTATTGCGAATTTTTCGTCATCATATCAACGCTGGAATGTGGCGCATGCATTGTATGTCGTGTCGCATAGAGTGTAGTTCAGTGGCTGTTCGAAATGTTTTCTGTAGAACACAGTATTCATTGCTGTACTTACGCAGAGTCTGATTGTGAGTAAACAGTGCTGCCGAATGTTGTGTAAGAAGTATCCCACGTCAGCAGTGCCGTATAAAAGAATAATGTACAGAATAGTGGAAAAAATTTCGAATGACAGATTCATTGTTGTGTAGAAAGAAATCAGAAAAACCTTTTTTTTAACGAAGTGGGGTGTCAAAATCCTCAACTCAGGAGAGCAAAACTGTTAAACTAAATAATAAAGACAATTTTAGTCAATACAACTAACTTGTATTATAAAAACAATATTTGCGTTTATAAGATGCTGCTTGTTTCCACCCTAAAGGCTCGCCATCAGGCAAAGGAAGGCAGTCAAGTACCTTGAATTTTATTCCTGCGAAAGAAATTACTTTCTTCTACAATTATACTATTGTATAAAAATCAACCTGACACACCTTAATTGTATAATGTAAAATGTTTTTGTATGTAGCTGTGTTATTACGAGTGATTCATGTCCCCAGTAGAACACTGTCTGGCAGTAATTAGGTATTTTTTTAATAGGATAAATACACACCCTCTTAATGAAATAGGAAAGAAAAATGAAATAAACCTAGTTGAAAGTATATTGTATAATAACGAATATGATGTCAATATCTTGAATGAGATGAAAGAAATAAGAAAAGACGAATTAGTAGACAAACGCCAAAAACTGCGTACCTTCACATATATTGGACGCGAAACGAAATGTCTTATGAAACGTTTTAAAAACATGAGTTTGAGAGTAGCGTTCAGGATTAATAATTCGATAGGAAAGATGCTACCTCACAGAAATACCAGAAGTATAGACAAGTATAAGCCGATCCCAGTGGCCGTGCGGTCTAAGGCTGAATCTTCGGCCGCTCGCTTACTAGGATCGTGGTTCGAATCTGCGACCAGTGGCCGGCGTTAAGGGTGGGTCTCGGCTCTCGCTTACTAGATCGGGTCGATCCACGGCATGGATGTTGTGTTGTGTTAGAGTATGGACGATAGCAGAACATAAGGTGACATGCAGAAAAAGGACTTCACGTACAAATGGACAAGGGGAAACCAATTAATAAAAAAATTCCCGGGATGTGCTGTCTCTGTGAGTGTGTGTGTGTCAGGTAGAGGTCTCTGCGACGAGCTGGTCCTCGTCAAGAGGAGTCCTACCGAATGTGGTGTGTCTAAACGTGTGTGATCATGAAACCTCGACGAAACGAGGAGGCCCTGGCATATATAGGGCTGTCGAGCCATAGGGGGGGGAAAAAATAGACTAGTGTAAAGAAATTGGAATTATCAACGCACGTGCCCAAATTGCGAGAAAAAAAATGTGTAGGCCATACTGGTAGACCCTTTTATACACGGCTTAATGAACGTTTTCAGTCGTTTGTTGTACTTGTAACACTAATTGAAGTCTTCCCAGCACTTACGTGAAAATAAACACACATTTGGGCCTACTGATGAAATTGTGAATGTCTTGCAGGTCTTAAAGAAGGGTAGTTATATTAATACCTTAGATAAGTGTTATATACAGTTCGAAACAAAACATGGTAAGTCCACAGTCGGTACTAATCAACTCCTCATAAATATGCTTTCAAGGGCCTGGGCCTCGTGGCCTGGTCCGGTCTCAATATAACAGTCTAGAAGTCTCTTAAAGGGCGTCCTGGATTCCTTTTACCTACCCTCTATGTTTCATAATAGCTTGCGGGCGTCATTTTACGAAGTTGCTGTACCCATTTATCTTTTAGTTGTTCATTTTCCCCAAAACTGTTTGTGCTTTAAGACATTCGTATGGAATTTTGGCTTGTAAACCTCAGATGTATTGCAGATTCATGACCAGCCACATCCTCTCCAGAGTTCCAAAATCGGTTGAGACGGTGCCGCCCACATCTGTCAGAACATTTGATCACGTGATTGTAACTTGTGTTGATGTTTTTGTCCGCCAGGTGGCGCCTCCAGTGATGCAGTAATAATGTTCCTCCAGCGTCACCTGCATCACCTGTTGGTCCTGGTTGTGACGTCACTATGGCCTTGTATGCACGCCGATTTCCGGTTCATCTCGTACGAAGGTGAGTCATCACTGTGCAGTTTCTGGGAGAAGGTTACGTCACGTTTTACCTCCGTAGGGGGCTCTGAATTTCGAGTAAACAGTACGACGGCTTTATTGTTCGGTCTATCACCTGTCAATGTGCGGGGTTCTGAGACATGGCTGGTGAGTGGAGTCGGAGATCTGTTTGAGGCCGAGAACCAAACAGGACCATGTGGCGTATTGCTTCATATTCCCGTTCTGCACAGGTTATCGGGCCCAGGCGCAGTAATGTGTAAGCTTAGATTTGGAAGGGCAGCAAGCAGTCCTACATTTCGCTCTGACAGGCTTATCTTGATATATTGCATCGTCCTTCTTTCCGACAGGTCTCTTATAGTAACAGTAACATTGCGGAAATAACTCTGAAATTTGTATGTAATAAGGAATGTGACCTTGTCATGGGCGGACAGACGGCCACGTAGACAAACAGCAGGACAGCCATCCAGTCCGTGAGGGAATAACTCGGACACACACACACACACACGCACACGCACACAGAGGCGTTCTTCCTATCGGTCTGTCGACAAGCGGGCTTGTGATAGGTTAGGTGATACTGTTCGTAGGGCACGTAGACGGTCCTGTGTTTGCCCATTTTGTGATTCACAACTTCGAACTCGGTGCACCTTCCAGTCTCTTGCTTTTCTGTTTATCTGCGATTATGCAGTAACATTTCGCTTATTGCATTAACATTAAATGTCATCTGGGTTAACCCTAGTTATGTGCGGGAAACTTTGGATTTCACGTGTCACGTTCTAAACTGCAACAATTGTTTTATGCGCAGTGCGATGTCAGATGTTCATGCTCTTCCCACACCAGCTCCTTTACTTGACTGCGTAGTCTTACGAGCACATAAGAGTGAGGCTTTGTTAGTGTTTTTGACACTTTAAGGTGCAAGTTAGCAGCGGAACACACGGCTGTCGTAATCTGATGGTCTGTATAAACGGGCACAGCAGTTGAAGAAGGTGGAGGAGGAGGAGACTACATTTAGTACCAGGAGGAACAGAAAAGTGATGGCTTCTGAGGGTTCCCAGACAGTGCCTCATTTGTAGTAAGGGGGTACACGGCCAAACGAATGCAATTTGCACTGTCATTACGGAACTTTATGCAAAGATAAGTTTGGCGTTCTTGAAGAGCAGCTAGGAGAAGACAAATTAAAGAATCTTTTAATTCTGATCTGCAGCTGTTGCTAATGAATCAAATGAAGCAGCAGTTCATGCAAGTTTGCTGTTTTAGAAATCACTGCAGAAACGCTGAAGACATTTACGGATGGTTTGTTAAGATACCCGTACTTTATCCCGAGAAACAGCAGCCTACTAACATTATCAGCCTTTATGCAAACACAGTAGCTGATCGTTTGAATGGCTGGTGGGAGATACAGTCAGATTAAAGAAACGTGTAAGGATTTTGTGGTATGTTTATTTGAAATTGATGATAATGAAGTCGTTACAAGTGTTTCGCAGCTTGGTGCTTTTATTCGAGGTGTCAAGGAAGACTTTCAATTAGTGATGGAACTTCAGAACTAATCCCTATGAAAGGAGAACCCGATGCTGATGAAATTTTTTCTGAATTGGTGTCTCTTTTTTTGCAAATATGTCTTGCCTTCCACTGTCAGTAACAAATTAATGGTATTATAACAAAACTAAAAGAAGGGAGAATTAAAGGATTCGAGGGAACGACTTATTTTCTTGGTGTTCTGTATTTTCCATTAAGAAGTACTGTGATTAGAATGCTTGCAGGTAACTTACGTAATGGACACTGTTGTTAAAACTGAATTTTATTCGTGTAGGTGCCCGTAATAATCGTGAATCTGTAGCATTATCGGAAGAAACAGGAAGCACATATGGTGAAATAACTTACCACATTAGTGAGGTGACTAATTTGTACGTATGTTTTGTAACGGGCTGTTATTTATTGACGGAAACCAAATAATTGCTGGCCAAGAAAGAAAAAGAATTGAAGGACTGGATGATCGATGGATCAGGGATAAAGTTTTCTTTTTGTGTGTGAATCTGGCAGCCCAGTTGAATGCTCTTGACAGAGTTACAAGGCAAAGATAAGCTTGTTACAGAGACGTCTGACGGAATTGAGGTGTTAAAATTTAAGCTTTGATTGTGGGAAAATCAGTTGAAGGTTCATAATCTTGTTCACTTTCCGCGCCTGAAATCCCTACACAGTGTTTTCCTGAGCGTATTCAAGAATGATCCAGTAGTATATTTCTGTTACGAGAGGAGCTGAACGAACGATTACAGGACCTCCCAGTTACGGAACCAGAATTTAATGTTGTTTGTTTTTGTAACTGGAATCGTGGCTTTAAAGTGACCCAGTATTATTCTTAAAATAGACTAGATTAGGTTTGTGTAGAAACAAATACAGCGAAAATTTCGTAATGTCACTCGAACAGAATGCAGGACAAAATCACAACACAAAGAGAGCTAATAAATCCTGACTAACTAACTATCTAACTAACTAGCTAGCTAACTAAATATGTAACTAATCGACGGCCGTGCCATGGCTCAGGCGGTTATTCACCGGCCTCTCACCGCGGAGGCCCGGGTTCGATCCCAGGTCAGTCTATATGGGATTTGTGGTCGACAAAGTGGCACTGGGACAGGTTTTTCCTCCGAGTACTTCGGTTTTCTCCCGTCAGTTTCATTCCACCGGTGCTCCATTACACGGAATTACGGAAAAGAACTAATCATCTTCATCACAGGGTTGCACAATAAGCCTCAAGGCTGCGGTGCGTCCGTAGCGTCTGCTGCGGGGCCCTTCACCACACACATAAAAAAAAACTAACTGCCTGACTAACAACGTGCGGTAGAGTCCTTGAAAAAAATACTAGTTTCTCGGCTAATCAAGAATTGCCGCGCATTTTATGGGACCCTAAGGTTCATTACCGTGTTCACAAGAGCCCCACGGCCTGTTCCTATTCTGAGCCATATGAATCCAGTCCACGCCTTCCCCTCATGTTTATTTTAGAGTCTTTTTAATATTATCCTCCAATCTATGCTCAAATACTCCAAGTTGTCTTGTCTTCAGGTCTTGATACCGAAATCCTTTATGTAGTTTTCTTCTGTCCAGTGCGTGCCACATGCCTCGTCCATCCCATCCTCTGTCACTTGGTCACCCAATGTTTGGTGAGGAGTACAAATCAGCATTGTCCTCATTATGCAATTTTGTCTGTTGTTTTATATAAGTGTGAAACTTGGTCTCTCATATTAAGGAAAGACTGTGAGCTGATGGTGTTCGAGAATAGCTTTCTGAGGAACATACTTGGGTCGAAGACGGAGGGAGTAGCAGGAGGCTGGTGAAACTTCCGTAATGAAGAGTTTCATGATTTGAACTTCTCACCAAATACTGTTAGAGTGATCAAATCAAGGGGGATGAGATGAGCGGGGTACGTGGCACGTATGGGGGAGAAGAAAAATGCATGCATAGTTTTGGTGGGTAAATGTGAATGCAGGGGACCACCTGGAAGACCTGTGCATAATTGAGGTAATTTTAAAATTGAGGTTGAATAGGGTGGTAGGGCGGTGAGTAGATTCGTGTGGTGGGCTTTTGTGAAGGCGGTGCAGTAGAGTGTGTTTGCAGTATTTCTTTACTATCGAAGGAGCTGTTAACTTCTCATGAAGGGCTCTGCAGTTAGTTACATTCGGGTAAATTTACCATCACGGGCGTGATTGCAGGCTGCGCACTTTGATTCGGAAACACGTTCAACAATTAAACCAACAAATGCACTTTATTTTAGGTACATTCATTAACCCTACACGTGTTTCGACTGCAATAGAGCCATCATCAGGGGTTCAAGGTCACGTTCACTTTAACATTCACTGTTCCATTTGGTATCACCACTTATACACCACAATGTATGTCAATAAGATCGGAAACATGTGTTTAGTAAGGTAAAGCGTCGGGTACATGAGCGTTGAACTATGAGACTGAAGAAAGAAGGTTATGTAAATCCGAAGATGTAAGATGACAGATGAGGGACAGTCGCGTAGTGTGACGTGTTTTATAAGCAACGACAGACGTGCCAGCACATACGGAACGCGCATGCGCTGGTCTCTTAACACGACCAACCATTTGCTAGACCATTGTAATGGCGTCTGTTGCAAAGGATAATACGTGTCGGCGGTACATTTAAAGTGGAATGTTGGTACTGTTTTCAGTGTTCAGCTTATTAGATTCGTCACGGTTTAGGCCAGATATGTAGTATTGTATACAGTATACGGTAGGCTGATTTTACTGCAGTTGAAACACAGTACCCGTCTATGTATACGGATTCTGGTCACGCAGTCAGTAAATTAGTATAGTACATTTTCAAGAAGCCGTCCTGAAGTACTTTATCGAGTGTCTCCGTTACAAGGTGAGTTCGTTGCAAATAGTGGCATGTCGATGTTGTAAACAAACGTGGTGCCTGTTGGAGTGGTAGTTGTGGGACGTGGGTTTGAGGTGGAGCGAGAAACAGAGGTCGTTGATATAAGGTGTTAACGAGAAGTGGTTGTGTAATGTCTTGATCTGGCATCAGTGAAGCAGTGGGAATTTTTGAGTGAAGGAGGTTGAAATTCTGTGTTGTTGGTGTCTTCGTGTTCCTTAAATTGTGACGTGCGCACGTCATATATCACGCTCTTTCTGTTTTCTGGTCAACTCAGTGCTTTATAAGCTAATATTCTCCCAACCAGTCAAGAAATTGCCGTCCTTAAGCGTACGGAAGGTCCATTACAGTTTGATATTGTCCATGCTCCGTGCAGTAAGATGATTTTATAATGTTTATTCCAACAATCGCACAATAATCTTTTTAGTTTTTCAACCAACAAAGTCACTTTTTATTTTCGTAATTTTCTGTCACTACACCCTACATATGTTTCGACCGTAACTCGGCCATCATCAGGGGTACCTTGTTAAGTACACTTCACTGTTCACTGTCCATTTGGCACCATCTCTAGTGAACAGAAAATTACGAAAATAAAAAGTGCATTCGTTGGTTGAAAAACTAAAAAGATTACTGTTAAGATGCACGGTGAACACAACGTCAAATTAACCGCACAATAGTTCGATACAAAAATATGTACAATCATACAGCAAGCCTCCTACATGTTTCGGCCTTTTCCGAAGATCATCAGGGAGGTATTCGACAAAGAAGATAAAAACACAACATTGCGTAATTATGACATGGATGTGCAATTGTAAAGTTAAAAAAGATGTTTTTAAAGTGTGTAGAAGTTAGCCAGTGTTGTGTTTTTGTTCGTATTTGTCGAATACCTCCCTGAAGATGGCCGGAAAAGGCCGAAACATGTAGGAGGATTGTTGTGTGATTGTACATATTTTTGTATCGAACTATTTTGCAGTTGTTGGAATAAACATTGTAAAGTTCATTGCAGTGTTCACAAGAGCCCGCCACTGGTCTGTGTTCTGTGTCAAATAAACCAGTCCCTTTCCAAAGATCTGATTGTTTCCTTGTTCTGTTTTGCGCCTTTTCCGACAAATTGCAGTAACTGAGGTAATTAAAACATTCAGTCGTCTTAAGATCGCCTCTGTGTTTTTCGTATACACGTTAAAAACGTGTGATTTGAAGTTTTCGCAGCAGTCGGGGAGAAAATTAATGTCCTTCTACCTTGAACATGGAAATAGTATTGGTTGTCCGAAATATTGGCGCCTATCTACGAAACTCCACGACGTCATATCCCTCGTTTCATTTCCTCGTAGGTTCATCTCCGTTCCCAGCCGACTACAGAGACGCACTGCTCCCATTGACCGCATACTCTGTTTCTCTTGTCTTTCCCGTATGTTAGGGGTGGGCATTCTGCAGCCTTCGAAGATTTCAGTCCGGTCCGTTGCGATATTGGGATATTTTTAGTACTTCGGTCCTTATATACAGTGTAGAGAAAGTACTGTATTGGCAGAAATAAATAAACTACATAGAGGTTATGGCATCATGTGGTTTGGTAGGTAGATACTAAATTTTAGATGGGCGTGTCACCTTTGTCTTCAGGATTTTAGTTAATTCTGCCGTGAGGGTAGAAGCAGTATGTTTCTCTGAATCCGAAACATTGGTAAGTACCTTACCAGACTGCACTGTGTCATTACCCAGAAGATAATACCAAACTTTACTGGTGTGAAAACTCACACTACATCACATTATATATGAAGTTTGTGATTTTAAGTTCATGTCTACATTTCGTATCAAATGAAATGTGGGCTCCTGTTGTTAATCGCAACGTTAGCTCGCTGAGGGCGTGAAGAGTGACCCAGGAGCATCCAAAAGCCCACTCCATAGAAACATTTGGTCCCAGGTACCCACTTGATTGCTCCATCACGCCAGGAATTTATGTATTGACACTCCTTTCGCACCGCGCTGACCCCACCTGTTTGTCAAATACACGGGTGTCAGTTGTTACTTCTTATGTCTACCGCCAACCGCGAGAGAGTTGGTATGTTGCCAGTCGGACATGCTCAGTCTGCACTTGCCATCGCGTGCAAGAAATTTAGAGAGGTCTTGGAATCTTCTTGATAAATAGTTGAAATGAACTGGGACTAAAGCGGTCATCTGCTGTAGAAATTGTAATTTTAACCCCAAAACTGCCCTAATAGACCCACAACAGTTACACATTGTTACTCTCAACAGCAGCTAAATTGCCCAACGAGTACCTTTCTCAGTTCTGTTACGCAAGATGTATGCTGCTTGGACTGCGACTTTCAGAATGGAACTAAACCTCAGGTTGGCGTGTCGTTTTCCGGGCCAGTTAATATGCACAATGTCCGGGCTAAATATATGTGTAAATAAACGTTTCCAGTTGGCTGTTGACCAAATCATCCACGGATCAACATTTCAACAAGTCGTCCTCTACCACATTACCAACATGAAGTGCGCGCTCTCTTGAATCGGACATCTCCCGATCGGGTGAGTAGAGTACCATTATCTTGGCCGCCCATGTCACCTAACCTCACCCCACTGGATTTATTTTGTGGGGATTACTAAAGAATATCGTGTAGCACAAGGAAGTTCGAAATTGCAGGAACTGAGGGAAAGCGACCTTGCAAACGAGGAAAGGACATGAATATGAATGGGCATCTGTAGTGAGGGAAGCCGACAGAAGAGGGAACGCGTCACGAATGTGTAGCACAGATCACCAACAGGCCGGAAGTCACCTGAAAAGATACGGAATTTCGTTTGGACGTGTGCCGAACAACATAGGGAGCAAACATTGCGTTCTACTGACCAGTATGTAAACTTGGAGTGTTATGTCACTATTCCACGTACTTTTTATACTAAGAAATCCTTACTATCCTTAAGAGTTATTTCCTAATACGTCTTGCCCTGATGTTTTGTATAAAAATGCAGTACCTATCTCACAGTAAGCACACTGCTTCTTCGTTACGAAGACCAACCGGTTCATGCTGTGTAGCGATAATCACTGTTTGAGAATCGTGAATGAATTCACTGTGTGGGCAGAATGCAGTCGTATAATTTTAGGGATGATCGGTCATATGTTTACCACTATCCTTTAAATTGCTAGTTACTCTGTTTAAGGTAAAGAAGTTTAGATGGAGATGTTATCATGAATTGTATGTCAGGATTTGGAGTTCGTTCGTATATGAGTTGTGCCTGGTGCTTTGCCTGTAGAAGAACTCGGCCCAGATTCGAACCAGTTACCTTCTAAATACAGGAATGCCGCTTCCCGAATCTTCTAGGTACCTACTGTGGTAGTTTTTAGGCGTTCTTTACGAAGTAAGAGAAGCCTGAATGGATACCACGTCCTTCCTGTGACCTAGCAGACTGTCAGCAGCTAACCGTTTGTCGAATTTTCATAAAACTCGGCAGAGGAGGTTTACTAAAAGTTACAGGGTAAGTGTCAGTTTCATGAACATCGGCTGCTCACCGGCGACTTCAACCTAGATACTCGTCCCGGCAAGAATAACGACTGGTTCATCGAATTCATGAAAGAAGTACTCGGTCTAGAAATCCGCAACGATCCCGCGCAATCTACCACGCTCGGCGGCAGCGCGATATATCACATCTTCACCAGGCGTCTCTCCCATCTCAAGAGCGTAAACTACGCGACCTATTAAATTAATTTTTTCAGACCAACTGATGCACCACTAAAACCACTTTTTATTGTAGCTTTATTAAAATTGTTAAAATTATACCCCTACACGTGTTTCGATCCTCGGATCATCGTCAGGGGGTTTTTTTTTTTTGAAAGCTACTGTCGCTTCAGTCACATAATTTTGAATAGTCCAACAGCACATTAAAACTTGTGTATTATAAGTTAAAATCTTTGTTAAAAGTTCAAAATTATGTGACTGAAGCGACAGTAGCTTTCAAAAAAACCCCCTGACGATGATCCGAGGATCGAAACACGTGTAGGGGTATAATTTTAACAATTTTAATAAAGCTACAATAAAAAGTGGTTTTAATGGTGCATCAGTTGGTCTGAAAAATTTAATTTAATATGACGAAGGTGCACGGTGTCAACAATGTGAAATTTACGCGACCTACTTCTCATACCACAAGCCACGGCTAACCATTACAGAGACATAAACACATACATATAACAACTTGTAAAAATTTCTGAAAAAAATACAAACTTAAATAGAGTCAACTTCTTTCTTTCTTTCTTTCTTTCTTTCTTTCTTTCTTTCTTTCTTTCTCTCTTTCGCCCTTCCCTCACTGAAGCAGCTAAAACATTTTAACACCCGCAAAAAAAGATCGCCAACATTCAACTTGTCGGCGTGACGTTTTACGTACAATTTGCGGTTCAGTCGTAGCCTGAAACACCGAAGACTTTTTTTTGTCCAGAAAGTGTACCTGTCTCAGAATAATTATTGTATCCACATGCTGTGCTTGTAGCTTGTTTACAGGCGGTTTGGAAGCTTGGGGACTCTGGAGAGTCAGAGACCTTACCATGACAACTGTCATCTATGATGCGACGTAGTTCGGTAGATAAGTCCTCCCTGTGCTGTGTACAGAATGATGGTAAAGTAAACACATGATGGCTCTATCTCGTGAAGGGAATACGATATTGCTACACTTCTTACTCCGTTTTAAACCTCGTGCTCTGCCACCTGCTTTTCAAAATTTTTTCTCGCGCAATGCTGTCACAATACAAAACATGTACACGTACCACTGTCACTGGTTTTTTAACGAATTGGGATGTCGTCGTCTAACGCCAGCATGGTCGCTTGAAAATTCCGTGCGGCGATCGCAGTCCTTGGCGAAGAGCTGATGAACGAAGTGGGTGTTTATGTTGAAATCTGACACTAGAAGCTAGTGCATAGACTTTAAAATTTTGAGAGAATTGTAGCAGTATAGTGTTCCGTTCAGAAGATACGGGCATTTAACATTCTGTATTTACTTGTGTAGGGCTATTCACTGTAAAATCACCGCGCGGCTTATTTTTCTACCCTGAAGATGGACGCAGCAGCTTTCCCCGAAACACCGTTACTCATATACCAGATTACACTATGTCGGATCGCAGGTTCCAGGACAAAGTTATCTTCATTAGTCACCGGCGTGACTTCATGTCTTGGTAATGTAATGCCCGCTGAAATTTAGGTCATATATATATATATATATATATATATAGCTTGTGAGCAGCTGAGGCAGCTCGGTTAGTTTAGTGAGGAGGCAGCGGGCTTGATGACCCAGGAATCGGCGTTCGATTCTGGACAGGACGCAGGGCCCAGCGCAGCGGTTGAGGCCACGCAGCCTGTTTCGCCGTACGTATTCTTGGTGTTGTGCTTGATTAAGCAGAGGGACAACTTTATACCCTTACCGTATTGTGATGACAGTTTGATCTAAAGCCAACAGTTTGATGTCTTTGTGTACTG
Source organism: Reticulitermes speratus (assembly GCA_021186555.1). Taxonomy (NCBI): domain Eukaryota; kingdom Metazoa; phylum Arthropoda; class Insecta; order Blattodea; family Rhinotermitidae; genus Reticulitermes; species Reticulitermes speratus. The sequence goes on along the minus strand of JAJKFL010000003.1, from coordinate 2,011,591 downwards.
CCCCTTGTTTACCGCCATAAACCGTTAGCTGGCTCTTGTGTTCAGCGATTTGACAAAAGCTGCAGTTGAGACAATAGACAGTCGCATAGTTCTGAAGCGGATGGATAAAAAACCGAACTTGCCGTTATGCACTGTTGTATGTCGACATGACAAATAAAACAGACACGCTGATGTTTTAAACAGCTGCTGCGCCACTTCACTTCTGGCGTATTTTCAATGAAAAAGTTGCAAAAATGCGCTTACTAGCTTCGATGTCTGTCTCCGCGTTTGATAACTGTAGTACTGCTGATGGGATTATCATGAACTTGTGAAAATCTTGTCGTTGTAGTAAATTGTTTATTTCTTGCCTGTATAGTGTCTTAACGTGTTTACAGATGTGTCCTTTTGTACCAGAAGCTGATGGAAGTACAGGGCAACAGGAAGGAGGACAAATAATGGACGAAAATGAAAGGAAATTGTAATATTTTTCATCATCTGTGAAGATTAAATCGAACGGAAGGTGGAATCGTCATTCTCTCAAAGTGTGTTCATTTCCGTTTCATTGTGACCCAAAGATATAAATGCTACATAATTTCCAGTAGGTTTCTCGTAATATAAGATACGCATACCAACTTTTAGACGGAAATCCTGCACGTACGGTCCTACGGAATCCTAGGTGTAGATGGGGGTGTTATTAAGGATTTTATTGTAGAAGAAGTAGGGTGTGCGTGTGTTAGGGACACCACTTAGTTTCGGATGAGCATGCACGTGGGATGTAAGATAGTATACTATGTTAGTAAGATTGGCGTACTTATACAGAGTGTGCCAGGAGGAAGCTGCCATAGTTCGGGAGAACGTTCCGTGGCTTAAATGTGTGTGCATGGCGGCGAGTGCTGTGGTCTGGCTAGCAGTGCGCGAGACAACTAAAACTGGAAGAAATAGAAATAAAGGCGCTCACTTCTCCATTTAATTCAAATTCTAAAGCAACTTTGAGCAATCTTTTGTGCACGAGGGCCAAATAAAGAGCAAAAGTTTTTTATCAATGAACTTTATTCTAAAATCACCGTGCATTTTTCACAAATTATGTCTTATCACCAACTAAATGCACTTTATTTAAAAAAAAAACCAATATAAGGTTTCTTTAAAACATTTTTAAATGTTTTAAAGAAACCTTATATCGGTTTTTTTTTAAATAAAGTGCATTTAGTTGGTGATAAGACATAATAAAGAACAAAAGTGTTTGCGAACCGCATTATAATTAATACCTTTTTTTTTACTTATGTCTCATTATAATACCCTGTCATCAACAGTGCCAATATTGGGGTGGTAATGCTTATTTGAAATTAATCTTGAAAAAAATGTGAATTGTACAGAATTTGAAGTTGATCTGACCTAGTAAGTCCTTACTTTGGCCCTTCTGTAATAAATCCTGGGTAAAATGACCTGAGCACACATAAATAATTTTATTTGCTTTCCATTTGTCGTTTCTGTTGCCTTTGTTTATTCATTGTTAAGAAGTGTTCAAGAAAAATTGACACTGCTTATTAGTTGTTAAAATGTTAATATCTGGAGATACTTGAGAATTTGCAACGTTGAAACGGCTGTCTAATCTTTAAACTTCGAGTCGATTTGTATTAAGGATTCTTCACAGTTTTTATTCAAAAATAAATTTTTCACAAATATAAGTACTTCCAAAAAGGCGTATCATTTGTCGTGCATGGGTACTGAGCGCTTTCCGGTTCCTAATCCTATATGCAACGAAGTCAAGTGAACGATATTTACTTTTATGTGAAATGGAACTTCTATGTACTAGTAATCGTATATTTGGTATGAAAAGTGCGTTGTGTTGTTAATAATACAACATATTTCTGAATCACATTTTTAGTTTAAGGGGAATGAAGTAATTATTTGTCGAATTTCATGTCTCTTTTTTTTTCGTATTTCTCAAATTAGATCGCGGGTCGCATTGCAAAGGTAGAAGGGTCGCATTTTGCACATCGTGGCTCTAACGGTTTGTTTGAAATCCGCTGTATTCAATGTGCAGTGGATGCGCAGTAGTTTTTCTTAGTTTCACATGCGCCAGGCCAGGGAAGCGGAAAAATATACCGGGCGCCCATGAGGCACCAAAGCTACTGTCGACATGAAGATGTGAGTGTCAGTGTTCAGTCTTCCAGTAAAACCATTTCTGTCCCTTATTCTCAACATTTTCCTCTACACACTGGCTGTCCCCTTTGAGTGACTGGCTGACTAATTGCATTGAGCAGAGTACGTCTTCTAGAAGCTTATACACGTTCGGCTGCCCAAGAGATAACCTCATTTTATCCAATCCATTGCCATGTTCAAACACCCCACCGCTGAACTCTACTGAACCCTGTTTTGAGCCACATTAACCCAGTTCATACCTTCGCACCCTGATTTTTTAAAAACCCATTTCAGTTCACTGTCTACGAACCAACTAAACGCACTTTTTCACTTTCACTTCTTATTTACAAATTCACCCCTACATATGTTTCGGTCCTTTTAAAGAACCATCATCAGGGGGTACAAAATTACGTTCAATCTACACCCATATGTATTCACCCTGCGGTCACAAGCAGTTCAGTCAAACTGTATGCAGGCCTCAATCACTTTTTAAGGTAAAATGTAAATATGTATAAAAACATTGTATATAAAACTTTAAAAAGATTCGTCGTTATCTAAAATGTTGATTCAACCACGTGAATATCTTGTTGTCACGTCACCTTTTGTTAATTTGCTGGTACTTGTATCTTGGTTTTGTATTATTGGTAGTTATTTAATTGGTTATGTCCTGTTATTTTTTTTTGTGAGTGTCCTCTGTGTGCTGTGTGGACGTCCACACCGCACACAGTGAAACTGAAAAAGTGCATTTAGTTGGTTCGTAGACAGTGAATTGTTAAACAGGATGCACGGTGAGATTAATATAAAGTTCATCCAATTCAGTATTTTCCTCCGTACTCCCATAGGTCGTCCAAGAGTTATCTTCTCTCAGATTTTCCGATGAAATTTGTATACTTGACCTCGATCACTCTCATGGGTGCTATATGTCTGGCTCATTGTATTCTCCTTTGTTTGCTGAACCTAATACCTGATGAACAGTGCAAATTCATTCGTGCCTTTTAATTCAGCACTATCTAGTGTATTTCAGTTATAATTTCAGAACCAAGGACGTCAGTACAAAACCCTTTCCCGCCGTTAAATATTTTATTAGGTACTGACAAACCAAATGTTTACAGCATCAGACATTCAGAAATCGTAAAGTGTAGGAGAAGAATTCCTGTCACAGCACCGTGGTTTGGCGATAAAGGCCAAACTGCTGAGGTATAACGGATGGAGAAATTTAGCCCATATAGAAAGACTGCAGAATCCGTCGTCTGGGTTGTGACGCCGTATAGTCTGGTGGAATGGTACCGACATATTATAGGAACTTCCTGTGGGCGGTGGAGGCAGCAGGGTTCTGTGTAACGTCAGTGCTCTTCTGTCAGACTACACCCTGTCACATCGCAGAAGACTGCAATTTGTCAGTTTGACAACAGATACGATGTGCAGGTAACTAACAAAGTACATACAGGGAGACTGTTCGTGTTAATTACGTTAGTTTATTGTGCGGCAGCTGCTTGCCATAAAGAAGAAATTCACCTAAATCTGTTACGCCGTCGTAACCGACGGGATGTCGTGTCTTTTGCAGGCCTACTTGTCTCTTAAAGGGCGAGATATCCAGTTTCCTGTACTTGTCTCGTCTCGCAAAAGTCGAGGTGTATAATTATGCAATTATAATTGTTAAGGAAAGTACTTCTGATGGTCATGGCGCCTCGAGGGACGGAACTTTCCTCGAGGCGTTGCAATGTACACGTACAGATTACTGGCCTTAAGACGGCTGTTACGGTTGGTTGGAACAGTTAAACTTTCTAAATTCATAGACGTGTCAGTGGTAATGGGAAGGACTGTGTAGGCCTACATGTACGCTTGAAGTTGAAGTTGTAAACCGCGGACGTGAGGCATGAAGGTTTACGGGTCCAGTCTTAATACTTGTAACTCTTAGAGACCAAAAGCTGTAGCTATGTCTCTCCCTCAAGAACTTGGGATTTTGTTGAATGTGATATTACTGAGGCTGACAAAAACCTGTGCACACATTCCAGTTGCGTATAAAAATCGGACAAAATAGAGGCCATTCTGCATGAATACCAACACACATTTCAGAGCGCACATGAAGCGTAACTCGCTAAATACGAGTATATCGGAGCAAAACTTGTCTCAGACAGAACTTGTAAAGAAAAAGTGGCACAGGGTGCGCACGCGCTATGAGTGATGTTATGCACACGTTTCATTATTTGTTAACCTGCAATTTTGAAAGAAGATATGGGCCCAACTGAGCTTCAAAAGCAGGCTTGCTTTGTTTTATGCTGTGGTAGTCATTATGTCACAGGCCACGTGCCAGATTTCTTTGAGCAGTTTAAGGAAGTGTTGGTATCGCTGTCACGAAGGATGCTCGTGCACGACAGGGAAGTGACAGTGTTCTGGAAGGCGGGCACAGTTCACTGTCAGCAGGAACTGTCAAGTCAGCTGAAAGGAAGCAGGAAATATTCAAGAAGATTGGCGCAGTACGTGCAAAGAATCATTGTGTCGGCTGTCTGACCAGCCTGATACCATATCACTGGAAGAGTAATATGGCGATTTAATGTCGCCTGCAAAATGGTCCTCGTGTATAGTGCTCGATATCTTTTATCTATTGTAACCAAATTTGGAATTTCTCGACAGATTTTTATGAAAATCCCAAATATAAAATTTCACATAAATCCATCCAGTGGGAGCCGCGCTGATACATGCGGACAGACGGTCGTACTAACAGCCTGATACCATATCACTGGAAGAGTAATATGGCGATTTAATGTCTCTTGCAACAATAAAACATACTTAGGTCTTCAGTAAAGTGCCCGATATTTTTGCCGATTTTAACAAATTTGTATTCTTTCAACAGATTTTATGATTCAATATAGTCTTCTCGGCGCACACCCGTCAATTCGTTTGAATACAACGTTCGGGACTACTCGTCCCCATCCTCAGCAAAACTGATCAGTTTTGCTGAGGATGGGGACGGAGCTAGTCCGAAACGTTGTATTCAAACGAATTGACGCGGCTGTGCGCCCGAGAAGACTATATTGATCATGTCGCCGCGAAAGTTTAAAACTAGATTTATGACTCCCCAATATCAAATTTTCACGTAAATCCGTCCACTGGGGTCCGTGCTGCTACATGCGGACAGACGGACGGACGGACATTACGAAGGTAATAGGCGTTTTTTTGCGTCTATGCGTACGACCTAACATGATAATCTTAAACTGATTTATCATTCACGGTGTTCCTCCTGTAATTATAGTTCAGTTAGAGACCGGCACAGTTCAGTTTACTGATAACACTGGAGTTTGTTGTGACGCCTGCATGCTTCAGCCTTACATGGCCATCATGAGGGAGATCATATTGAACTTACAGAAGACATTACATAGGTTTTATACTGATCTCCTTGTTAACTCATACAGTGTGTAATGAAGTCGTATAAACTTAACTCCGAATGCCAGTGTAACGGATATATATATATATATCAAATAACAGTTTTATACAAACCTTTGAGGGTTTCTGTTACTGTAAAATGCGTTTGCAGAAGTAACTTTCAAAGGAATTAAAACTGGAATCATTAAAATTAAAATACCTTGAAATTCTTAGAAGAAGTTAATACTATTCAATGTTGTGTGCCATAGGTATATAATAACAATTCTCCCAGTACATTTGAAATTTCTTGTTGTAAACATCCATAAATCTTAAAAATTCATTGCCTCTGCGTGTGGTTTATTATTTTATTAAATCGTAATATTTAAAAAGTGAGGAATGAAATGTGATGTGGTTTTGGATCTTAGTAAACGTGGTTTATGTGGTGAGAAGTTTGTGTGATGTGCCGTTGACGCTGGCATCTAATTGGATGGTGTGGTCTGTTAAACCTCTAACTTGAGACCTCTTTTCTGTTATGCTATAACAGGGGTGACCAAACCGCGGCTCGCGAGCCACATGCGGCTCTTTGACATATAATGTGCGGTCTCGCGGAAATATGTTGGCTGAGCTCCTTTTCGCATTACAATTCATATAAAAGGCAAATAAAAAATTTTTAAGCTTTATAATTATGAGAGTCCACTGGATTAAAACGTAAGTTTAATGTTCGTGATTTTTGTAACAAAATGTCCATGTAACAGTAAAAACCTGTGTGTAATATTTGTTCATGTCTCGCGGCTCTCAAACATCTGAAGTTTATCGTATGTGGCTGTTACGTTAAGCAAGTTTGGCCACCCCTGTGCTGTAATTTAATATGTAGTATAAAGGGTTCGCCAACTCTACGACGGTGTACGTATGTGTTTCATATGACTGATCAATAAACAGCGTCTATTTCCCTACACAACATTATCCAGTTGGTCTTTGTAATGGAGAGGCAATGTGTTTACTGTGATGTAGGGATTATATATGTGGATTGGATTCCTATAAGATTTCAGAAGATCCAGTGATGAACAGTGGCGCCAGTTGTATAATTCGAGACAGAGAACACCCCAGACTTTGAACACTTACTGCACAAAAAGCTGTTTACCACTCAGCATACCTGGACCCCTGTGTACACGCTCTGCTTCTGTTTGCAGTAGCTCCAAACTGTTGACTGTCTGCCCACTAGATTACAATTCGGAGGCTGTTACATATGCGTATCTGTCAAGTGATGGGTGGAATACGTCAGATAAGTGATATGGCTTTACAAAGATTTACTTAGTTCTTCGGAAAGCTGTGGTGTATTTTGATAGAAACGTGCTTTATAAAAATATTTGTGTCACGATTTTCCAAGCGATAATATTTAAATAAATTTAATAATCTCATTTCACACCTGTGTATACGTACCTGCCATTTTGTTTTATAGAGTTTCTTCCCTATAGCATGTGCCTCTGCGATGTCCTGTAACGTGATTATACGGGTTAGAAAGCAAGGAGACGAAAAAGTACGTTTGTAGGGGACTTTTGATGAACGCCATTACTGTTGTTAGTGGTTTTTAAAATAACCACAGAATTTTGTTACATTTCTTGGTGGTCCAGATAAACCCTCCTCCCGCTGACTTACCAACTTTCTTCTGGTAGTGTAAAGTGCTGGGCGTTAAACAAACACCGACCAGGTTTGCTCAAATGACAGCGCTGTGACTTGTATTCGGCAGACACCCGGTTCGAATCTAAGCGCTAACACCGGCTGTGCTGTCTTGAGGTTTTTCGCATATTTTCTCAGTGCATCCAACCAAGTGCCCCTGAATAGTACCTCATACCTCAAATTGTGCCATATTATTTTTTTCAGTGTGTAATAATCATGCTATCATTCAACGCTATAGGTACTATTTGTTAGCTACTGATAACCTCGTTAATGAAACACAAATAGATGAACAAATGAATGAAGAAATTCGTCGTCCTATGTCCGGAGTGAAGTTCAGAAACGCTACATAAGGACATACGCGGGTGACGCATTGACGAATTCAGATAAAATCTCTTGAAGTTATACGACAGTGAAATAGCGAATGATTTGGAAGGATTTGTGCCGTAGAAAAGTACTAGAAATACGGTGGATAAATCAGAGGACTTACGAAACTTGGTATTTACAAAGATTATTTATTAATTATTATTATTTATTAATATTTATTAATCAGAATATGGTTAGGCGAAATATCTTAGCGCGTAGAAATGACGCAGTTGAGGATGTAAACAAGGGATGTCTCGCAAGAATATCAAGGAGTTGTAAGATAACACAAAAAGGTACAAGCGTTGGTGACTGATGACGCAGTAAACTATTTACTGAATTCTTAAATTCTTTGGAAACTTCGATGTGCTACAACACATTTTCAAACTCAAAAATTGCTTCACCAATGTGTCTAAGAAACCTGAATCCACCGACGCTTTGTAATGGTACTAGAATTGTGAAGCGACGGTATAAATCGCCATAGAAACTGGGACTTCTTGACCCTTGAAGATGGGATCGATAGGTTGTCCCGAAACGTCGGTACAGAACTACCACTCAACGCTGCGTACTATTCCAGAAGAGCGCAGATCTCATCGACGTCGCGGCGCAAGCCTGAAATCACGCACAGATAAAAACAAATTTTTCATTTTAGTTCCAAATGCAAATACGATGGGCGTTATGTACAGGTGTTCCGCGACGTAATGGCCAAACGTTAGGAATGTGTTCTCAGGTCATTTGGAGCAAAAAGTGTCTAATAAACTACACGTCGTTTCGACACCGTTATCAAGTCGCGCACTAGCTTAATGTACGCGTAGGACTGAATAAAACTTTCTTTGCAACTCGCCTTTATTATCGTCATTTTAAACGTGTAGAACAACAGTGAAGTTTCAAGGTTATTGCAGCATGTTCGAAGTGCCCATTATCACGCTGTATACTTGCTGCCTGTTGTACCATTTCGATTTTACCACTGCTTGCGTCACAGTTCGTTTGTGATACCAACGACGGTTACAGTTAATTAAGGCCTGTACTAACTCATGCCTTCCTTCACGTTTGCTACAGTCATACACTCTCGACCAAGCCACCGGTCTATTTCTTACGAGCCATCTTCGTTCGTTATTTTCGTTCACAATTTCCTTTACGTCTGCTGAGATATGGAGTTGCCCCGTCATGTTGCAGCCACGTTCGTCCTCTTTCTGCAAGAGGCATATCCTCCAAATAGAGAGGCGATTCACGTACCAGAACATTTCTGCAATGCGGAGCTGTTAAGCGTCCTACGATAACATGTGGTAAAATCAGGCTGTTGCCATACTCCACGCCACACGTTAACTGATAATCCCCGTTGACAAAGGCATTTTGTTACCTGGTGTGGATTTTCCCGTGCCCAAAAGTGCGAATTCCTTATGTTGGTAATACCATCTCGGGTAAAGTGAGCCTCATCCGTGTACACAATGTCAGGCAGAATTTGTATCCGTGGTTCGCGGTTCCGATTCCCGATGGGTCATTGGGATTTTTCATTAACTTAATCCTTCCGGCCGTCTTTAACAGAAATGAGTGCCAGGAATACTTACTTGGGGGGTAAAGACGGCCGGTGCGTGGGCTGACAACCTTACCACCTTCATGTGTCGATCGTCTGGAAATCTGGGAGCCTCAACCTCCTGGAACCGTAGGGGCCTGTCCAGGCCTGTAATTGGATAGCTTTACCTTTACCCGGTAAAAGGTAAATTCTTCATACCTGTCTGTGCTACACCAGTAGTCCTGTAAATTGTGCGTACACTTGTACTTTGGCCTCCTTGCACTGTTGCCACAACGTCACCTTCTCCACGCCGTTGTTAACGGTCTGCATTCGCTCGTGGCAACCAAACAGTCACCCCCAGAATTCTGTGTACGTTTTCAAACGTTTTGCGATGTGGCATCCTGCCATGTGGGTAACGTTGCCGGTATTCCACAACAGCATCCCTACCATTTCTATTGCACAAACCGTACACGAAATGCATGTTGGCATATTCTTCATTAGTAAAAGTGTTACGCATTTTGACTGCCCCACCGTGCAAAACAAAACACCGCCACACAGCCACAGCCAGTAGCAAAGACAGTGTACGTACATGCAGGAACTCGGATCAAGTTACAGCTGTGCTGGCTCGCTTCACTAGCGCATGACTTGATGACGGTGTCGAAACGAACTACAGTTTATTAGATTTTTTTTTTGTTCCAAATGACCTGTAGAACACGTTCCTGAAGTTCGGCCATTACGTCGTAGAACATTGTGCATATTGCGACCCTCTGTATATTGTGTCATGCGCTCTTAATAATAAGTAATAGTAAAATAAATTATAATTACTGTTATCGGTTCGTATTTCGACGTACGGAACAATGGATGGCATTAAGATTTGGTTGGCTCGAAGAATAACGAAACGACCAATGAAAATAGCCGTAGAGTTTCGCATGATCGTTACGACAGCACAAGTGGCTCATATACATACCAGATCCAGTTTCTACCTCACATTAAATACTGCGTCTCAATGACAACGACCGGCCTTTACTGCTATGTAAGGTAATAATAGCCGTTTCTTGCGAGAAGTATACGAAACACACAAATACACAGTGCGGGCAGACGTCAGAGGCCTTAAACGTTAAATTATATGGTGCATGTAGGAACTACGGTGCTTCAAAGGTTTTAGGACTACGTGCACAGCAGTAATGTCGTACTGCCGAAATGTTACGGATTTTGTTTGTTTGAGAGAGAATTTCTGAACTATATAGACTGTAGTAGTGGTGGACGCAATGATTGTGATTGTGAGTGATTGTGATTGTGTGTGAAAGATGTGAAGGGAAGCGGTCGTGTTCTGTTTTAGTGCCAGCCTGTTGTCTGGAAGGGCTGAGGAAGACTAACACGAACTTCTGGGATAGGAATGGAGCTCAAGACCTGTCGGTTACGAAGCAGTAAAAAATGTAGCCTATGTGAATACGTGTAACTACCTGCATACCGGTACGTTACGTCACATTTCCAGAGTAGCTGGTGGTCCTTGAACTGGAATCCAAAGATAAGTTTTCGTGTTCAGAGGAGCCCACCACTGGTTCTTGTATGTAGCCAGATGAAGCCACTCCACTCCCCGCTCCCCAATCTCTTTGCTGAAGATCAGTTTTAATATCATACTCTCAGAGACACACAAGTTTATACAGTATTTTCCATTGTATTTCTATCCAAATAGTTCTGCGACTCTTTTCCATCAAGAATTGGAATACGTCAGTGTTGACTGCGCAATCAGAGCTCATTGTTATTAAACAAATAGGTAAGCGTCGTCACGTGGAAGCTTTCTGGCGCTAACTTTGTTGCAGTTTCTTTGCTGGACATCTCATTTGTAATTAGATACATTCACCATTAAATTTAATGAAGTGATTGCAGTTGCAAGGTTGTTTCATGAGGTAACAGAATTTGACATGTAAAGTGTACAGATGTACGGTAGCTATATATATACAGGGCATACACAAACGAATGGTGCGGTTTCAATAGGAATCACTATTGAAACCGCACCATTCTTTTGTGTATGCCCTGTATACATATATGTTACCGCCAGTCAGCGTTCCATTAGAAGAAGCACTGCATAAATATGTGTGTGTGCGTGTGCGTGCGTGCCGGCGTACCATAGCTGTGTGGATTGCTTAGTACTTGTTACGTTATCAGGGTTGTCTGAGTAAGTGATGAGTTACACGGCCTGTGCGCATGCAAGCGATAATTATTAATGACGCCAAATACTACAAACAATAATTATATGCATAATCAAATCCACCTATGCTCCGGCATGTGTCATTCATTGATCCTGAATGGTGCTTGCTCTTCGCATACGCAGTCGTGCAGTCAGTCCGTAGGAGGCTCTTATACTATTTTACGACCCGGACGCAAACTAAGCCACCTCAATCCTGTCCTCACTTCTGGAACGTAGTGGTAATGGCGGCCAACAGTGCTTGAAGTTACGACTGTTACTACCGCGACAAAGAGATCGTTCAGCAGCAGTGCCGCATGGTTGCAGTAGGTTACGCTCCAGATACGCACAGCAGTGCGTATTGTGAAGTTGTTACGTGAGGGCAGGTTCACAGAAAGACGTGTCGAAGATAATAAGTGCATTTTTGCAATCTTTCTTTGCGGTTGCTACAAAATTGGCACAAAGACCAAAACTTTGGTGTTAATTAGAGGCGGTGTTGCAGCTGTCACGGCCCAAAAGATTAGTGTCAATCTGATGGTATATAGCAGACTGAGTATATAGCATTTCACACTGTTGACACCGTGCATCTTCGTCATATTAAATTAAGTTACAGACCAACTGATGCACACTAAAACCACTTTATATGTAGCTTTATTATTAAAATTGTTAAAATTGTACCCCTACACGTGTTTCGATCCTAGGATCATAGTACTCTTCACCGTACAACAGGCAGTACACTTCGCTCCCCACAAAAACATTTCACATGCCTTTAATACCACGATCCCACACGCCAGCACTTCCGCAATCTACTATCTACAGTACTTTTACAATTTTACAACTTTTAACGAGTCTTTTTACAAGATTTTAACTTATAATATATAAGTTTTAAAGTGCCGATAGAATATTTAAAATCATGTATATGAAGTGACTATAGATTTTAGCAAGAAACCCCCTGACGATGATCCTAGGATCGAAACACGTGTAGGGGTACAATTTTAACAATTTTAATAATAAAGCTACTTAAAAAGTGGTTTTAGTGTGCATCAGTTGGTCTGTAACTTAATTTAATTGAGTATATAGCAGTTAATACAGCAAATTGAACAGTCAGCAATAAATAATCATTTGTCATTTATGATGTCCCTCCTACATGTTTCGGCCTCTACAAGGCCATCGTCAGGGAGGTTGTATACAAAGGAATACAAATACAGCACATTCTGTCGAAGATGTGCGTGTGTAGAGTTAAAATACAATATCAATTAGAATTGCAAAAAATGTTTAAAATATAAATCAGTTACAAATGTTTTGCATTTCTTAACAATATTTTGTCTTTCATAATAATAATAATAAAAGAACTTTATTAACATTGATTAGTTACATCATCGACAACATACATCCTGGTACAGTAGTTGTTCCAGTTACCAACTGTTCTGATCGCCTCAATCGTCGGAGTTGAATCCCGGGATCTCCGTAGTTGTTCAGAGATTCGTAAAAGTAGTGAAAACTTTGAAAAACACTACCAAGCCCTTAGCCGATTTTAAAGCAACGCGTGCTTTGGTCGTTTGTGCTTATATCGTTTGTATAACTTGTGCAAGTCCCGCCATTTGTATTGGATCGTATAAGGGGATTTGTATGGGACGTACAGGTCGAGTAGAATCGCTCTGCCAGGTGTAGAATATACGGTTGAATATATTCGATTCCGGTGATCCTGTGTCTTTCATTGCCAACAAACATATATATCAAGTTTTGTCGTCTTCATTCGGAGGGCATTATCCTGCACTTAACTAATGTAAGTTAAGGTTCTTGTAGTGTCATGCACAGGATGCTTGAATTGCAGTGTTTTAACTGTATGAAATATTAAATGTACATACCCGGTATTGTCTGTCGACGTTTGTGCCATGATGGACTGCTGTATACTGCGTCTGTGTTTGCGCTAGTAAGCGGGGTTGTCGTAAGGTTTGTACAGGCCGAAACGTGTAGGAGGAACATTATAAATTACAAATGATTATTTATTATTGATTGTGCAGTTTGTGTGATTAAATGCTGTGTACTGATGGTGCAGAGTTTGTTACAGACTAGCAGTTAGTGTTAATTAGTGTATTCGCTGCATATCAAAATATTGGTGTTAATTAGTGACGAGGTTTCGTTTGTTACATGCCAGATGTTTAGTGCTTAGTTATTATTATTTGTCCCTGTCGATCCAACGCGGAGGTTTCTATGGTCATGTGCGTTGATGTAGTGAGTGACCAGCCCACTGACCGCACAAGTTCTACTCAATCCTGATGTGACTGCCAGAGCCATCTGGCAGGCAGTCAGGAGAATTGGGTGAGAAATGCTTACGAGCATTTACAAGGTACTTTTACATGCCGTAAATCTACGACATGGTACCGCCGGCTTTACTTCCCCTCCGAAGGAAGTGTTGCTCCGGATTTTTATCACCCTTAAAAATCCATCGCCCTCGGTCGGGATCGAACCCGCGAACTTTGGGTCCAGTGGCGAGCACGCTAACCACTAGTCCACCGAGGGCGACTTAGTGCTTAGTAACGGTGCTGTATTTGTTACAGACCAAGAGATTAGTGTCAGTCTGCGTTGACTGTCTTACAGACCGAAAGCTTGTTTTTAATAAGTGACGGTGTTGTGTGTGTTGCAGACCTCCAGCCGACAACGGACCGCTTCGTCGACCCTGGAGTTTCGTCATTTTCACAACTTCTGTTCGACGTATCCAGAGACCAGGTCATCGTCGGAGCCAGGTGAGCTACGAGTACATCATGAAGGAAAGAACTCCTTTCAGTAGCCAAAGTCTTGGTTGAACTGCTTGTAACGTTATATACACCCAGTCCACGTTTTACGCTCTAGTTGCGTTCCTGAAAAAAGTGGGCGGAAATCAAACAGCGTAAACAAAAATTGTATTCCCATCAGAAATAAGGGGTTAGTGTAATAGAATGCATCCACGAAGGGCGTTAAACCGAAACGGAGAGAGCCCAAATTAAGAAGTGGTGTAAATTGGGAACGGGTTTTAAAGCAAAAAGGCGTGAAACACACGATCGTAAATGAAGGACTGGGCGTACTATGACTTTGTTATAGACAGAGGAATTTAACTTCTAGTTCTACAGTAGGCTATACTCCTGTAGTGTCGTTAGCCGCTCTCTGACCCTGCTAGGCGCCATTGTAACGCCGTACGGTCTGGTACCCACCGCACTTGTTACGGGTCGCCCTGCAGGAGCGGTTAACTTGCCGTTTATCGTGACAACGGTATTCTTTCGAGATTCGAACCGCAAAGGTTACCGGCTAGTGGCCGCCTCCACCGAATATAATTGGCTTACCATTGCTAATCCCTGTCTCTAAACCGACTGATACCGCCGACTTTCAAGGCGTGGATATGGATTGGGAGTAAGATGCCGGGATAACTTATCTCACTGGATTAACACCAAATTCTATATTACAAGTTGTAGCATACACTGATTCTGTTACTGAACTGTTCCACTTCCTGCCCCTTGGAGAACTTAACTGTTCCGTAACTCATTAATGTGTAATTTTCCACAACACCTTTGCCTGTCATGCTTTCTGATGCAGTCAACACCAGAACACTTAAATAATGGATTCACAGTTTGTACCTGTCGCCTTTTACTTTGAAGTTACAAGCACAATGTGACCAAAACTGTGACTGTGGCCGTGATGGCGTAGTAAAAACGTCCACTGACATAGATTCACCTAGCAGTAATATTTAGAGCAGGTTAGCAAACTATGGTTCGTGGCGCGCTGCATCATAGCCCCAACCTAATTACATCTTTCATTACGCCAGTGAGTGTATGTTTATATTATTTTTTCCCAAGCTCGACAGCCCTAGTGAACCTAGGCCATCTCATTGTTGAGGTTTCGAGATCACACTCAGACACACCACACTCGGTAGGACTCTGGACGAGTGATCGGCCTGTCGAAGAGACCTCTACCTGACAGCACACAACATTCAGAAGAGACATGATTTTACCCCCAGCGGGATTCGAACCTGCAGTTCCAGCAAGCGAGCAGCCGCAGAACCACGCCTTAGACTGCGCGGCCACCGGAATCGGCTGGAGGATGTTTATTAGGGGCAAAAAGTACCTGTATTTGAAATAATGCAAGAACAGAGATGAAATATTCTTAAACCGTAGTGGCTAGTACATGCACCACGTCGTTTAACATGCAAATACTCGTTGTTTTCACCAGACTTAGACAGTGTGGTTATGTGATTGTCACGGTAAACACTATTTCTGTGTTTGTGGTGGCATTTGTTTTGGAGGATGTGTTTTGTGTGACGCAGTAGCTGAATTTTTATACAGTGTGCATTGTGGATGAACTTCAGGCTTGTGAGGCTTAACATGTACGTACTGATTGTTCAGTATTACTTTACATTGGGCTGAACCCTGACCAGGGAGAAGTTTGGAGTGGTAGTAGGAGAGCTCTGGACTTGCAACAGCATGCAGCTGTGAAAACATGAAAATTGCCAGTAAAGATTTATAGAAATAAACAGACAGGAACCGATAGACTAGTAATACAAATAAACAAGTGAGTAAAATGGAAGTCGTGTAGCTATGACAGAAGGCCGTCTGTGTAAGAATTGTAATTTCAGTGGACGAGTTTGCTTTTTTGTGAGATGGAGTTGCCAGACTGCAGCATCCTGAGTAGAGTCTAGAGAGAGAAGCGAAAACACGCGTGGTCGATTAATGTAGGGGGACAGCAGGCCGAGTGCAGAATTTAAAGTAAGTGAAAGTTGTGGATATAAAATCTGCGATTTTTTTTAATGGCTCGGCAGCCCCTTGGGGGCCTAAGCCCATTTTTCGAGGCTTCACGATCACACTCGGTAGGACTCCTCTGGACGAGGGACCAGCTCGCCGCAGAGACCTCTACCTGACAACACACAACACTCACAAGAGACAGACATCCATGCCCTAGGCGGGATTCGAACCCATAATCCCAGTAAGCGAGCGGCCGTAGACCCACGCCTTAGACCGCGCGGCCACTGGAATCGGCGATTTCCTTTTAGAAGCGAAAAATACCATTCAAGACACTCTATTCTTCTGGAACTATAAAACGTTCACAGTAACGTTGTGAATTCTGACTTTTCGTACTTTCAAGCTTGAAATGAATCTAAATAATAATGAAACGTTCATTTCCCACCTTTCAGAAAACATATTATATGCAGATACTAAACGAACCGGTTTATTCTGTATAGGGAAGCAATCGATGTGTACTGTGTGAATTAATACGTAACACATGAATACACTGTGGGGAAAATGCAGAGATTTTGAACGTTTTAAGCATGCAGTGAGTATATTAACCACCCTCTTTCGAAGTCTTAAAGGCAAATACACCGTAGACATTGTACTGATATTGTTGTTGTTTCAGTTTTATGTGTGGCGGGATGGGGAGGGAAGCGTAACTTTATCACGAGTGACAGACCACAGTTTCGATCTGTTTTTGGTGTTCCCCAAGCACTTGATGTCTAGAATGGCGACGCCTTTGAGTTCGATGTGCCGTTCTTACCGACAGTCACTGTACCTCCTGTCAGGTTGGCACGATGCTGACTGCTGCTGACCTGTGACAGTATCGGCAGCAATACCGACTGACAGGATGGAGCCACTTCTCAGTTGCCACACGTACTGTATATCAAGAAGAATGAATGGACGTTGTGCTGATCAGGTAGAGCAGTAGCGCGTTTTTTTTTTCACATCGTATCGAGTAATTTATTATTTCCTGCTACATTTTTATCGTCTAAAATATGTCGTCCATTCCTACCGCTGTTTACTTCTGTTTGTGGCGTTGAACTGAACTGGCTAAAGCGGCAGTGCGTCTGACATGAATTCGGAAGGTGCCCAGTTCGATTGTCGAGAGGGACACCGACTGTTTTGACAGATTATTCTCAATAACGCCAGGTAGATTCTGAGGTGCCGATCCCAGTGGCCGTGCGGTCTAAGGCGTGGGTCTGTGGCCGCTCGCTTACTATGATTGTGGGTTCGAATCCCACCGGGGGCATTGATGTCTGTCTCTTGTGAGTGTTGTGTGTTGTCAGGTAGAGGTCTCTGCGACGGGCTGATCACTCGTCCAGAGGAGTCCTACCGAGCGTGATTGTGAAGCCTGGAGAAATGAGGCGGCCTAGGCCCCCGAAGGGGCTGTCGAGCCATTGGGGGGGGGATATTCTGAGGTAATACTTCAAATTAATTCATTTCCATTCCCTTCCACATTATTTCCCATTCATAATGCACTGTTATTCGGTAAGCCATTTCTACATATGCGAGATTTGTGTTTCTCACAGTGGCGTTGCTGAAGTTTCAAGTGCTGCGGGATGTTAACGTTGTGTCGTTGGGTAACATAGCTGAAGAATTGAATTTCAGTTCTACGTAGTCTGAGTTACTGGCAGCATCGACAAATAAATCACGTATAAAATACATTCAGTGATGGTGCTGGTTTTTTGGGCGTCTTTAATGGCATCGTGGTAGTTCAGCTGCGCCAGTACCAACACGATACTGAGCCAGTTCAATGTACCAATGTCCATTGTTAGGTTCCTAGCGTCCTTCAAAGTAGTCTTCGAAAAGATTTTTCCATTAAATGCGTTGTTTCCCCCATCGCAGCCTGCTAGAAGTCACTACTCCAGCAGCAGGGTTGTTCGCCTTTATGTAACATAAATTTCTCACTTCCTTTATGTTACTTCGGTGCAATTACTGTCATTTGTCCTTTGTTTTCAAACGTTTAACTGTCATGTGCCGTAAATGTCGCCCGTTTTTTCACCGCCTGACCGTAGGAATCCGAACCCATCGCTGTAGCACGCTCGAGCATTCTGCCAGTGTAACAGCCATGTTAACGTGCACAGTTGTGTCACTACTCAGAGGATAATGAAAGCAAGTTGGTGCAAATGTTTGTGTAACATGGCAACATCGCATCGGAAATACACAAAAATTGCCTTTGAAAATTACTGACTTCTGGGATGTAGGTACCAACGTGTCGGAGGAACCTGCTTGTTTCTCGCTGGCCTCCGAAACACTGACAGGGCTTCCAAATTACACGGTGTCACATCCGAGATGACAGCACTTTTCAGTAACCGGCTTGATGATCTCAAATTTCTCATAAATTGCTGTTGAATATTTATTTATCGTCCTAAAATTTGAAAGTCTAAGTATGGCCTTTGTTGTATCGTTCTGCTGCTAGTACAGAGCTAGGTGAAGTGCGCACACCCGATACGAGAGGCTGCTTTAAGCTGAGGCTGCACGAAGCAGCGTATTTAAGAATTAGAGTGAACCGTAACCAATGATCTTTCACCCGGCACGCAGCTGACTCAGGTAACGTACCGTTCGCGGTAAGGACAGCACACTGCAGGTTAAATTCTTCTGTTTACGTAACTCTGGCAAGCAGTAAGAGCTGCTGCGGTATCAACTGTTGATGATCACGCGGGGAGTCGCAGTAGTCAGGACACGCAGTTCAGGCTTACAACGTTAAAATATAGGTGTTTCTGTTCTTGTCTTGTGGCTGATGCACCGTACCTTGAACTTCCCCTGTGTGGCGAGCAGGCGCACGCAGTGCATGACCATATGGTCAGTCACGTGAATGTACTCCACCCTCGGCTGCTGCACTATGATTACGACTTGAGTTGGAGTGCACGGACAGGATGTTCCCCAGGTATCACTGTCCATACGTAATGGCAGACGGCAGTCTCGTAAGGACCAGTGACACAAGGTGTTAAGCAAGAGATGTGATGACACGCAGTAGCTGCAAGGTTGCTGGATGAGCCATGCTGTTTGTTAGTCAGATGGCTCAGCAGAGGAATGTATTTAGACCTTTGAAACCATCGTTTGGTGATATATGTGAACCCTTCAAAGCACAATGGTAGGTATGTGTACTACCTGATTTACCATCTAGATCGGCTCAGAGGCACACTCATCCTTCTCTGCCGTGATTATGGGGGGCTCTTTCCTCGAGGTTTAAGCCGTCGGGCCACTGTCCTCCATCTGCTGCCCTGCCCCCATGTGCTCTCTTTCACTTGAGGTTTCCCGACTAAATATTCGTGAACATTTCTCACATCTCATGCGTGCTACATGTCCGTGGCATCTCATACTCTTTGGTTTTATTACCTTGGTAGTAGTTGGTGATGATTTCAAATCTTGAAGCTCCAAATATTCTCCTCAGCAATCGATGGGAGTCGAAATGTGTAAATATTTATTCACAACACGATGAGAGCTGATGACCGTAAGATTTCAACACAGGTTGTGTATTTGTTAGACCGTATTCTGCACATGGACAATAGATGTTCATGTGTACCTTAGACTACTCACAAATTGGGCACTCGTGCAGAAATGCGGTCAACTTGTAGCTGCGCTGTGCACACTATTAATTTCAAACGTGCTTTGGCTGTTGGGGATATTAAGCTATGTTTTGACGGACTATCGGCTTACCGCGACATTTATATTTTCAGACTGTCCGAAGGACGTTTCTGTAACTGCGACGTTTGCACCTCGTGTGTGGGCTGCAAGTGCGTGTAGTCTACCGCTCACCGGCCGTTTGTACATAATTTGCACCTGTCCGAGTTCTTTTTGAATTACTGTCACGTGTATCAGCTTTTAACCCTTTAAAGTACAGTGGTAGCTATATGTACCACATCCTTTACGTTAATAATCTGTGTATTTTCCCCACACTATTTATATATTCCCTATGTTACAATAAACTGCGATTATTTCCCTAAGCAGCACTGACCGGTTGTTCTTTGTAGTGGAGACGAGCTATGTTCTCTGTGAAGTGGGAACTGAATTTTTAAATATAATTTAGATGAACTTAAGGCTTAGAGCCAATAATTTTATGTCAGTTTCCTTCCGTAATGAACGTAGTATCTGATTTCCCCTCATCATTTCTCTTGTCTCTCTCCTTCAACCTTGGAAGGGTTAAACATTAGCGTCGAACTACACTGGATTTGTGTCCACATGGATATGGTGTGTGGGTTGGACAGGGCGTTGATTTTAAAGTGTCGGGCGGGGTCCATAAAACTTCTTATAAAAGATTTTGAGAACTCTGCGTGTAGTAAAGTGGTTAACCTTGTTGTTTTTGTGCGCTGAAAACAGACGGGTTTGAAACTGCCGGCCAGAATCCTTTTAAAACTTATTGTGTTGTTGTTTTAAATATGTCGTATCGTTTTTAAATATTGTGTGATGACGCCTTATATTCACTAAGTTCTTTTATGGTTGCGTTTAAAAGCTGTCGGTCTCATAATATTTTAATATAAACACGGGCCTTGTTAACTCAGTATCGAAATTATCGTAATCGTGATTTGAACACTGACGGAAACTAGTCTGGTTTCTACGGTGGTAAATATGGAAATTACGGTACTTTAGAATGTGACGTGTAGTTGGGTAGGTACGTAACAACGCTTCAGAAGAACCTGCTGCATACAGCTTATACTCTGAAGAGAGAAGCAGCAAATTTCTCCGAAACGTGAAAGACTATACGGCGTCACACCCAAGAAGACCATACATAATCTACTTGTGAAAAGCTTATAGTTCACGTTTACTGGCCCCTGTGCAGTCTTAAGCTCACATCTTACGGAGATTTCTGAACAGAAGAATCGCTAAACCGATTTTGTTTCTGCCGTTGATTTGGGCATGTCAGTTTCTTACACGGTTAATCCCCTACCATTCGGGAGGAAAAGGGTCATATCCTTTTTCGTCCACGGCTCATAATTCGTAAATGAGCATAGGGCAGTTGCGGAAGACGTCTGTTTCGGGTGGCAGAAGACTGTTTGAAATAAAGTTCACCTAATTTAATGAGAAATTCTTTTAAAAAAACAAAGTACTAAAATAATGTAACAATTTTTTATCAAGCACTGTTGCCTTTGTTCAGTGAAATTGTTAAATAAGTATAATTACAACAAGCACTAAAATGCAGCATGGGGCAGAATTCATTCATAATTTCATTTACTTAGTAACCTGGTGGCCCCGGAGAGGAGATTGAACTAATTGTGTTATCGAGTTCAGCTAGGGACGCCATTTAGTAAACATGGATCAGTGATCGGCTGTACACCGTGCGTTCGCCGTACAGACGTTTTTAAAAAATGACGCCTCTGTGATACCAACGCAACACATATTCAGACATTTTAACACTAGGAGACATTGAAGGGTTTCTGATCGCAGCATTATCAAGAACTGGGTACAGAAGTTTCGAACCACGGCTTTTGCAAAAAAAAATAAAACACCTGAAGGCAGAGTCAGAACTGTGCGGACACCGGAAAACATTGAAAGATCACGAGCCGCTATTGATCGTAGCCCCAGACGATCAGCACGTGACATTCAGTTGCCCTCAACATATCGAGCAGATCGCTCTGACGGATACTTCATTCTGGTTCACTTTTTCGCCCCTACCAATTACACACTGTGCGAGAACTGTCAGACCGTGATTTTGCTTGAAGAAATGCATTTTGTGAGAAATTTGTTACCTTAGTGAACGAACATTCAGATGTTATTCGTCAGGTGATAATGTCAGAAAGTTCACTTTGAACTGCCTGGTTGTGTGAATAAACAAAACAGGAGTGGAGCTGATCCGAATGAATTGCACGTGAAACCACTTCTGAGTCAGAGAGGAGCAGTATGGTCTGGGATGTTAGCGTTCGGTGTCATTGGCCCTTATTTTTTTCGAGGATGAAACTGGCAATGCGGTTATTGTGACATCTGACCGGTATGTGCATATGGTGAATGGGTTCTTGCTTCCAGAGTTACGCCGTCGTGATATGGACATTGCCACCTTCTGGTTCCAACAACATAGAGCAACAGCACATACTGCTCAGCACTCAATAAACACCTTAAGAACTGTGTTTGAACATCGCATAATCTCCCGCTATGGCGACATTTCTTGGTCAGCCCGTTCGGCCGATCTGTCGGCTTGTGATTTCTTTTTGTGAGACTACTTGTAAAGCAAAGTTTTGTAAGCACGTCCGGCAGACTTACATAACCTCAAACAGAGAATTCATGATGAAATCAATGCCATCCCACATGCCATGTTACTTCGCGTAATGTAAAGTGTTTTGAACCGAGTGCATCAGTCTTGATGGGCGACATCTGACGGCTGTTTTGTTTAAGAAGTAACTCTGTTATGATGTTCCTAAATAATGGAAGACATCTTTCATTTCACATTACTTTGAATAAAACTTATTATAATGTGGTCGAGTAGTGTATCTTTAAAAATTGTCAATGATCTCTTCCTTCATTTAAGGAAATTCTTCAGTTAAGGATAATTACATCAATCAGGCGCTTAACTATTCGTTTTATCACAGTTTGTTCATACTTATATCACGTGTCATTTTCTGTATCTGTAACTAAGATTAGAAACAAATTCTAACCTAGAAATGTCTTCTCTTTCATCTTCTTAAATTAAATCTTCTACCAATCCCTTAGCAACGTGACTTCTTTTGTTGGTCGCTGTATAGCAGGCAAATTAACACTTCATAATTCTACGTAAATCATGTTTTGATTCGTTGTCAACTTCACACTACAGCTGACAAAATATCCAGTTAGTTAAATACTGCGAGATAGCAGTGATCTGGTTGTCGCCCAGACCGGGACATGAAGTGGTGACGTCAGAACACCGACGACAGTGCATGAACAAGTGAAGGGTCAGCTGATCCTCTTACCTATCTGCATATCGCTCTCAGAATAAGAACAATGAGAGCTACAAACTGTGAGCGGGGAAGGTAAGAGCAGGGATCAGTCAGAAACAGTAATCGAACTTGATTGGCTAAAAAAAAAGTAACATGTTAATCGAAACTAATGGGCTAAACATGTTGGTGGGTAGGGGTGAAAACAAAGGTTACGTCATTCAAGCTGACCAAGTATGATTTGGCAACCACATACCTGGACACCTTGGTATTGGTTTTCATTGAAGGGGATATTTTATTCCATTGCGCGACAGCCCATAGTGGGTCAAGGTCTCCTCATTGTCGAGGCTTCACGATCACACTCAGACACACCGCACTCGGTAGGACTCCTCTGGATGAGTGATCAGCCCGACACCTGCACAACACACAACACTCACAAAAGACAGACATCCATGCCCCCGGCGGGATTCGAACCCGCAATCCCAGCAAGCGAGCGGCTGCAGACCCACGCCTTAGACCGTGCGGCCATTGGGATCGGCACTGTTGACGGTGATGCAAACATGAACGATTGCGGTAGACGAAAAGTGATATACCCTTCGACTGCCTCGAGAGCTACCTGCTTTTCTCGTGGACGAAAAACGGATACGATTTTGAAGCCTTCGAGTGATCGTGGACGAAAACTGACATCGCCGTGGTTTTTGTGCTGATGGGTTTCAGGAAATGTTGGAGTTGTAAAATTTTATTTTAGGCACTAGTAAACGTTTCAGGTTCTGCGTCTGGCAGCCGCTTAATGTGGTAAACAACTACGCTTCCCGTGGTTTAAATTCACCTTGTCGTCATGTTCGGGCGGTTATGCGTAGCAGCATTGTGCATTTTGTTCAGTGACAACATGCGACGTGTAATTTTCCTTTTTACGGTGATGTTTGTAATGACGGCCCTGCGCTGTCGGAAGACTATGACGCTCCTCCCGTCACGCTGGCCTGATCTAACTCGGAAGTCCGTTTCACGGCTGCGATGCCTAGAAAACGTACTTCAGGTTCTGATTCACTTGTGTGACTGAGGTAACCCGGCTCTTAAGTCCAAATGTTCTCCTCACCACCACCAAACATTCTGTGTGGAACCCAGAAGACAACGATATGGACACTCCGAAGTTGCTCTTAATTTGGTGTGAGAGAAACGTCTTATACAGACCAATAGGTAATATAGCCGATCCCAGTGGCCGTGCGGTCTAAGGCGTGGGTCTGCGGCCGTTCGCTTACTAGGATTGTGGGTTCAATCCCACCGGGGGGCATGGATGCCCGTCTCTTGTGAGTGTTGTGTGTTGTCAGGTAGAGGTCTCTGCGACGGGCTGGTCACTCGTCCAGAGGAGTCCTACCGAGTGTGGTGTGTCTGAGTGTGATCGTGAAGCCTCGAAAAATGAGGCGACCTAGGCCCCCAAGGGGCTGTGAACCATTGGAAAAAAAAAAGGTAATATATCCTTATGTGTTGTAATCCTTTCGGGGCAAGTAATGGACTCTACTGAGCACGATAATGAACATTCAGCTTCCGTAAAGTGCGAGGAACATCTTGAGTAGCTGAGGACCTATTAAGGACTTTGCTCCATGTTGCCACTGTTTTACTTTACGCGTTTGTACCCGACCTTGTCCTACGAATAGGCAGCGAATGTTACACATTTATCCGTAATACAACTATGTTTCGAATGCACCAAGTTGTGAGGTGGCAAGGGGAGTCGTTCTCAAAAACAGGAGCGGTAAGTGTTTTTCTGGATTACCCGAGGGATTGAAACTCAACTTCGATAGGAGCGCTTTACCAAGCACACTTGACCGAATTTCGGAGTTACACGTGGCAGTTTTACTTATTGTAAATGGCCATGTTTGTTTCTTCGCCTACTCTAAAATGGCATGCCGTTGCTAAAGAAGATTGACTGCTAGCAACCACGAAGCCTCGAACTCTAGTTCCGATAGACTGACAAATGAAAGAGGCCAGTCTCATTCAGTCCGCAAAATTTTATCCAGAACTGGCAGCCAATAGAATTTAGATTCTGGTAAAATTACAGTGAGCTTTGAAACACCGGAATCTGACGTTCGTTTCTAAATTGCGAAGAATTAAAATGAGCGGCGCGTGAGAAACATCAGTCCGTGTTTGGAACATAAATCAGGTGTGAAAGAGTTAATTTTGATGGCTGTTTATATGTACAGCAGTAATAGTACATTAATATGTAATAGTTAACTGATCTGAGTTACGATAAACTTCACTGATGCAGGTAGCAGACGTAAAGTGAACTTGTGGAAACCGATCAAATTAAATTTGAGTACTGAGACGTTTGAAACCAGTTTGTGTGTGAGTGTAGTACTCAATTTATTAACCATCAGCAGTTTAATGATCGCACCCCGGTGTCCTAAAGAGTAACCAAAGAAAGCTAAGGCGAGGCAAAATAAAGAAGTGAAATGAAATGAAATGTTCGGGTACGCGTTCTTCGGCATGTCGTCTTTCTTCTGAAGCGCCTGCCCGTTTTGGCGCATGAGAGAACTTGTGAATCGCTGAACAGGTTTTCATTAAATTTCATACTGGAAAATTTAAATATCCACCCACTCTACAACTGGTTAAAATCGTGCAAGAATTACACTCCACATGAATACCCACATGCGTTTCTGCTCGTATGTGGAGCATAGCCCTCTAAATATTTAACTGTTCCAAGCAGTAAGTCCTTCTTGAGAAGCTAATAGTTCCTCAGCCAGTCAAAAAATTCCCTGCATTTCACGGAACCCGAAGTTTCGTTCATTATTGTCGCCCTTTTGTGCCTAGATCTTCTAAGTGGTCTCTTTATTTCTGGTTCGCTAAATATTTGTCGAAGCGAAATATGTTTCGAGTAAGATTTGAAGAGAAAAACGAAACGCCTATATTAAGTTCAACACACGTTTTCCGCAAAAAGAAATGGAACGTTCTAGGATTGTTACTCTTTGCGTGCGTTTCGTAACTTGTGAGATTGGAGATTCTCACGGTGGTGATGGAAACTTTCGACATGTTGAATGTAGCTTTTGGAGAGCAGACAATGGGCATAACACAAGTTTTTTTTAAAGTGGTTTTCAGAGTTCAAAAGCAGCGTGACGTCTGCTGAAGATACCGACTGCTCGGGACGCCCATCGGCAAGTAGAACAGATGAAAATCTGGATTGACTGAAGGAACTTGCCCTCGAAAACAGAAGAGTCACTAACCGTGAAGTTGCCAACATGTTGGGCATATAATTTGGGTCAGTTCAGAGCATTCTGAAAGAAAATCTGAACATGAGTCTGATTGCCGCCAAATTCGTGCTCTGCCTGCCGAGTGAGGAGGAGGAGGAACGTGTCAACACATGCAAAATCCTAAGAGAGGATTGAAAGAGACCCAGAAGATAATCATAGGTGATGACACGTGGGTTTACGGGTACGACCCAGAAGCCAAGCAGCAGTCGTCTCAAGGGAAGAGCACATCACCTCCACATCCAAAAAAGGCAAGACAAGTTTGCTCAAATGTGAATAGCACGCTCGTTGTTTTTTTTTCGACGTTCACGGAATTGTGCAATATGAATTTGTTCCACAAACTGTAAACCACCATTATTGCGTTGACACCTTACGGCGTTTGCCGGCAAATGTGCGGCGAAAAGGACGTGAAAAGTGGAATTCGGGTTTGTCCACCATGACAGCGCACCTGCTCGCTGTGCTGTGTGCGTGGATTATTGGGTAAAGACAAAATGTCGTTCCACACACACCTTGCTCGCCAGATTTAGCACCGCGTGACTTCTTTTCCTAGAACTCGAGATAGCGTTACAGGGAAGGAGATTTAATGATGTCACAATGATTCAAGCAAAATCTCAGGACGCAATGGGTGAGTGTCATACATTGCATTTCACGAAATTCTTCAAAGGGTGGCGTGTCTGTTGGGCTCGTTGTATCAGATATGACGCAGACTACTCTGAAAGGGGGGCCGGGATAGCGTAGTCGGTATAGCGACTCGCTACGGGCTGGACGGTCCGGGGATCGAATCCCGGTGGGGGCGAGATTTTTCGCATCCGTCCAGACCGGCCTTGGGGCCCACCCAGCCTCTTATACAATGGGTACCGGGTCATTCCCGGGGGTAAAGCGGCCGGGGCGTGGCGCTGACCACCCACCCCTAACTAGCGCAGAGGTTAAAGAAAGAGTAGAGCTATACCTCTACTCCCCCTCTGGGCCTTCATGGCCTGTTATAGGGAAAACTTTACCTTTTACTCTGAAAGTGACGACATTGGGTAGATTGTAAAAGGTAAATTTGTCCCTGTCCACGCCATTAAGGCATGCGGTGGGGTTAGGTATAGCCACTCATTATGAGCCTCCGCACTAGATGGAGGTGAGTGGTCAGCTTCACTCTCCTTCCGCTTTGCCTCATGGAAAAGAACCGTAGTATCCATCGAACAGGAGGTTTGGTGGGCCCCAGAACCGGTCTTACGTTTTTGGAGAAGAGATAAATTTGTTACCCTTGCCGATATTCAAACCCGGATCGATTAGAAGACGAGTGTTGTTTTTCTGGAGAAATAAATCGTTCGTGAAACTATTTGATCGCACCACGCATATGTATACCAACGTTCAGAGGTGCTTGCTGCTCCCATTATCAGAATATTAAAAAAGATTGCCGCGTTCTTTGGTGTGACACTGTACGATCTACAGACTGCATCGTGTCATAGCCCAGAAGACGCCATTCTTAATTTCCTGACTTGCTGAAGCGATGCAATCGAACATGCTGTCTAGAGTACAGGTTTCTTAACTGGTCGCTTTACGTGTAAACTTTGAAGTTTTCTGAACTGCAGGGTGTGAGGTTAACAGTACATTAACAGCGGCTGTACACTGTGGGGCATTCCAAATATGGTGGTACAAGTGCGGTAGGCGCCCTGACCGGAGCGCACCACGTGGCAATAAACACGTACTACGAACCAGTGATTCGCCTTGCCACTTTGCTGGATAATAACACGTATTATGTAAATACCTGTTGT
Organism: Reticulitermes speratus; assembly: GCA_021186555.1. NCBI lineage: Eukaryota > Metazoa > Arthropoda > Insecta > Blattodea > Rhinotermitidae > Reticulitermes > Reticulitermes speratus. The sequence continues at coordinate 1,983,765 of JAJKFL010000003.1, read as the reverse complement.
GGTGACTGGTAAATGGAACAGTTTGGAGTACTTTGGTTCTATTATCGGTCGTTACGAAGTTCGTGTTAGACTGGTCTTGGGTTTGATGACCGTCACGTAGCAATCTTGATCCAGCAGTAAGGTGTAGCGGTAACGACTTGGACCTGTATTTTGGGGAGCCCGCGTTCGAAATTCGGCTGCGTCATGGCATACCCTAAATGTAGTTTATTGTGGGTTTCTTCAGTTCTTCCAGTGGCATGCTGGGTAGTGTCTCGATTACGCTACGACCGCTTTGTTTCAAACCCATTCCAATTAATCATTCATGACTTTTACCACCATTCAACGTTATGTAGTCTGAGTTACTGACTGTCGTAAAATAATCCACACAGAAAGAAGCGTCGTCCTATATAACAAGCCCGCCAAACCCCGAAAGAGGACGCGGACCAAATCCATAACTCAACTTGACATGTTCGGCCGCAACACGCAATGCCATATTCCGCCTTTGTGCTTCATTCGTAAGTTCTTCAATGTAGAAAAACGCAAAGGAATAAAATGCTTCTTGTATTTAATTTTGCAGGATTTCTTGGGTGTATTGTGCACTAAAAATGATGACAGTAAAACTTTATAAGTATCAAAACATAAGCGGGCCACATCATAAAGCTCTGCGGGTCGCATCGTTGACAGGCAGACGCTATAAGTGGCACTGATTTGCATTCCCCATATCTCCTTAGAGCATAGACTTCTTTTTTCCTTTCAGAAGGTGATGATTACTGAGCTAGGCGAGAAACACCCCGTCTTTTATGCAACCCGAAGGCCCTTAGAACGTGCATAAGAATCCTGCATAGATTCCCATCCTGAGCCAGCCAAGTCCATTCCATATCTACGGGACTGCTTGTAGATCCACTTTCATAGCATCCTTCCGTGAAGTTAACTGGGTCCCATATTACCATGGCATGGCGCCTTCTCAGGTTAGGCAGCGGTCTTGTAAGGGGAAAAAAGGTAACCCCCCACAAACACACATTGTTAACCACAACACTAGATGGTGCGTGGCTAGATTCACACTTCAGTTGTTTAATTCCTGCACCCACTAGCTAGGAGGTCCGAGAGTCAGATTACGGTTCTCCTTCTGGGAATCGAACCCAGGTCGTCCATCGCGTAGTCTAGTGATGACTTGTTGCAGGCGGTACTTAGGAAGTATGGTTTGGCAAGGCTGGACACCGCAGTTGAAAGTGGAATACAGCTCCCAGAAGTCGGCCAGCCGGATGGATACCTGATGTGCTGTGGTGTGCGCTTTGGCGCCAAGCCTCATCAGTATTCCTCTCTGTTGCAGTACAGTGGCAGCAAGCAGCTACACGAACAGTAGGCCTACAGTCCGTTTTGTTTACAGTATGCCACCGTCTGCAGCAGAGAGCAGAGAACAGGAAACCAGAATGACTGAAAACATTATTCCGGGCTTCGTATGTTGAAGCACGTGACAGAAAGTATATGGGGCGTGGAGATAAAGTTCCATGTATTCAGGACTTACAGTGTGGATTTCAGTTCTTAGTTTTGCACTCCAGCTGCTTTACTTTGTGGGCGTGATTACTGGATTGAAGACTGAACGGGCCCAGAGCCGCCGGAATGCGGTGCCATAGTGAAAATCTCCTGTATGTGTTGGGACTCGAACCTCATCCCGAAGCTGCTGAATTCAGGAACTTGAGTGCTCCAACCCCGATGTGATGACGGCAGAATTGAAATATAGGATGTGAGGTTATGAGACCATGAATGTAAAGATTACGGTCTTCTGGATGCGACGCCATGTAGTCTGGTCAGTAGGTATCGTTTTGGAGGATCCCGCTGTCTTCGTCAGCACTCACACAACTCCGCCCCTTGTCGCATCTTCTCTTTCTTCAGTCTTGAAGGGATTCAATGTACAGAAAATCCGTTTGAAAGAAGTCGCAGCCCATCGCCTCAGGACAATAGTGTTAACTAATGTGAAATCGAAAATTATGAAGTGAATAAATGTTAACTAATGAACTTCGGAGCCGATCTCAGTGGCCGTGCGGTCTAAGGCATGGGTCTTCGGCCGCTCGCTTACTGGGATCGTGGGTTCGAATCCCTCCGGGGGCATGGATGTTTGTGTTGTGTTTGTTGTAAGGACGGTAATATGGAACGTAAAGTGACATGAAGGACGAAAGGATTTAAAACAGTACAAAAAATGGATCAAGGGGAAACACCCCGGACAGGCGCAAAAAAAAAAAAAAAAAACCCACCAGGGGCATGGATGTCTGTCTGTTGTGTGTTGTCAGGTAGAGGTCTCTGCGACGAGCTGGTCACTCGTCCAGAGGAGTCCTACCGACAGTGGTGTGTCTCAAATGTGTGTGATCATGAAGCCTCGACGAAACGAGGAGGCCCAGGCGCATATAGGGCTGTCGAGCCATAGAAAAAAAATGAACTTCGGAACCGGATTTAGGATTTCTAATATAGAAATGCCCTTGCTGTGTCTCAGGTATAAAATTTTAAGTAAATGTTTATGTGTAAACATGTCTAGTTGCAGGAGAATGGTTTCTGCACAAACATTACAGTATGGTCTACAAAAGATTCCAATTTGACATTACAGTCGGCCCGATTCAATGCGTGCAATGAAGACCCGTTGAAACATGGAAGTATAGAATCACAGATCTGTCAGTTTCGCATTGTACGTCGCGTGTCCCTAGTTTTTATCGCGTTCGCAACGGAATGTTGTAAAAAGCGCGCCTCGGCTATCTCCAAGTCGGTCTTTGCTTAGAATATCACAAGAATCGCTGTAGTTTGATTTTGGGGGAATCTTACTAAATCTGTCGACACGTTCCAATTCTGGATCGGACAATGATAACGGACACTTTACATAAAGTCCTGTATGCGTGTACGCGCGCTTTTCGCGCCTGACTCGCAAAATACAGGGCATACACAAAAGAATGGTGCTTTGGACTTGTCTGCTGGTTTGAAACCGCACCATTCTTTTGTGTATGCCCTGTATATATCAGAGTGAAAAATGCTTCAAGTAAGAGTTGCAGGGAAGAACGACGCACACATTTTATGCGTCGGACACTTTTATGTTAGTCCAGTTCTCGAGGTAATTAAAGGAAAGTGTGTAGATGTGCCAGAAATGTGCATTTTGTAGCTTGTTACTTTCTGATACAATGTGGAAAGGTGTGCGGTGATGTCATGTCACTAGGCTGTGTGCGTACGTGCGTGCATGCACACGCGTGCGCACCCTGCACGGCGCAGAACAGTGAGTTTCAAACTTAGGCCGTCTGTGGCCATTAAAGTACGGCTATTTTCGTTTCTTAAAAGAAAAGTACACTGTACTGTACATTATCCGGTGTAATGGTGGGGAGGAGGGTGCACGGGTAATTGAGAGACACGAATAATCCAAAAACATATACTTTATACAGCCACGAACACAAAAATTATAAAACAATAATTATTATTTAAAATTTTGTATACGTACATAATACAATTTATTGTATACGTACATAATGCATACAGGTAGAGGTCTCTGCGACGGGCTGGTCCCTCGTCCAGAGGAGTCCTACCGAGTGTGTGTGTGTGTCTAAAAAAGTGTGTGATCGTGAAACCTCGAAAAATGAGGCGGCCTAGGCCTCCAAGGGGCTGTCGAGCCATTGGGAAAAAAATGCATACATAGATTACGAGTAGACGCTTATTGTTTACATAAATAGTCCGTGATTTTTGTGTGTGTTGATCTTGTTCCCAGCATTCCGCGTTAAATCACTTTATCTCCCAACTTCATCATTAATCATTGTGCACGGACAGTCCGCGCACGGGTGATCGTGTAATGTTGCCTGTTTTATATGTGTGCCACTTCGTCTGTCAGCCTAAGGGAAGAAGGTGTTCGAGAGTGTTTTAGAACAGGCACTAAGAGGAATTGTGTCTCGGTGGACTAGTGGTTAGCGTGCTCGCCACTGGACCCAAGGTTCGCGGTTCAATCCCGGCCGAGATCGATGGATTTTTAAGGGTGATAAAAATCCGTAGTACAACTTCCTTCGGAGGGGAAGTAAAGCCGGCGTTCCCATGTCGTAGATTTACGGCATGTAAAAGAATCCTTACGGGCATGAAACGAGATGTTTCGTAAGTAAAATTCAGCGGCTCCGTAAACGAGCGAAAGGAACAAACAACAAAACAACTGAGAGGAATTGCAGACCTAAGACAGGGGAAGTAGGAAGATGACGGGACGCACCATTCAGTCAAATTTACAATGAAGCAATGGGAGGTGTGTTTACAGAAACGGATGAACTATCGCTGCACTTGCTTTTTATGAAATTCAAGGGCCTTCATATTCCTTTTAATCGCCGTTATTAGCGGATCCCCCTCAAACTTACGACGGAACCCTGTGCGCCACGTCTTTTGCCGTAAGAATGTATGAGGACCAAATGGAGAAGACAATAATGGCAATGTTGAAGCTGTATTGACGCTGTCGTGTTGAGTGGTCACTGCCCTCCTCCACCTTGTGGCAGGTAGGCCTGTTACACTTCCGCAACCTGCAGAGTTTGGTACGGACTGGGTACCAGGAACTCCGACGTAAACGCATCCCGTGTGTGTCCATACTTCACAAAAACAATGTGAATTTATCGCGGTAAATGCTTCCCAGAGGCTCTACTATCGTTATAATTCAAATATTATTATTATTCATGTAATTATTCATTATTATTTATATAATTACAACTAATTACGCTTACAGTTAAACATATATTGTCTTATCTCATTGTATATACTTATCCTACATGTTTCGGCTTTAGTAAGCCATCTTCAGGGAGAATTAAGTACAAAAAAAAAAGACTATGTGAAAAGAAGTATCCAGCATCGTGAAATATGTAAAACATTCATGTGTAGGATACTGCAGTTTGCTGTAGGTATTTCAAATTATTTGTAATGTTGTTAACAGATGTCTGTATATTTGTCATTATAAAAAATTAGATTAAAAGGACATTGAATCATTGATTTTTATATGTATAGCTTTAATTACAGTGCATTTGTGTTAACGCTGTTTGCATTCAGGCATCTGTATATAGTTTTCTTCAAGCCTAATGTGAATCTTATGTAGCGTGCACTATGTAGAACACTCAGTACACAGCCGAAACATGTAGGAGGTTATGTGTCATGAGATAATATAATATATGTTTGTTAAATGTAAGTGCATTTAGTTCGAATAATATAATAATAATAATAATATAAATAGTAACGGAATATGATTAATATAACGCAGTGGTAGTCTTCTGGCGCTTGAATAGTGGAATCATGAGTTCGAATCCCACTTACTTTACAACACGGAGGTAGGCTTATATGTGCTCCTGTTTCTGTGCCTATATTTTCTGTATAGGTACAGGACTTGTGACCAGTCGACCCCGTCCAAGAAGTCGTACCAGCTGTCTGCAAACAAGATTAAAGAAAAGTGAAAGTACCTTTTTGTTAAATGTTTCCCGATTTCCCACGATAAGTCGGTCCCTGTCACCACGGCATAGCGCGTCCTCGGGTTGCGGATGGAGGAACGGCCTCCGAATATGGAGGGTAGCTGCGAATATGCAGTCGCGGACAGCCAACAAGGGGTGGTCCTCCAGCTTGGGGGTTGGGCGAGGTGCTAACAACTTCTCACCGTAAAAAATGACCATATTACGAAACACTATACAGAGCCTCGGACCTGGACTGATTCTTTGGTACGATAGGGACAGGTGGCGGGCTCTTGTGAGTGCGGTAATGAACCTTCGGGTTCCATAAAACGCGGGGAATTTCTTGACTAGCTGACGACCTGTTAGCTTCTCAAGAAGGACTCTGCTCCATGGAGTTAGTTAGTTAGTTTCCCGATTTCCGAAAGAACATTGCTTATTGAAATTCCTAGACTTCGCCCTTTTGTCCTTGTAAGAGAAGCATGCAGTTTAAGATGCGTATGGAGCACTGGTGGAATGTTGCTGACAGGGGAAAACCGAGGTGCGTGGAAAAAAAATCTGTCGCACTGCCACTTTGTTCACCACAAATCTCACATGGACTGACCCGAAGTCGAACCTGTGCCTCCGCGGTGAGAGGCCGGCGACAAATAGCCCGAGTCATGGCACGACCCGAATAAGATTCGGAAGTCCACCTCAGTAATATTTATAATTCAGTTCCTAACTCGCAGCAACACACCGTATTTCCATTACAAAGGCCAACCAGGTAATGTTGTGTAAAGGAAATATTAGCTGTTTGCTGTCGGAACAATAGAAACAAATAAATATAAGGTTTAGTCAAAATGCAGAGTTTATTTCCTTTAAAATACTGTAGTAACCACTCAGCTTTAAGGGTTAATTTGTTATGAAATGTTAGAATGGTTTGCACAGTAAACAGTTTTTCTGAACCTGTCACGCCACGTTGAAATGCTGTATGTAGTTGGCTGTCTGTCAGAACTTCTTGGAAGTCATTCGGCATTGTAAGGTTCATTGGCAGCTTGAACTGCTTTGCTTGGCGCAATAGTGGTATAAAGTTACATAGTGCGGGGCATATGTCAGGCATGGTGATAAGAGAAACATACGCAGAATTTTGATCCAGAAATCTGAAGAAGGAAGATTACTTCCAGACCTATAAGGACGTTGGCGGTTAATGGTACTGAGATGTAGAAAATGGGACAGGAGGGTGTGGATTGGATTCATCCTAGGGGGGGGGGGGGGGGGGGGGAGTCAGTTGATGAGTTCTTGTAATGAACCATATGGTTCCATGAGAAAGGGAATTTCTAGACGAGTTGAGCGAATATCGGCTTCTCTGAAAAGCTTCTGGAGTTACATAACTTTCAAAAAGCTTCTGGAGTTACTTAACTTCTCTAAAAAAGCTTCTGGAGTTACTTAACTTCTCTAAAAAGCTTCTGGAGTTACTTAACAATTCATACTTGAACCAAACTGCGAGAGACAGGAAAGTCGGAGCAGTGCGATGTCTTGTAGAGGCCGTGCAGCTCCAAGAGACGGTAGGTTTGTTACGCAGACTTATACAAAAATGTTATAGAAACATTTCGGCTCTGAAATTTCCGAAGCAGTCCTCGGAACTGCTCAGAGAGATGCGAAAGAATAATAGACGATTAAATAAAAGTGGAAGTCGTGGAAGAAGCGAGATACACTTGATTTCTCCGGTATGTTACCAGGTTTTGCCTGCTCATACTTCTGATAGCAGTAGCTTAAACATGATGACGTAAGAATGTTGAGAAGTAGTGACTTGAGACAAGGGCCGGGGGATTGTAATTTTGTGGTCCCATTACGACCTGTATAATTTAGAAAGACAGAGCGAAGGGTTTAACTTTGGTAAATTTAAACAGGCCGATCCTAGTGGCCGCGCGGTCTAAGCGTGGGTCTACGGCCGCTCGCTTACTGGGATTTGGTTCGAATCCCGCCGGGGACATGGATGTCTGTCTCTTGTGAGTGTTGCGTGTTGTCAGGTAGAGGTCTCTGCGACGAGCTGGTCCCTCGTCCAGAGGAGTCCTACCGAGTGTGGTGTGTTTAAAAAGCGTGTGATCGCGAACCTCGAAAAATGAGGCGGCCTAGGCCCCCAAGGGGCTGTCGAGTAAAAAAAAAAAACATATTGCACAAGAAATACGCAGTAGCAACTTTGAACTTCGGAATCATCTCATTATTTGGTTGACGTCAGAGTTAGACCAAGAGAACCTGTGTCGTGATGACTGGTGGCAGGGTCTTCCGGATACATATGCTGACTTCTGGCCAAAGTTCGGCAAACAAAAATACGGAAACCATCTAATACTTCCCTTACACCAGTTATTTTTTTATACAGTGTAAACTACATGTCCAACTTTACAGTACACTGGTGATTTATAGTCTGAATTACATGTTAGAAATGGAATCCTGGTAAAGCTTCATTGAGTTATGTTTAAAGAACTGAATTCGTAGCTCACAGATAACATTGCATTTTTATTAAGAGACCAGCCGGTTAATGCTGTTTAGAAAAATAATCACTGGTTATTCTGGCTACATGTAGGTATTTTCAATGTTGCCATATGTGGTGCATATATTTAGCATACGTTCTTCTGACACACGACTCTAGACAGCACGGAAGTGCAATAGTAAATATGGAACAAAGTCTTTGTGAAGCGAATACTCCCCCATCTTGTAAAATCCTTCGTCTGTTGCGGCACCCGAAGGTTCGTTAGCGCATTCACTGGAGACAGCCGCTCTTCCCTATCCTGAGTCATATAAATCGAATCCACACCCTCACACCCTATTTCTGTAAGGCGAGTTTAGTATTAACCTCCCATCTACACTGTTGTCTCGGAAATTGGCTCATTGCGTTGTGTTTGTCTGCCAAAACTTTTTATGTATTCGTATTTGTCTTTACTGGAGCGTTCAGAGCGATTCTGGGGTCCATCCGATATGTACCGGGGACTCCTGCGGTATTAAGCGTCCGGAGCGTGAAGCTGAGCTTTCAGTTACATCGGTTGCCAAGGTTAAAAATGCGTGGAGCTATACCTCTATTTCCCTGTATGTTTTCATGGTGTGGTGCTTATTAAGGACGGTTTCTCATTTACCCATACGCATTACATTTTACTCCAAACTGTAGTATTTATTGCTGCAGTACGTATTGAAACACATACAGCAATTAGTTGCATGTTTGTCATTTACATTGTTGTTGTCATACAGGCTGTATAACCAAATCACGAACATAGTATCTCATGGCATACAGTTGCCATCTGTCGGCCATGAGGGGCAGCTGTTGCAAGTGCAAATGTCCGGTCTCGTGGCATCTTGTATGTTGTGACCATTGAACCCACACCTGCAAGACAATTTCACACCACCTGTTCAATGAAACGGAAATTAATACCGTAATTCCAGTGGTTCACGCACTACGAAGGGAGAGAGAAGTCTGTTCCGTCGAGTGTGAAGTGATTTGCGTGTTTAGAAATCGAAAACGACGTTTGGATAAAGTGGCTATTTATGTGTGCGTGGCTGCTATTTGAGCAAAGAAAGGCGACGTATTCGTGTTCCCGGTACACTCATGCACTCGCCGCACCTGTGAGGGAAATGTTAAGGAATTTAACTAACGTGAAGTTGGTTCATTACATCGAATGATGCATATTCACCACAGCGCAGCAAATCACATATCTCAAGGTCAGAGTCGTTTGGGAGTCACGCCCTTATGCGAGATCTGTTCTGACTTTTACACCTACATGTTCTGTGCGTTGCTGTTTGAAACGCTGGCCATTGTTTTCACTCACTACATGCTTCTTAGCAACGTGTTTTAGTGTTTTACAACAATGTCACGCGTGTTTGAATTCAATTATTTGAATCCTACGTGTGGCACGTATTCGATTTGCGTACGAAACTGAATGCTGCACGTGCCACATAGGTAACAACTTGCTTGAATTCTGACCGAGCAGGTTACTGTAGCGGTGACAATCTGGAGGTAAAAGTAAAGTTGTCCGTGTGCGTCATTAGGTACCAAGCCATGAATACTGTGCGGGATTGGTGTCACAGCTCCATGCATTTTGAACTACGGCAGTGGGTGGAGCTGAATGGCCAGCTTCACATCTCGGCCACTTTTCCCCAGGTAAAGGGCCCTCTGTACTCTTGGTTAAGTGGCCGGATGGGCCCCAGAGCCGGTCTGGACGTTGCAGATGTGTGTCTCATCTTTGACCGGAGATGGAACCTTGATTCTCCGGTCATCGAGTTCGTGGTGTACTCACTATTGTAGCTGAGCTACGCCCGCATGTTCCGGTTTGAATCCCGGCCGGGTTACCCAAAATCGTGACTGAAGGGTTTACCTAGTTTTGCTCAGTTTCTTGAGGCGAGTCCTGACATAACCTTTATCACTGCCCTCATCAAGATACTTAGCTGTCCTTTCCGTCTCGTTGTTGATTTTAGTGACAGTTACTCATAGAGGGATGTGTAAGGGCAAGTGGTGTGTTCAGCGTGATTTCTGCTGGCAGCTGCAGTGTGGGTAGATAGAAGTTCAGTCAGCCTGCAATTATGAAGCTATCTGACTTGTGTTTTTAACTTCTGATGTTAGCATTTGGAGTTATTGTTGTAATGTCAACGGTGCAAGATTTTGTGTTGTCACTTCGATAAAACTGTACATTGTGCTCTTCTGAGTTGTGATGCCGTGTATCCTGCCCGGTGGGTATCAACGTTACGGAGGAACTTTTCTGTCCCCATCTTCATTATACCGAGATATAGACGCGGTATATTTTTTCCCAAACGTGGCACCTACCCACTAGAACACACGACATCTTAGACTAACCCAGATGACCGCGATGTACATCTTATCGACTCGAAAACACGAAGTCTGAAGAGCGCTACAGTGCCATTACACTAGCGAGATTTGAGGTTCTGCCAACTGTACTCCTGGACAGTCAAGTGGCTGAAGAGGTAAGAAGTCCTCTTCTTGGACTGCTTGACATTTATAATGAAGGCACAGCAATCCTTCGAAACGTCGGGAGTTATTTACCCAACGACACAACTTAACATCCCAGAACACTTGACTCTGCAGTTGTACTTGTTACCAGATAAAGATGGCTATTTGCAGTGTTTGTGTTGAAGATATAGCGACCTTGCGGGAATACTGCAGTACAGGCCTAAGCACTTTACAGGACTGTCTGTGTTGGGTGGAGACTCAACATATCAGGCAACGCCTTTCCGAAGTAATCTGTGTGTTTATAAATTCATATTTCTACAGTGAAACACAACAGATATATGAATCCATGAATATTTTTACCAAAGGAAAACCAAACATCGCTTGAAGAATAATGCAGTTAATCTTTAGTGAAGACCGCGCTAATCTAGGAGGCAATATTTTGCCTATCCCGCACTTGCAGTATGTTTATACCAGCAATGACAGCCTTCGATCTAAACCATCACTCATACGTTTATGGTAAGTGCGCACACCACACACTATTATACCGGTATAGACTCCGCCCTAAATGTTAGTTGTTTGCGAGGAAAAGCTGTACTGACAACACGAGATTTACAGTTTACATACTGCTGTCTGGGCTGCCTCTCCGGGGCCTACAGCAGCCTGAGGTGGAAACAGTGCTGGGACTATCGCCATGTAATGCTCGTTTGCATCATGTGAGACACGTACATGACGGCTGTGCAAAAGCTGCTTGTGGCTCCATTTTGCGGCAGCAGGCAGGCTAATGAACTAATGTAAACAGTGAAACTTCACGTACTCATGCCTAACCTACACATGTTAGTGAGTTGGTCTGTTCGCTAAATGGTATGTATAGTGATTAATACTGACGTCACACCAGCTGTACGTAAGTGCTTGAAGAAGCTGGTGCTGTGTGGAACGGGAAAATGTATCTGAAACAGCAGACCATAGGGTCTGTGTAGGTCAACACGTAGGCACTGTATGGAGTTACGTGGTGAGCCTCACGCTCCGGTCAATTTAGCTGCGGGGAAAATGACCGCTGGTGTACAGTGGGTAGGGTAGAACCGGTAGAAATGCTCGCCTCTGCTGACAGCAGCACTGAGGTGGAGGTGTGGCCCCGCCCTGAGATTTGTCGGTTGACCTCCTTGTTTTCTTGCTTTCGCTTGTTATCGCCGAATTTCCTGAATTGATTTTATATATTCATCATAATCATCATCGTATCGAATGTTGCGGTGAACTTGGTAGCAAGCCTGCTTCGTAATCGGCAGGTTCTGGGTTCAAATATCGGCCTGGAAACTGGCCGTCCTCACGCGCCAGTTTTTAGTGGTGTTTTGCAGTGCCTGCAGACAAAGGCCGGCCCACGACTGTTTCCTCTTGACATGCTACTGTATTCATAATTAGCAAGCTTCTTGTCATTACTGTACAGCCTGACCTATTGTGTCCTTAAATAACCATAAGTAAAAATTATCACCAACAGTGGGATAGCGTAGTCGGTATAGCGACCCGCTTCGAGCTGGGCGGTCCGGCGATCGAAACCCGGTGGGGACGAGATCCTCCGTACCCGCCCTGGGGCCCACCCAGCCTCCTATACAATGGGTGCCGGGTCTCTTTCCCGGGGATAAAACGGCCGGGGCGTGGCGTTGACCACCCATTTCCATCTAGCCCCGAGTTTAAAGAAAGAGTAGAGCTATAACTCTGCTCCCCCTCTGGGCCTTCATGGCCTGTTCTAAGGTGAACTTTTTACCTTTAGTGGCTTAACGATACTCAAGGTTTTTAATTTCCAGTCAACTGAAGACATTTCTCTCCATCATTGTGTAGAACATCCACTGTTGCCATGTTAAGACAGGTTTGCACTCTGTCCGCAGGGACGCATTGTACCGGCTGTCGCTGAGAGGCCTGACGCAGCTAGAGAAGGCGCCATGGCTGGCGCCACCCGAGAAGGTGGAGCTGTGTCAGAACAAGGGACAGGCAGAGACGAGCTGCCATAATTTTGTGAAGGTGCTGCTGGCCAGCGGCAAGAGGATCTTCACATGCGGCACCAACGCCTTCTCACCTCAGTGCTCCTGGAGGGAGGTGAGTGGACTGAGAAACATGCAGCGGGTTGTGATGCCGTGTTATTTTCGTAAATAGGTGCCGACGTTTCGGAGGAACCTGTTGCGAGCCCTTCTACGTTTCGTGGCCTCACCTATATCATATACCTTTTCCACATTGCTTGCTTTTCTGCCCTGAATATAGAGGCAGCAGTTTCCTCCGGAGTGTTTGTACCTACCCACCAATCTGTACAGCATCACATCGCAGACGACTGAATTAGTCATAATGACAGACGTGACCAATATAAAGTGGCCAAATGCACGTTACATATCACAACTGAATATTTTTCGAAAACGCAGTCCCATTGGTTTTGGTGTGACGATGTCGGAACGGAGTCTTGCAGCTACTTCTGAAATGCCATCGCAGAATCTTTCTGGATAAAGCGAAAAAAGACAAGCGATATTTCAGGATAGCCATGTTCGGGGATTAAACCTCGCACCTTTCGAACAGGAAACATTACTAGTTACTTTATGGTTTGGTGTTGCATCATTATCATTCTAGAATTTCTTTGTGTGTGTAGGATAGAAATCTAGGGAAGGAAGAAGAAGAAAAAAAAAAAAAAAAGGAAAGCAGCAAGCGCTTGTAGTTTCTGGCACGTTTACAGCCAAAAGTTAAAATATGACAAAATAACGGACACTTTACGTGAAGATGTACGTGTTATCAAAGCGCATCTCGAGCGTAATTGGCTGGTTTATTTATTAGGGTTGAAAATACTTCTGATAGTCATTGTAGAGGGGGATGACACATTTTATGCCAAATACACCTTTTCCTTACAAGTTTTAAGGGTTTTGACGTAACTGAACAAAAGCGAGCGAAAGGTACAGAATTGTTATAACATGCCTACTTTGGTAGCTTCTGAGCTGTGACAGAACAAAGCTTTGACACTGCACATGTGTAACAAAGTGTGTGCCTTCGCATACTTCTGTTCAGAAAGCATTGTTTATTTCAAAATTAAAAGACTTTTAAGGAAATTAGGAACTCAGTGAATGGATGTTATTTTTGATGCAGATTGAGAATGTGAACAGTGTGCTGGAGTGGGTGCGAGGGGTAGCCCGCTGCCCATACAGCCCCGAAGCCAATGTCACGGCACTACTGACCCGCTCTGGGCACTACTTTGCTGGAAGCCCCATGGATTTCTCCGGAGCTGATCCGGCTATATCCCGCAGCCTGACTGGAGTAACCAGCTCTACCATTCGTACGAAGCAGTTCGACAGCAAGTGGCTCAATGAGCCGCAGTTTGTTGGCTCTTTTGAGACTTCTGATTTTGTATATTTCCTCTTCCGGGAGAGTGCTGTTGAATATATCAACTGTGGGAAGGTACGTTACTGAAGGACTGTGGTAACTGTGTGTACCACCTGCTTTAGCATTGAATCCGGGATATCATAGTTGGTATAGCGACTGAGCTGCGTGCTGAACAACAGAGGAATCATTGTTTGATATCTGGCAGGGACAAGGGATTTTTCTGAGTGGCTCTGGACCCATCCTGCCCCCTATTCAGTTGGTACCAGGTGCTCATTTCCCGGGGGTAAAGTGGCCGGGACCTGAAGCAGACCACTCTCCTCCATCTGGCACTGAGGTTAAGAATGTGCGGAGCCATAGATCCACTGATTCCTATGCCTTCATGGCATTGCACAGGGACTTCACTTTATACTGTAAAGTTTATTGTGCGGTGTACGAGTATTGATGTGACTCATGATTGTTACTGTAAACGGCAGTTGTTGCCGTGAACAGCATTAACTGATTGGTCTTTGGGGATGGACTGTATTGTCTCTGAGGCAGGAAGTGAGGGCCGTGCTGTGACTCAGGCAGTTAGTCGCCAGCCTGTCGATATGAGATTTGTGGTGGACAAAGTGGCACCTGTAAAGGGTTTTCTTCCAGTACTTTAGTTTTCACCCGGCAGTATCCTTCCATGAAAGCTCCATACTCATCTTCATCTGCATGCTGCTGTTAACCAGAAGGACAAAGGGTCAAAGTCTGGGAACCTTCAAATAAGGAAGTGCTCCTCCAGAAACTGGTATCATTGGAAAGGAAAAGTATTTTCACTAGGCTCTAAAGAATTAAGAGCCAAGATCATAGGTGTAACTTGGCGGGGGCAGGTGGGGGGCAGATGCCCCTCCATTACGTTTTCTATCGAAGAATAGTTTTTTGGCTACTGAGTTGAAGAGGGGCAAATAAAGTATGGGGTGAGAGTGAGGGAAAGGGTGTATGTATATTAAGGAGTGGTTGAAACCAGTCTCTTCCCTCTTTCTAAGACTCGTTCATAAATTAAAGTTCTTAATACCCATGGTCGATCCCCCCCCCAAATACTATTAGCCAAATTGGATGCACATGTGAGCTGGAACACAAGGCATATGCCTAACGTGTTTATGTCACATGGCTGGTAAAGATGGCGGAGAAGCTGCCGCATCAACAAGGTGTTGTAGCATTTTTCGGTCCCACACGATCTGCTTACAATATGAGGACTTTGTATGAGGTGTTGCATTTGACTCCTTACCACATAGCACATTTGTATTGCATTCTGAGTTGCATTTTTAAGGTGTTCAAGTCATCAGCAGGCTGTGTTCTGAGCCACATAAATCCAATTCATTCTCTCAAGCCGTATTTTTAAGATTTATCTACTCACTTTTTACAACGGCAATTTCGTTTATGCTTATCATCGTTTCAGTGCGTCCTACGTTGTCCATCCATTTCTTCATGGATTTGACCACCCTGATAGTATTCGGAGGAGAGTCCAAATTGTGAAGCTGGTCACTGTGCATTTTCATCCTTGCTGCTGTTTGTTATTGTTTCATATCCACGTGTTTTCATCAATGCCCTGTTCTCAAACACCATCCGCCTGTGTAAGAGTTCATATTTTTACAGGACTTAAGATGTACTATGTATATTGTGGTTTGCATTATGCTCTGTTACTGTCTGGTACCAGTGTTTGAAAGACAGCACCTTCCTGTACACATTGGCACCCAACTATGAGACCAAATGGTGTCAAGTGCCGGAAGACCGCAACCCCAGAGCCGGTCTGGAATCTTGGAAGAAGGGAAGAATTTTTTATCCTTTCTGGGAATGGAACCATGTTTTTCCAGCTCATAGCACTGTACTCACAATGCAGTCCCAGCTCTTACTCCCATATAAAACAGCAGGTAAAGCTGTAGTTTTGTGTGTTTAAATCTTAAGGCTGTTAAGATTGCAGTTTCTAGGATATGTGACTCTGTAGTTTGGCAGACACATACTTCAACATTTTTTGTAACTGGTGCCTTCATTTTTCAGGGTAGAAGAGGAGG
The DNA here is from genome assembly GCA_021186555.1 of Reticulitermes speratus. Lineage (NCBI taxonomy): Eukaryota > Metazoa > Arthropoda > Insecta > Blattodea > Rhinotermitidae > Reticulitermes > Reticulitermes speratus. The sequence continues at coordinate 1,968,046 of JAJKFL010000003.1, read as the reverse complement.
CAGCAAGTTGCCCCAGACTTTGGTAGCATCTACCAAACTACATGGCCTCACATCTCAGCAGACTCTAATATTAATACTCTTATTAATGATTGTGATAGCATCATTTCTCATTTAGGCTATTGGATAGCAGATGGCAAGACACAGATTCAGGGGCTGGATGAAATTGCCTTGGGTAGCTTTACTGTGTGTAGATGTATGCTCAAATAACAGGTAATTAGAATTACACGAGAGAAGTGCATGTTATGAGTGTTGTGTTTCAGATTATATACTCACGCATTGCCCGCATTTGTAAGAGTGACAGCGGTGGACAGCTGATGCTGAAGGACAATTGGACCACTTTTGTGAAGGCACGTCTCAATTGTTCCATCCCTGGAGAGTACCCATTCTATTTTGACGAGATTCAGGGAATGACATATGTGGAGTCAGAGGATATGGTATATGCTACTTTCACGACACCCAGGTGAGTGAAGCCGACACATATTGCTGTTTGTCTGTCTTCCATATGTACATTGGAAATTGCGCTGCAGTGTTACAATGGATTGCTTTCAGCCAGCCGTGTGACACATTGTGCTTTCCCTTGCACTCTCACTATTGTAATTACTGTGACAGTGGCAGTGTTAATACAGCTCAAAGCATATCACACATGTGCATGGAGTATGTGCAAAATGATGTGTGTGTGTTTAAGAGAACTCTTGAGTTAATGACCATGTTCCAGGAAATCCAGTATATGTATCTTCCTTTTCATGAAAGTTGTTATATCTGGAAACAAAATCCATCATTTTAGATGATCCTGTATATTGCGTCTGGGTGCAAATGACATATTGCGGAACAGTGTAAGCTTGGGGATGGCCGTATGTTACGTAAAAACCAAAACCAACCCACTCACAAGAAAGATGTGAAATTGTAATACCTACAGGTCTAACACAAACCCAAAAGTATTTTGACCATGAAAATATGTTACATGAACAAGACATTGGGCTAGCCATGGATGGCTCTACATCCATTCTGCTGTCACATGTATTCTTACAGTGCACAGAGCATAGGTCTTGAGGCAGTGAGGTGGCAGCCCTGTGATGTAGCAGAATTATGTCACTGAAGAAGTGTATAATATGGCATATTGTGGCACAGGGAGATGTTCCTGACAGCAGAAGCAGTGGAAGTTTACATTGGAACAGGGAGTAAGTAAGCAGTGAACCAGCTGTGGAACAGGAACAATGGAAAGAAGATACAGGCACCAGGCACAAAGTATGGCCAGCCACTTGAGGTCGAACAGGGACTTGTGAGAGGCAACAGGGTGGGGCTTCTTGGGCAAATACAACTGTATTGGGCATCAACTGTTCATTGTCACCAACCACTGAGTAACTATGCAAGGAAATGGGAAGTGAAATGTGGGATTCTCATCCAGGAGCACATGAGAAAGAGATTGGTGCAACCTGGAGTTGCAGTCATTTCAGCATAAGTAACCCTAAACACTAGACACAAGCTGTGAAAAGGGAGGCTGGTGATTGCCCCACCCAAGTTTAGAACCCAAGTTTCTCAATTTTGGTTCTAGTCCCAAAGGCTTAGGAATAATGATGAAGGATGTCGGTGTTCAGTATGAAGGTTGTTGTGTATCATTGTAGTTACTGTTTACACTGCATGTTGTGAAAGTAATGTAACTTCCAGTTCATTTTTCGCTCACTGGCAGAGTTCCTGTATGGCCATGGTAGTCATGGTGAAAGTGGGTTCCTGTGCATTCATAAAATCTTAGAACGTAACCACTTAATTAGCTTTTTCTATTCTTCCACTCCAGCCTCCTCATTATCTTCCTCAGAGTGTTTGTGACTGTTGAGAACTGATGGTATGCTGCTGCAATATTTTGCCATCAGTTCTGACATTGCTTCCCTTACATTGTACATAATCATGGGGTTGTTTATATAACCCAAACTGCAAAGTTGTAAACATAGGCACTAAAACTAAGGTTCCAAAACTGTGTATGGACTGAATTTTCATATCTTATTGAGAAAAATTATACATTATTTATATGGGGTTTAGGCCAGTATCGCAAACAATGATCTCAAAATGCAGGAAAATCTTAAATTGGGAAACCCTAAATTGGGATTCTGCTCTATTATCTTACCACCTTAGTTTAATTTATATGGGGTTTAGGCCAGTATTGCAAACAATGATCTCAAAATGCAGGAAAATCTTAAATTGGGAAACCCTAAATTGGGATTCTGCTGTATTATCTTACCACCTTAGTTTCATTTGACACTTTTTGTTATATTTCTAATTGTAATATTCTGTTTGTTTAGCAACAGCATCCCAGGATCTGCTGTTTGTGCATTCAACATGTCATCTATAGCTGCTGCTTTCTCTGGACCATTCAAACACCAGGAGAATCCTGGTTCTACGTGGGAACGGCGCGCTTCACCACACAAGCATCACTTTGAATGCCAGTCAAGTTCCTCCCCAAGTCAGTCTCACCAGCTACTTGACTCCAACCGTTACCAGCTGATGGACAGTGCAGTCCAACCAACTACACTCCAGCCTTTGTACCTGGGGCGCCTGGAAATCCTGACACATATTGCTGTCCATGTGTTGCCCACAAAATTGCATCGGGCTGTACATATGATGTACGTGGCTACAGCTGATGGGTTAGTGAAGAAAATATCAGTTTTGCCAAGAACACAGGAAACATGTGTTGTGGAAATTTGGAAACCATTCTCAGGAGACAATCCCATTGCTATACAAGCACTTCATTTCCTGAAAGACATGGTGAGTGAAACAGGAATGTGTCTTTGAGATTCGTACTACAGGTAGTTCTCATTTTATGCCAGGGTTACATTCCTGAAAAATGTCGCACAAATCGAACACATTTAAAACATTGTATGTCCTGGGGGTTAGGGGACTGACAACCCCATCCTATATAGTGTATGGCTATACCACTACATACTATACACTAGTACTTTCTTTAATTCTATCAGCATTATCACAAATTGTACATATGCTACTATGAGTGAGTCTAACATTACGGCATATATCAACAATTCGTACACCTTTTTCGAGTCGACTTCATATGTTTAATTTCTCTTCAATACCAATTGTCTTTCGCTGATTTTTTTACTTTGATTACACTAGGTGATGCAGATGTATGTTTCTCATTCATATTGATAAGATAAACCAATGCTGTTGAAGAGGAAACTAAATGAGCTGCATGATTATATCACTAACGTAATCAATCCATACACGAGACTGATGGTGTGACAGTGACGTCACTTCCTGTTAGCCTCCTACAGAAGATAAGCGTGACCATGGATCGTGTGTGCCAAATTGCGTTAAACCGAAAATTATCACCTAAATTCGAAAAGTGGTGTAAATTTTCAAGTTGCGTTAAAGCGAAATCGCGTAACACGAAGTCACGTAAAATGAGAACTACCTGTACTCATATCAGTGACTTTAAGATTACAGTTCTATGGGATATGATTCCATGTAGTCTGTTAGAGATGGTACAACATTTTGGACAACCTGCCAAATGTGAGATTTGAGGTTTCTATGACAGTTTTCTTGTGGGTTCAACTCTTGTGAGATGTTATCTATTACGACACATTACCATTATTCACTAAAATCTTTTTGGGCTGACAGCCGCGTTAAGTTGCTCAAATCAGCTGATGTTTCAAAGACCACCATGTCAAGTTGCTCAAATCAGCTGATGTTTCATTGACCAACTCCATCTCTATCACGGACATGGAGCAAGTCTGTGAAAAATTGTTTGAACAACTGGACACAGCTTTCTGCGTGAGAAGATTGTATTAAAGTTTGTCACCACAAAAACTTCAAGACATATGACACTCTGTTATATCCCTGAAGGTTGTAATTGGAATGTGTATTGTCAGTTGGTGGCTCACTATGTACATAAGCTCAGCAGAAAATGTGACAAAACTTTCAGGACTCTGTGTACATTGGCACAGAGGAGAGTGTGATGCGTGTGCCAGCACAGCACTGCAGCCGATTGCACAGCCGAGTGGCATGTCAAAATGCCATGGACCCCTATTGTGGATGGAATGAACTGAAAGAACAGTGTACACCTGCACCTAACCATGACCCTCTTTCTGCCTACTGGAAGCAGAGTGTCACACAGTGTCCTGTGTTAACAGACCCTGGTAAGTGTTATTGTCTACACACACCATGCTGAGGGGATGTTACTTAGACAAAACAAGGACTAACAGACAGACCGTTCATCTCTTCACAGAATTGCTGCATCATCAGATATTTGTGGTAACAGCATACCACTCAACCAAATATTATTCAGGTGATCAAATCATGAAGAATGAGGTGGGCGGTGCATGTAGCACGTATGGGGGAGGAGAGAGGTGCGTAGAGGATTTTGGTGGGGAGACTTGAGGGAAGGAGACCACTTGGAATACCCAGGCATAGATGGGAGGATAGTATTAAAATTGATCTTCAAGAAGTGGGATGGGGTGGGCATGGACTGGATTGATATGGCTCAGGATAGGGATAGGTGGCGGGCTCTTGTAAATGTGGTAATGAACCTTCGGGTTCCATAAATGCGGGGAATTTCTTGACTAGCTGAGGACCTGTTAGCTTCTCAAGAAGGACTCTGCTCCATGAGTTAGTTAGTTAGTTAGTTAGTTAGTTAGTTAACAGCATACCACTCATTTGAGTCGCATGCAGAAGCAAGGAGTCAGCATTTGCACCTTCTGAATCACCTCATTTCTCATCTCATGTCAGAGGCTGTTCCTTTTGATAGCTTGTTTAGTGTTGCAGAGTAGTGGAAATCAGTAGGTGTGCGCAGTGCAACAAAAATCAAGTGCCTAAAAGTTTCTAATTTCCAAACTGGAAGTCATGTAACCCATACAGCTGCTGTTATAATTCCAGTCATTCATGATTCCTCTCTCTTTTTCATGCTATGGCCATCCTCATCCTTGCATTCACTACAGTTCTTCACACCAGGTATCCATTAATGAAAGACACAAATGTGTTTGCGTAATTTGAAGATAAAACATGGATTAGTGTTTGTTAATTTTCTGAGAAATGTAACTAAGTTCTGCAGCTAAGTTTTATTGAAAAATATACTGCAAATAAACATACCTTTTCACTTGTATCTGAGTGGACAAGGCAGGAGACTAGCATCCTTCAGAGATCAAGTATGCTGATTCCAGCCATGGTGTCAGCATGAGCTTCTTCTCCCCCTGTTTACGCATGTTATGTTCACACAAATACTGATTTAAATTGTGCAGTTATATTATTTAACTGTATATTTCAATTCAAGAATCATACTTTGCATCAATTGAAGGCTTCTGTGCCTTACAAGAATAAGATCAACATGTGCACCATATATTTGAATTACAGCCTACCCATGCTTTTTAATACAGTTTTTTATACAAATTTTACATATTACCCCTATACTATATATGTTTGTAAATAATATTTTTAACATACTCAAATGACATACTGTGTAAAGGGAGAGATATCTCTCCTAACTGCAGTTATAAGTTTTATTGAATGGTTCTTAGAAGAGAAGGCCTGATGATGGCTTGTAATAAACCAAAACTTGTTGCCTAATCGACTTATATATGGTGTTGTGTGTGACTGTATATTGGGAAATATATATATTGGAGCTTAAGTCTGCTGGTGACTTTCATAGGCAGAAATGTATGGTTATTTTGAGACTTAAAGAAACAAGTCTGAGAGCTTGTCATGCTCAGTGAATGGTCTGTTTATTCATAAACTTAAACTATACAGACAAGCGTTTGCTGAGAACAGTGTAGATTGCCAGAGGGATGAGTCACATCTCAGATGAATCTACATGTAGGGTAGCAAACGATGGGCTGGTTTTAGTTTACAAACCATGCGGACAGCATTACAACTCTCAGTATGTATTGATCTCTATGCACTTTGGTTGTTTATTCATTGCTGGGGCTGGAATTCTCCATCGTATATAAGGGCACATAGGGGGTATACAGGGGGAATGGAGGTATAGCTCCACTCATCATTAACCACAGGACTAGATGGAGGTGAGTTAACTTCATGCTGCAGCCACTTTACCACAGGAGGGAACCCCAGTATCCACTGAATAGGAGGCTGGGTGGGCCTCATCAAGTCTGGATGTTTTGGACAAGAGACAAATCTCTTGCCTCTACTGGGATTTGAACCCTGGACTGCCCGGCCCACAGTATAGTTGCTATACTGACTGTGCTACCCCAGCTCCCTTTTCCTTCTTAAACAAGCTTTATTTATCCCTTACAAGTAAAGTAGATACTAAAGTGTCAAGACAGTTTATGACATATGTATCTCATACATACCTCTTTAGAAGGCGCTAGGTACCCTCTGAGGATACATGTATCCCCAATTCAGCACCACTGATGTAGACTAAAGACGAGACTTTCCAGGCTTTGAAAACAAATTGTTGATGTTGCATTTATTGCAGTGGATGGTGGTTGGAGCAACTGGTCAAGTTGGTTTCCTTGTTCCCACCAAACCAGTTCAAGTGCAGACCCTGGAGAGGATCAGTGCCGTTGTAGGACCAGACAGTGTAATAACCCAGCACCTCAAAATGGTGGCTCACCATGTGTGGGAATTGCTATAGCTGTTACCAACTGTACAGTGCATGGAGGATGGACAGCTTGGTCCAGTTGGTCTGCCTGTTCCCAGAGTTGTGGGTTAGCTGTTAAAACACAGCGACGGACATGTGGTAATCCTGCACCAGCACATGGTGGCAGAGTTTGTGTTGGACAGGACCGCAATGAAATCTACTGCACTTCAAATCCACCATGCCCAGGTGAATGCAAATGATTAATACCGTATATTCTCGAATCTAATGCGCACCCTTTTTACAGTTTTAGAGGGCTAAAAAATCAGATGCGTATTAGATTCGCGTGCGGATTAGATTCGTGGTCTAGAGCTGGATTTTGGAAAAATGATTGAGCTGCTATACGTGCCGTAAGAACAATACAATACAATAATCTATTATTTTATTATTTATTATTATAATTTATTATTCATCAGACTCGCCGTCATCACTCATAACTGAATCGTTATCCGTGCTCTCCACCCAGTCACTATCATCTTTATCTTCAACATCGTCCTCCCATACAGTGTCATCTTCGGTTCCGTCCAAAGCATTGCTTATGCAACACTTCTTGAAAGATCTGACGATAATGCTCTCCGGGATGGCTTTCCATGCAGCCGACACCCACCGCGCCACTTCTGAAGGAGCTGCGTCACACCCGCTGATCGCTGCCTTATGTTTCCGCCATAGTCGAACGTTGCTTTCATTAACTCCAAAAATTGCAGCGGCTTTGCGGTTTCCATTCTCCTCTGCGCACCGAATAACTTCACGTTTGAACTTCGCCGTATATGAGAGTCGTTTAGATTTCAGGTGTCCCTCTTCCATAACTACGGTACACGACAAATTGGAACAAGCACCTCCCACGTTTCAACAACTAAAGCTCAGCTGGCTTCAGACGAGATTGCGCACGTCTGTTGAGAAAGGCCCCGCCCCTATCGGTATGACTCATCGGCCACAGGCGTAGCGTCGGATTTTAACGCATTGGTAACATCCAATATTATTCAATCAGTCGCCCCGTGGGCAAGGGGTGGTTGAAGGAAAGGTGCGGATTAGAATCGCGAACTAACTTTTTTTCGTTTAAGAAGTCGCCAAAAACTGGGTGCGTATTAGATTCGGATGCGCATTAGATTCGAGAATATACGGTATCTTAACCTGTTTTTCCCACATGACTGCCTGAACAAGGAAATCCATATTGAAGTAGCATTCTTCCATGCTCTGATGCTCAAGATTAACTTTCTATCAGATAGGTACAAAAGTTTAACTGTATCTCTTTGCAGTCCCAAAGGTATTTTAAAGTTTACTTTGTACTTTTGTCAGTATATACAGTAGCCACAGTTATTAAATGGTGTGTAAGTATAGTGGTAAAGTTTTTAGACATGTTTTTAATTCTTGTTCCCAGTAAAGGTAAATGTAAAGTTCATCCTATAACCTGCCATGAAGGCACAGAGGGGGAGTTGAGGTATAGCTGTACTGTTTCTTTAACCTTGGCGTTAGATGTGGGTGGGTGGTTAACACCACACCCTGGCTGCTTTACCTTCGGGAATGACCCGGTACCCATTGTATAGGAGGCTGGATGGGCCCCAGGGCCATTCTGGACGGGTATGGAAAATCTCGCCCCCACCGGGATGTGATCCCCAGACTTTCCAGCCCTTAGTGAGTTGCCATACTGACTATGCTACCCAGTCTGTTGTTTGATTACTTAGGCAGTGAATGGGTGCTCCTGTATGTCTACAGTAACAGTGGATGCCTACATTTAACTGTCGCATGAGAATTCAAGTCTTCTGGGATGTGGCACTGTTGTTGGGTCAGCAGTGGACTGTGTACCCTTGAAGATGAAGGCATCACAATCCTTTGAAATGTTGGGAGCGACTAACCCAACAACACAGCATCCTATCCCACAAGACTTGAATTCTCAACCACACACCTGGAAAATCTCAGGTGTCATAACTGTCACATGTTTAAACAGAGTGGTGTATTAGCCAGGCAGCGGGACTGATTTCTACACGAACATGTTAATAGCAGGATATTGTGTATCATAAATTAAATTAAGCCAGCTTTTTAAATGAAGACAGTTTTTATAAATAGCACAACTTACAGTGTCTATATATGCAAAATATATGATGAATATTGGGAAGTAAAGCTTGTTATCGTTTTTCTTCAGATTTGTGCAGCGTAGTGTGTTTACGCCGCATAGTGCCTATTGTCTCAGGTGGTACTTGCAGCACAAGTGCTTCAGACTAGTTGATTCTGATGGATGCATAAAATTTGGCTCCCCATTGCCTGAAGATGGAAGCAAGACCAGCTTCAAAGACACTGTGTTTCTGGAATGAAGCTAGATGATGAGTCATGTCCAGAATATAAAGGCTGACTGTGCTGCTTCTTTGTTAAGAATATTCAGAAATATATGTTTATTTTTATTTATCATTTCAGCAATGAGTCTATCTCCACGGGATGGTCAGTGGGGTTCGTGGGGCCCATGGGATGAGTGTTCAGCACCCTGTGGAGGTGGATACAAAATACGCAGGAGAAGATGTGACAACCCTGCCCCACAGAATGGAGGCCAGGACTGCCAGGGTTGCCATTTGGACTATGAACTGTGCAATTCTCATGCCTGTTCTGATGCTAAGCGTCTCTCGTCATGGACGCCGTGGCTTGCAACCAATGCCACAACTTCAGCTGCTGGATATACAGAGAGACGGTTCCGATTTTCCTGTCGAGCCCCTGTGGCTGACCCTGCTCTCATTAAGTTGGCTCAGGCAAAGGAAGAGGAAAGATTCTGTCATAATGATGGAAACTGTCTCCGTACAGGTGATAAACCATTTTAATTTTATTTCTTAATTACGTTACACCATACTGGGGGATCATATCAATCTGTAACCTTATTAACTTGTGTTATCTGTAAACAGGTTTTAATTAATCTTATCAGTGGGAGCTGTGTCCACTGAATATTCCCACTAAGTGCTCCAGCAGTATGCAGTTGTTTGCAGTACTACCAGTAGCTGACAGAGGCAAACAGAACCTGTAGTGATGCTACAGAAAGTATTCCTATGCATTAACCTTCTCTATGTCTTGAACTATTACACTTGCCTCTCCAGCATACTTTCCTGTAGGCTCCTCCAGTGGTCTAGCCATTCTGTTCACACAAATGCTGATGCAGACAACTAGGTGATAACCTTCACTAGCAATAAGTGCTGTGGGCTGGCAGACATACACCAGAGGGGTGCAGTGCCCCCCCCTCCCCCTCCCCAATCTTTGCTACCATAATCCAATCAGTATTACTTGTGCACATTAAATAAGTCATGTATGTAACTCATCACTGAGATTAGGTATATGTCCTGACAGTTTAAAATATGCAGTTTTTGAGCCTCTCAACAAAAAAGGTGACAAAACTAATATGTCAAACTATAGACCTATTTCGCTGTTGACCACATTTTCTAAAATATTGGAAAGAGTGATGCTTAACAGATTAAATCAACATTTATGAATAAACAAAATCTTGACACCTGAACAGTTTGGCTTTAGGAAAGGTTGCACAATTGATAATGCAGTTTATACGCTAACAAATAACATACTAACTGCTCTAAATGAGCGCAGACAATTGCAGGCATTTTTTTGCGATTGATTGTGTAAACCACGATATTCTTCTAGATAAACTGATATATTATGGTATTTGTAACACAGCTGTCCTTTGGTTTAAATCTTATTTGGAAAATAGAAAACAAAAAGTTGAATTACTACACAATAAGCATAGCAAATTTTTTCCAAATTGGAGAACAATAAAATGTCGTGTTCCCCAAGGTTCAATTTTTGGACCATTATTATTTCTCGTATGTATTAATGATCTTCCACTTGAAATAGACTCTGCCTCTAGGCCAATCCTATGTGCAGACGATACAAGCGTATTGATTTCAGGTAACAGTTTACAGGATTTGCAAATAAAGTCTGTAATGATATTGAATTGTCTAAGTAAATGGTTTACAATGAGTGGTCTCTCATTAAACTTAGAAAAAACAAAAATAATGAAATTAGACTCAAATTGCTTGCAAAAGGCACCATTGAAATTTTTTTATAACGAGAAATTTATAAGGGAAGATATAAATACTAAATTTCTTGGGTTAGAAATAGATAAACACATAGATAGAAGATACACATTATGCACACTTTGCCAAAACTAAGTTGTGCATGCTATGCAATTAGATGTATGTCCCATTATAGTAATATTGAAACACTCAAAATTATCTATCATGCATATTTTCATTCCATAATGAAGTATAATGATAAGACGCAGACATAAGAAAACTGTTCTGTTAATTCAAAACTGATAACCACTGAGCCACTGTCAGTATCACTAAATAGACCATAAAAATAATGTAAATGTTACCTACAAAATATTAAAGTATTTAAAGTAAAGAAGCAGTCGTAGTTCTACATTTACAGTGGTCACTACATTTGTAACATATACCTTCTGTAAGATTTAATTGTACCCTATATGTCAAGATCAACTTTCTATAGGTAACAAATACCTAACGTAAAACATTTACTTGACCGCTCGTGCAACAAGTATTTAAACATTCAATTCCTGTCACAGTAAACACACTACATATCCATTACAAAGAGTAACCAGTTTATTGTGAGAATCATATTAAACATACAAATACACCATGCTGGCAAAATGCAAAGTTTTCTTATCATTAGTGATAGTAGCAGTTGTCTTTGTTGTGCTTCCTTGTCACGTGTCTGAATAATATTTACTCTAATTTCCCTACCCCAGTGATGAATAGTTTTGTGTCTGAGGAGTGACATTGTCTTTTGCACTCTTCACAAACGCAAAGAAAGAAAGAAAGAAACAAACAAACATAAACACTACACTGCAAAGTTTGTTGTGTGAGATGGTAAGCACACTACAGAAATCTCTTTCCAACTTTTCTAGCAATCATTGTATTTGGGACTGGTTTCTTTCACTTGCACACCACATATTTAAATAGGTACTGACCTTTCCCCCTACCTACCTTGTCCTTCCTTCTTGCCCCATTTAATCATTCTGCATGTCTCAATTTTTCAGTCCCCAACTGTAGTGCTGAGGTTGAGAATAGGTGGAGCTATATCTGTACTCCCCCATGTGCCTTCCTGGTGTGCACAGGAATGACTGTACCTCTTAGGTTTAATGGTAAAGGAACTAAAACTATATCACACAGCTCATCCAAATTATCACATTAGCTACTTTTATCATAATGTTATTGACACTTCCACAAAATTTCCAATACCAAGATTCCCGTTTTTAATTCACTCTGTGGTCAGATTGCATTAAATAGTGACTTTTATGTATTTATTTTTAACCTGAAAAATACAGTGGTTTTTTCCCCAACAAATGACAATAGCATGTGTTGAATATACTGCATGTGTCACACTTAACCAAAAGTGAAACTTTGATGTACATGGTGTCCAATTAGTTCACTTTTATTGGAGGTCTGAAGGCAGATTATTTTGAACTGATCTCATAGAGTGTAGTTTCATGCATTCTGGTAGGTACATACTAATGTTCTGAAGATGAAGATAACAGGTTCTTTTGAAACGTTGCTTCTACCTATGTACATGGTGTCCCATCCCACAAGTTCATAATCCTTATAATTATTGTCAATGTTGAAAAGATTAAATTTGATATCTTGAAGAAAACTTTAAAACTATTCACATGCTCTTGCCTGCCAAGCCTAAGAAGGTACACTCCCATCAAATGACAATTGAGATCATATTTGTTCATTTTTTTGCCACAAGGAATTGTGGATTTCATTTAAGAAACTGAGGCACATTTTCTGTAACATAATATGCCATTGCAGATGTGCATACAACACAGAATTGGTATGTTACTGATTTTTGCGGATTTTGTGCTATGCAGTACTTGGTCTAATAGGTTTCCCTGGAAATTACATTCTGGTCTAGTAGCTGTAACTGGCAAATACAGGGCAAAAGTAATATTTTGAGTTAGGGTTTTGTTAACAGCCTAAGTGCAGAATTAAAATTTCCGTAAGCTGTGTTTTTATGGAATTTGTTAGTTTGTCTTTAGGAGGAGTTGGCTTGGTAAAATTTTGACCTTGTGTCTAGGTCAAGGAGAGGGAGATGATGTCTGGTCTGAATGGTCCAACTGGTCAGATTGTTCTGTGGAGTGTGGTGGAGGATTCCAGCATCGAACACGAGTTTGTGAGGGGAGAGCAGACGAGTGTGATGGCCCATCACGCATGTCTCGTAATTGTAACACCCACAAATGTAAAGGTTTGTGCCAGTTACTATTTATATAGCTCAGTGTTACTCTGTGATTAGTCTATCATGGATGTGGTGTTTACATATGGTCAGAGCTGGAGAATTACTCAGCTTGAACCAAAACCAGCTAAGAATAATGATGAAGCTGCTTACAGGGCACTGTTATTTAAATGGACATTTATTTAAACTGGGGCTGGTAGACAGTGTCGGATGTGGTAGATGTAAACAGGCATTTGAAATGTCCTCACATGTTCTTTGTGAGTGTGAGGCACTGGTAGTGTTAAGATTTAAACACCTGGGTCATCATTTCTTGAAACCAGGTGACTGTGCCAACATCTTTGTCAGCAAGGTACTGCATATTATTCAAAGTGCGGGGCTGCTGATGCCTGGGAAAAGGGCTGCACAAAAGATCGAAAATGGTCGAAGTGCAAGGGTCACTGTGGTGCCCACCCAAATGTATTCTATTCTATGTACCATGACATTGTCTTGTGCAGGAGATGAAGATGGCAAGTTTCTCAATGAAATTGACACCCATCTGCCAGTCTACTCTGCATCAAGTTCCAGAAGACCACTGTCTTGAAATCAAGCAGTGTACCATATTTCAATTAAAAGTACAAAATATTCAGTCTGAACACAACTACTTATTTCTCAAGGAAATCATTGACGTTTCCTCAAGAAATAAGTAGTTGTGTTCAGACTGAATATTTTGTACTTTTAATTGTACTGTAAACACAGCAGGGATGAATCATCTTATGATTATATCATATTTCAACTTCTTGCCCAGCGCTTGGTGCAGATTTCTCATACCAAATGCCATAAACATCCTGTTGGTAGGTGTAGATGATAAAACATGTAGAGGGACAGATCTAACCTCTCCATTGTGTGCTAATTTTGTGCACTTCATGCAAACAACATTCAACACAAGTATCTCCATTGACTGTCTTTCTGCATGCTACTGATTTTGTCTGGCTGCTTGTGTGCTAGGAATTTTGTCTTCAAGAAAACACTGGAGTAGCTGTGCCATTTCTTTACTGCTGAGTCTGTCAGCATCATCGCATATTCGCCAATTCAGAATTCTGATGACTTCAATAGTCTCTGAAGCATAGTTGCCTCATGATGTGCAATTGACCACGTATGTTAACATTAGAAAAAACTCAGTGTATTTGTGTGTTTTTTACGATTCTCACAATGTATAATGGATGAATGCCTGGGATCGTGGGTTCGAATCCCGCCTAGGGCATGGATGTCTGTCTGTTGTGAGTGTTGTGTGTTGTCAGGTAGAGGTCTCTGCGACGAGCTGGTCACTCGTCCAGAGGAGTCCTCCCGACTGTGGTGTGTCTAAAGTGTGTGTGACCATGAAACCTCGACGAAACGAGGAGGCTCAGGCCCATATAGGGCTGTCGAGCCATAAAAAAAAACTGTTCAATGAATTTCATTGTTAACTAATAATTTTCAGGAGAATGGAGCTGTTGGACAGATTGGTCTGGATGTTCAGTGACATGTGGTACAGGGGTGCGGAGACGCACTCGTCACTGTCTCAGTGTTGGTAACTATGGAATTGTGGGCTCTGGATGTGAAGGACCAGCTGTAGGAGAGGAACCCTGTGAACTCATTAGTTGTGGATGTAAGTGTGATGTTACGAAAACACTGTTATGTGTCTGGTGATATAGGCTGCTGAAATAGTTTAAGTTGAATGTAATTTTATGTAGAAAAAGTACTGTGTTATTTTAAAAAAATCAAGCTTTATGTCCTCTGTGAGCATGGACAACTATACATACACACCCTGACTTGTCATTAGAAGAGGCAAGATAACGTATACGTGTGTTACCAAATGATAAATCAGAGCTGTTTGTTTATGCTATCTGTCAGACAATGAGAGTATAAAAATCTAACAGACATGGATGAGACTGGGTTTAATGTATAAGATGATCAGATTTTGTTGAGACTTTTGTTTTGATTTAGTACGAAGTTTAATTAATACTTGTAATTCTGCTATTAGCACCATGCATTGCACTATTGCAGTGCCTCATGTGCATGATTTAGCTAACCAAAAGTAGCATTTTACCAATAATATTTTATTGCCCCAAGGTTAAAATCTGGAAATCCAGCCCTGTAGTTTGGGTAGATTTGAAATGCTCAAAGCTAACATTTGTTTCAGCACTCCTTGGTTGGGAACAGTGGACAGTTTGGTCACTATGTGACAACAATGCAGAGCAACACAGACACAGGAAGTGCCTTATAACAAACCCAGGACCCAACTTTTGTCAGGGTCGTGACCAAGAAACCAGAATGTGTGTGTTTCCAGATGCAAATGGTTAGTACAGATATAAATATCCACAAACATCTCATCAAAATTATAATTTTTACTTGACATTTACTTACTTTTGAACTGTGACATTAGATTGGGTTGGTTTTGCTTTCAAACAAACTGTAGGCTTTCTCCAATCATGTATTCACCAAAATTCCTTGTAACATAATGGAACTTTTTAACTCCTTACATACAGCATAGTAGTTTTGACACTGGGACAGGTTGTTTTCCAAGTACCTTGGTTTTCCCCTGTAAGTATTTTTATACCAATGCTCCAAACTCATCTTTGAAGCTACTAATAAAGGCAGGACCAATGGGCGAAGCCTAGGGATCTACCAACAAAAGCTGTGCTGTGTTGGAAACAGGCAAGCATCAAGAAAGAAAAGTAATTGTTCAGGTGTCAGAGGGTTACAGTATTTACCCAAATCCAAGATGACTGTCATTTAAGACTGCCCCCCAAATAAAACATATCTGCCAAGGGAAAATGTGTTTATCCAAATCTAAGATGACCCCCGAACAATAAAAGTATGCTAAGAAAAAATATTTTGCTATTAATTTCATACACTTAATACACAAAGCATGTCAGATTCTATCTACCTTTACCAATTAGTGTCACTGTCTGCATCTTCACAGCCACTGTCTTCATTTTCCTCACACTCACTCCTAAGATTCCCATCCTCCTCACTGTCTCCACAACATATCGTCATTGGTCCCATCCACTGCATTGGATACACAGCACCTCTTAAAACCCCCTCACAGTCAGTTCTGGTGAGATGTGCTGACATGCTGTTATAATCCACATTGGCTAATACATTGAGAGTTCTTGGTTTATAAACTTACTTGAACCCATAAAGAGTCACAATTTTTTTCCACAGATTGTGTTAGTGGTGTTAAGAATTTTAAATACATGTGTTCTGGATTTTTATGTTGTGTCTGTGGTCTGATCAGTCTGAATTCATGGCCCTTTTTATGGTTTTTAATTTGTAGATTTATCCAGGTTTTACTTTTGAGTCTTGCAGTTAATTTTTAATTTTTCAATAGCCATTTTCCTGTTACTACCCTTGGACTAGATCTGTTCTAAAGTGCATATCTTAACAAGTTACTGTTTGTATGGTACTCGGTGACTGAGAATAGCTTGATCTAAGGGGTGAACCAGGTGAGGTGCTTCTATGTCTGAAAATGGGTAAAGTTCCAAAAAGAAGATTGTGTCAGTTAACTTCAGTTGTGCTCTGTTCTTTCTTTTCTTTATAGCAGTTTAAAATTTCATTTTTAAAACAAGGCATGTTTTTTTTATAAACTCTTAAATTTTCGGCGGTTGAAACTTGAGTTTTGGACCTGTAGAGAAAATGTCGAGTTTTATAAGATATGTTCATATTTGCAAAAAAGTTTGATCTGTGTATGCATATGCATATCTGTCCATCTACCCAACCACCCACATTAAAACAATTGTAATTATATATATGATTCTTTTTGCTGGTGCATGCTTGTGCATGACGGTAAGTCAATCTTTGCATCAGCTGAGTCTAGAAATAAAGATTATCTTCATTTTTATAAGATGCTAAGGAGAATGTATGTGAAATTGTGTTTGAGATAACATAATGTAAATGTTGTACACTTTTCTTGTTACTCATTACTGTACAGTTTATCTTCTTCTCTGCTTGAAAGTATTTCAAGTTCTGTCGATCTGAACCCTGGTTTTTGTAAGATGACTTAACAGATACAGTAGAACCTGGATAAGAAGTCCCCGCATAAGAAGTTTTCCCCTGTAAGAAGTCTGATTTTTAAAGTCCTGAAATAAAATCCATAGGGCATACATTAATATTATTAAGCTTATTAAGTTTTCCCACCTAAGAAGTCGAATCTCATGATACCAAAATTATGATTTTTTATGAAATTTTACCTGTTTAATAAGTTTCGATATATAAGACTATCGATATATGCGATATACGATATATGCGATATATTGATATATGCTATGATGCGATCGATCTCTACCGAGGTGCCCCGAACAGCAACACACTGCTTTAAGTCTTGAACAGTAACACGCTGGTTACATCAATTGAACCAATTGATGGGTGCTATTGTTGGCTACTGTGTATTACTATCTGCATACATCTGTCTACTACTGAATCCTGCACCCCAGAAAATTATTGCAATTACGTTAAGTTATATGCATTACGTTGTCCCTTTAGATGCTGTTGGTGGTGTTTACGTTGTTTAATAACTGCAGTCATTAGCGTGAACGAGTCTTCTTTTGTATTTTAATTGGTTACTTTTTCATTACATTTATTGTTATTGCAGTCATCATGACCCAGAAAGGAATAAAATGCAAAACATTATCACTGAAAGAGAAGTTGAGGGTAACTAGAGAAACTGAATCAAATCCTACCTTGACCCGAATGGAAGTGGCAAAGTGGCTGAACATGCCTGTAACTACAGTCAAAGGAATTATGGGGAAAAAAGGCTTTTAGTAAGCTTTCTCTCTTAATAAGTCTTCCCGCTTAAGAAGTCCCTAATCCTCTGGTCCCTTGAAAGACTTCTTAACAGGGTTCTACTGTATTAGTAAACATATGAAACCAAGCTTTCTATTCTGCATTTGATATAATGAATACATTTCAATCAAGGTCCTTATATGCTGAAAGTGTCTTCCATCTTTGCTATGTGCTGCCAGAAATTTGAGTGTGTTAAAGTGTTTGTGTTATATCTTCATGTAATGTTTATTACAAAGTTTAGATTATTCTCACTCTTTTCCCACTCACCTTCTCAGTTTTGCTCTCTCCTTTCCTCCTCCCTATTGCTTGGCTGTTGTCTGCTGATACTTTATTCACAGTTTTAGCATGTGTTAAATTCCTTTTTTCATTTTTTGCTGTCTCATTAAGTTGATGAGACAAGATTATTATATTGGCTGTAAGTGTAATCTTGTTTTGTTACTTATTTTTCAGATTTAAGCCCCCTTGGGGTTCAAAGTGGGCCAGATACAGCTGCAATGTCTGTTGGATTGGCACTAGGCTTGTGCATGACAGCATTTATAACTGGTTTGATCCTGATGGGCCTCCTCTGTTATGTGTACGTTCGCCGCCGTCGCCCAAGGATACCAGGCAGTCCTCATTACATTTCATCTAAGCAGAATCCGTATGTTACTGTTCCTCTTAAAGATGCTGGAAATCACCATACTAAACGTGCTCTGTCTTTCTCCTCTTCTGCCAGTAGCAGTAATGGATCAACAGTGGGATCTCAAAAGACACCCAATGGGGCCACAGGGACACCAAAGTTATTTGCTAAACCCCATGCAGAATATGAAACTGCTACAATTAAAAGGAATAGCCATAGTTTAAATGGACATATTCGTGCAGATTTAGATCAAGACAAGTTCTTTTGAATGTGATCCTCATGGAGCAAGAATTCAACTTGGTTGTCACACTTTAGTCTTAAAAGTGCTGGTATGATAAATCGCATTGGATTATGAGAAAAATTAGTAGTATTTGAAAACATCTATTTTTATAAGATGGAGCTGAGTTAGCATACTATAGTGACTAGGCTACAGTCTGGATGACCGAGAAGTTGTGGGTTGGTTCCCAGCAGGGGCAAGAGATTTGTCTCTTCTCTAGATCATCTAGACTGGCTATAGGGCCCACCCAGGCTCCTCATATTCAGCGGGTGTTGGGGCCGCTTTTCCAGGGGTATAGTGGCCAGGTCATGAAGCTGACCACTCTCCTCCATCTAATGCTGAATTGAAGAATGAGTGGAGCTATATCTCCACTCTTCCATATGCCTTCGTGTTTTGCACAGGCACAACTTTACATTGTGTAATTTAAAGACAATGTATGAATTAATGTATTTTGCTTGTAAAGCTGTGGTGATAAGAATGGCAACATACATTTTGTGGTTGGCTAGGAGTATGTGTTTATGGTATACTGATGTTTGTGAAGAGGACAAAACATAGCACTGAAGAGAAAATTTTGAAGAGTGAAACGCTGTATCATTGAAGAGCTAAGTAGCTGGATACTCTTCATTTGGTGCATGGAAGTGTGAAGATTGCGTGAAAATGAATCAAAATAAAATTGACATTTATTGTTCATGAACTTCAACAAAAGGAAGTCACTTGATGTTGTGCTTGTGTGACAAGACTGCGTGTGTGCCTCGTACCAGTTTGGAACATATTGTACAAAGAATTAACATTCAACTTATTTATGTACATGGCTTTCAAATCTTGCTGTTCCCAGCTGACATGAAAAATGATAAGCTATTTGAAACAACTCACAAATTTTGGACTGCCTAAGAGAGTAACAGCTTGTGAGGTATTTATTTCTATGTACCTATGCATAATTTTATAAGTTCCTTCATGAAGTGCCTTAATCATTAAGTGTCATAAAATGCTATCTTACAGTAGTTAAATCTATGTAACTGATAGCCATGATGATAGTAATAGTATTTCCAGGCTTTGTTTTATATAATGAAGGGTCAAAATGACTGAATGCCTGTAAATTTTAACCTTTATATTTCTGTTATAAAACAATTGCTGCTTGTGGCTTTATTATTACTGAAATGGAAACTGGAGGATAGGATATAACTTGGCAGAAATCAAGGAGCATCTTCAAATTTTAAAGCTTATAAATTGAGAGTTATTTTTGGGTTGTGACATGATTAGTGTGGATTTATGGTTGTTGGAAGTAGGGAAGCTGATCCATTTAGGTTCTGAAATTTATTTGTGGTGAAGGTGTCACATTACTTCATCATAAAACATGATATAAGACTGCTAATGAAACTCAAATGTAAAACACTGTAAACCATTGCAATGTGCTAGACATATTCAAAGCCGCAAGACAGTAGTCATATATATGGCGTTAATATGTTGTCTAAATATAATGGAATCTACATGTTGGGAGATTCCTTATTTTAGTTCAGCAGGGTGGTATTGATTTCTGTTGGTCCCTATTTAAAAATAATAGTACCGATGACAATACAGAACAATGTGGGTATACATCAGGCTTGAAATGTAAACATTCTTGTTTAATTTGCTCAGAAATATTAATTAGCCATTGCTTGTGTGTTTTTGAATAACTGTTGGCTGTGCTAACCAGGAATTTCATTGTTGGTTATTATAAGTGTAAAGGAAGTTAAGTAAAGAGGTTCTTGTAAATTAATAATGTTAACTCTGCTTCAGTGAGGATGTTCATGCACACTGCTGTATAGAGATTATGTTCTGCTGATGTAGTAGAGAAGGAACTTGTGTGGGTTACATGGTTGTATCTCATGTGGGGAAACATAAGTAAGAAAGAGAACAGAAATGTAAATATTGGGGGAATGTAAAGATAAATATGTAGAAGATTAATCAGTAAAGAACAGCATGTGATGGTATGATCATGTTTTAATAATGGACTAAGATATGATCCCAAAGACAGTTTTGGACATGAAACTGTTAACAGCAGTTTAGGGTAGATGTTGCACACAAACAAAGCAGAACATGGGAGGAAGTTGGGGAGGATGAGTACTAGGAAGACATAAATAGCTGGAGAGGCTTGATTACTAGTTGACACATATTCAGTGGAAATGTCTGAAGGTGAACAAAAAGATGATGTACAACACAGAAGTGTTTTGTAACAATTTTTTATTTTTGTTCACAATATATTTACCATGATAGCAGTGTGATTGTTGAGCTTTCTCATGGAAGCAGCATGTCTTGAGACCATTCAGTGAAAACTTCTCAGAGGAAAGACAGGCCATCATTCTGATAGTGCTGCCACTTGTAGTTGAACTATAAAGCATGAGAGTGGTTAGTGTACAGCTATGAAATTCTTGAAGTTTAATTATAGAGTACACTGGAGAACTTAATACAAGACAAGTATGTAAATTTTGCATGCATGTTGCTGTACTCTGCAAGTAGGTTCATAGGTTAAATGCAGTACAGCTGATTCTTACTGATAAGGAAAGCTTCATTATGAATAGTTTTATACTTTTATGAAAGATGACTTGGACATAGTCAAATGCAGTGTTTTTTATCCAGAGATACAGATTTTTAAGCAAGTTGGTAATTTATTTTTAGTTGTTGAATATGACTGTACAGTAATTGGACATTTGAAGTGTAATGTTGTGTGCAGTGCTTTTTGTTTATAACAGAGGCACCTGACACGTGCCATGTCCTCTTACATGTATCCTGAGTATCGGCATCTAAGTATGGGGAAACCACCAAGTGCGCTGTTAAACAGTTCTCACTGTATGCATTGTTGAAAGTAACATAAGCTGAATAGTGCTTTTATAATATGACTGCTAAATATCTGGGCATTTTCACAGTGCCTGAAATACATACCCAAAGTCCTTAACAAGTATTCCAAAGCAATAATTACTTCAATGCTATAGCTTTATTTTTAAGATATAAAAACTTCTTCAACAGGCTATTAACCAAAAAATGTAATTATATAATGCATTGTCCCAAAGTTTTTTTTAAAAAAGATTTATGAATAATAATGAGAACCACATTTTGTGTCGTAGTGGATGGTGTAATGAGTAGAAGAGTTGAGAAGCAGTTGAGTATGTTTCTGTCTCATGCAGAGGAACATGACAGCATTTGGAGTTCCTGCTTATAGTATGGTTTAGCCTTTTGCATGCCATTTCCAAAGTCAGCTTCTTGACGCAATTGTCATGGATTCAGATATTTGTGCTGGCTCTGATACTTGCTGTTGAGAGTGTGTGTATTGAAGAGACATGCAAATCAAAGAGGACAGTAAAACTTCACAACTGCACACAAAATAAGCTGTATGAGTTTACCTCTTGGCAGCAGAACTGACCTCTGTCATCCTGCACACACTTTAAATGTGGTTAAATAGTGTAAGAGACCCAGTGTTAGTTTATGCTAGAAATAAGTGGCAAGCAATAGGTTGAAGTACACATACACAGTGAATTGTTTTCACATTGAAGTTCTGATGCTTGCAGGGCTTAATGTATCATGAAGGGCTCTGAGTTTTAGAACTGCCCTGCCTTATGTGTGATAGTAGCTAAAACTATTTGACAGTATGTGTACACAGAATTAAGCCCTGCATGTATTCAGCTTAAGTTTTGAGTGTTGTTATTTGTCACTAGTGGTAATGACAGGAAATCCCATTTTAAAACTGATCTAATGGGGTAATTTAGGCTGCCAAATGTGAATTAACAGTGGTCAGTTGGGATAGGTATATAAATATTAATTAGTTTTCATGTAGAAAAATGTCTATTTTAAACTTGTGAAATGAGTTCTTGTAAGGGTCCATGAAAATTGCAAATGTTTTAGTTCCGAATATCGGTGGATATGAAAGGGGGCACAAATGGGGATGCCAAAATTACAAAAATGTAAGTTTGAAGAACTGTGGTACCCAGAGTCAACTTTATTATTTGCAGTAGTTGTGATAGTAAGTGAAGCATGTGTGGTAACTGCCCATTGTCAGAAGACTTTTGCTACTAACATACAAAATTACTGCCACGTTTTGGTCCTGTACATCTGTTCTAGTAATTTACATTTAGGCACAACAGATGGTATGAGTTTTATACTTTCCCATACCAAAGTGTTATTTCTTTTAATTTGTTGCATAAATTGATTTGTGGCTGGTAGGAGTCGGGTTGGAAATGAAAGGGATGGAAAAGGGTTCAGCATACTATTTTGTTGAAGTCTCCGGACATTTTACTGTTCTCGAAATTGAGCATATAAGATGGGCATTGTTAATTGGAGACAAGTAGCACAGGATAGGGATGGATGGCAGAGAGCAACTAGGGAGGCGCTTATCCTTCTTGGATAGTGGTGCCACAGAAGAATGTGAAGACGAAAAAACTGAGCATGTCTGTGCTAAGCTGAAATGCACACTGAAATCTGATTTTGTATAAATTACAGTCGTTTAATACAGCAGTGCACTAATTCTCTTCAACATCACAAGACACTGCGCTTTATAAACTTTTGTCTGGTTTTGAGTCCTTTTTTAAAATCTTAAATGCTGCATGTCCTACTTAAAAAATTTAAAATCTGATGGTGTGTCTCTTGTACTGACTGTAACTAAATTTTCGTCAAGGGAGTCCAGAGATATCAAAGCATAGGTTAGGCATTATTGCTCTTTTACAGTTAGGAAGGTTGCGTGAATTCTGTATTTCATGAAGTGAGGTTATAATACAGGCCCCCCCCCCCCCCCACAATTTTTTTGCTCAGCCAGTAGAGATTACTGAATTTCATTATTACACTGATACTGGTCCAAGCCTCGCTGCCATTATGTAAGAATGGTGACTGCACTATTCTGTGAATTGCCCTGAAAATAATATACATAGTTTGAATTATTCAACTTTAGTAATGAAAGGGCTGTTATGTAACTTTGAATTACAAATCAACTATATTTTGAAGTAACTGCATTAAAAAGTACAAAGAATTCTATGTTTAAAGCCAGGAAATGTCACATACTTCAAATCAGATGGTATTTCGAATTACCAGTTTCAAATTAACGAGGTTTTACTGTAATCAGTATGGTAAGTAGGCTAGGAGATGTTGCATCGGACAGTCTAGTGGATGTTTACTGACATCCCTGTTCTTCACATCTACTAGACTACCCTGTGTCACATCAAATAAGGTGGTTGTCTTCATAGTCACCACTGTGAGAATGTCAAATCTGACGTTAAGCAGACTTGCATTTATGGCTGCTTTATTTAAACATGCCCCTATGGTCATTTGGCAACTGTCCAACTTAAGTGCGGTTTCTCTGAACTGCTTTTTTCTCCATTTGCACCTGATTGGTTACTGTGTTATGGGATGTAGAAGCTGATTGACAGCATGGATAATATGGGATCTAGAGTATAACCCCCATATTGCAATTGAAAAGGGAAGATCTGTTCTGACAGGAAAATGGCCGCATTTCTTTATCTTTGTAGCTGCCAGACAGCAGCTAACAAGCTCATTCTTTTAAATTTTGTTATAAACGTTGATATAATTTGAGTATTAATATTTTGTATTTTACTTGTTGGAATAATTTTACGGCCCTGTGTTCCCACATGACTGTTGTAGGGTACATAGTACAATATTTCATTATTTTAAAAATGTTCTCACTATTGTTTTACCTTTTAATAACAGGACATTGGAATATCTCCTTGTTTTGTAAAATCTTTGAAAGTAAGACTAATATTATTTGAGACCACTTAATATCCACACCAGATTTAGGAAATAAAAAACTTTCATTCACCCACTAATTTGGTTGAGGCATTATAATTGATTTTACGGACAGTTTTAAAATACATTGTCTATAAAACTTGCATGTTCAATTGAAAATTGTATATGATTGTGTTATGAGTTGTAAGAGTTGTTTCCTGCAGGGTGATTTTCAATTTTGTGTGTGTTTCCATATATATATTTTATTTTCGTTTATGTAAATTGTTATGTGAAGTTTCTCATTTCAGTCTTTCTGAAGAAGTGCCATTGTAATGGGTCTAAAGCATGGTCTTCAACTGCAAATTTGCAAGGGAGGTTTATTTACATTCTACGTGTTATATTCACATTGTGAAAATAATTTACCTCTGATGGCCTCTGCTGCCTTTTTTTTTATTATTGATCCAGTCCTTTACAGCTAATGGGAACCTCATTAATGGTTTGATGTCTGTTTCTGTTCCTCTGAACAGTGCAGTGTTGAAAGGCTGATAGCCCTTTGTATTTGTTTCTCTGGCAGTCCTGTATGAATGCTGGTTGCTCCTGTCAGTACAAAGCTAAACAAATCTGCATTTACACTAAAATCTTTGCAGGTGATCAGCCATGTCATGGTGTTTCAGAGACTTGTTCAATTGATGGCTTCAGAGACATGCTTTTATCTCCGCCAGTAGGGTCAGTGTCAGGAGTAACCAAAAGTTACTAAATTTAAGTGCTTTCATTCATCAAACAAACTTCAAATCTTAAATGTGTATTTAGACTTCTCAGAGTACACAAGCAAAAGTTCTTGTTTTTTGCCCAGAATATGGTTGTTTTCCTTTTTAGTGTTACAATATATACTAATAGTAGCTGAAACATTCAAGAAGAAATAACAGTGAAATGAAGAAATTAAAGTTACTCATGTAATTAAAGATAAATGTTGGGAATGAGTATTCAAATTGCATCCGAAAACTGTACTGCAGTCCTTGCACATTGCTTTGAAAGCTGGGGTTACTGGCAGGAGTACAGAGTAAATTTTTGTAATATCTTAATGTGCTTTCTGTTAGGTCTGTAGTAGGAAACAAAAAACAGTTATATTTATATAAATTTTGTGTTTAACATGTTACAAGTAACACTGTGTATTCACACAGGCCTCCAGTGATAAACACACTTGCAGTTTACAATTGAATGCTGTGCTTAGTACCAGCCATCCAACAGGCACTATTAAGCCTGTCTGCACTCTGTTGTGTACATAATGTAACACTATGCAGGACATAAGGCATGGCTCATATTGAGTCATTTCCATAATGTACAGTATTTTGTTATTAAATACATTTTCTATATAGACATGGCTATTTTTGTAACTCCCAAAAGCACCTTTTTTAAAGCCTGTCAGGTTCTTTGAGCCCTGCTATCAAACAGTTCACCTGCTTACCTGAGTGTCTTGTCTGTCTGTGTCCCCTCCTACTTAAGTAATTTAAACTGAGTGAAAATTGTTCTGATGTGTGTTCGATAAAGGAACCAAACTTCCAGTCACATTAATATTTTAGTGATGAAATACAGTGAGTCTTGATTTTCTTGAACCTCGATGTTTGGTATTTCAACCTTTTGTGATCACCCATTCTTATACTACTGTTTCAACATTTCATGACTGGTTCTGAGGCATTGGCATGAGACCATGTGGCTGGAGAGAGTGCTTCTCCCACTGCCCTGCTATTGTGCACGTAATTCTCAGCACAGTTGTGTGCTGTCTTTCAGTAAGTGAGGTTACTTGCTTGCATCCTTGATGGAATGAGGCCCTCCTTCAGTTATTCAATGTATTTTATGTATCCAAAAAGCATTTGCATTTCAATGAAGATAAACTTTTATGCTTTTTTAATTTCTTTTTGAGGTTATATTGTATATAAGCCCAGAACCAAACAGGCAGTGTTTATTGAAAATTGATTCTGCTGTTCGTGACTGTTTTATGAGCCCAATTTAAGCACGTCCAATGAGGCTGTATTAAACAAATTTAGTAAGCTTACCAAGTGCCTTTCATACACTTTTGTATATATCAAATTGTGGCCACATGGTGTGCAAGGTAAAGTATTTATGGAAGGTTGCAGTATGAGTTTGTGAGTCATAGAAATACACTTTCTGCAGTGATGACCAGGTTCTGTATTTATATTATTTGTGATGAAAGTGACAACTGTGTGCCTCAATTTTTCTTAACATAAATGGCCATTCTCTGTTACTGTTGAGGTGCTGCTATATACGAGGTCTGTCTAAAAAGTATCCGACCTTGGGCCGGGAAAAAAAGTTATGTATCTGGGTGGTTACAATACCTAATCCCCTTCAAAGTAGGCCCCTTGTGACTCCACACACTTAGCCCAGCGGTCCTTCCATCGTTGGAAGCAATTCTGGAAGGCTTGTTTTGGAATGGTGTGCAGCTGCGCCGTCGCGTTCTGTATGATGTCCTCGCGGCTGTCAAAACGGGAGCCTTTTAGCGGTGTCTTCAATCTCGGGAACAGCCAGAAATTACAAGGAGCCATGTCAGGAGAGTAGGAGCCTGGCGAACCTGCGGAATGCCGTGCTTAGCCAGGAAACCCTGGATCAGGTGTGATGAATGAGCTGGGGCATTGTCATGATGCAGCTGCCAGTTGCGTGCGTCCCACAGCTCCGGTCTCTTGCGCCGAACTGCATCACGAAGATGACGGAGGACTTCTTGGTAGTACTCCTTATTAACAGTTTGGCCTAGTGGTGCGTACTCATGATGCACAACACCCCGGTAATCGAAGAAAACAGTCAGTATCACCTTCACATTGCTCCGAACGTGTCGTGCTTTTTTGGGCCTCGGGGATGTTGGATGCTTCCATTGTGACGACTGGACCTTGGTTTCCGGGTCATATCCGTACACCCACGACTCGTCACCAGTGATCACAGTCTTCAGGAACTCAGGATCCCTGTTGGCGCACTGCAGCATGTCCTGCGCGACCTCAAGGCGGAGTTGTTGCTGCTCCGGCGAAAGCAGCTTGGGCACAAATTTTGCCGCCACTCTTCGCATGCCCACATCCTCAGTTAAAATCGTGTTTGCGGAACCTCTGCCGATCCCAACCAACCTCATCAGCAATTTCCCGGACGGTCAAACGACGGTCCTCCATGATCAATGTCCGCACTTTGTCAATGTCATCAGCATTTCGGCTCGTTGACGGTCTCCCGGAACGCTGGTCACTGTCCGCCGACATGCGGCCATCTTTAAAGCGGTTGAACCACTCTTTAATTTGAGTGACCCCCATTGCATCATCACCGAAAGCCTGCTGAATTTTGCGGATTGTTTCCGCTTGGGTATCCCCAAGTTTCTGACAAAACTTGATGCAGTATCGCTGCTCCAAACATTCTGTCATCTTGAGCGAAACGAGAATGCGACGAACACGTGTTACACCACTTCGCTATCTGGCAGCGACAGACGCATCCGGCGGTGTTGCGAGGCAGCAAAAAATCACGCATGCGCATGAAAGTCCCTTCTACCACTACGCTCAGTTTCCCCACCCTTTCGCCATTACTTACCGCGGAAAGAAATATAGTCGGATACTTTTTGGACAGCCCTCGTATATAAAAAAGAACCAACTAGATGCACAATTACTATTAAAAATTTTAATAGTAGTATTACATTAAACCCGACATGTTTAGCCCTGAAGATGGTCAGGTACCTGACCGAAACATGTCGGGTTTAATGTAATACTACTATTAAAGTTTTTAATAGTGATTGTGCATCTAGTTGGTTCTTTTTTTGATATTGAGAATAAAAGGAATTCCGTAAAAGTATCAGTTTTATTTCTCTTTTGAAGCTTTTATAATTATCTACCATTTTTATTCTATCTGGCAAGTTATTGTACAATCTGATACCCATATTTATCACACTTTTTTGATATTGCGTCATATTGCAATTTTGAACATGTAAGTCACACAATCACTAAAGAAGTACTAACTTGAGAGAAGCTGTCATTCTCACCAAGCATTTATCCATTACACTACACTATTTGGCCACTGGAATTAATTTTTAAGACCTGAAATTCATAAGGATTACATCTCAATCAATTGGAATTATGGTGCTGGAGATGTGTTTACTACTCGGCAGACAGATGGCAACTCAATGAATATTGTGCAATATTGTCCACAGACTATTCAAACTATTGTTTCAGTCAAATTTCATTTGATTGACACAATATATTGTGCAACCCTTTAATATGAAGTGTAGATGATCAATTATATTCTGAGGTAATTAATACTGCACAATATTATTGACCATCTATTGACCATTCAGGAAGAAATTAAGAGCAGATTGAAGTCGGGGAATCTTGTTATCATTTGGTCCAGGATCTTCTGTCTTCCAGTTTGCTATCCAAAAATACAAAGATTAAGATATACAGAACTACAATGTTGCCTGTTGTTTTGTATGGGTGTGAAATTGGTCTCTCACACTGAGGGAGGAACATGGGCTGAGGGTGTTCGAGAATAGGGTGCTGAGGAGGATATTTGAGCCTAAGAGGGACGTGGTAACAGGGGAGTGGAGAAGACTACAAAACGAGGAACTTAATGATCTGTACTCATCTCCAAATATTATTCGGGTGATCAAATCAAGAAGAATGAGGTGGGCAGGGCATGTAGCACATATGGGTGAGGGGAGAGGTGCATACAGGATTTTGGTGGGGAGACCTGAGGAAAGGAGACAACTTGGAAGACTCAGGCGTAGGGAGGATAATATTAAAATGGATCTTCAAGAAGTGGGATGGGGGCATGGACTGGATTGATATGGCTCAGGATGGGGACAGGTGGCGGGCTCTTGTGAGTGCGGTGATGAACCTTCGGGTTCCATAAAATGCGGGGAATTTCTTGACTAGCTGACGACCTGTTAGCTTCTCAAGAAGGACTCTACTCCATGGAGTTAGTTAGTCGGTTATCAGTGACTTCTCATCTCACTGTGCCCATGGATTAGAGTTGTGCCAGCGACTCTAATCCATGACTCACACAGAGTCGACGTTTATCATTCGTCTATAGCCAATCTGTGATAGCCAAGTAGATGCTAGATAATCTGTGTCAAGTAGTGTGGCCAAGTACACGCAGTAATAATGAGCGAGCTGTGATACATGTAGGGTTGTAGTTGGTGGGTCCTAGTGTTAACTTCAGGTGGAAAGAAGCGAGAATCATACAGTTTGATTGGCTTTGTTATGTAAAATGCGAAAGTCGTTGTTGTGAAGGACGGTAACGGTGGATTTGTGGTAAGAAGATATTTTTGTTGAGGATTCGGGTGGAATGTGATGCTGTGTCCACACTTATTCAGACATAGCGTCACGTCGCACAAAACCTGTATACTGGGCAACACCGCTGTGAGAACCTCAGATCTCGCAACATGCTTGGTGTATTCATGCATGCATTTTGTAGATAAGTATAGGAATATATTTTATTTACATTCGTATGACTGTGCAGAGGATGACGAAGACACCATGGTGTGATTCAGTATTTGTTTCAAATACAACTGTAAATAAATACACTCTCAGCAACAAATAATTACATCACCATGCTTGCATACATGTGTAGCAAGAGAATATTTTATTGATGCAAATTCTTGTACAGAGTAGAAGATGAGTGATAGATACTCATTTAATGTTGGGTTAAATATTCGAGGTCTTAGGCTTCTGCCGCGGTGTAATGGGGCCAACACTCTTCCGGGATGTACCGCTGCGTAGGTTGGTAGTAGGTTACTGTTGTTTCGGTCGGATAGGCTGTCCAGAAATGTCAGTAACCAGCTACCAACGTATGCCGCGTAACAGGCTTAAATGCTTTTACTAGGTGCGCCCAGAAAGTAATGCAACACATTTTTTTTCTCATTCACAATTGATTTTATTAAAACTTCAAATATGTCACATCATTACATGAATCTTTGGCTACCTAAACCTATTTTTTCAACATAGTCTCCTTCTAAATCTTTGGCCTTACGCCACCGAGATGCGAGAGCCTGTATGCCTTCGCGGTACCACTCTGCAGGTCTCTGTCGCAACCACCTCTTTACTTCAGCAATGACTTCCTCGTCGTCCTCAAACCTCTTTCCGCGGATTGCACCTTTCAAGGGACCGAAAAGATGGTAGTCGGAAGGAGCCAGATCCGGGCTGTACGGTGGATGAGGCAGGACAGTCCACTGAAGTTTTGTGATGGCCTCTCGGGTACGCAGACTTGTGTGTGGCCTCGCATTGTCGTGTTGAAGAAGCACTTTTGTCGCATCTTTATGGGAACGAACTCTCCGGAAACGCTTCTTCAGCTTCTTCAGTGTTTCCACATAGACGTCCGAGTTGATCGTTTGGCCACTGGGCAACACGTCTATGAGAATGACTCCTTCACAGTCCCAAAAGACTGTCGCCATGATCTTGCCGGCTGAGGGAACTGCCCCGTCCTTGTTCTGATAACGCCAATCGCTTCGCCCAACGGCTGACGGTGCTTTTATCCACTGCCATGTCTCCATAGACCTTTCTTAAGTGCCTGTGAATTGATTCACTCGTTTCGTTTTCTGCCAAAAGAAACTCAATTACTGCTCTCTGTTTAGAACGCACGTCACTTGCAGACTCCATTTTGAAAGCTCACTACTGCGCTGCTATCCAGCGGGAAACATTGCGCCTATGTGCATAAACGCGGGACATTTTAAAGATACAGCACGCAAAATATCATTTTTATCCAACAAAATTGGGCCGAGAAAAAAAATGAGTTGCATTACTTTCTGGGCGCACCTAGTATATCATGACATAAACTTTTGTCTGTTGAATTTACAAAGAAAATTATTCTATATGACATAATGGAAGAGAAATAGGTAAAATAAACCCATTTTAGGTTTTGTGTTTTCATGAGTGACGTTTCTGTCTTCATGCCAAAGTGTGCTGAACTTAGTCAAGGGATGGTACATTCAGTGTGTTTTTCTGCTTGATGTTACTGTTGATTTGTAATCTAAGAAATAAGTTCTTCAGTTTTTGTATTCTCATGCCTGATATATAGGTCAGCAGAAGTTCTGTAGGTCAGAAATTGTATGATATTTATTTTGTCAAAGTTTAATATAAGTTTGTTGGCGTTAGATTATGTTTTTGAGATAGTGAAGACATCATTGAGGTAATTTTGAAATTTATCAACTTATGGATGTGAAATAATAATAATAATACCACCCACAAAGAGTATTGGTGTGGTTTGGGAGTTATAGGTTGTCGGTGGATTATTGATATGTATGAGAAAAGGCAGAGGCCTTCCACAGTAGCATCAGTGACATGTATGCACCAGACATAACCTCACCAGCATGTCGTTCTATGCGGGAAATTGTTCTGACCTGACAGTGAATGATTTCGTCTATCAGATTGTTCTTTTCTTAAGCCCCCTATCTTCATAAGCCTTTTGTACAGTACCCATGATTTCTTGGCAGTTGTTGAAGGCCTTTTTTTTTTTGTGGTGCAGTGTGTCCCTGCCCATAAGGCAGAGCCTGGCTGTTGCTCTGGCATCTGTTTATCAGTGTTTGTGCTCTTGATGCATCCCCAAATTTCCGTATAAAACATCTGTTTCCTGTAATTGCTTCATCCTGCCCACTTCTTCAGCACTGTAGGTTACCTGTGGCCTGTAGTAGCCAATTATGCTGTTTTTTTTATTCTTTTTGACTTTTCTCCCTTGATGAGTTGGTATTTGAACACTGTGCTGCCTGTTTCACACTGACTACACTACTGTTTCCTTGGTGCACTCACTCACACTTCTGATATTCATACTGGGCCATTCTACAGGCTAACCAGAAATTACATGTTCATGTTGTATAAAGCAACTCTGTTTCTAATGTGTTTCTTAAGTCAGTACACAATCAGTGGTGCACAGCAGCTTGTGTTTAGTTTTGAATTGTGAACCACTGATTAAAGCAGATGAAGTTTACACTTTACTGCATGTACACATGTTTCAGGAAGTTTTTAAAATTTGGTGTAACATGTCACAAATAACATTATTGTGGCAATTAAGGTGTGAATAATAAGCAGGTAGTGTTTTCAACCAAATACTCTGATAATTCACATAAATCAACAATATGGGGTGCAGGAGTCATAAAGACTATACAAAAGGTTTTCACAGTAACTGCAAAATACAAATACTTTTAAAAGTTGTGTGTGTTATTTCAAATATAATAAATGCTAAAGGAGGAAAATATTACATTACGTATAGTAAAATAGTATGAGATCAGTGTACACATTAAGTTTCTGTAAACAGGTCCTTTGTGCTACAGGTTCATTAGTGGACACCGAAATGTCTGGTATAAGTAAGTTGAGTAACAGGCTCCAGAAACTGAGGTCTCTTATGAAAAGTGCTAAGTATGTGAGTGAACCTCTGCAAGCATACATTATTCCATCAGGAGATGCTCACCAGGTATGTTTGATAAGAAGTGATAAATATTAAACTGCTTATCTTAGTTTGCTGAGATATGAAAAATGTGAAGATAAGACCGGGTTGTGACAGTGAATTTATTTGTTAGAGTTTTCTGAAGTGGGTGCCTTGAAGGACCATTTTTAGGTGCACTTATAAAGTTACAAAGAGTGCCTGACTGTTGGCTTCATCATGTATGCCAGCCCAGCCATCTATCTGCCTGTGGGCCCATCCACAGGGAACAACTCTGCTGCTGCTGGACAGATTTTGGTGTAATTTTATACTGGGGGTTTACTGAAATCTGTCGAGAAAGTTTAGGTTTGGTTAAAATACGACAAAAATACTGGGCGCTTTTGATGAAGACTGTGTACATTCCTATGGTTTCTCTCAATAGTAATCAGTAATAGTACTAGGTGATAATATAATCAATAGTAATTGACACTAATATTCCTTATATCTTCTTGTATTCTATGTGATGCATTATTAAGGAAAATTAAACTATGCAATCATGATTTTTAATATTTATTGATATGGGTGAACATGAAATTCATATGTAGGTTATGGTTTTAAAACTTTTGCAGCGACATGATTCAATATAGTCTTCTCGGGCGATCAGCCACGTTAACTGGCTTAAATACAACGTTTCGGGGACTGGCGTAGTATGGACAACATCAACAGGGATGGCGGTTACATACTCAGCCGAGCCTGGCAGCCTGTACTACGTCGGATAGGGATCTCACAGCGAGGTTTGAGAGCACAACAGTAAACAGCCCGCCCACTGACTTAATTGTTTGGGCACTTCGAGCCGGTCTGATTCTCCCTGCTGCGGCAGGTAGAAAAACACGGGACAGACGAGCAGTGTGTTAAATCAGTTTTGCCTGAGGATGGGGATGGAGCCAGTCCCTGAAACATTGTATTTAAGCCAGTTAACGCGGCTGATCGCCCGAGAAGACTATATTGAATAAAATGACATGTTTTGCAAAGAAGTATAACAGCAGACCCTGATGATGATGATGACGACGATAAAGAAGATAAAGATAGCAGCAGCATTCTGAAGTGGTGTGTTTGTGTGCATGCATGTATGTATGTATTATATATATATATATATATATATATATATATATGATTGTAGTATTATGTTTACTGTCAGTAGGTGTGGTAGCCAGGGCTTTTAAAGTGTAAGTATTGTGGTAGGAGTTTTGGAATGTGATTCAAGTACTTATTCCATGTATTTTTTAAAATGTGTGTGTCAACTTTAATTTAATGGAAGTGTTATTCCTTTAAAGTTTTGTCTGGAGATATTAAAAAAGAAAGTAGTCCTATTTCAGCAAAGAACAGGTACTTTTATTTGTTTTACATGATAAGTAGCATGCTGCTGCATTTTACAGAATGAGTACTTGGCAGACTGTGACAGTAGAAGATCTTACATTTCTGGTTTCACTGGTAGTGCAGGAACTGCAATTGTCACAGAGAATGAGGCATGTATGTGGACAGATGGGCGGTATTTCCTGCAGGCTTCTGAGGAAATGGATGACAACTGGAATCTTATGAAGGAAGGTTTGTAGACAGCCACTAAGACAAATTAAGTGTGTTTGGTAAGACCTGTATTATTAATTAGGCCCTTTTACGAGGGCTGTTCGGAAAGTAACCTCCGTTTATTTTTAGCAACTAACTGAATAAAGCGGTGGAGGTTGCGCTTGTGCAGTAACTTCATGTAACTCAGTAGCTTGTCAACCATCACTTAAACAGCCACCAGTTGTTTGTTCTCGTCACGTATTGAGTGTTTACGATGTGTGCTTCTATCAATAATCCCACCAGCTGTGAAGTTCGCGCTGTTATTCGGTTTCTTCACGCTAAACAAATGAGTGCTGCTGATATCCATCGTGAATTATGCATGGTTTATGGACCAAACATATTGAGTGAAGGAGCTGTAAGACAGTGGTGTAGAATGTTCGGAAATGGGTGGACAAATGTTCACGATGATGAGCGGAGTGGTCGGCCTTTTGTAGTGAATGACGATCGTGTGCAAAGTGTGAACAACAAAATTAGAGAAAACCAGCGCTTCACAATTTCAGAGCTTTCATTTGAATTTCCACACATTTCATGCACCATTCTCTATGAGATTGTCACACATAAGCTAGGCTATCACAAGTTTTGCGCAAGATGGGTTCTGAAAATGCTTACAGACGGGCACAAAACGCAGAGAATGGCCTCAGCTTTGACTTTTTTGGAGCGATATTTCAAAGATGGAAATGAATTTCTCAATCATATCGTAACCGGAGATGAAACCTGGGTTTCCTGTGTGAATGTTGAAACCAAAGAGCAGTGTAAGCAGTGGATGCACACACATTCACCAAACAAGCTAAGAAAGTTCAAACAAACTTTGTCTGCCAGAAAGCTGATGGCAACTGTTTTCTGGGACACGAATGGAGTGTTGCTCGTTGATTTTATGCCGCAAGGGACCACAATAACGTCAGAAGTGTGTTGTGAAGCGTTAAAAAAACTGCGAAGAACAAAAGGCGCAGAATGCTGACCTTCAGTGTGGTGCTTCTGCATGACAACACACCACCGCATATGGCAGCTTGCACTCGAACATTGCTCAAGCAATTAAACTGGGAATTGTTTGACCACCCTCCTTACAGCCCTGATCTGGCTCCAAGTGATTACCACCTATTCATGCACATGGAGAATTGGTTGCGATCACAGCGCTTCAACAACAACGAGGAGTTGAAAGCAGACGTTGAAACGTGGTTGAGCTCACTGGCGGCAGACTTCGTTGAACAGGGCATACTACAGCTCATCCCCCGGTACGACAAGTGCCGAAATTCTGGCGGTGACTATATTGAAAAATAGGTTAAGCGTGTAGATATTTATTGTATATAATAACATATTTTTATCTCATTGCGTGTTTTTTTAACAGCTAAACGGAGGTTACTTTCCGAACAGACCTCGTATATGCAGCGTGATCAGATAGTTCCTGTACTGAATTTATTTCTGTGTAGAAACAAAACAAAAAACAAAGCAGTCCCCTTGGGGATTTCATAGAGCAAGACAAGTGATTACGCCTGTCCTGTGATTTGCTTGAATCATGGTTATATCATTAAATCTCCTTCCCTTTAATGCCACATTGAGGTTTGGGATATGAAAGAAGTCATGTAGCACAAAATGTGGTGAGTAGGGAAGGTGTGGACTGACTGTCATTTTGTTTGTAGCCAGAAACACACACACAGACAAAGGAGAGTGAAAAAAAGTGTTGTCATGTTGGAGAAACCAATCCCCAAATTCCACTTCTCAGGTTGATTTCTCTATGAACTGACCCAAATGAAATTTCAAACATGTTAGCACTTTCACAGATAGTGTTTATTCTATTGTTTAGGACAAGTTCCTTCACTTGATTCACATTTTTATCTGCAAGTGTTCCACATCTTCAGCAGAGGAAACTTGGAAAGCCACTCAACAACGTGCATTATTTATATTTTCTGCTCTTCAGAAGCTGTTTTCAACAGTTGAAAACTTTCAGTAGCATTTTCCAGCGAAATTGTATACAGACAAGCTGTTGTTTTATGTCTATTGTTCTCTGTGTGTGCCAAAATTGCAAATGCTACAACACACACTTGTACTTGACAAGACATTACTCACTAGTCACACATGATACAGCCTTTTTCCAGGCAGAAAATGACTGATTAGACTACTCTGTCTACACCGAGACGTGTAAGTACCACAAGCAGCAGTATTGTCATCTTGCAGTTAATTTGAAAATATTTGATCCCACCACACAAATATATTTGATATGAAGAATCTGTTGTGATGAATGACAGTTCAGAAATTCCTGTCTTTATTGGACACTGGATAATTATATTGGATGTA
Organism: Reticulitermes speratus; assembly: GCA_021186555.1. Taxonomy (NCBI): domain Eukaryota; kingdom Metazoa; phylum Arthropoda; class Insecta; order Blattodea; family Rhinotermitidae; genus Reticulitermes; species Reticulitermes speratus. The sequence goes on along the minus strand of JAJKFL010000003.1, from coordinate 1,931,518 downwards.
AGTGGTAGTATATGAAAGATGTTGAATTTAATTTCTTTGTTTACTTAGGGTCATGAATGTCAAAATTGGTAAAAATAATTCTGGCTCTTTTATGAACTGAAGGAACTTGTTGCTCTTCCTGGTGATTGAAGTTCTTGGGTTGCAACAGTGTGGTGACTTGGTGAATTGTTTCCTTGATCATTGACTGTTTTCTTCTATTATTATTATTCATGGTGTCCTGAGTGGGGAGGCAGTTTGTTGTTCTAAAATATTGGTACTCCTTTAACAGACTATACATTGTTATAACTCAAGACATTGATATTTTGTCAGTACATGTGTGAGATTTGAGTGACTCACCATGGTGACTGAAAGTGTGCCATACAATACAAGGTCAGCCTCAGACCAACAGCAACAGGGCAACAGGCCTGTGGAAGACATCAGTCAGTCAGCTAGAAGGTACATAAATTTAATATGCAGTATAAACAAATACTACAGTAATAATACAAAACCTTATATCATTCAAAAGGTGAAGTAAATAGTGAAATTATAGGAATGAGAAGGATCCATAGTTGTGAGAAATACAAGAGAAACAAACTGCTAGTAGTTGTACACTGGCTGATGACCCTATCCCTGGCGTAATACACTTCGAATAATAACAACAGCCTGAAACATATTCAGTAGTAACAAAACCATAAAGCTTTCAAAAGTAAAGGTGACCAGTGTGTTGATACCAGATGAGCTACACCAACACTTGAGACCACATATGCTTACCTGGTACTATCATACAGGGACACTGATCCTGAAGTAACACACAAACATGGAATTTTGAATAAATGGCTGATAGGCAATTCAGAAAATATCTGTGATCTCTGTCAAGGTCAGGACCAGTATGTTTCAAGTAGGACGGGCTATGGCCAATGCTGACCAGAAGGGAGGAAAGGGCACAGGGAAAGGAAAGAGCAGAAGTGGTAACATGATATTTGGAGGAGCCTGCTGCGTTCTTCTTCAGGCTACTGTGACGGCACTCTCCATTGAATTGTACATGTGTTTATATTTATAAAAAGCAGACGTGTACACCGAATATAGTTGTATGCTTCCTGAGTTGTTCTTATTACAGGGCTTCCTGGCACTCCAACACAGGCAAAATGGTTGACTAAAACCTTGCGTTCTTATTACAGGGCTTCCTGGCACTCCAACACAGGCAAAATGGTTGACTAAAACCTTGCGTTCTTATTACAGGGCTTCCTGGCACTCCAACACAGGCAAAATGGTTGACTAAAACCTTGCGTCCAGGATCTCGAGTTGGTGCAGACCCAAATCTTGTCAAATACAGCATTTGGAAGCCTCTGCAGGCAGATCTTGAGGCAGGAGGCCTCTTTCTGGTCCCAGTTACAACAAACCTGATAGATCTTATCTGGGAAGATAAGCCATCTGTTCCGTGCAGTGTCATACAACCACTGTCTGTAAAGTACACAGGTAATAGGGAATGGTTCACTTCGTTGTAGCAGTTGTTGCATCCATGTTCTATTGTAAATGATGTTCAGATATTTCAGATAAGTATGACACAAGTCCACTGGCCAAGTTGCATAAAGAGTCTCCTATGCCATTTGGAAGAATATAAAAATACCTGATGTTGCAGATACATGTGGCTGTTGTTCATGAGATGTGGTTGGCTGAGCTCACATATATAATCCACAAAAATACTTTTAATTTAAAAATTTGTAAATGAAACCAAAATAAACAAGGGGTGATAAAGACAGCATTAATTAACATGTTGTTGCTCTATTTAATATCAAATTTCAGGCTTAACAGATTGAAGACTTTGTTCAGAGGCATTCTGCCTGCCCTTGCAGTTACATTTAAGTGATGTACCCCCTTCTGTTCTTGTTTTATCTTATCTTTAGATATTCCTCCATGTATATTGATAAATGAAATGCATTGTTTGGGCTGAAAGATGTGAAAAAGCGTAAGGTTGTCATCTGTTTATGACAGGACCATGTACAGGCACAGTCTGAGTGCAGAGCTCACAACATCTTGGACGTGCACTGTGGCTGTTCACAGAGAGCAGCTATTGGTGTGCAAGTTTGTCCTAGGTGTGCAGTGGGATCTACTTGAAACACATGCACATGTCCATTTTCTTCTTTCCCAATGTGTGAAACCATTTGATAATGTAAATTCTGTAACTGCCTTTATGTCAAGTGCTGCTGTTTGTGTCTTCTTCTGTTTTCCACTCATGTCAGGCTGTTTGGGTAGGTTGTGCTAAAAATCAATAACTTGTTGAAATATAGAAATATTGACATGTAGTAAGGAAAATAATTGCACTATTCAGTGATGTGATGGCTGCTGAAGGTTAATGCGTGATAATTTGCTTATTGGTGTAATATGCAAGAGTAGCAGTGACTGAAAAGTCAGCATAAAGAGGGTTAAGAAAATGCACTTCTTCTGAACCTCCAGGGTTAGGAATTGTGTTCTATTAGGATTATGTTCTGGGATTTGTCAGAAGACCCCAGATGTAGAATACTGTAATCTGGTCACTCATTGCCAAGACAACGTCACATCTCACATGTTTTTATCATGGGTTTTTTAGTTGCTTAAATGATGCACCCTTGCTGAGTACTGATGTCCTATGTGTAGGACTGTTGGAAAGGATCTGTTCTGTTTGCCTTCTTTAGTTTATGAAATTTGAGTTATGTCACTTCCATTTCAGGCAAAATAAGCAAGGTGAAAGTGGAAGAGGTACGAGCTGAAATGGAAGAAAAAGGAGCAAGGCTCGTGGTGGTCTCTGCCCTTGATGAACTTGCTTGTGAGTGAATGAAATTATTCTGAAATATTCTTGTACAGTCTAAATTTCATATTCTTGTCTTGTACATTCCCAGTTTTTTGTCGTTGGTTTCATGTACTTTTGTTTCTGGGTTTGTACATTATTACATAGACATGTTTTCATAAACCTATCTGAGCAGCGAATGGCTTATAATTTAAAATGGCTGAATTGAAATTGTAGTTAATTTTGTGTTGCAGGGCTGCTAAATTTGAGGGGGTCAGACATTAAGTACAACCCTGTTTTCTTCTCTTATGTTGTCATCTCTATGGACCAAGTGCATTTATTTATTGATGAGGCCAAAGTCGTGCCTGCAGTCTATAACCACTTCAATGATGAAGGCGTACAAGTTACAATTCATCCATATGAAAAGATACATTCATTCCTCAAGGATGAGGTGAGGTGAAATAGGTATTAGTTTTAAATGTTTAATGTGCTAATGTAAAGCACATTGAAATTTAAAAGGGATTTGTTAAAATTGAACTCTGTCGAGGATACTGAACTGGATCCCCTTGCCTTGGCTCAGGTGTGCCGATCTCTTGAGTTGAAGAGGGAAAGTGTTCCCCACTGGATTGGAAAGTGGATTCCAGTGCTCTGTGGTCCAGGGCTGATTAACAACGATCCAGTGATCATTCTTCTTAGAAAATGACACTTTTTTGTAACTGACAGTTTTGGTATGACACCCAAATACAAGTCACTTGCCCAGGGTTGAATTTTTGATAAGGATGAAAGTAATTTATTATTACACAACATACAAGTGTCTGTACAATATTCTGTGAAGAACTTTGATTCAGATGGCAACGCATCACTCCTTCCCACCGAAATCGCGGGAACCACTGAACTTAAATTTTTGTGTTAAACTTTTGGAAAACTCGCAATGTATAAGCGACTTCACACGTGGGTGTCTTTCGGCAAACTCCCACTCCAGTGGGCAGAGGTCTATAAAAAAACACCCTACCCTTTTATTGGGTCTCAGAGAGAGTGGGTCCCACATTGGTAGTTAGTGGTCATGCGTTTTGCAGTTTGTCCAAAGAATTCTTAAGTGGTAACAGTGTCCTAACATCTGTAGGATATGTCACAATGAGAACAGGTTATACACCCACCTGACTTATCCAGCTAAATCAATGCTGTGTCACGTACATACTTACTCCTAAGTACGTGCCGTCTCAGCACTTTCTCAGCTGACAGCTAAGTGTCAGGTGAGGGTCACATGCAGGTGCTGTCAGCAGACCCACCACAGATCATAGAATAATTCGGAGCTGGCATGGTCCATGGGTGCGGCCTGTTACAATACCTTGTCTCAGTAAATTGAAAAACTCTGAAGACGGGTACATTTGTACTAAGATACTAAAATTGACATGAGAACAATATACAGTGAAACCTCTATCCCTTGTTTCTGAAGGGAGAAAGGGAAAACAATGAAACATACAGGAAAATGACAGTTGCAGGAAAGCATAAAATGTGTCAGAAACATAAGAAAATGTGAATAAACAGTGAAAAATATATAAGTTTTTCACTTTGGTCTAGAAAGATAATAAATAAATAAAAGGTAACTTTAATACCTGTGTGCAAATCAATTTTTAGGTGTTCTTTATGTAGAAAAATGCCTTATGTAGAGACCACTTTAGCTTCCCCCCCGCCTCAGAAATGATCACTCCAGGAATATTGTGGGTCAGGACCAAGAATTCTGAATTATTGACACTGTAAAATTACACTTCGAGGAATGCTGCATCTGATGTAATTATACATTGTTTATATGGGTGATTTTTTTGGGACCAGAAAAAGTGAACAATACTTGCAGGAAAATGATGCATAATGGGATGGCAGTGATTCAGAGCTCCCAAGATCACAAAGATTTGTGCTATAAGTTGCGTAGAAAGAGGATACATTATATTTGTAGTACAGTTACCTCTTCATCTAAGTACCACATATTACCCCCCCCCCCCCCCAGTGAGTGAGCTCTAGTTTTAATTGCGTATGATGATATGATGTAGTGTTTGCCCCATATTCATTCTGGGCACTGGGAAAGTAGACTATTGCCATCTGTATTTGTTGTGTTTTGGTGACAACAGTAGCTAGGTGATGTAATTGGTGATCTTTGCATTCCCAAAATGAATCTGTGGTAGAGATGAACATTTCAGTGTCTAAGCAGAAAAATCTACTCATCTCTGATCAGGCATCAGAGTCAGAATCGTTAGAAAGTCTAGGTTCTTCCTTTCAAGACCACTTGGTAAATGTATCAAATATAACTCAGAGATGGGACAGTTTTCAATTTAGTGATGCATACTGTTGGATTTATGTCTTTCAATTTTGATGGTCTGTGGTTGAGTCCAAGTCCAAGTCACCTTTTAACTGACAGCCAGTTGGTCAGAGTGTCTTGGCATCAAACCTCTGCTGGGGTTTATGGCCAGATCTTTTTAATTAGGTTGTCTTATCTTTGTAGTTGTTGATGTAGGGTGCCCTCTCTGACAAGCAGTCAGCTCTCAAGTGTCCAGTGTCTTGATCTTGCTCAAGTAGAGATATTGAATATATTTACACTATGGTTATGCCATAGGTGTATGCAAAAGCATAAAGAACGATTGTGTAAAATGTTACATGTGTACAGTACATACAGGCCTCTGTCAGTCCAGGCTTAGTAAAGCTTATTGTGCCTTATCTTACTTACCTTCTGCTGTAACAGCAACTTAGTCACTTTAATGGTTGTATGGTTGACTGCTGCCAAGTTAAGTCTTCTGCAGTTCCTTTGTTGGGCTTCACCCTCTCCATTGTTTTGAACATTTTCATTCTCATTACTTTTTATGAATTTGGCTTGCTGCCTGCATCATTTTGTGATAAAATCATACATGTACAAAATTTCTAACACCACATGTAAATTGCGGGCAGGTGTGCATCTTGGAAAATTGTCAATCTTGCACAGAACCGTGTTTGCAGGCACTGCAGTTTTGCAATTTCAAAAGACAGATGTCTGCTGCAAATTGCCGGTTGTGGCAGGTATCAGTCATTATAATCCTAGTGAGTGCTTTATGGGTGGTTAGTTTAACATTAGGGCTTTATTGCGCAATTCTGAATGGTGAGTGAACTAATAAACCTGAAAGCATTGGCCTCTATTGTTTCTGTACGGATTCTCCATGTAATTCTTCCTGTATTGGAATATTTCACATGGTTGACAGCGGTAATATTCCATTCTTTCAGTGTTAGGTGAGGCTGTGCCTAAGTCCACAAGTGACATAATTGTCTAAGTCAGCTTTTCCCAAACTGTTTTGGTCACAGAACACTTTTTAACTGAGTAAATATTTACGGAACACATGTTTTTTTGGTCCCTCATTTATCAAATAAAAGTCAGTGCAACAAGATCTGTTAGTAACCAAATGAAAGGTTCTTCTAAAAAATTCTTATATGAACAGTATCTTAAACTATGGTCCAATATGCTTAGTTCAAATTTAATAAAAAAAATCCATGATTTTTTCGGTTTTCGGATATGTACCTTGTATTTTGTGGCTTCATTTGTGTGCACACTATATGAGGTGGGCTGGAGCCTTGTGTCTCTAGACATAGACATATAGCCTTGTACCAAAGCTTTGTATTTTATTTTATGTATATATATATAAAATACCTAATCTTAATGGTACTGCACAAAAATTTAAATTTTTATAACTTGCAGAACATTTATGATTGAAAATTTGGACTTCTGTTTGTATAAAATTTGATATCTTACCAGTTTATGACCTCAGATTAAACGGGGATATTTCTTGTGAAGTTCTGTAACCTACATAATGTTCTTTTATAGATTACAAATGAGAATGGGAAAATTTGGGTCAGTCCAGATTCCAGCTATGCTCTTTCTGCAGCCATTCCAGACAAGGTACTTATAGGAGAATTGACACCTATCCCAGTCTTGAAAGCTATAAAGAATCCTGTTGAAATTCAAGGTAAGAATGTCTGATCACATATGAGCAGTGTTGAAATTTGATCTGGACTTTATTTTTTTAGATGTGTATTTGATGCAGTTCATTAATGTGTTGTATACATTATCAGAACAATGTTGGCTGTTTGGAATAACAGGTAGGAAGTTGCCATAATAGCATGTGTCCACAAGAAACAAGATTACTTATTTATGTGTGCATAATTCAGTGGAACAACACATTATTAAATTTTTCTGTGAGGAAGATGTCACAGGACTAAACTTCATTGAAAGCTGCAGGAGTTTTGTGTTTAATTGGTTAAAATGTTTGAAGTACGAGACCAAAGTGAACAGAGCAAGGCAAATGTGACAGGGAACAGTATTTTCAATAGTGCTAATTGTTTCATTTGCAATTGCCTGTATAACCCTTTGTGTGGACACTTAAAAGACTGGTTGCTTTCTCTGGTGTGGTTATTGCAATCAGCACGGTGGCTGTTTTGACCTGCCATTTTCTTTGCTGGCAAAAGACAGAAACACTAAGATGCAATATCTGGATAGTGAACAACAGTCTCAAGCTACGGCGTGCAAGTCTGTTATAGTTCATTGTAATATTGTGGAAATTTATTGTTACAGTTAATACTCACTGTAGCCAGACTTGTATTTGGCAACGTAAATATCATATTCAAAATGAAACACATATTTTTATGATATCTCGTTACACCTGGGAGTATATAAAAGAGTTGTGAGCCATTCTGTAAGATTGAAATTGTGAGTGAACCATGCTGATAAACTGGTAGTCAGTATACAAGTGAAAAACTTAATATGGGTTTGATAATAGTGAGAATTCATATGTGGTACATTACAGACAAGTCACATTTGTGTACCATTGAACAAGCCGGTAGCTATTAGGATGTATTAAGGTTTGTTGATTACGGTTGTATTTATAGTGCGTGTTTTTGCTGCTGGTTGGTGCATTATTTGCCAGTTATGCTTTGGAACCACAAAATGATGCTACAAATGGTTGTTGTTAACGTTTCTGTTGACCCTGGGCATGCACTCGTGATAATGCTGTTACCCCTGCCTTCTCACTTTGCTAACATAACCTTGACAAAAATAAAAGACACTGCAGCTAGTGTGAGGGTGTGGGGCTGCACCATTAAGTGTTTAATGTAAACAAGTGGACTTCAGTTTGGGGTGAGAGATTGTGTAACAAATTGGTAGCAGGGAGCACATTTATAGAAATTTTTTTACATCCTTTCGCACCTGCTCTGATACAAACTCTGATGCCTGTGAGGGGTGGTTGCCTAGGCCATGCACATGCTCACTGTTAGGCTGTAGCTGAACAGCAGGTTAAAGTCCCAGGAAAGCCACTTCTTAGAGTATGTGAACATGGATATTTAAAAATTAAAGTTTGACAAAATTGGAAATGCAGATGCAGTTGTGTCTTTACCCGAAATTGGATACAGCTCCCTTAACTTCTTAGGCTTCACTTGTTTCTGCTCAGAATTGTGAAAGTTATGTTATTATATGAACCACTTCATTTGAATGTTAAGCTGGGATGAACCAAAAATTCACTTTCAACAGTTCTGATGGACCTTAAATTTGGGCTACCAACCATTTGATGTGAAGCTGCATGTGACTTTTCAATTGCTTTCGCTGAGAGTGTTTTGTTCCCAGGGGAATTTTAATTAATTTTAACCATTGAGGATTATTCAGTGTCCTCTGGGAAAGACTGGTCAGCCAACAGTGATCAAGTAAGTGTGAAACACAGTGTTGCTACAGGAGCTGAGAAGGCTGGACAGAAGCCTTGAATATGATGGATTATAGGGTTGTAGTGAAGCTGTGACAAGTCCAGCACATCCACAGTGGACATAAGAACACTTTCAGAATCACAAAAAGCATTGGAAAGGTTATGAATACCATTCTGAATGATTTGCATTTTGATAGGGATGGATTTTGGAAACAAGTACTGGCAATTTACTTTACAGGTAACAACTTACAAAGTAGTTGTGTTCCCAAGAGCAGTCATGTAATTTGAAATTCTGGTTATACCTGTAGTTACACTACCTTTAATTTTCATTGAAAAACTTTAATATCATTCATTTTAGCTGATCACTGTGTCCCCCCCCCCCCCCCCCCCCCCCCCCCCCCTTGGACAAATATTTTCATATAACTCGGGGATACCTGTACACACAACAGCAGGGTGATCCAGGCCAGTTCAGTCCTGGTGCAAGGGGCCGTATCAGCTATTAAATTTGTGTACTGAAACAGGCATGAACTTAGTGACTGACAGTGCTGCTCTTTGTAGGCATGATAAATGCTCACATTCGGGATGCAGTTGCCATGTGTTGCTACTTCGCATGGCTTGAGAAGGAGGTTTTAACAGGAACTGTCACTGAGATCTCAGGTGCAAAGAAACTTGAACAGTTCAGGAGGTAAGTGTTTGAGAGATTATGATGCTGTAAGACCTCTTGTCTGGTGAGTGTGTACTGAGATTCTTAATTACTGCAACACTTTATGTTATACTGTATGAGGTTTGAGGTTTGTATGGTGTTGACTTTGTAGATTAGTGGCATCTGGGATGTGACACTGAGTAGTCTGGCAGAAATTTACCACCACTTTGGAGGAACTTGGTGTCTCCATCTGTAGGATAGAAGAGAGGAGTCTTCAATCCTGAAGATGGGAAAGTTGTACCAGATTACACTGCATCATATCCCTGATACTCTAAACTTTTTATTAAGTACCATTAGAATCTGAAATTTAATATGGTTCAGAAGGTGTAAAAATAAAGGTCACCCTAGAAAAGGTCATGAAGGTCCAGAGGGGGAGTAGTGGTATAGTTGTACTAGTCCTGTAACCTCGGTGCTAGATTGGGGTGTGTGGTCAACACCATGTCCCAGCTGCTTTACCCCTGGGGAAAGACCCAGTATCCATTGTACAGGAGGCTGGCTGGGACCCAGGGGCAGTCTAGATGGGTGCAGAAAATCGCGCCTCCACTGGGATTCGATCACCAGACTGTGTTCAGAAAGTGTACAGCAAGAACAAAAGTAGATATGGTTTTTCTGCTGTGTACCTGGTTTGTGTTTCTGTTCAGGGAGCAGCAGGACTTTGTGGGCCCTAGTTTTGAAACAATATCTGCAGTTGGGCCTCATGCTGCTGTTGTTCATTATACACCATCTGAAAACACAGACAGACAGATAACAACAGAGGAAGTGTATCTCTGTGACTCTGGTGGGCAGTACAGGTAAGTTGACTCTTCATTAATGGAGTCCCTTGAATAGTTCCATAGTGGTGGTTCAAAGGTGTGGATCATTTTAGTGGCCTGTAAACTGGCTCACAGGACTGGGTCTAATAGCACAGAAAAGAATATTTATTCACTTTCTGACACAAAATTTGAATAAATATAGTACCCAATAATAATAATAATAATAAACAAAATTAATAATGCAATGTGAGCACTTCTTTTTGAAACATATGTGAATTTACAGCAAAATATTTGCTGCTGGAAGTGACTTACCAAGAGAGTTGCTGATGCTTAAGCAAACAGTCGCCATGTGGCCCTTCATTGCTCAATTATGCACACTGCCTGTACATACACCAAGGCTTGACACATTAAGAAATTCACCCTTTTATTGTCACCTCAACCACACATTTTTTCATTTTTGTTGTCATTTATTTTGATGCAAGAGCAATTGAGTTGAGATAACCTTGATGTCAGGCTTCCGCCGCGATGTTGATGAAATCTGTGGTCTTCTGGGTTATTACACGGCGTCATGTGGTAATTGTTTACCGACGTTTCGGGACAACACATCGGTCCCATCCTCACGGGTCAAGAGTCTTGACCCATGAGGATGGGACCGATATGTTGTCCCGAAACGTCGGTAAACAATTACCACATGACGCCGTGTAATAACCCAGAAGACCACAGATTTCGAGTTGAGATAATGTTGCACATGCAGTATGCGAGACCATGTAACATTATGTAAGTGGTACGTGTTTGTGCAGACTGGGTACTGTTCAGAAATGAGACACTGAGAATTAAGTAAATCTGACTTAGGCAGGCATTGGTGACTGCTGGAAGGAGGCATTAGACAAATTTTCTTAATAACACAACCTTCATACTGAATTTTATACTTTACCAAGGAAGACGTATATGTGCATATATGCACACATGTATACAAGGATACTGTGCAAATTGGCTCAAGCAGTGTCGCTTCTGACTTGTAGCTTGGAGGTGTGTTGTTTGAATTTTGTACATGACACCAGCTAGTTTCTGGTTTTCTAGCTTTCCTCAGTTCATCCAGTTGAATGCCACGAAAGAACCTCAGATTAGGCCATGACCACTTCAAAATCCTTTTCCAATTCATCAGGCACTAACCATCCTGCCATTTAGTGCTGTAGAATCTACTACTGACAGTATAATTATACCTATAAACAAGTAAATAGATACAGGAATGCAGTAAGGCTGTCTTGTAGAATTTTCTTTACCACTCTGATGTAGGTCATCTCAGGTTCTCATAGTGGTATTGATGAAGTCTTGTGGGGTGATTTGCTGCGTTGACTGGTAAAGTTACCGATGTTTTGGAGGAACATAGTGTCTTCATCTTCAGGAAGAAGTGGTACAGTTTGCACCTGGAGATGTAGGCAGTATGCACTTTGATAATGTCAGTAACCATTTACCAGTGAACACAGTAATTTCTGAAATACATGTTTGTTCAGTGTGATTTGTATGGCATTTTTTTCAAAAAGGTTTGGAAGCATACACTTGTAGACCCCTACAGACTTTGGACAATGTGCTGTACAATGTCAGATGTTGTAGAAAATGTTGGTAGGTCTCAAAATATTCCATGAGCTGATGATGTGGGGAGCAGTATGCAGTCATTATCTCTTGGGTCATCCCCTTCTACATCCGTGTCAGAGTCCATGACATTGCACAGTTGATCTGTGTCCTGCTGTACACAGTGAGGAAGGGCATCCATGATGAGCTTTGAGAAATTCTTAAAAAAAAAAAGGGGTATTGACGTTTAATTTAACCTGAAGGTTTGGCACCATATCACAGCTTACTCCATCATCATTGTTGTCGTCATCAACATCGCTGTCATCATCGTCATTGTCATAATCACTACCACCCCATCATCACCACCACCATTACCATCACCATTACAGCAGTGGTTTATTGAGTAACTAAACTCCATGCCATTGCAAGTGTTTTCACAGCATCAAGCAAAGCCAGTTTGTGTGTTCTTCACATTGCAGATTGCTTGTGGTGCATGAGATTGTTCTCTCAGATTTTAAGTTTTGTTAAAGTGCATTAACATTGTTATGTACCTGACTGCTATGAGCTAGTAAGTTCATAGCACAAATGTCAAAGTGGTTGACAGACGCTTATATTATCATAATATGTTAGAAGCCTTGTAACTGTAATTGGTCTCAAGTACTAACAGACTTTGTAAATACTGTCCATTTAGTCACCAGTTCGACAGACAACACACAGTACAAGTAAGCCACCAATGTCATCCTGTAAACAGCCTTGGAGATTAGCCTCTAGGAACTGGCAGCATAATTTTGTCACTATTTGTTTTAAATAAGTTGAACAAATGGAAACTTGGGCAAATTGTGTAAAATGTTGGTGCAGAATGCATGTTAAAGAGGTGAAACATTTGTTGTGTTGTGAACTTCTTGTGCCGTTTAGGTGGGAGATTCCTTTAAATGGAAAATGAATTAAAAGAGCAAGTATATGTCAGTCATGGGGGAAAGTAGTGGTACTAAATTATTCTAATATCTGACATTGGAAAACATCTTAACTAGTGTCGTAAATGAGTTTATTGTGTATGGGGAAAAACACGTCCAGCTTATACCTTTTTGTTATATGTCACTCTGTCTAGAAAAGCGTTCATAATATAATCAGGTAATGCCTGTGGGCATGATGTTTGAAGTCAAAGGACTAATTTGTAGTTCGGCCCCAACAGGCATAACTCATACTAACAAAGATATAATTTGGCAGACTGCAGTATTGCGAGTGTGACACAAACATCAAACCTTGATATAAGTTTTAAAACTTTCACGGCGACATTATTCTATATTGTCTTCTCGAGCGCACAGCTGCGTCAACTTGTTTGAATACAAGTTTCAGGGACAGCCGCCCACCGACTTAACTGTTTGGGCACTACGAACGGTCTGATTCTCCCTGCCGCGGCAGGTAGAAAAACACGGGACAGATGAGCAGTATGTTAAATCAGTTTTGCCTGAGGATGGGGACGGAGCTAGTCCCCGAAACATTGTATTCAAACGAGTTGACGCGGCTGTGCACCCGAGAAGACTATATTGAATCAAACCTTGATGCACATACTTTTTAGATGTAACTCTAACATGAGTATGATTTGGAATTTAAATACCAAATGCAGTATGGAGAGTTGTCCTGATGCATGCATGAATTAATTGGTTGTTGGTCCTGTTGCTTTCTGTGGAATGCTGTTTGTTTGTATTTCAGTATTACATTATCAAAATAAGGGTAAAGATAAAGTCTGTGTGTTTCATTAAGCATCATGCCATGAAGACTATGGGGAAGTGGAGGTATAGCACCATGATTTTTTTTTTAGCTGAGCATTGGTTGGAGACGATTGGTCAACTTCATGCTGCAATTGATTACCCTGGGGAAAGTGCCCCCAGTAAGCAGTAAATATGAGGCTGGGTGGACCCCAAAACTAGTCTGGATAGTGTGGCAAAAAGAAAAGTCATTGCTTCAGTCAGGAATGCATTTATGTCTAGCCTGGTCATCATAGTGCCTGATCTATCCTCACTCTAGTGCAGTTCTCAATACTGATTTTCAATATGTTTTGTTATTTATCACCATGGTGCCACATAGTTATTTCTCTGTGCATTAAATGGTTGCCAAATGCAGAAATGGCAGTGGAAATAGCTCACTTTTGCACCATGAGTGTAGTGATGGCCATATACTGTGGAGAAATGGATTAAAGGATTGTGTCTATAGGATGATACGTCTGTCTTAGGGATGGTACCACAGATATTACAAGAACAATCCACCTAGGAACACCTTCACAATATGAGAAAGAATGCTTCACGCGAGTTTTCAAAGGACAGTGCTTCCTTGGTACAGCTGTCTTCCCTTCAAAGACCAAGGTAATGTTCAAATATTGTAGCAATCTTTGTACATAAGCAGATTAATAAATTGAGGCCAGCCTACTGTACTTGTTTTTACAGCACTGAAGATTCGTATGAAATCTGTGTTGTGGCATTTTTGCACATCAATGACTTTAAGAAGGGTTCCAGCCTAGAACTAATTAGTAAAGGAGAGAAGGGTGATCTGGTTGCAGACTGCCACAGTATTTTGGCTAGGTGGAGGAATCATTTCTCTCAGCTGTTGAATGTACATGGGGTTAAGGATGTTAGGCAGACTGAAATACATACAGCAGAGTGACTAGTGCTTGAGTCAAGGGCCTTTGAAGTTGAGAGGGCTATTGAAAAGTTAAAAAGGCACAAATCACCAGCTATTGATCAAATTCCAGCAGACTTGATTAAAGCAGGAGGTAGGACAATTCGTTCTGAGACCCATAAACTTCTTAATCCTATTTGGAATAAGGAGGAATAGCCCGAGCGGTGGCAGGAGTCAGTCATTGTACCTATTTGTAAGAAGGGTGATAAAACAGATTGTAGTAATTATTGAGGCATATCACTTTCATCAGTTACAACAAAATTTTATCCTGACATCCTTCCGTCAAGGTTAACTCCATATGCAGGCGAAATTACTGGGGAGCATCAGTGTGGATTTTGACTACTGATCATATATTCTGCATTCATCAAATGCTTAACAAAAAAATGGGTAATACAGTGAGGCAGTGCATCAGCTATTTATAGACTTCAAGAAAGCCTATGATTCAGTTAGGAGGTCTTGTATAATATTTGCATTGAGTTTGGTATCCTTGTGAAACTAGTAAGGCTAATAAAAATGTGTCTGTATGAAACCTGTAGCAGAGTCTGGGTGAGCAAACATTCATCTGACACTTTACGTTGTGTTGACCGTGCATCTAATTACAGTTGAAATTTATTTTATTTTACCAACTTATGCACAATATCTTACAATGTATCAATTTACCCCTATACATATTTCGGCTTGTTAATAGCCATCTTCAGGGGGTCACAGCATTAAAGCACAGACTATACCTCTATTGTATAAGTTGTTACATCCATATGAGTAAAATTTAAAATATTAATATATTGTTTTCGAGTTCCACTTTGAGCTCTTAAACCGTATGTGTATTAAGAGATTAAAATGTCGTTAAAATTGTTACACATTTTGAGGTTTTTGAAATTAATGGCAGATTGGTCTTGTATCACTTCGTTATCGCTGGGATGTAGTTGTTTTCTGTATTATGTAGTTCCGTGTTACGCCTTGTCAGCTCCGTCCTGACCTGGCGGAAGCATTGTCTGAGGCTTATGAAGAGCTTAAAAAAGCCATCCATGATGATGCCATGAATAGAACACAAACCTTTAAAGGTATTCACATTTAAAAAGTGGCCAAACTTGAGGATTGTGAACATTCAAGTTTGCCCATCATCAAGTAGGACTGATGGAAGTGTGGAAAAAGTGCATCAAGTGATCCAAGAGGACAGATGGCTTATGATGTTTATAAACATTCTGGGTCTATTGTCTGGTACCTTTTGACACATTTTAACAGAAGATTAAACATGAGGCTGATTGTAGCAAAATTTGTACCCTTTCTGCTGAAAGATGACCAAGAAGAAAACTGGCTTTCTTTGTGCAAGGATCTACAAGATCAGGCTAAAAATGACAGAAACTTCCTTTCTGAGGTCATTGTGACTTTTCCTTTTCCCAAAGATGAAAATCCAGTTAAAGGGATGAAGATTTGAGGATGTTGAAGATTCAAGCTGAATCACAAGCAGTGTTGGGCAGCACCATGGAACAGGAATTCTAGAGATGCGTCCGCGATGGGAGAGGCACTGGGCCCGGTATATAAACTATGAAGGAGATTACTCTGAAGGGGACAGTACCAGGTCTGTAGCTAAGGTAATGCTAAAATTGTCAGTATTGCCCCACTCTGGAAAATTTGGCTTGCACCTCATATTAGAGAATGCTGTGGTCTGTGGGTGGGCTGTTGTGTATGTGGTAATGAATTTTCAGGTTGCATGAAAGGTGTGCAGTTTATTGGGTAAGTGACTGTTAGTTCTCATAAAGGTAGGTATGGTTTGTACTACACTGGAATTTGTGTTTTAACTGTGATGTTGCAGTTTTAATTCATGTCTGAATACAGTGCTGATATGCTTTACCAGGGCAACCGTCTAGACTCTTTGGCTAGGAAGTTCCTGTGGGATATAGGCCTGGATTACATGCATGGGACAGGTCATGGCATAGGCATGTACTTGAATGTGCATGAAGGCCCTATGGGAATTTCATGGAAGGTGTACCCAGATGATCCTGGTCTACAGGAAGGCATGTTCCTTTCAAATGGTAAGAAACACTCATGAGCATCATGTATATAAAGTTGTATCTTTGTCTGTGGGAGATGATAGGAAATTTGGTTTAATGCTGAGATTTGAAGTCCACAGAGCAATGAATATTGAGAGATGGTGTTCTGGGTTGTGGTGCTATGTAGTCTGGTAGGTAAGTTCCTGCATGGCATTGGTCACTGTCTGCCAAGCCACATGGCATCACATCCCAAGAGTTTGTGATCTCGATGGTGTAATGTTGTTTACACTGACAGTATGAAGTGTGGGAATTTGGTCTATTATAATACAGAAAGCTTAACATGCTGATCAGAAATAATTCTTTATATTACCAGCAAGTAACCAATAAATTTTATTTTTCCCGAACTTAGAACCTGGGTACTATGAAGCTGGAAAATTTGGCTGTCGTATAGAAGACATCGTGCGAATAGTTCCAGCCAATGTGCCTTACAACTTTGAAGATCGTATATACCTTAAATTTGAGACAGTATCATTAGTTCCAATACAGACTAAAATGCTGGTACCTGAAATGCTCACAAGTAGTGAGGTAAGTGCTCCTGTAAATGTATTAAGGAACATATAAGGAGACCTGGTGGACCAGGGGTAAGACACTGAACTCCTATTTAGAGGGTTCTTAGTTCAATATTTGGTGAGATCTGTGTGTGTGGATTTTTCTATTCACAGATTAAGACCTTCTCCTGTACCAAAGCTGTATGTGTCCCTGCAGACCATCGTTAAACAATCTGCTCTATGGATGTGTGCATGTGTAGGTGGACAAAGACTAGAAATGCTAAAAGTCCACACAGACTCTGGAGGCGCTAGACAAACTACAGGATAAAGCAGCTTCTGTATAGCAGAATAGCATGTTGCACCCATTTCCCTTGCTGTTATTACCAGAAACATGAAGACAGCGTTATAGCGACCAGTGTGAGAACTTGGCTAGTTCAAGTTCTTCAGTTCATTAAGCCGTCAGGTTGTGTCTAGTGAGTAGGTGGCTGGGGCAAGTTGCTGTTCTATGGAAGATGGAGGAACATACACAACATATTTTTCTGATGTGCAGGAGATATTTCAATACTGGAAATGAACTCATCTGAAAAGTGTTACTGTATGGTTGCCAAGTCAGTGATAGCAGGCAGTCCACATTCTTTTATCTTCACCGTGACCCTTATGCTACGAGTATAACCTACTCGCGAAGTAGTCTGTGTTTGGCACCATGGTGTCCCATAGGGTCTTTTTTTGTTTTCAGAAAAGAGAGTGTAAGTAGGCTATGTGGCATTGCACCATACATTGCTTTGGGTAATACAGCCATCTGTCTTGCACATTCTCACACAAATATCTGCCAGGGGTGCTGGAGTGGGTGTTTTTGGTCTTTCCCCATTTTCTCAATCCATGTGGCATGGTATGTCCAGCAGGAGTAGAAAGGAAGGGTATTGATTGCAGATTTCACAGTTTTGCTGAATGTTGTAAAGTTGTGGGAGTTCCATGGTTTTACTGTTTTAAATAACAGTTTTAAATAAAAATGGCTGAATGTTAAAATTTGGAGAATTCTGTCTTGTGACGAGTGTATGAGAATGTCATGCAGGATTGGATGACACACTGGGCTGTGTTTCAAGGATGGTGGCCAACATTAAATAAAATGCTTGATTCTATGTGCTTTGCATAGGGGTACAGTAAACTTGTACTGCAGTATGAGCTTTGATGTTCTTATGTCAGTGAATATGAGATGTGACTGCATGTAGTCTGGCTGATGGTTACCTGCATTCTGGGGGATCATACAGACTGCTTCAGTATATGAATAAGAACTGAAACCTTGAAGACAGAGGCAACAGATTCCTCTGAAACAGTGGTGCTGCATGTGGCAGACTACATCTTGTCACATTCCACAAGAGTACAGTCTTATTTCACATTACATTATTATCACCGTGCATTTTGTTAAATCAATAATAAGACCGACGAATGCACTATATTGACCAATTTTTATTCTGGCCTACAAGCCCCTGAAGATGGAACTTTAAAGTTCCGAAACACGTGTAGGGTGAGGGGAAATAGGCCAGAATAAAATTGGTCAATATAGTGCATTCGTCGGTCTTATTATTGATTGAGAGTACAGTCTTAATTATGCTGCAATATATTCTTTGCTTGTAGTGTCTGTGTACTTTCGTAGGAGATCAGTTGTTGATATGATTTTGTTCTTATTTACAGATTAGACATTTGAATGAATATCACTGTCGATGTCGAGAAATTGTCGGTCCACTCCTGAAGAAGATGGGCCATAATGAAGCTCTAGAATGGCTGTACCGAGAAACTGAACCATTTGACTAAAATAGTTTTCTTGCTCTTCATGTTTTGTGTGTAGGGAGGGATATATTGTGAGATATAGCTTGCAAGACTTTGGAATATGTTATTAATAATTATATCCATGAATTAAGTGTAATTATTACATTTGGCTTTTGAAGTAATGGTTTTTAAGAATCTTAGGAGCAATAATTCCTGGTATTTTAAAGGTGATTTTGTAATGGTCATAACAGTGTAAGATTTTAATCTCAAAACCCAAGTCACAAATAAGATTTGAGGCCATGACATGTTCATGGGCAGTCAAGTGTGTCAAGAGTGAATGGATTTCCAAAGGTTTGATAACTTGTTCTCCATCATCCAGGATGGGTGTGGTGCAATTGTATTGGGTATCCATGAAGTCACTGTACACCTGATTTATTTATTTGTTTATATCATTACATCAGAATTTTATAATGTGGCATGACTTTACATGACCTGGCAACCTTGTGTGGCAATGAACATGTGACAAAGCTGCGAGCCAACATCCAAGATCACATTTTCTCATTATTAGTTGTGTGTTGTGGGACCTGGACTGTGGTGGATATTGGCAATTATTCCATTGAGGAGCATTCAGTAGCAAGTATTTGGGTGCATAAAAAGACAGCACAGGTCACATGATGAATCAGGTGATGACACTATTACAGCAATGATTTGGGAAGCCATCTTCATGCAGAGCAATTCTTTTATTACGGGGAATATAAAATGTGGAAGATTCTCCCCAAAGTGGTTAGCCATTATCCTGAGCAGTGATGTGTGCTGCTGTTGCGGCTTCCATTGAAGTCACTGCACAAGTCTGTACGGAAATGATCAGCAGAACTTCGAGAAACGCATTCAACCACGTTTGATCACAAGAGGGACCTGGCGATGAAGTCATTTCAGCCAGTGTTCTTATATGAATTCAGCGATGCTGATGTAGGTTGACATCATGAAGCATGTGCTTTGTCATGGGAAAGTTCTCTTTTCAGACAAATGTACAACTTGCTGCAGCTCCCTGTCTCAAAACGTTGTGAAATGTGATGATATTGGCAGGTGTAACTGCCAGTCATGTCATTGGTCCATATTTCTTTGATGGAACTACCAGTGCTGTTTCATATCTTGAAATGTTTAGGAATTATGTTATACCAGAGTCAAGCAGTATGATGAAATAAATGTCAGGTGTACAGTGACTTCTCAAACACACTGTAAGCTATATTTATAAGTATAGGTTTTTCTTAGTTCCCAGTGTCCTTATCCAGAAGTGGACTGGTAGGGATGCACCGGGTGGAGTCCAAACCTCACATACAGCAGGTAATATAAGCATTAAAAGATGTGACAGTCTTTGTGTATTTGGAATGATGCTAATCTTGAAGTGGGAGACACCATGTGTTCATTGAAATGTAGATTATAGGTGACTCCATGCTTCACATCCATCTTAAGGACCTGATAGATACTTAGCTGGGAAAGGAAAAGATTCATTACCGTGTTCACAAGAGCCTGGTGCAGGACTGTGCCCTGAGCCAAATAATCCAGTCCAGTTGTAGGTGTGACTTCCATCATGTTAAAATGCCTGTTGCTGTGCTGGTGTCATGCTGAGACACTATTTTCATTCAGAGGTATGTGAATTTAATTCCCACTCAGCTCTGTGTGCAGATTTTTGCTGGCAGATTGAAATCTTTGGAGGTGTAAAGAATACTACTCCGATCCCCTTATGGTTTATAACTGATTGTAAATTGAATGCCCCTTTGGCCAATCGCTGACCAAAATACTGGTTAAAATTGGGCAACAATGACAGACACTATACATGAAGACCTATGTGTATTTCTGCTAAATATGTCTTGGAATGAAATATGTCTTGAAGGATTGTTGTAGTGATAAATAAAATGCATATTTTTGTCGCATAAACGTTTTCCAGAAGTCATGGTTTTCAAGATAGCTGAAGAAAATGGAGTGAATATGCAAGAATTGTATCTACATTTCTGAATATTTTCAGTATTTTGTTGTCATGTGGAACATTATTGGATGTTGATCATTGGTCTCTGGTATGTGACCGGTCACACAACATGCCTGGTCAATAAATTTCAGAATTTACTCTTTGCATACTGTGTGGCTTTGAATGATGTGTTATTAGAGATCCCGCAGACTTTATACATTGATAGCTTTGACTAGTTACAATATGTGCAATGTAACACCTGTATCCTGATCAGTATCAGCGTTTGTTACCTTGCATGTGTTTAGCAAAGTTACATTCTACTGTGTTTGGCTTCGTTGTGGTTTTGTACCTAGCCCTGTTCCACACTTTCTATTTGTATCGTATTCACTTTTGTTTCACTTGGTATGTATTGTTCTGACTGTTCACTGGGGGGTTTTTTTTTTTGTTTTGGGTTTTTCCTTTTACTTAACAGCCACCTGCATGTTAGCCCCCATCAACACTGGTGTGTCACGAGCAAATTTATTCATTGTGCAACAAGAAGTGAGTACTGGTGCAGCTGGGTGTCCGAATGCCACCCGTGTATGTGTATGATTGCATCTGTATCTAGGTATCTGTGTCTGCCACTAGAAGTTGCTGTCTATATCTAGGTATCTGTGTCTGCACTAAGTTGCTGTCTATATCTAGATCTGTGTCTGCCACTAGAAGTGCTGTCTATATCAGGTTTTGTCTGCCATAGAAGTTGTGTCTATATTAGGTATCTGTGTCTGCCACTAGAAGTTGCTGTCTATATCTAGTATCGTGTCTGCCCCTAGAGTTGCGTCTATATCTAGGTATCTGTGTCTGCCACTAGAAGTTGCTGTCTATATCTAGGTATCTGTGTCTGCCACTAGAAGTTGCTGTCTATATCTAGTATCTGTGTCTGCCACTAGAAGTTGCTGTCTATATCTAGGTATCTGTGTCTGCCACTAGAAGTTGCTGTCTATATTAGTATCTGTGTCTGCCACTAGAATTGCTGTCTATACCTTCTTCCAACTGTGAATCCATCCCTGTTAACATGTCAACCTGATGAGGGCTTTATCTCTCCACTAACTACTTTAGACACACACCCGTTTTGCTGCAAGAGTCACTTTGTCATACACATGAAGATTCAATACCAGTAATTGTGGCATGTACCTTTCCATTGTATGTTTTTATTTTGGTATGCTATTTTTTCCAGCCCATTAATACCGTTCACTGCCAAGGTACACATTTCCCTTCTGTTACGGAGTCAGTGGAAGGAAATTCCATGGATGGTGTAGCTTGAGGCTTCCCATTCTTGGCCTACTGTTGGTTTCCACTCCATTCCACTCTGACGTATGGAAACCAGCCCAGTGCACTTGTTGGTAATGATAACGTAGGGTAGTATGCTAGGAGAACCGTAACAGCTGAAAGGAGATGAGGCCTTCCTTTGAGCTTCTTTCCATGTGATAGTCATATACAGTTCTCTTGGGTAATTTTGTAGCTTTGGGCTTCCTGAAGAAAAATTGGAGCATAAATAGTTACGTTAAATAATTTGCTTTATTTGTAACCTTTTGAAGAGAGAATTTAATCTGTGTAATATGTAACAATTCAGTTAACTGCCTCGTCACAGAACAGGGTCTGTGACCACTAAGAAGACCAAATTGTGTGTATGGGGGACTGGTGGGTGTTTATTGTGAGAATCATAAAAAAAGAACAAGTAAGTCCACTGTGTGAGCAATATGCAGAGTTTCTTGACATTAAGCAGTTAGTACCTACCAGTGGGATTTAAATGGTTACTGAGAAATTGTCTCTGGTGTTTTAAGTGTCTCAGTTTGTGTGGTGGTTGAACACTGAGTAAATATAATTAAGAATGGGGGTTTATTGTAAATTTGTTTGCATTCTTTCTTTTGTGTGGATGCAGGGAAGAAATTAAAAATAATGGGAGAAAGTATTAAATCTAGGTTGACTTTCTAAAATGTAAATTTATTGGAACATCATAGTTCATCACTTACAGTAACTCCTTGCACCGTGTGATTTTGCCCAGCATGATTTTGGCTACGCATTGTTGAAATTAATAAAATGCATGGGGAGGAAATTGCCAGATGCTGAATAATTTAAACACACAGGGATAAACATGGATGTCAACTGCTTTGGAAACTGGCAGCACCAGCTACCTAAGCACCGCGTAAATGTTTAATGTCTAAAAGTGGGTGTATTTTAAGCATTGGTTGGGGTCAGGGAATATGTCCGTAAGTGTCTGCCTCTACATAACCCTACTTTTCCCATAAGAAGTTTGCGCATGTGTTTTTGCCCAGCATGCCTTAATTACTTCTCTTCACCTGCATGCTGGATGACAGATTCTGCACATTTTGTTTACTGTATTTTATAACTAATTAGCAATATACGTAATGTATGTGGAACATTTAATGCATTGCCTCAGAATTTTTCATTGTAAAACAAATCAGATATACCATAAGATTAAATACAAGGGGTTGAATTGACAACTGAATTCACAGGTGCAGAAGTTTAACAGCCTTACATTCGGCGCGTGCGCGCATTCATGCGTGCACGCATATATATGAACTCCAACTCTCGACAGAGCTTGTTTTGGAACTGAAACACCAGGAAACCATATTCTCAATTTGTTATGACACTTTTCATTAAATTTCCTTCTTTTATATGTTTCCAAAATGGAAGTCCTCTGTATTAAACTGTACTGTATATCCATGAACAAAGTAATATATGTTACATTGTGCTTCACACATCTTAAACTGGACTGTGTGACTAATATAATGCAGTGCACCATGTGTGTGACGGTAGAATTGGCGGTGTTCAGTCATGCAGCGTCCCAGGCGTACACCAAAAGGGGGGCTGCCAGGCTGCAGCCCCACCCAAATCAAAATTTAAAAAAACTGAGATTTTGTAGCCAGGATGATATCAAACGTTTTACGTGATTTCCCCTTAAACCAAAATCAGCCACTGAAATTGGCTAAATGTGTACTGGAACCTTGAAAAATGAAATAAAGAAATTGGAATGTCTTAGATGAACTTAAGAAAACCAAGAAGATTAGAACTTGTGATTTAAATTGGGTGAGTGAGGCATGGAACTTGTAATTATATTTATATGTATATAAATGCAGTTGCATGATTTCCATAACATAGTTCTTAAAACCAAACATAATATATATATAGCCTTAGGGTTAGGCCCCCACGCCCCAATGAACAATTCTGGGTGCACGCGGCACAGCGGCCATTTTATCAAGCCTGCAGTGTCAAATTCTAGACAAGAATTTCAAACAGCATTTAATAATCTGCTCTGATGTGGCTCAGGGACAGGTGGCGGGCACTTGTGAATGCGGTAATGAACATTCGGGTTCCGTAAAATGCAGGGAATTTCTTGACTAGCTCAGGACCTGTTAGCTTCTGAGGAAGGGCTCTGCTCCATGACGTTAGTCATGTAATAATGTGCTCACCAGGTGTGAAGCATGTCGAGTTGAAGGATGTCATTTCCGACACACACTTAACATGCGGTAAGTTATCTATCAGCTGTGGCTGTTAAGCTTGCCGTGCGTCTGGGTTAGGTTTTCAGTTGTTGACCTTCCTGCATTAGTACTGAGGTGTACAGCTCGTGGAGCTGTGCTTTCATGCCTTTGTGACAATGTACCGGGGCTTTCCCTTTCCTTGCCAGATAAGCCATTTTTAGGTGTGCTGACATTCCTGCGGAGTGCCGGTTAAGATTAAGACTGCAGTATGCATGTAACAGCTTGAGAATTTCTGAATGGATTTTCATTAAATGTAATACGGACAATTTATACGACAAACTCAAGCCATTTCAATTGTGCTAGAAATTGTATCAAAATAACGCACTACTAGAATGCCTGCGTGAATTTCTGCGTCCATCTCCAGTATAATTTGTCAAATATCGGAGCGAAGAATGTTTCCATTGAAATTTGTAGAGAAGAATGGAACGCGCATTTTATGTCCGATATATTTTCCCTTGTGTCTTACGGTTTTCGAGATTCAGGTAGCGCTATGCGTGCACTGTCGCATGCAAAGAGCAAAGTTCTGATTGAGGTTAGAATATGTTACGGTAAGGTTCGTTTTCTCATTTAATGTAGTGCTGTGTTAAAACCGACCTCGAATGATATACTGTGGTGTGTGTGTGTGTGTGTGTGCATGTGTACGTGCCTAACATACATTGCGCCTAGTGTGTGAGTGTGAGTCATACCCTGGTTGCCATGGTTACCAGTGTCTGCACAGCGGGTTGCCATGGTTACGATAGGGCTCGAGAGAGACTGCTGGCTGTGAGGTATGTGCTGGGCCGAAGATGCGTGTTACGATGGAGAACGAGCCCTCTCACGTTCGAACTGAGGCCGACGAGACTCGAGCATCCGACAGGCGATGTTAACGCTTGGTTTGCTCTAAAAATAAATAAAGATGAGTGAGTGTGTCACTTTGGGCCTGTTATTAATTACTGACGACACTAATCGATCAGTATCTTATTACCAATTGCTGTCAATGGTTATAGGCGTTCCACATGAAACTGTCTGCGAGGCTAGCCACGTGCCCTTCGTAATATTCGCGCGCTGCTCCGAAACAACCATCCATGGTAATCGATATGAGTTATTGTGATTGATACCCATTCTTTCTATATGGGATATCCTTGGTGCAGTGATTGTGTTTTACATTGGTTGTCATGGCTAACAGTTACCACTGCGTTGAGAAGGTTCAGGTACGGGTTGAGACTGTTCTCTGTGAGGTACATGCTGAAATGGAAGAAATATTTCACTGTATACAGAGTGTAAAGAACACCTGGGGTTTGTAGGGGAGCTAAAGTTATGCTCGGAAAAATTAGTCCGAGTTGTCTGCGTCGCTTCATAACCGACATAAAGGCCGATGAAATGTCGTTGCCCCTGTAGGATTTTCAACCGTCCCTGTGCCTTTGTCGCTGCCTGTAGTTGTGCATTTAGGACTTTTGTACGTGGGTCATCACCACCGACATAACACGCAGCTGAGTGTACCGCGAAGAGAGGTGCAGGTTACGCTCATGATCTGTATGTCCGATCGTAAATAACATGCAAGGGCAAACGCATTCTTCTTTAGCAGGAATTTGGGGGGGGGGGGGGGGTCCGAAGCGTCAGTGACCTTCCCATGCGTATTTAATGAAGGAAATTTGAATTGTGCGCAGGTAACACTGACGCAATTTGATGAGTACGCCTTGCAGCATTAAGACGGAAACTACTGTAATAGTTTTTCATAGTGACGACCACCGACTTCATTGCACAACCCGTAGCGACGCACGATTGAATTTTGCAATCGCTCGAACGTACGAGGTGTATTGCGAAGTGCTGCGTGAATCCTGGGTAGATCATCTCGCTCTATTGAAGCCTCGCAGAAGAGTAATCTGAGCTGTCCCCAGACGTAAAAGACAAGGTGATTTATGTCAGGGAAACGAATAGGCCACTAGAAAGGACCACCGCGCAGAGAAGCAGCGTCCAGGTTTTCTCAGGCGCCCGTGCTGAAATGACCCGAAGCCCCGTCGTGCACGAACCACATCATTCGGCGAACGTCTCGTGGCACATCCTCCAGCAATTCTGGCAGTGACTGCTCCAAAAAGACGATATAATACGACGCAGAAAAGATGCGATTTGCGTGCCGGATAAAGCAACAATACAGACACTCCTAATATTTAATACTTATTGCTTTTCCACGGCAACAATGGTTACGAGAACGCGCCTCCATGTTACATTATCCAAGTTCTGTGATTGCTTCCTGTGTTCTCAAACGTGTGAAGGGATAGCCTTAAACTACTACTTCCGAGGAGAAGATTCATTATGCCATTCCATTGACTGTCTTTTTGATTGCGGT
Source organism: Reticulitermes speratus (assembly GCA_021186555.1). Lineage (NCBI taxonomy): Eukaryota > Metazoa > Arthropoda > Insecta > Blattodea > Rhinotermitidae > Reticulitermes > Reticulitermes speratus. The sequence continues at coordinate 1,905,227 of JAJKFL010000003.1, read as the reverse complement.
TCAAAGTGATGGATCCATTTCTCATCCCCAATGACGATCTGTGACAAAAAGCTTTCACCTTCAGCCTCGTAAAACGGGAGAGCATATCTGAAGACACCTCTTTGTGCACAGTTTTGTGATAATCGGTTAGGCTTCGTGGAATCCAACGAGAACACATTTTGAATATCGCAAGACATCCATAATGTTGTTCACACTTCTCTTGGATGCTGAGAGCTCAGTTGCAAGGTTTCTGGTTGGAATCCGTTGGCCGTTGCGAACGAGTTCATCAGCACATTGAAGCAGCGCCTGATTGACTGCTGTCGTTGGCCGGCCAGAGCGACACGCGTCGCTGAGCTCCGCCTAGCCTCTCTCAGAACCTACAAGTCGTGAAGACGAACGATTAACAGTGCTTCTATCAACAGTGTTGACACCGTATACATTTTTTAACCGCTTGTGAATGTTCGTTACTGATTCTTTCTCTGTCAAGAAATTCAATAACAGCCAGGCCATTTTTACGACCTCCTGCGCATGTGCGAGGAAACATATAGTTCCGCGGCGGTGCAGTATAAAGAGCGGCGCTCAAAATTAACTGTATAAAAAATTCAGACAGTTCCTTTTGATTTGGACTGAAGTATATAAAGTGTTGCAAATCTTTTTAGGCAACCATCGTGCGTGTATATATATATATATATATATATATTGGTGTGTGTGTGTGTATATACACACACACATTCTCAATTTCGGTTTACGAAACTATGTGCGTGTGTATTCATTTCTGTATTATATTTTACTGTACATAATTGGAAAGTGTACAATTTTTCTAACAGGCTGTAACAACTACAAAATCGTTTGGCCTTGTGCGACACGCAGGCTGTGATTATCATAATTTTGTTCGTAACTTAAACCAAGGAAGTGGCAAAAAATTTGAATCAGTTTTTGAAAGTTTTATCTTCTCTTACAATTAAATTGTAGAACGTGAATGTTAGCATACCATTTCATAAATTCCTTGAGCAGAATGCGCTGTTGTTTAATATTAAAGCGGGTGGTTATCTGTCTTACCAGCTCAGTGTTCTGGAATTTAACAAGTGTCCAGTGAATCCCAAGCAGCCCAGTGTTAGCGACATGTTATCTGTCCTCTACGGGTGAGGACAGTAATTCCTCATTTCCCGTTAGGAAGACACAAATTTAATCTCATTACCTGGTTTCACTGTGCACAAACTGGATAGTAACTCGGGCATGGACTACAGTTCCGCTATGCAGTTCATCATTATAGAGTCTTCTGGACGGAATAACTTTGCGAGATTTCTTACTATTTGTTCAGCAAGTTGCTATGACAAATGAGAGAAGCTTTATGACTTAAAGAATAAACAATATAAAGTGTAAAATTTCATCTCTCATAGATATTATTCTTTCTCAGAATTATGAACTTTATCAATTATTCCTATTATGGAACATTTCGTGTTCTATAAATTACGAACTCCAAAAAGCCTACCCCCTACAGAAGTTAATAGTCGCTCAGCTGGTCAAAAAATTGTCCGCCTCATATGAAACCCAAACTTCGTTACCGAATGTAGAAGAGCCCGCGACTTGTGTCTTTCCTTAGCCAATTCAATTCAGTCTGCAATCTTCAATCCTACTTTACATTTGCTTGTAGTCCAGTTCTTACAAGTGGTCTCTTTCCTTCAATTTTGGCGACTGAAGTGTCGTATGCATCTCTCCCATGCATGCTACATGTCCTGCGCAATTGGTTTCAGCATGATAATGTTGAGAGACGGGCAGTCCAAATCATGAAGCTCCTCACTGTGTAATTCTCTCCATCCTCCTGTCACATCTTCCCTTTGGTCCAAATATTCTCCTTAGTACCCTCAGTTTCTCTTCTTCTTGTAGAGCGAGATACAAGTTTGCGGCTATAACGAAGTGAAACAAACAGAAGATGTATTACTGATAGTGATAGTCGTAATGCATTGAGTCGCAGATAAAATGTACATGTGTCGGAGCCCGTGTAACATCGCGATTTTACGGAACTCAGATTTTTTTACATATATTTTCGTATATTTGCATCCGTCTGTCTTTCCATTCTTCACCACTTACTTTGTCTAAAAAAATTAATTACTAGCACTAACATCCAGCTTCTCATCACAAAATTGTAGGTATCACTTTCTGTTTTGTATCGTCATACTGTGTACTGCTCTTTTGACTACTTTCTCATTTACATCTAGTTTAAGCAAGTATTTTCTAATATTTTTTGGGTTCATTACGTTTTGCATGTTGCTTTCCAGTAGGCCACATCTTTTTTTCGCATTCACCCCTTTACTACTTACGAATTTGCTCTCCACATCTTCGTTTCTGAACATTAAAAAAAATTCGCGTATGACGTCATCCCTGAACACATTTCCGCTTCTAAAATCCTCTCTTTATCCGTCGTAATTTGCAAATTGCTGCTTTCTGCCAGTTTCAGTTTAGTTGGTTAATGCCCGCAAATAAATTATGTCTTTCGATCTTATAAATATTTAATGGTTATACAAACCCTGCTTACAGTGACTTTTACTTGGCTCTGCCAAATGTATGACAGTCCTAATTTTTCGATTTCTTCCTTAAAGTTTTCGTCGTTAAATGCTTTGTCTGCCATACGTAAAGAATGCTTCGCTATCCTTTGCAACACCTTCCGTCTTCAAGTGTCTGTTCATAATTATAATTCGGCCACCCGATTTGCCCTGCGTAAGTGGCGCTGGAGGCCCCGTAGGTCAAGGGGCCCCCCAAAAGTACAGAATACTAAAATTTGTTGTGGGATTTTTCGTACTGGATTCTTTCTGACAGAAGGCAGTATTCTGAATTCTGTTATGAGATCTGAGAATAACTTCGCTGATAATTACAAGTTGTCCCCGTGTTGTCAAGTTGCGGGGGGGGGGGGGGGGGTGATTATGGAGTTGCGGGTAGGCTCCTGATTATCGTGTTGCGTGGGGGACCCCGACCGGTTGTCTACGCCACTGCACCCACCTAGGCATCCCGAACACTCTTGTGAAATGTACACTGCATTTTGTCAGTTTCTTTCAAGTCTCCCGCCAAACCCTTATCTCAAAACCGTTAATCACTCCGAATTCACACAACGTCTGATGTTTATTTTTTCAAAATTTCCCTTTTGTGTCAGAGGTACTCATTAAACATTTGTCAATGCGTGTTAGGGGTCTAATTACTTTTTAATACTATTATGGGTTGTTATTTAGTCGACAATCTTCTGTTTTCCAGAATAGCTCTTAAATAATTTATTTCCTTTACTACTTCTATTAAAGGTATATTATTTAGTTTCTAACACCTCACAGTTAAATTCGGGGTGTAATAAAATCAGTAATTTCAATACAAGAAGAAGAAAGTGATGCACTTTCTGCAGCTCAGTTTTGCGGTCCAGAACGCCGCCCCGCTGAGCATTTCAGCATTGTTTCCATCAGTGCAGGTTTGTTGCCGCGATGTCTGATTTACTGTTACCACGTTAACAGTATTGCTGAGACGGACGGAAGGCAAAGATATTAAATTATAACGACGTTATAAAGCAATTACATGCCAGACTTTAGTTGATTTACTGCGTTGTTGTTGGTTTATATCAGCAATTATGTTACCTGGTCAACGGCTCATCTCTCTGCTTTAGGACAATACAATACAGGTACACATTTTATACATGCGTGCATTCATATATCCAATGTTTAGCGCAGTGTGTTCCGAAAGTGGGCGGTACTGCCCCCTGGGGGGCGGTGGGATTACCGAGGTGGGCGCTAATAGGTACGAGAGATGGAAGGAGCGCTGTTATTATCACAGGGGGGCGCTAGTAAGACAAGTAGTGAATTTATTCTTATATAAAATTCAAACTAATTTTTTGTGTAAAAAATAATAAATGAACTAAATTTCTTAGTATTTTTAATTTATGAATCTTATTCAAGCACATTATTTTAATAAACTATTGCTAGATGAATTATTGTTAAACATAAAAATATAATAAATTCTAATTTATTAATTAACACAAAACATTAAGTTTAACTCTTATAATTTTATTTAAACGATTTTTTAAATATAAAATAAAAGTGGAAATGTTTTTAAAAAAAAGGTAGGGGGCGCTGTGGGTGTGTATATGGAACCAAGGGGGCGGTGGACCGAAAACGTTTGGGAACCGCTGGTGTATCGGTTAAAACGGCTGTCAGTCCAGAGGAACTTTCATTTATTCACCAGCGGTCGCTAACATGAATCAATGGGATAAATGAAGCTGAGTTATGTCACGCTGTATGTAGTCTGTTCTGCTGCAAAGCGGCTGGTTTGTTTGCAGCGAATACCTGTGTCATCTCTGTCAACGTGAAGTCAATTGGTTCCTGAGAAATATTCACCAGTAGAAAAGATTTAGCCCGTTAAAGCTCAATGGTATCTATATGTACCTCCAACGTTGACATTAAAGATTTAGCCCATTAAAGCTCAATGGTATCTATATGTACCTCCAACGTTGACATTAAAGATTTAGCCCATTAAAGCTCAATGGTATCTATATGTACCTCCAACGTTGACATTAAAGATTTAGCCCATTAAAGCTCAATGGTATCTATATGTACCTCCAACGTTGACATTAAAGATTTAGCCCATTAAAGCTCAATGGTATCTATATGTACCTCCAACGTTGACATTAAAGATTTAGCCCATTAAAGCTCAATGGTATCTATATGTACCTCCAACGTTGACATTAAAGATTTAGCCCATTAAAGCTCAATGGTATCTATATGTACCTCCAACGTTGACATTAAAGATTTAGCCCATTAAAGCTCAATGGTATCTATATGTACCTCCAACGTTGACATTAAAGATTTAGCCCATTAAAGCTCAATGGTATCTATATGTACCTCCAACGTTGACATTAAAGATTTAGCCCGTTAAAGCTCAATGGTATCTATATGCACCTCCAACGTTGACATTAAAGATTTAGCCCGTTAAAGCTCAATGGTATCTATATGTACCTCCAACGTTGACATTAAAGATTTAGCCCGTTAAAGCTCAATGGAATCTATATGTACCTCCAACGTTGACATTAAAGATTTAGCCCGTTAAAGCTCAATGGTATCTATATGTACCTCCAACGTTGACATTAAAGATTTAGCCCGTTAAAGCTCAATGGTATCTATATGTACCTCCAACGTTGACATTAAAGATTTAGCCCGTTAAAGCTCAATGGTATCTATATGCACCTCCAACGTTGACATTAAAGATTTAGCCCGTTAAAGCTCAATGGAATCTATATGTACCTCCAACGTTGACATTAAAGATTTAGCCCGTTAAAGCTCAATGGTATCTATATGCACCTCCAACGTTGACATTAAAGATTTAGCCCGTTAAAGCTCAATGGTATCTATATGTACCTCCAACGTTGACATTAAAGATTTAGCCCGTTAAAGCTCAATGGTATCTATATGCACCTCCAACGTTGACATTAAAGATTTAGCCCGTTAAAGCTCAATGGTATCTATATGTACCTCCAACGTTGACATTAAAGATTTAGCCCGTTAAAGCTCAATGGTATCTATATGCACCTCCAACGTTGACATTAAAGAACTCAGTGTTTTCCTCACGTAGTGTGTTTTTGTGTTTCTTATCTTTCACACGCCAGTGAGTTAGTGTTTCACGAAACAGCATTATTAACCGGTTGATTTTTGTAATGAAAATGCGGGGTGTCTTCGTTGTTGTAGAAATTTAATTTAGATGTTTCGTAAGCAAAATTCAGCGGCCATTTCTCACCCAAAGTCTCCTAACTGGCTGCTAGATGGCTCTGGCAGTCACATCAGGATTGAGTAGAACTTGTGCAGTCAGTGGGCTGGTCACTCACTACACAATGCACACGACCGAGAAACATCCCAAAGGAGGCCCTATGCTCCGCAAGGAGCGAAATAAAATAGATAGATAGTGTGCGTGTAAAGGTTAGACCTCAATAGGTTTCTTAACATCTTACCGATCTCCAATGAGACAATCTGTATAATGTAGCAGCGGAACATGCTTACACTTCGCCTACTTTTGTTGGGTGATTTTGCCAACGGGCGCAATATGTTGAGCGACAATCGCAATTAACAGTACACTGTGCACTGTGACAGACTCATCATGTACCGCAACCAAGGTTGTTAACGAGACAAATGGGTACTTCTTGGGAGACGCATGAACGGTGGCGTCCTCGCAGAACGGATGAAAGCTTACTATAGGTGTTTAAAGAAGTTTGATCATGGAACATTTTTAGACGGGTTCGCAACCCTCCGAAGCGTCAATTAAAATAGCTGTGTCCCTGCGCTTGAAATAAACCGAGAACCGCTGAGCGAATTTAAATGAATTTTGCGATTGGAGACGTTTAGTAAAATCTGTCTGGCCACGTCAGTTTTCATTAAGGTCGGGCGATTTTAGCAATCACTTTACATGAAGACCTACATACGTTTTAGCAATCACTTTACATGAAGACCTACATACGTTTTAGCAATCACTTTACATGAAGACCTACATACGTTTTAGCAATCACTTTACATGAAGACCTACATACGTTTTAGCAATCACTTTACATGAAGACCTACATACGTTTTAGCAATCACTTTACATGACCTACATACGTTTTACCAATCACTTTACATGAAGACCTACATACGTTTTAGCAATCACTTTACATGAAGACCTACATACGTTTTAGCAATCACTTTACATGAAGACCTACATACGTTTTAGCAATCACTTTACATGAAGACCTACATACGTTTTAGCAATCACTTTACATGAAGACCTACATACGTTTTAGCAATCACTTTACATGAAGACCTACATACGTTTTAGCAATCACTTTACATGAAGACCTACATACGTTTTAGCAATCACTTTACATGAAGACCTACATACGTTTTACCAATCACTTTACATGAAGACCTACATACGTTTTACCAATCACTTTACATGAAGACCTATATAATGTAGTGACATTTATGGTATAATTAATTAATTAATGTGAAAACCAACCGCCCCAGGTTTAAACGAAATGTTGTAAGGTATGTGTAAGTTGGATATTGTGAAAACCAGGAAACAGCGCAAAGTGTTGAGCCAGCATGTAGGTGAAGAAACCTTGTAGAGTTTATAAGGAAATAATTATGCTGATCAGAGGTGGTTGCGACGCTTGGACGAGGTCGCTAAACCGTAAAACGCTGACATCGGAGTGCAACGCGAATGCGGAAGACTTTGAATATAAAAGAGTAGCCAAAGTTAGGGAGGGGGTCTTTGCGTCTTTTGACATCATACTACGTCGACCGTCGTCGTTCCGCTGGTTGCCGAGACCGAGGGGTGTCTCGGCCACGAACCACGAGGGGACCAGATCATCATCATCCCGAGGGGGACCAACCGGTCCAAAGATGGAGGCCAACACAGCGCTGCTCATAATAACCATCGTGTCAATTTCACGAGGTAGGAAGGTTTATTTTTCGAGACACTAATGTCCCTGGTGGTTTGGTTTGGTTTGGTTGGTTGGGTTAATATGCGGAACTAAAGCTAATATGCCGTTATCGCCTCGTCCTTACCATGGAAAATAATGTAACTTTCTTTAGAATTGATAATATTGTTTTTAGTAAATTATATATATATATACAGCATACTGCTCTTTACCCCCTTAAGAAACCCATTCGCTCCGAAAACCCGAGAAATATAATCGTAGAGACCGACCTCCCGCGGCCTCTGCGTCCTTTTATTATTAAATACATATACGGGAGGTGGTGGCACGCTACCGGATCGGGTTTCGGGACTCCAAGCCCTGACGCCCGGTTCTAAGTTAATTGCGCCCCAGGGAACGATCGTTCGAATCAGTTGGGAATTTCGGAGGATCGAACCTTGCGGCACAACAGAATGGTGGCAGCGGTGGGATCAGAAGTTGGTGTAAAATTGGCGACAGTGTAGCGATAATTTAGCTGACCATTATAGTAGGTTGAAGTTGGGTCGAGTAAATTTGCTGACGCGCTAAGGTCGGTTAGTTAGCAGTTTTAAAAGTCAACTAGGCATTAATATACATAGTATATTACGACAAGGGGAAGAAAGAGAGTGCTGTTGTTAATTTAGTAATAAAGATAAGATATAATGGAGACGAGGTTGAGGACATTAGAAGAGGGAATGCAAAATTTAAGTTTAGGCCGAAGTAAGGACTTGTCCTTAGTAGCCAGTATTAAGGAATATGCAGGACCGAAGACAAGCAGGAAATCCATACAAGAATTTTTCGAACAAGTAGAACAGTATGGCCAGATTAGCAATTGGACAGAACAGGATTTAGTAGCGATTGCTATATCTAAATTAACGGGCGAGGCAGCTCTGTATATTAAAGGAATTGATCAGACGGAACGGCGAGACCTGACATATGACAGACTGAAAGAACTCCTGACGCATGATGAGCTGAGTAAACACAAGAGGGGCACGCATAAGTGCCACAAGAATTGCTTATTGTATAGCGAGGTAGCGCAACTAGAGAAGCCAGATCGGCAAGAAACGTTGCGACAGGTCAGGGGAGGGACCAGTGACCTCGAAAGGAGTTATGCTAGTGCCATAATTCTGAAGATAAATACAAGCAGGGACGCTTGTTTCGACTGTTAGTTTGTACGAGTAAATTTCGGTGACTAAAGGAATAATGGAATATTTGGATTTGTTCAAAGAGACCAAGGACGGTACGAGACTTAAGGTTATTTTAGGACTTAGTGGAGACTACAGACAGCTTATATTTTGGTACGCGGAACGGGTACGAACTTTGATTAATTTGATTTGGAAGAATTATAAATTTGTTTGGGAGGAACCCCAGGAAGGAACAAAACTTTTAGAGGAAAACGATGGTAGCCGAAATAGATGTGGAGAAAGGAGGGGGTAACATTAGTAAGATGATAACGGTGAGCAATGTTTTGCTAGATCTTGAGAACTATGACGGAGCCCAGTTGTAATCAAATGTGGTAAATGACTCATATGGGGAGTCAAGCGTATCAGGGATACGTGGTTGTGACGTATTGATGGCAGGGACGCAAGTCACGGGAAAACAAGATAGCCGACGGAATAGGTATCTTGTTACTTGTGTTCGCTATGGGATAACGACACAAGGGTGAGTAGTCTCATGTAAGGAGACTCGGATTTTTACTCAGTTGTAGCTGAGTGGTCTCATAGGTGAGACCGGATGCATGTCAGTTGTGGCTGACAAGGATTAAACAGTAACATAGCTATCCTATTGAGGAGTATGTTCAGTTTAATGGCGTGAGATTTATATGGAAATTCTCACGGGTAATCACAACGGGAACGGGCATTAGGAAAATCATAGTTAAATGGATGATAAGGAGAGACCCCAGACATCTGGCTTACCGGAAGGAAAGATAAATTGAACAAATTGATTATGGGAAAGTTTTGGAAATTAAAATAGGGTTATTAATGAAACGGGTTAAGCTACAGTTACGAGAAACTGAGCGATTACGATTATTCGATGGGCAAACGATATAGACGATGTGACGAAACAGGACCGTAGGACGGACAAGAACCAGACGAGAAGGACGCTTCGATTAACGAAGAATGGTTAGGGGACAGATATAATTTACGACCTCGTTGACTTATAAGCTACAGGGAATAGGGGAAACGGGGTAATATTGAAGGGTAATTTGTTTTTTTATATACATTTATTGAGAGCGTACGCTGACACCACCGAGTTAGCCATGGGTTTTGGAGTCAGCGGCCCTGGACCGACTAGCGGCCATTTTGAAATATTGCGAAAGGGGAGTAATAGGCAAAAATTTTAAGCCAGTAATGAGGCGTCTAAAAACCAACCAGGGCTTATGGGTGTTCTCGGTAAGCCGACCTATTACTTTTGAGGAAAGGTGCGGAGACACTCGGAAACCAAGAGAAGTCGTGTTAAGAGACGCCGGGTGGATACAGCAACCCGAAGGATGTGACTGGACAAACGAGAATATGGTGTTAAACGCCTGGAGGAGTCTCCAGTCCAGTTACACAGTGGAGTACCACCCCGTGCTCCTACCGAAAATTGAAACATTATTTTTGAAACGTGAACAACAGGTGTTGCAGGAACAACCCAACGATTTAAAGGAGATTTTAATATCTTGGGACATCCTGAACGAGAACGGAGGGCAGCCAACCTTCCCGGCAACGCAGCTGTTCAGGCAATTACGAGAGCGACAGGAGGCAGCCACGACGCAGTATTATGCCATACTGGTCACATCGGCAGTCGCAGCGGCTCTTGTAGTAACGCTCGGAACCTTCCTGTTGGTGCGAAGGAGGGAAATACTATGTAAACCCTCCGCCCACCGCGAGACCGATGCATCAGCCATCGAGGAAGGGGTCCAAGTCACACCTGTGGAAGAGGGTACATCCGGATCCATGCAGCCGGAGCCCCGTTTCCCACCACGTCGAGTGAACGTACCCATTGTATAGATGTATAGACGAAATATTGTAAATATTGTAACTTAGAACATGTTGGGTAATATTGTGTAATACTGGTAAATGTTTGAGAAATTGTAAATAATTCAAGGGGATTATTCCAATTTTTAAGGGCGGGGTGATATAATGTAGTGACATTTATGGTATAATTAATTAATTAATGTGAAAACCAACCGCCCCAGGTTAAACGAAATGTTGTAAGGTATGTGTAAGTTGGATATTGTGAAAACCAGGAAACAGCGCAAAGTGTTGAGCCAGCATGTAGGCGAAGAAACCTTGTAGAGTTTATAAGGAAATAATTATGCTGATCAGAGGTGGTTGCGACGCTTGGACGAGGTCGCTAAACCGTAAAACGCTGACATCGGAGTGCAACGCGAATGCGGAAGACTTTGAATATAAAAGAGTAGCCAAAGTTAGGGAGGGGGTCTTTGCGTCTTTTGACATCATACTACGTCGACCGTCGTCGTTCCGCTGGTTGCCGAGACCGAGGGGTGTCTCGGCCACGAACCACGAGGGGACCAGATCATCATCATCCCGAGGGGGACCAACCGGTCCAAAGATGGAGGCCAACACAGCGCTGCTCATAATAACCATCGTGTCAATTTCACGAGGTAGGAAGGTTTATTTTTCGAGACACTAATGTCCCTGGTGGTTTGGTTTGGTTTGGTTGGTTGGGTTAATATGCGGAACTAAAGCTAATATGCCGTTATCGCCTCGTCCTTACCATGGAAAATAATGTAACTTTCTTTAGAATTGATAATATTGTTTTTAGTAAATTATATATATATATACAGCATACTGCTCTTTACCCCCTTAAGAAACCCATTCGCTCCGAAAACCCGAGAAATATAATCGTAGAGACCGACCTCCCGCGGCCTCTGCGTCCTTTTATTATTAAATACATATACGGGAGGTGGTGGCACGCTACCGGATCGGGTTTCGGGACTCCAAGCCCTGACGCCCGGTTCTAAGTTAATTGCGCCCCAGGGAACGATCGTTCGAATCAGTTGGGAATTTCGGAGGATCGAACCTTGCGGCACAACAACCTACATACGTTTTAGCAATCACTTTACATGAAGACCTACATACGTTTTACCAATCACTTTACATGAAGACCTACATACGTTTTACGCGCAATTCGAGAAATCACTAAATACTCGTACTTACTGAGGCGAAAAGTGTTTGGAACAAAAACTAGAGGGTAACCAACACGCATTTTACATTTAGCACACTTTGTACTTAAGTCTTAGGGCTTTCGAGATAAACAAACGGGACTTTATGTGTAAATTTACAGACTTACATACTCAACGCATTTAAAAATATGATCTTTCACTACTACATGTTTCGGCACGTCTGTGCCATCGTCAGGGACTTCATACACCAAATTTAAAACTTGCTAGTATATAACAGATTACATCCGTAATACTCATTAAATACAGCATTTAGCAGTTAAATTGTAAATGCAGGGTGGTTAATATATATGAGTAAAACACATTATAAAGCATTACATAAATATCATATTGGTTTTTGCGGTTGATGTAAAATGTATAAAATCATGGAGGATGGTTAAAAATTATCTGTTGATTATATTGTTGCAACATTCTTCTGCGTATACAAATTATTATGTTGGGATTGAGGTCTATACGGTCTTCTGGGCTGTGACACGCTGTACCGGTAGGAAAGATCTGCTGCCTACAAATTCAGGGTAAAATTTCTGGCTCAGAAATTGGGTCCAGTGGCGGGGTGTTGTGGACATGCTAATGAAACTTAGCGCTTCATAAAAGAGGAATTTTTTGGTCAGCTGGCAGAGTACTAGCTCCTCAGGAAAGACTTTCTTAAAGCAGTTATTTATTTTGCGGTTGATAATCTGAAAACTACAATCTGACCCACACGAAACAGAGCGATCCTGCAGCAGACATAAAGTCAGTCAGGTAATGCACACACACTGAGGCAGGTGGAGGGGTGACGTCCAGCTACTTAATGCAAACAGCATAAATTTATGGACGTATCTGACAACGCTGCCAGTAGCACAGAATTTGTAGAGTCAAACGGTTGGATGGTAAGGGAGAACGCGTTGAAAGGGGTGTCGAAGGATGCTGTCATGTCCAAATTTGAGGTACTATCCCGCAATTAGTCTGGAGGAACTGAAGAAAACGATAAAAACCCTGGTCCTCCGACAGAGACTTGAACCTGAGACCTTCCAGAATGATTCCCACTCGACGGTGACCTTTGGTAACATTACAGATTGAATGCCTGATATGGAGGGAGACACATGAATATAAGTTACGGGGAAATAACAGTGATAATTACGTGCACTACTGCATTTATCCCACACAACGTATTTACGTGTTTCGTATGATTCACACAATGAACAGTGTTTCCTAAAATAGCATTAATATGTTGGTCTTTGCAATGTAGACACAGCATGTTTACTGTAAAGCAGGAAAGAATATATATATATATATATATGTTACAACTTGAAGCTTTAAGGGACTGAAAAAGAGATAAGTCTTTGCAGAGACTGGAAGATGGCGTCAACGTTCTCATGTCTGTTGTGATTAGGACGCTGGTGTCCTATTTCAGTTCTCTGTCGCCAACTTTACGTTTTCTGTAATGCATAACTTTTCAATTTAACATCCGTTGCTTTGAATAGAGACTCAGAAATTAGGGTTAGCAAATCAATGAAGCGTTCCTCCATGCGCTTGGCTCTGCATGCACTGTGACAGAATGAAGCTCAAGCAACGGGTTTTCTTTGTTAGTCCGAAATGATTCAAGGCATTAAGTACAGCAAGTGGTTGAAACGTAATTCGTTTAGTCATCTTCTCTTCAATAACATGGCGCGCCGAAATACGTTTGTTGGTTGTAAGGACTAGAGTGAGTGTGGACAGTCATCATGAGATTTCGTGTCTAATTTGCCCCATTTTATTAAATTAATTTATTTATAATTTATTTAACGACGTTGTTGGTGACTCACATTTTATAAGGATGATTAATGAATTGGAATGGACGGGCAATGAAGCGCTCACAGTCTAAATGAAGATCTTATCCTGGCATTTGGCTGGAAGGACTGAGGAAAAACTACGAAAACCCTCAAGATATTCTGTCTCCGAGCCTATATTTGAACGCGGCACTTGCCGAATAATAAGCAGGAATGCTGTTAAACAGTCTGAAAAGAATGTTCGTTGACCTTTCCAATCTAAAGGTAAAAACTCAGGTGAAATTTAACCGAAAGGAAGAAGACTACTTGAGAGATCTAGGCGTAGAAGGGACGATAATTATAAATGGATAACTATAAGATTAAATTTAATGAATATGTGAACCGAATTAAAGTGGCTGAAGATAAGACCCAATAACGAGCTTTTGTGAACGCAGCACTGAATTTTCGGGTTCCTTGACTAGCTGGTTGGCTATTAATTTCTCAAACAATACGCTGCTCCACGGAGTGACTTGTGCTAACCTCGAAACTGAAGCTTCCTCCCAGAATGCCATTTCTTGATATTTTAGATAACAGTTCGAAAATGTTCACACGTCCATTAACGGTTACAGTGGAAGCACACATACACAAGGAACGTAAGATAGCTTTCTTAACCCCTTCCACGCTCCTCACGAGATATATCGCAAAGAAACATCTAACGTTTTGATGTAAATTCACTAGGCCTATTTTACAAGACCTGTTAAACTTTGTACCCGAACATTTGACAGTAGCTTGTGGTGTTTCAACAATCTACGTTACCATGGCAACGTAGATTCTAACAGAAGAAGACTTCTTACACTGCAAACTCAGCTTTAAAGCATTAAAAATGTCTCATAACGGAGCGTAAATAATGCAGAGTTCTATTAACTTATGTCAACTCTTCGGGGCATAAACTTCAATTCAGTGCAGAAAGACACACTACTGCTGTCTGGACCACGTCGCATTATGCGTGTCTTACCTTTATTTGCGTTTTAGATAGCCCGAACGCTGAATGATTCCAGCACGCTTTTAAGCGAGCAGTAAAATTCATTGCGCATTTGGAAAGATAATTTTTAAGAATGGGCCTATTCGCTTCACAGTGGCTCTTCCTCTTTCTCCCATGCAAAACTCGACAACCGCTGATCGGATTTTCATGAAGCTGGGAGTTTCAATAAAATTTGTTGACGCAGGCCTACGAATGTGGTGCAATCAGAAAACTGTAATGGACAATACATGCGTTTCTGCGCCAATCTTGGTCGTAACTCGCTAAAAATTTATCGGAGCGAAAAGTATCTCAAACAGAAATAGCAGAAAGAAATGAAACGCGAGTTTTATTCCCAATATGTTTTTCTCGTCAATATTGCGGTTTTTGGGACTAGTAAACCAACGTAAGCCTAAGCCAGCGAGTCAGAATTTTCACGCTGGACGTAGGTTTCCCGTTCAGAACCAGCAACATGTTTCCTGCATTTACATTTCAGCAACAGCGAACAGTAATTGTGTTTAGTCTGAGCCGCCAGCCAGCAGCTCATCGGCAATTAATACATTCAACCACCGGTGCAGCCACTTTGCTTGCGTTAGTAATCGAGTGAGCAGCAATATTATGCGCTGCCGTATACTGTTTCATATGCGGGTATGAAATTTAACCTTCCGCTTAAGGAAATACGAATATAGACGGCAACATAGAGCCAATTTAAGTTACTAATGAATATTTGAAATCTGCTGTCACAAAATGTCATTAAAAATTAACTAAATATTCACACACCGGAGGTACGCTACTTCCACTCTACCGATATGGTACTGCCTTGTTAGTCCTGTAATTTAATTATTTATTATATATTTAAGTTTTATTTAATGACGCTGTCAGTAGCTCAGAATATATAGCGTCGAATGATAACAGCTGCTGACTAATAAATGGGGAAAAATATAAAAGGAAACCGCCATATTCCAACTTGGGTTATTTTCCTGGCATTTGCCTTGTAATTATTTAAAGACGGACATATGTCGACAGTTCGAAGAAATCGTAATCGTACATGAATCATGTGTCTGACTTAATTAATTTTATACAGGAAAGCTGAAAGAACAAGACCAATTTCTTTAGGCATGGAGATACAGCGTCTTGCCGCTGGGACATTCACTTCAAACACTTTTCTATAGGTTAAGCCACTCCCACTGCGCTATCTGTAGTTACCGTTTGTACTTTTACTGCCTTATGGTAGGCAGAACTGTGTCTCGGTGTCTTTTCTGAACAGGGGTGTTAATGACTCTTCTTCTTGCAAAGTTCGTTTCACTTCCAGAGTAATAATATTTCTTGCAAAACACCACTCCCCTGAACTGCATGGAGTCCTGAAGTATAACGTAACTGGAGCTTATGTCCGTATTCATGGCTCTTTACTTTCACGCCTCTTATACGCCGTCATGGCGTACTTAAGAACATAACTCTCTACACAGTCAATTTGTCTCACTGGCCTCTACGATTGGACACCCCTCTTGGGAAAAGCAAAGTAGAACTTGGTCACTGTAATCTCGATCTGTAACAACATCGAGATGTATCCTGAATTCCGGAACCGGATACGAAATAATAGGCGATGACGTTGACATTGTGATGTAATGTAAGTCACATTAACTTAAGACTTGACATATATTAACTAGCGAAGTACTGTAGCTACTGAAATCCATACTTTCTCACGCTAACTACTAAATTGTGTGTATTCGTCCCACATAATGTGTATTGCCAAGTTAATGTCATACATTACACGACATTTTCTTTCGATTCTCTTCTGTGACTCAAAACATTTCTGTGTTTTAGCTTTCTTCTTGTTTCTGCAAAAGTGACTTAAGTCACCCGGCCACTGGTGCTATCAGACATGGAACGTGATTAAAGTCTGACACCACTTCAGACATATCCTAATTCGAATTGTGACTTAAGCAGGTTTCCTAAGCGGTAAGATGTATATCTTGGATTGGTGACGTACAAGATACGAGTTTCGGCCAGAGACCCGGCTGTTGCGACTGAATGTTTGTTATGGGTTTTTCGGTTGTGTCTCGAAACGTCGGAACCTACAACCGTCTACTTCCCCATCCTTTCGTGTTCACCATCACACCTGGTTCAATTGTACAGGTATCGCTGTGCCAGCTGTGTAACTGAAAGAGGGTAGTCAAATAGCCAATTTGAACTCTTCCAAGAGAATCCATTGTCAGGGTAGCCCAGTAAGCGTGACTTCTTGGACTACACTGAAGAGGAAGGCAGCAAGTTCCTCCGAAACGTCGGCAATAGTTTACCATTCAATATGGCATCATATCCCAGAAGACTGTACTCTTCGTTACAGTTACACTGACATCAATCTACGTTTCTCATGTTGTATGTTCTTAGGTCCTAACGAGCTGAATGAATAGAGTCCTTCCTGTGAAGTAGCTCACTGGTCGCCACTTTTTAAAGTTTTATGGATCCCGATGTTTCATTGCCTTTTGCGAAATTGCCCGAGCCTTTTGTATCAAGTCCGTGCCCTAAAGCCTGTTTTATTTTAATATTGGTCTGAATGAGAGATATGAGAAATTCATACGGAATTTTGTTGGAAAACTGGTGGGAATATGCATTTTGGGAACTTGGGTATCTAGTGATGGGAGCATCATTTAAATATATTTACCTTTGTCGTTTTTTTATTACAACAAGGACAACAAAAACAAAAATAACGCCCAACAAATTAAGATAAGATCACATGTCCCCTGCTTGCACGCAGCCCATTTCGCGGTGAGAGATGCACGAAGGAGTGCGATGACCTTCCTGGTTTGCTGATGTAGTGGAACCAAAGTACAGTGCCGCAGCGGTTTATGGGTGAGTAGCAACCTCTGCAACTAGAATACCCACAGCGACTGTCAGTTGTTGTGCGAGGAGTGTCGAGTGTGGACATTCACGAGGTCCCTCAAGATGCATCGGCACGTCAAAGTTGCTAAGGAGAAGCCAGAGGAGGAGAAGAAGAGTAACATGAAATGGTGGATAACTGCGGGTGTACTTGCACTTATTTCGGTCTGTGCTTTTATAGGAGTTACATTATGGCTCGGGCTCAACATAGAAAATGAGGACAATAATAAGAGTAATAATAATAATGCTAATTTTAACAAAAAAGAGATGTCATCTTCAGCTAGGACTGAAAAACAACAAGTAGTGCTCGAAACAGCGGACCAGAAGATTGGCGAAGGCAGCCAAGGGGAGGAAAGTGACGGTAAACACATGAAAAGGAAACATGGCGATAAATTGGGGGTGACGGCAACAACGGAATTATTTGAAAGTCCTGACAAAGATTTAGGGGAAGATGCTTACGTTGAAGAGGTGCACAAATCACAAACAAGAAGCGAGGAAAACAACGTTTCAACAGACACGACGGTCATTAATCGTAAAGAGCCCTTGACTTCTGGGTCACCTCTGTATCCTCAGCCGATACCAGAAACGCCAGCTTTTGTACCGGAAGAGCCCACAGTTGGGGAAACTATCACGCCAGAAACTGTTCCAACAAGTGTCACGAACAGTCGACAAAATGGGTCAGAACAGGAGTCAACACCTGTAAGCAGTACAGGAATGGACACAGAAAAAGAATCTGATATAATACAAAAAATATTCAACAAACCTGAACATAATAGTGACGAGTTACTGGATGCATTATTTAATAATCCCACTCAGGAAAACAAACCTGTTTCATTTGAAGAGGACATTGATAATACTTTTCTGCGTCAAGGGAACAAAGATATAAGGCAGTTTTATATAAGCGATGCTGTAAATGATAGAGGTGAACATTTCATGCCTCAGAACTTTGAATATCCACACGACAGAGATTTTGTGGCTTCAGAACCTTTTGATAACCAACACGTAACCGAGTCTTTGATAAGAGAACATCGACTAGAAATTACAGAAGATGGTGTAGATAGAGATGAAGTTTCTAGTTTAGACCACGATGATGGTCTCTTTTATACCCCTAGTAACCCGGACAGATACGACGGTGAGGATCCTGATTTAGCTGAAAATCCTTTCAATACTTTTCTTCAAGGACGCCTACAGGAGTTGTACAACTGGCTGTCAACTGAAGAGGATGTGACAGGAAAGAATAACGGCGACAGTAATGACAACATCAGTTTGAGTGACGACTTTATGAAGGTTTTGGTGGCGTTAAACCGGTCCTTGAGTGAAGGTAGCTCAAGCATCTTACTGGGGCAGCTGAAGGACCTGTATTATGGCGAATCCAAACTGAATATCACTGATCCTGCCGTTCTCCACAACAGTAGCAGTCTCGTGTCTTTTGGGTTACTGGCCTTTGACCTCCTGCTCTTACGTAATGTGCAGCAGATCGCGTGGGAGGAAGACAAGGTGTCCAGTGAAGAGATGATGAAGGACCCGGAAGTCCTGGCCCTGAACGCGCTCTTCATGCCTCCAGACAAGGTCAGGCAGTTGCAGGTACGTGTTCAATTCATGTTTACGCAGCTTCCGATTCGTCGATCACTAAATGTGTTAATCGGGCGTTAGCACACAGCTTTGCGGTTGAACAATTCTTTTTCGTATTCAGTATGTCGGGGTTCGGATCTTGAGCCTATTCTTATTGGGGGATACCTTTCCTTCTCAGAGTTCTCAGTCCCTCAAGAGAAATTCTTGAATATTAAAATAAGCCACGATATTTCCAGACTCGTCGAATCGTCTTCGTAGTTGACGATGCCTACTCAGTGCAACTGCTAAACAAAGATTATAGTAGCTCAGCTAGTCAGGACATTTCCTGCCAAGGCAGATTAACGTTCGTTACCGTGTACAGAAGTGTCCAACACTG
This sequence comes from Reticulitermes speratus, assembly GCA_021186555.1. Taxonomy (NCBI): domain Eukaryota; kingdom Metazoa; phylum Arthropoda; class Insecta; order Blattodea; family Rhinotermitidae; genus Reticulitermes; species Reticulitermes speratus. Next base: position 1,886,039 of record JAJKFL010000003.1, on the reverse strand, counting down.
GACCCGGTATTTGGCCAGACAAATCCAGTCAGCACGCCCAAAAAGTAGCACAGATGGTACCTGTAATCTGTCTCTGAGTGTAGGAAAATGTAATGCCGGCTTGCTTAACGGTCTCAGCCCCCACGCTCTTTCCTTTATCAGAGTTAGAGCGTGAGACACGCGATCAGGTACGTTTGCGTGCGAAAAATGTATTCCAGTGAAAAAAGAGTATTCATCAACATTGCTTTTGCAAAAGTACGCGGCATGGACAAAGTCTCTAAAATTTTGTAAAAAAAAGCTTAAACTTTCCATGCAAAATAACAATATACAGATTAGTAGAAAAATTTCGAACGATGAGTCCGGTGCTGGACACAAAGATGATAAGAATGAGTTACGTTTTAACTGAAAGAATCTGGACGATATTGGCGCTCGAATGGAAACAAACCCCATAAATTTTTCGCGTCGGTTGGGTGATCAAAGTAGAGTGTCTCATTGGGCAACGAAACATTTAAAACTTCGCTGACATAAAATTAGAGCCGTACAAAAACTGTATTGTAGACTGTGAAGCACGAAGCAGGCATTTTAGATGGTTTCGAGAATGGGTATCCGATAGATTTATTGATAGGAAAATTCGTGTTTTTTGTCGGATAAAGCATGACCTAGGCCTATATTCAATTAGAATTTTAACAACCAGAATCAAACATGTTGATTCACAAATTTAGGTGCACAGTATTTTTATATATATTATACAAAACTCCTACATGTTTCGGCCATATATCCTAGCCATCTTCAGGGAATTACCAGTACCTCCTCTTCAGGGCGTTACAAGTAAGTAGGAATTTTGTATAATAAATATAAAAACATTGTGCAAATAGTTGGTAGTAAATTCGTGTGTATTAGACTGTTGCACGGAGCTGTACAGCGTCAAACAGCATGTTGACTTCTAAAATTTCACATGACTTTTATGATTTTCTTTGGTGTGTCTTAAGTTTGGAGACTGGTGTGCTGTGAGTGCGCCCAAAATCATAGAGTCCGTGTTTCCGAAGAAACAAGAAATGAATTGCGTATTATGACCTCCTAGATCTCCAGATTTAAATCCGTGTTATTATTATTTGTGAAAGACACTGGCAGATGGCGATTAGATGAAAAATCCACATCCTTTGTAAAATTTGAAAGATAATGTCGAATATAAATTGTCAGTATTTCAAGACAAGAGCTATATCTGTTGCTGAGAAATATTTTCATAAGTTGTAAAGACTGCTTAGAAGCTGGATAGCGACCTTCGAGACCCTTCTATGAAATATATAAGTTGAAATGCAGGGCATAAAACTGACCTTAAATTCTTGGCGGATGCAGGCTTCCTATGCGATAAAGCTCCCATGAATGCCACCGTGCTTAGGAACAAGATTAGTGGTACGTGGTGTACTGTCGTGGTACGTGGTGTACTGTCGTGCTACGTGGTGTACTGTCGTGGTACGTGGTGTACTGTCGTGCTACGTGGTGTACTGTCGTGGTACGTGGTGTACTGTCGTGCTACGTGGTGTACTGTCGTGGTACGCGGTGTAATGTCGTGGTACGCGGTGTACTGTCGTGGTACGCGGTCTGTGTGTACTGTGTACTGGTAGTACGTGGTGTACTGTCGTGGTACGTGGTGTACTGTCGTGCTACGTGGTGTACTGTCGTAGTACGTGGTGTACTGTCGTGGTACGCGGTGTACTGTCGTAGTACGTGGTGTACTGTCCTTCCATCAGTCGCCTTCGGGCTTTCCGACTAAAATACTGCATGGTTTTCTATTCCCTCCCATTCTCTGCTCATTCAGTTCATCTTTCGTTGCATCGCCTAATGACATACAGTGATCAGTACAATTTATGAATGTCCTCATTACGGAATTGTCTCCAATCTTCTGTCACTTCCTCTCTTTTAGATCCAAATATTCACCTCAGCACCCTTTTCTAAAACATCCCCAACCTGTTGGAAGTTATTTATTTATCATACCAACCCATGCACAATTTTACAATATTATTACTTCACCCCTATACGTATTTCGGCATTCAGAATGCCATCCTCAGGGGGTCACAGTGTTAAAAGCACAGACTATACATCGATTGTATAAAATGTTACATCCATATGAGTAAAATGTTGAACATTAAAATATTAGTCTATTGTTTTTGAGTCCTGATTGAGCTCATACACTATATGTGTATTATTGTGTCTACAATAGACTAATATTTTAACGTTCAACATTTTACTCATATGGATGTAACATTTTATACAATCGATGTATAGTCTGTGCTTTTAACACTGTGACCCCCTGAGGATGGCATTCTGAATGCCGAAATACGTATAGGGGTGAAGTAATAATATTGTAAAATTGTGCATGAGTTGTATGATAAATAAATAACTTCAATTGCTATAGAATGCATCCCCAACCTGTGTTGTTCCCTCAAGAAGGCAAATCAGTTTTCACGCTCACAATAAACAGCTTGTAAAATTTAAATTTTGTCTATTTAATCTTCACGTTCTTACACAGCAGGTAGGAAGGCGAACACTTCTGACTGAGTTGCGGCAAATATTTTCCGAATCTAATTTGCTTATAAATTTTTTCGTGACTGGATTTATATGACTCCGGATAGGGACCAGTGGCATGCTCTTATGAGCACAATCACGAATGTTCAGGTTACATGAAAGGTAGAAAAAAGGTGTTCACCAGTTGAGAATCTGCCAGCTTTTCAAGGAATATTCTGCGTGGTATTTGTCACTTGCATATTGTTACCTTTATTCATATCACGTTTCATTTTAATGTTATTTCTGTATGCCATAAATTTAAGCCTTTAAAACTCAGAGTGTTTACTGTATGTACCGCAGACATTTACACTAAGAAAAGCTGCATTTTGCTCGCACAGTATATTGGTTTGTTTCGTAAAATATATCTAAAAATAAACAGCAATCATGTTCTAGGGCAGCATTAATAGGTTGGTCTTTGTAATGCAGACAGGGTTTTTTTTTCTCTGTGGGTAGGAACTCAATGTTTTAATACTATTACACTGTACTTAAATTATATCATAATGCAGCCCTCCCAATATTAACGAAACATTTACGTGTAATACAAACGCAGCACCTGCTCACCCTCTGTTTTACTCAAAGCATTCCATTTCCCATCACGTCTTCACTTTCCAAACTCTTATCCTGTTGCCAACCTACATTTGACAACAGGAGAAGCGGGCACCCTGAGAACCTTTCAAACCCCAAAAATTTTCTATCACTTTCTCTGTAATAAATGTAACATCTTTCATTAAACCCACCCTAACTTCTTCTTTTTCTTCTCCCTCCTCCTCTATCAGGCTTCAAAGCAGTTGCGTGGATATGACCCCCGCTGTCCCCGCAGCACGAGGGGTCACCAAACGCACACAGTACAGAATATGTGTGGGTTCTTTCGAACTGGATTACATTCGTGTGGCAGAAGGCAGTATTCTGAGAGATTTGGAAGAAACGTAGCTAATAATTATAGGGGGCCTGATTATCGAGTAGCGGGGGCCCCCGGCCGGTTATCTACGCCATTCATTCGAAGGATTGAAAGCAGTCGTTTAGACCAAAGACAGATTAATGTCTTCATTACAGAAATTACTTTAACAGTGTAATTTACAAGGGGCAGTAACTGCGAATTATGAACCATTCTAACTTCTCTGTATGTCGGAGATTTGTCTAGAAATGAAATTGCTTTGTGTAAATATAATTAAGTCATTGAATACTAAAATGAACACTTTTATAGGGTATAAAGATGCAGTACATGCCTCACAGAGAACACACTTTGATTCCATTATAAAAACAAAGGGGTAATGCTGTATAGGGAAAGAACTGTGAGAATCATACGAAACACAAATACACTGTGCATAGCAAATATAAAGTTTTTAGCTTTAAACCTGGCAGTGCATATAATAAGCACTCAGTGTTTAAAGGCTGAAACTGAAGGCTTTATGTGCTTGTAGTAAGTACTGAGTTTCTGACGTATGAAGGCTGCTGGCTTCTGGAATGTGACGCGTGTAGTCTGATGTTCGAGGCAGCTTGTTCCTCGGAAACTTCGGTACAATTCTACTGAATTACACGACGTCATATCCCTTGAAAGAAGCAGTGTATTTTTTGCAATCTTCACTGCGTGTTGCAGAACAAAGACCAAAGATGGGCATGAGAAAATATGTCAGTAAATTCAAATACTGCCGAAATAATTGGCTACTCAGAATGAAGCAAATACTGGGGGAGAAGAGACCTTGGACGACTGAGGAAAGGGTGGAGAGTCTAACAGTTGTTTTGAGCCAGTATGTCTAAACGTGCAGCGCTGCTGTCAGTAGATTGCGCTGTGTCAGGGTTGTCAGTGGATAGTTACAGATGATTCGTAAGAAGCCCATCGTGGCCTAAGTTGAGGCATATTCCGGAATTTTCCGTAGGGACTGACAAAAACACGAACAGTATTAATCAGGACAGCCGGTCTTTGGGCAGAAACTCGAAACTGGTTACTCATGGATACAAATAAGAAGTGTAAACATTTAAACCAACTCTCTATGTACAGATGTGCATAGGTCCCAGGTAAAGAACTCGCGTTGTGTAAGTTGGAAGGTACTATGTACCTTAAAAGTTTCCATTGTCTACCTGAATAGATGCTCGTAATAATATTGATCCAGAGATTAATTTGATTAATTATCCCTACTTTAACTGGAACTACGAAATGTGTGTTACAGAAAATAGGAGTCATTAAATGTAATTAATTTTTGATGGATCAGGTTTGAGCGATGCCATTAATGAGCGCATCGATCCTTGCTTGTAGAGATTAAAATCTCGACACTGCTTCACTCTCTGACACGACTTTACATCCAACCCGAACACGACCAGTGAAGTGGGCCTAATCTGAAAGTTTACGTTCGAACCTTTGGCATGTAATATATGGGACACCATAAATTTCAGGCAGAGTAGTGATAAAACATTGAAACAGGCCACGACCGAATACATCCATGTCTTCTCGACGCAAACTATTCTCTCGATAACTAACTGAAGATACAGGCTTATTATGGAGAAGCTAATAGTCGCTCATCTGATAAATTCGCCGCTTTTCTTAAACTCAGAGAGTTCATTACCGTGTCTACAAGATAGAACCATTGGAACCTATCCTGAGCCAGATAAATCCAGTCCACAACCACATCCTCCACCCTTAAGATCCTGTCATCTTTGCTCTGATCTGTCAAATTGTCTTTCTCCTTCAGGGTTTACAACTGAAATCATGTAGGCTACATGTGTCTATAATTTTACAATGCGTTCTACACGTCCCGCTTATCACACTGTACTTACACTAACACTCACAGACAGCGTCCTTTACGTTTGTGTCGCAGGAACCGACGTCAAGGATCGGAAAGGAGAACAAGGAAGACGAGGAGAACAAGAGTATGCTGCAGGAGCTGATGGAGTTTGTACACGGGTCGCTGCGCGCTGTGTTGAATCTGGGACGAGCGTACCGGCGTAGCGTCGCATCTGGGGACTCGTCCCGGGCAAGCAGCAACGCGCTGGACTGCATCTGGACCTTGTACTGCAGGAACCTGGACAAGACGGCCAGACTGAATGGACCGTACGGGTTCCTGGCCAAGATGAACAGGTGTGTGGATTCTGGTAGAAATAAAGCTGTGTGCTTGTCGCTTTGAAGCCTGAAATTTGCGTAAATGACACGCAAATGTACAGTTCCTATCGAACACTAAACACATTACTTCTCCTTATTTTCTTTTACTAAATAAACTAAATACACATATAACACACACAATAGTATAGTCTGTTATCATCCCAACATGTTTCGGCACTACTGTGCCATCTTCAGAGACTTCTTACACCAAGTTTTAAACTAGCTTAAACATGATAGATTACATTCGTAATATTTGTACATATAGCATTTCGCAGTAAAGTTGAATTTGCCGAGTGCTACATACATAGTCTGTAATACATTATAGCAACATAATGTGCATATCGTACCATTTTGACAGTTATTATGAAACAAGTAAAAATATAAAATTTGATTAAAATTGTACTTTCTTGATACGTCGTGGCAGTATCCTTTTGCGTATGAAAATATCTATCATTGTATTCGATCCATGGCGGATCATGTCCCTATATGACAAGTGGTGTGGTATGTGCAAAGTACAGAGTTTTGATGTTGCAGAAGATGGTACATGTAGGATAATTACCTCTGTGCTTTAGGGGGCTAAGTTACAGAAAGGAACGAACGTGTTTGAAACTCTGTGCTAACCGGCTGTACAGTTATGTATTTTAGAGCGCTCGGACAATGCACTGTGGCAGTGACCTACATGTAGACACCAGGTGCTGATGATAGTGCATTGCTGTCTGACTGTCTGAGTGAGCCGTGCGCGAGTAGTCTGATAGAAGGGACCATCGCCGCATAGAGTCTGCTGTCTCTGTTTTCAAGGGCCTACCCGGAAGGGGGACACATCGTGTTCCTAGACGACAGCAGCCTTCATGCTTACTGCCGTGAGAACCTTACATCTCACAAATGAAAACAGAGTTGGTTTACACAGCGTTGTTGATGAAGATTGAAGTCTTTTAGGATATGAGGTCATGTCGATTGGTAAACAGTTACTAACATTTACCTTCTCCCTACTACCTTGATGATGGAGGCAGCCAGCTCTACGAAACGTCATTATTGACCAATCCACATGGCGTTATAGCTCATAAGAATTCAGTCTTCACATTTGGTTTAGTTTTTTTTTTACAAGCTGTCATTTAGTAAAAATGTTTCTCGGGAAGCAGTCACTCAGCTAATTAAAAATGCTTCTACTAGATGGAACAAAGTAAATGACTGCGTTCACAAGAGTCCGCCTCTGGTCGCTATCCTGATAAATCCATGTTTCTATCCTTTGTTAAATAGCACACTTGAAAAGAACTTACGTTCAGTTGGCTTGATATCGATATTAATACTACGCTCTCATGTACGGATAAATCTCCCAAGTTATTTTTTATGTATTTATGATAACCCCATTTGCCCTACAAGTCCAACCAATCCTATCTTCTTTCATTCTTGATTTGATCATCTTATAGATTCATCATTTGGTGAAGTTTCTCATTATTTAAGCTTCTCACTAAATAATCACAGAATCACAAAACGTGTCACACGCATATAACCTTAAAATTAAAATTTTGCTTCGTCTAAATTTTTTGGATTCAAAGGCTCGGGATAGAGTGCAGTGGCGGGCTTGTGCGAACACGAAATTGAAACGTGTAGTTGAATAAAGAATGGTGAATTTCTTGACCAACTGATCTTCTGCCTGCTTCTCGGACGTTATTCTGCTTCATGGAGTTAGGTAAATACAGCAATAAAAGTGTAAGGCTGGCTTGGTATAAATTTTATTTACTGACTCCGTCAGTAGCTTAGACTACATAACGTCGAAAGTTAGGGTGATCACTGCGTAATGAATTGGAAAGGACGTGGAAGGAAGCGGTCGTGACCTGATTTGGGACAGGCCTGCTATCGCGGCTGTTGGTTTGTGAGACTTAGGAGAATCACGGAAAACCAGCCAGGATAGCATTCAGCGGGCCGAGTGCTGAACCCGGCGCCTTCTGACAACGAAGCAGCATAGCCACTCGGCCGCAGCATTCCTTGAGAGCAGTGGCTGCGCGCGCCGATGGCGTGTTTGGTCCTGCCGGGGAATAAGGCAGTTTTCATAGAACCGAACTTTGTCTGAGCCTGATTGCGTCAGGAGATATGGGCCCAGACCTCGATGGCTCCAGTACGACACAAATTTACCGAACGTAGTGGGCGTCTACAGTAGTGCGAGGTCTGATATGCTGAGAGCTTTCAATATGAGACCTGACGCCCTGTAGTGTGGTAGACATTAACAGACGTTTCGCAGGAACGTACGGCCTCTTTCTTCAGATTACAAGTCTTCAACCTTGAAGGTGGATACAGCATGTTCCTCTTTCAAGTCGGTAAATTTCTACCAGACTGCACGGCATCACGTTCCAGAATACGCCAATATTCGCATCTAGAGCAGGATTACTAACGCATACTTCAGGGAGATATCTCTGGGTGCAAAACAGATCTTGAATGAATTAAGTAACAACTACTGGTATAAAATGTGATTAAGGGAAACATTGTCTTCTATAAATACGCTTATGAATGTCTCTGCAAACAAGCGCATAAGCTGCTCATTTCTTTCGTAAACCTTCGCTTCTTAATTTTAAAACTTAAATTTAAGGTTTAATAAGTCAGACCAACCAATATACTGTATCTAGGGAAAATCCCAATAGTCTTATTACATCAAAACTCCGACATATAGGCTACTAGGATTTCCTAGATATAGTATATTATTCGGTCTGATTTAAAGCTTGAGTTACAAATACACGGTAATAGCCAACACTACGTCTTAGATCTAAAATCCTCAATTTTCCATCTAACATTTTGAGTATTCAACCGTAAATGTTAAATGCCGAATCTTAAATCGTAAACACCAAATCTTTAAACTGAACCTGTAAATATTAATTTTAAAATTTAAATGTTAAAGCTAAAGTCTTCAGTTCTCAATCTCCAAACTTCATTATTTTATTATTATTATTATTATTATTATTATTATCATCATCATCATCGACATCATCATCATCCACATTCTTACTTCACGGCAGTCTAGCCGGTTCTCAAAAGATTACGGTCTCACTGTCCAAACACTTTTTATTCACTGTTTGCCAAAAACTTTCTAACTGTACGCATGTACTAAGTATTACTGCTTTCTGCATTAGAATATACAGAGCAGGGCGGAGTTTGAGCAGTTTTAAACTTTCGTGTAATTTGTTTGGGATAATATCCGTTGTGGATAGTATTAGGCCGTTGTCAGTTGCCATATTATTATAAGCTCTTCTTTCAAGTCTGTATACTTCTGGAGTTTCTCGGTGATGGTGCTGTGAAGGCTGTGACCATTGGGAATTGCTACGTCTATTAAGTATGCTTGTTTGATGGTTTTGTCAAGTCTATTGTTATGGTTAGTTCGATCAGTTATTATGGACCTGTCGTTAGTATAGTTTATACTTGGATTTCTCTAAAATGGATTGTGACTCATATTTATAATATGGCATTGGTGGCCCCTTTTGACAGTCCACATTTGATAGCCAATTCTTGATGGCCAATGTTGGCTACGTGACTGTAACGTTTTGTGTGATCGTCTTGAGCCAGTGCACGACATGCACCGCTTATATGTGGAGTGGTTTCTCTTCTGCAGATATTGTTAGTAATGTTCGGATCCTTCAAAATATATTTCTTATAATTATTAGTACTAATGACCAGATTCTGGATGGCTATCATAAATCCAATACTTTCTGGGAAGATCTCGCCAGCCTTTAACCATGCTTGCGATGCCATTTTATCGACGTCTGGTGTTTCAAGGTCACAGGCGTGTCTTCCGTGTAGGGTTTTGCTCTTCAACAGTTATTCTTTCTTGCGTCTTCTGATGTTTTCATTTTGATGTGGTACAGGATCATTTACCCGATCGGCCGCGCGGACTAAGGCGTGGGTCTTCGCTGCTCGCTTGCTAGGAGGCCCTGGCCCAGCCACTAGGGGCTTTTGCGCCATGAAACAAAAATAGAGAAACTACGGAGGATGTGTAGCATTGCATAATGAGGAACTTCATAATTGTATCCTTTGCCGATTATTAGTGTGTTCGAATCAAGGAAGATGACATCGGAGGGTCGTGTGTTTCAGGAAAGTGTGGAAAATGTTTTAAACTTTATAGTACAAAAGTTTGTTCGGTAAACCTGAAGTGGAGGCACCTCTTGAAGATCTAGTGCTAGATGGGAGGATATTAAACGAGTAGGCCTAATAAAGAAATGCCTGTAATAATCGGTTTAGGATACGGATCAACTGCAAGCTGTTAATAACACATATTGAATATTAGGTTGCATAAAGTGTAGGAATTTAGTGACCTGCTAAGGGGACTGTCCGTATCTAAGTAAGAACTGTCCGTATCTAAGTAAGAACTGTCCGTATCTAAGTAAGAACTGTCCGTATCCAAGTAAGAACTGTCCGTATCAAGTAAGAACTGTCCGTGTCTAAGTAAGAACTGTCGTGTCTAAGTAAGAACTGTCCGTATCCAAGTAAGAACTGTCCGTATCCAAGTAAGAACTGTCCGTGTCTAAGTAAGAACTGTCCGTATCAAGTAAGAACTGTCCGTATCTAAGTAAGAACTGTCCGTATCCAAGTAAGAACTGTCCGTGTCTAAGTAAGAACTGTCCGTATCCAAGTAAGAACTGTCCGTATCTAAGTAAGAACTGTCCGTATCAAGTAAGAACTGTCCGTGTCTAAGTAAGAACTGTCCGTATCCAAGTAAGAACTGTCCGTATCTAAGTAAGAACTGTCCGTATCAAGTAAGAACTGTCCGTATCTAAGTAAGAACTGTCCGTATCTAAGTAAGAACTGTCCGTGTCTAAGTAAGAACTGTCCGTATCCAAGTAAGAACTGTCCGTATCTAAGTAAGAACTGTCCGTATCAAGTAGACTGTCCGTATCTAAGTAAGAACTGTCCGTATCAAGTAAGAACTGTCCGTATCTAAGTAAGAACTGTCCGTATCAAGTAAGAACTGTCCGTATCCAGTAAATGTCCGTACTAAGTAACTGTCCTTATCTAAGTAAGAACTGTCCGTATCTAAGTAAGAACTCTGATCGATGCAGTTGGAATGAAGTTAAGTCTAAACTTTGCAATAAAGAAAATGGTTGCAATGATTGATTGAAACTTTCCTGTTATTCTTCTTCCCTCTCTGACTTCCCGCTTCTCTTCTCTTCCTACAATGTATGTACATTTTACGCGATGGTAAAGTGTATAAATAATAAATCTTCAGTGCATACTCATAAATCTGTTTGCTTCGTATCTCTAACCAGATGACTTTTTTAAACTGTTTTGTAGCCTCGGCCTACGACTGGTGATGGGGGAGTTCCCGGTGGAGAACGTGCTGGAGCATGTCTTGAGAGAGGTGACGCGGGGCTGGAATCACATGGACTGCGAGAAGCTGTTCCCGAGGTCAGTCCACTCACTTATTCACTCACTCATGAACTTGTTCGCCCACTTTATTATCTTTCTTTCTCTTCTGGTGTTCTAAATTTGAAACCTGCAGACACATCAGGTACTAAGTGTTGAGGGAACGAGGAACTGAGTTAACACTGTCGTCGGTACCGTCATGACTTCGTCCTGGAATGTCAGTGATGACGGTGTGTCCCAGGATTTGATCCGTGGACTGAGGAATACAGACACACCCTTCTTGTAGAGACGCACATTACAACATATTTTCCGGAACTCACAATGTGGATGTAAATATCTTTTCCCATTTTTAATTTCACGTACAATAACACCTGTTGCGAAATAGCCCTGTAGATTTTCTTCTGCACGTATTTTATTCTCCATATTGATTTTTTACTCCTTGCAGTCCTTTAGCGCTCATTGTGTTATTCCATGTGAAGGCAGTCCTGTTTCTTCCGTAAGATATGGGAACTGAATCGTTGAAAATACAGAAATGTGTGATGAATTGATCAGTTTGTGAGTGTAGACGAAATGTTTTGCGTTTCGGAGACTGTCTCTGCCGCCGTAATCTCCATTGACTTCGGAAATATATTCCATATTGGCACGTCTAATGGTCCGGAAATTTTATTGCGTTCAGTCGCTGTGAAATTGTCACATTCTATATTTAAATATGTGTTTGTAACCACAATGTAAATATCTCCTTGTATTCCGCAATTCGAATTTCATTGCTTGATTTACGTTAAAGCCATTTAGCCCTTTGGAGCCTCAGCAACAGTGAGAATTGAAGGTGGCTAGGGAAAGACATTACATTTATGACACAGAAATAAGTTCCTAGGCAATGCCCGCTCGTCCTTCTGTTAAATGCGCATTGGAGGCAAGATAAGTGTTGTGAAATGAAGAAGGTAAAGTTATGGGCAGTGGATCGTCCTCAGTATGCATCAGGGGAAAGAATTTGAGCTGTTATTGTATTTGGAGTGAATTTTGATTTATATATTGCAAACGTTGCGTAAGAAGTTTGGAGTGCAAAGTAGAATTTGAGTACCAGCTCAGCATTTGCTCTAAGATCGGGACAAATTATTACAGAAGTCTTGTTGAAGTTCGTCTAAATCATACGACGTAAATAAATACGCTGATTGGGGCAAAATGCAGAGTTTCAGAATAAATCATACGCTTTATGCTTAATAAAGTAAGGGAAAACTTCAACTTTACCTGTATTATTTTCTGTGTTCTTTGTTATATTCTCTCTTTATTCTCCTTCTGTTCGTCGTTTTCCTTTCTATGCCCTTATTTATAGAAAATTAATCATTTCTGTACCATTGCAACGAACTGTTAGACGAGTGTCTCAGTTGGCAGCAAATCGATAAATCGGCTTCTATGCCCTGAAGCTCAGGATATTAAACATGTGAAAGCAAAACCGAGTACCTAGCAATGTGCTTCAATAGTACTGACATTTGAAATGCCTCGATGTTAATTGTGGTTCATGGCAGACCGAACGACAGAAGAGAATTCCGTCGCGTGTTAGTGATTTTGAAAGGCCCACTTCAGTCCGATTCGAGGTTTACCGATGTTCGAGATAATTACATAGTTGGCTACGTGAAACCCTTAAAGCACGGCAGTTTTCCGTAGGACCCTCCATTCTGCCCACGCCAGCGTCTACATATTTCCTATCATTCTCACAATAAACAGCTATTGTTTTCCTAAACAGCATTAGCCGGTTGTTATTGGTAGTGGAGACGGTGTATGTTTGCTGCGATGTGGAATCTGAATACTTATGTCTTCAAATAATAAAACCAACGAATGCACTATATTGACCACTTTTATTATGGCCTATTTCCCCTCACCCTACACGTGTTTCGGAACTTTAAAGTTCCATCCTCAGGGGTTTGTCGTGTGCTACCAATTATTCACATATTAAAACAAATACACAATATGTACAATAGTCTGTTAAAGTCTTAAAACCATAGGTAAATGAATATTCAGAACCCTATTAAAATTGTACAGTCTCCCTACACACACAGCCTTGAAAAGATAGCACAGTAGCATCACAACACACAAGAAATGGAACAAGGAGTTGTAGAACTTACGCCAGTAGTTCCATAAACAAACAGTGAATATTACGGACAGTTCACAATTTTTTAAAACAGGTTTTAAATATACATTTACGTGAGATTTTAAGATTCTAACAGACTACCGTACATATCGTACAATTTTAATAGGGTTCTGAATATTCATTTACCTATGGTTTTAAGACTTTAACAGACTATTGTACATATTGTGTATTTGTTTTAATATGTGAATAATTGGTAGCACACGACAAACCCCTGAGGATGGAACTTTAAAGTTCCGAAACACGTGTAGGGTGAGGGGAAATAGGCCATAATAAAAGTGGTCAATATAGTGCATTCGTTGGTTTTATTATTTGATTAAAAAATGCACGGTGGTAATACTGTGAAACTTATGTCTTCGTTAGGTAATCTTCAAGTTACAAGGCTGTCAATCTGAAGATTAATGAACTGAGCATACTGCGTTATAGCAAAAGCGAAGATAAGGCATAATCTCCTATACAAAGCCGGACTGATAGAGGCTTTGTATATATTGTATATATGTACCATTTTAAACTTATTTCATATGGTTGGGTGTCTCAACATTTACATAATCAAATATGCATACTTGTCTAAAACCAAGACACTAGACGCAAGACTGACCTGTGTTATTGAAGGACGTCGGAAGCCGTGACTATGACTGCAGTAGTCGAATTCTTATTTAATAGGACATGGGTATGAGTCCTGGAGACGGCGGACGTCAGACGAAGGGAGTCCTCGACGTCAAGACGGACAGACATACTGTTATTTGAAGAGTGACTTGGACTTGGGCTCAGACTTGAAAGTGGTAAGCTATGTTAGTTTCAAGCAATAAGACTGTACCGCTGTAAACGCTTTTCTTGCTTTAGACTGTTCTTAATAACAATTTTGCACACAAGTGACGTCTTATTTTCCATAGATTTTAAAAATCAGTTAAGTTGAAGCTGAAAGATGATACTTCAAATTTATGTTTACAACCGCAGTTTAATGGATTTATAATTTAACAGGCGGTTCTAGTAAAAGCCCTATTACAAACCATTTCCCAACTAAAGTGTTCGAATCTGCCTGTTTTATTGGAGCTCCTGTATTGAGTTTCGAGTTTTGTTTTGGTCCTTCGAGGCCTACCTTCAAACATTCACTTATCTTTTCTCCCGCATCCTTTCCTAATCATTAGTCACAATCGATTCATCATGTAACCGATGCAGTTGAGGTCGCATCATCAAATTTTTGACGACACCATAAGGGTCTAACACAAACTGAAGGTTGCTTTGTACAAATTCTGACAGACTTCTCCTGGTGTCATATGTTACCATGGCGTGATTAGAGCATGCAAAGCAGAGACTTGTCGCTCAGACATCAGGTGTGCAGCGGCAGAATCGTGTCTGATGAAGCGGACAACTTTGTCGACACTTTCTGCAGAGGAAAACAAAACGACTACAATAATACAGACACTGGGCACTGAATCAAAGACACCGAGAACCATTGTTAACAAGGACAAAGCTGAATTACGAATACGTCTCTTTTCAGCGTATTTCTTTTGTTCTTAAACTACTATAAAGTCCTTTAAAATTTCATTGGGAAATTGTTAAAAATATCTTCTTTAAAAATGCGTAAAGGCAATAACTTGTAAAGTTCTGGAAAAGTATCTAAATTTATGAGAAGATACTAAATCTGAGATAGAAGCAGTAATATGCACTAAGCAATGCTGCTGTCTAAAAGTAAACTGTAAACCTTATCAGCAATGGTGGGAACTGCATTAAAGTCCAAAGTGTATACCTAGTGGATGTCAGAGGTACTTATATTTTGTGGGAGGAATACTGATTTGCCGAAGGGATGGTGCACTGCCTGCGCTGTGTCGGATTAACTGAGTCAGTTTGCGATCTCAGGCCTCACATTTGCATGTCACATGCAGTAACGTTGTCCTGTTGTACCACATGAGAGGACTCTAATACAAGTACATGTAGCACCAATTTCATAATTAACCATTTCATCTCTGTAACTAATGGGTGCTTAAGATTACTGTCTTCCGTGATGTGAGCCCATACAGTCTGGTAGAAGTGTAAAGTGTAACGACGTTTCAGAAGAACCAGCTGCCTCTATCTTAGGGATAGATGAGTACCACGAGTACCCTGCGTACTCTGATGGAGGCAAAGGGCTTTTTGAAACGTCGGTACATTTCTGCAGCTAGACTAAACGGCGTCACGCCACAGAAGACAGTGACCTTCATAGTCACACCGTGAGAGCGTAAACTCTTACAGGTACACGAGTGGCTGAGTCCCTGTCGCTCCAACGCGGAGCATAGGGACCTCCTTTCTATGGTCATGTACGTTGATGTAGTGAGTGACCAGCCCACTGACCGCACAAGTTCTACTCAATCCTGATGTGACTGCCAGAGCCATCTGGCAGGCAGTCAGGAGACTTGGGTGAGAAATGACAGCTGAATTTTGCTTACGAAACATTTCTATTCATGCCCGTAAGGTTCTTTTACATTCTTTTATCACCCTTAAAAATCCATCGACCTCGGTCGGGATCGAACCCGCCAACCTTGGGTCCAGTGGCGAGCACGCTAACCACTAGTCCACCGAGGGCGACTCACGAGATATGAACATATCCTAAATTTTCTAAGCACTTATGCTTAGACTAACCTCTTTGCTAGCGACTGCTGCTAAAGGTTTTGTGTCTCACTTTACAGTACGGTACTTTACAGTACCCAGTAAATAAACGTCATCACAAATGACCTGAAGCTAATATTTCCCATTCAATTTTAAGACATCTTGGTTTGCTTGGGCTTTCCTAAGGCAATAAGATAAAACAAAGTTGAAAAGAAATGACGCTAAACCTCTCCTTGTTTTAGACCGAAAGCAGGAAATATATCTGACAATATTTATCTATCCGGGATTCGCCAATGATTTCACTTAGACACGTTTTCATTAACCTAACTATTTTCATGGGTGTACCAAACCCAATGATAAGAGGATATTAAGTCCTACCCTCCAACCGAATCAAAGGTTTTATTGAAGTCTTGATGGAGCACATCCAATTAAAGGTAAAGGTAAAGCAATCCAGGAGGTTGAGGCGCCCAGATTTCTAGACAATCGACACATGAAGGTAGTAAGGTTGTCAGCCATACGCACCGGCCGCCTTTACCCCCCAGGAAATATTCGTGGTACTCATTTCTGTTAGAAACTGAGTCGACCCCAGGACCATAGTGCGACCGAAAGGATTATGTCAATGAAAAATTCCAATGACACCATCGGGAATCGAACCCGCGACCTTCCGGCTTGTAGCGCACTACCTGAACCAACTGCGCCCCCGGAACACATCCAATTGTGTTTCGTAAATTAATAATACAATATAATAAATAATGTAGTATAACACAATATTTTATTATAAAAACAATAAAACTTGGTTCCATAAAATTGCTTATATAAAATTGTTGTATTATTTTGCACTATTATGTTATATTATTAAAGTTATTGAAGTTCATAAAACAACTCATGTACTGCTCCATTATTTCTCATTTTCTCACGTATGTGACGAATAAATAATATATGATTAATAGTTGATCTGTGGCGTCGAAACCCGCCCTGACGATCCCAGATTCGTCTACGTGTGGAGTTAACGTTGACAGAAGAAAGTCCAAAAATTGGTATGTGGTCAAAAACAGTTATATGCCTCGATAATTGCTACAGTCTCTGTTGTCACCCTTCTCATAAAGAGGCACAATGATTAAATGCTTTCACAGTTGAGCAAATTCTTCCTTCTCCCAAACAGAATTAATAAGTTTATGGATTTCAGAACGTACTGTTATACCTTCTGCTTAAATTCAGTTCTGCTGGAAATAGATGTGTACCTGGCCATTTGTATATGTTCTAATTTTAAGAGCCGTCTCAGCCTCAACGGCACTATGCTTGAGTACTATTCGCTCATGCACATTCAATGACCACGGAAGTGATTCTTCCGCCTATTCAAAATGCTGTGGGAATGTGTGAGAGGATTAGCCTTCTCTTCCTTTATTAAGTTAATTCTAGGCTGGGAACTCTTATTAAATTTCTTTATGCCTTTAAAAGGTTTCTTATGTTTGTGTTCTTAGCCTTTGTTTCTTGCCCCTTCATTTTATCTTTCATATTTAAGGCTTTTAGTTCCTGAGATATATACCAGTTTCTATCTTACAATATTCATATTATCTGCTTAATGCCTTTGG
This sequence comes from Reticulitermes speratus, assembly GCA_021186555.1. Taxonomy (NCBI): domain Eukaryota; kingdom Metazoa; phylum Arthropoda; class Insecta; order Blattodea; family Rhinotermitidae; genus Reticulitermes; species Reticulitermes speratus. The sequence continues at coordinate 1,868,731 of JAJKFL010000003.1, read as the reverse complement.
CTTAGATCCTGCAGCCATTGCAATTTATCCTGGTTCCTTTGATGTACAAGTTTTGAACTTTCTTCATCAAACCACGGTTTACGTATGCTGCTTCTGTGCATACTGACATACACTCCCTTCAGCTGAGGTTTTCATATTCTCTACAATATTGTCGCAAGCCCTGTGTCCCTCTTGTCATCTAAGTTCTCCAGATCTGCCACGCTCTTTGAGATGTTAAGCGACACTCTTGTCTAACATCCACCTCGTTTAGATTTTTGAGACTGAATCTGTCCATATCAAACTTCTGTGTCACTCGCGTACTTAGTGACAGTCTGTCGCTAAACTTCACAACTACCAGATAACAAACATTAATAATTCATCTCACGTTTTCCCTTCCTCTCTCCTTTACTCCACATAACTACTCTTGTTGCTTGGCAACTGTAGGGTCATTATTTTTTCTGACAATTCTCAGTTGCCACTTGCTGTCGACTTGTGTATAATTAGCTTTCTCATGAAGACGCGATATACAGTAGGTGCGCCTTTATTGTGTTTCTTAGTAGCCGTTTCATATCATCCACGGCTGTAGACAATAGAAACTTGTTGACCGGTAGTACAGGTTGTAAGCATAAAGTTACTTCAGTAAATAAGCACTGTCATTTCACAAATTACACACCAAATAAATGCACCATATTTTCACTTTTTATTCCTTAACCCCTACATATGTTTCAGCCCTTACAAGGCCATCTTCAGGGGGCTCGTATCTACATTTACTTTACATCCATTGTTGTCTGCTATTATGTTATATATCACATGTAGTCAAGTTTCATTATCATTTATAGATTACAGTTATTTACAATTTTGTCTTTAAATATATAAAACACAGATTATAAAATACATAACAGACAACAATGTATGTAAAGTAAATGTACATTACGAGCCCCCTGAAGATGGCCTTGTAAGGGCTGAAACATTTGTAGGAGTTAAAAACAAAAAGTGAAAAAAATATAGTACATTTCGTTGGTGTGTAATTTGCGATTTGGTAAAAAATGCACGGTGAAGATAATATAAAAAGCACTGTCAATTTTTGAGTGTAAAACTTACACACATGCGCAGCAATAAAGCTCTCTTCTAGCTCCATTTTACTGATAAAAATTGTCTCTATAACGAATGTAACTTGTTATGTGCATTTCATTACAAGGCCGGAACCTTCCTCTTACGAAGCGAAGAAGCCAGGATGATTGAAAGCCTCTCTTACTTTAAGATGAAAGGCAAACCCCTACAGAGCCTTCCAGTTTCGTCAGCAACCTATAGCCTTCACGCATTTCCGGCATTTCCTTGCAGACTATAGTATGCGATGCCTGGAGCCTCGCGGACTGGCCACAGGCGAACTGTATGTGTCTGGTTGCCTGTCATGTTAGACTAGCCGATGAACACAGCAGTCCAAATTTTCATACTTTGTGCAAAGGGCTTTCAGTTGCTTCTGAATCATGTAGGAGACATCCCTTATTATTTATTTAAGATTTCCAAGCGAAAGTGCCCCTTCTTTCCCCGGGATATGTTTGCGTCCCATTTCGGTATTACAATATATAGAAACTACAGCTTTATTTGCGGTTCTCACATCATTTGGTGACTTACAGGATATATATTCAACTAGACTTGAGGAGCAGTTTATCACTTGCAAATGTTTTGATGTAAACAATATGCACTTCTGTTCCTATAATTTTAACCTATTTTATCAGATAATACTATACATTGATATTGTAATTTTGTTGCATTATGATGGACTACTTGTCATTTATTATTGACGAAGGTGTACTTTAACACCATATACTTTCTCTGTTCCCCGTGTGGTGACCGGGGAAAAGAATGGTCCCACTGCTGTCCCATGCAGGTCGTAAAAGGCGACCAGTGCCTGGGGGTATAGCTGGGCCACCCTGCCCGGGGGTTATAAATTCGGTGTACTGGCCCTCCAGGTTGGGGGTTGGGCGACAGGCTGACAACCTGTCACTGTAAAAAGCTTTGCTTTTGCGGTGTAATAATTTCGCACAACATAAACTGAAACGGTAATGTCAGGAGACTTTTATATCAGATGGACAGTTTTACGATTATGATTGTGATAATAGGATTTTTAGTGACAATGCATCAACAAACTTCAATTGGGAGATGTCTTTGTATTTATAAATAGCGCGTTACGTTACGCCGTTTAGTAAAACACACACGGGACAGTACGAAAATGCATATGTCCGAAATGTAGGTAGGGTAATGTCGTCGATAAAGGCCAGGACAAATGTACAGTTACACCACAAGATGAAGCGAATTTTATATTCCATAATTTTTTTTCCGTGTTGGTGGCTATTGTGGTTTGACCTCGAATGGGTGTTTTGACGTTATTCTGACTTATCAGCCATTAATTCGTATGTGTCTGTACAGCTAGGTGCATTTTAGATGTTGAATATTTGACAACACTGCGGGGTTAAGTGTAACATTATTCCTGTGTAAGTCAGCCATACTTTGTTTGGTGTCTATAGATTCAGAATTTAATGATCTGTAACAAGTCACTATCCAATATTCACATAATTTAATGATCTGTAACAAGTCACTATCCAATATTCACATAATTTAATGATCTGTAACAAGTCACTATCCAATATTCACATAATGTAATGATCTGTAACAAGTCACTATCCAATATTCACATAATGTAATGATCTGTAACAAGTCACTATCCAATATTCACATAATGTAATGATCTGTAACAAGTCACTATCCAATATTCACATAATTTAATGATCTGTAACAAGTCACTATCCAATATTCACATAATTTAATGATCTGTAACAAGTCACTATCCAATATTCGCATAATTTAATGATCTGTAACAAGCTACTATCCAATATTCACATAATTTAATGATCTGTAACAAGTCACTATCCAATATTCATATATTAATGATCGTACAAGTCATATCAAATACATAATGTAATGATCTGTAACAAGTCACTATCCAATATTCACATAATTTAATGATCTGTAACAAGTCACTATCCATATCATATAATTTAATGATGTAACAAGTCACTATCCATATTCACATATTTAATGATCTGTAACAAGTCACTATCCATATTCACATAATGTAATGATCTGTAACAAGTCACTATCCAATATTCACATATTTAATGATCTGTAACAAGTCACTATCCAATATTCACATAATTTAATGATCTGTACAAGTCACTATCCAATTTCACATAATTAATGATCTGTAACAAGTCACTATCAATATTCACATAATTATATCTGTAACAAGTCACTATCCAATATTCACATAATTTAATGATCTGTAACAAGTCACTATCCAATATTCACATAATTTAATGATCTGTAACAAGTCACTATCCAATATTCACATAATTTAATGATCTTTAACAAGTCACTATCCAATATTCACATATCACCAAACATTATTAGAGTGACGAAATGACGGACGGTGCGAAGGGGCGGGGCATAAATTGTGAGAAATCACACACAACACGTCATCTGGAAATATTTGAAATAACAAACCACCTCGAAGACCAAGACGTAGATGTGAATGTGATTCAATAAAATCTTGATCGTTCGAGATGAACGGGACCGAGGTTGACTCGAATTACCGAAACCTCGGACTACACGGGAATACGACAATTTAGAACATATCATTACGTATATGTTTACAGTACAATATAAACGTTGTATTAATATGTAGTAGATATATAACATTGTACTAGAATATCAATGTATACAATAGTACGACACCAGCATAATAATAGAATGTACAAATATAAGTTACACTGTAAAGAAATGGAAACAAGTGCCGATGTCATTAAGGGAGCACTGAAGTTCTGACGATTCAGAAAATTAGCAGCATTTCGAAAGCACAGCTCTGATTTTGTGGTTGTTGTTGGCGTTTTGATTTTCTGAAGCACAGTGGCAACTGCATTTTTACATGATATTTAGATGAATTTCACCTTTAGAAGATCCAGAGCTCCTAGTTTGTCTCACATTCTCCAGTCTAAGCAGAGTTTAACTTTGTAGTTTTCTTGTTATCCGTAAGATTTTTACAGTTTTCTTTGTCTTCTTGTGTAAAGAAGGTTTTCTTTGCTAGCGCAAGCCGCATTGCAGAACTTCAAGTTACGTCGGCCTGCCCATGAAACAGACGGTACTAACATTTCCCTTAGCTGCTTTAAAATTCGTCATTACCGTTGTCGCCTGGTACTGAGCACAGAAAATAAGTTTGGATAGAGAGGTTGTTCTTTTCGAACATAAATCGCGTTTTATCTCATTTTTGCCGGCTATAAAGTTGAATTGTCGATTCCAGTGGCTACGCGGTCTAAGGCGCGGGTCTGTGGCCGATCGCTTGCTGGGATTTCGGTTTCGAATCCCGCCGGGGGCATGGATGTCTCTCTTCTGTGAGTGTTTTGTGTTGTCAGTAGAGGTCTGTGCGACGGTCCGTTCACTCGTCAGAGGAGTCCTATGACCGTGGTGTTCTGAGTGTGATCTCGAAACCTTAATAATGAGGAGACCTAGGCCCACTAGGGCCGTCGAGCCATGTGAAAAACAAAAAGAAAGTTGAATTGCTTTTGTGTATAAAGTTCAAAATGAAAACTGGTTGCGCTCTAATTACACATTTTATTTATCGTACGGAGTTAGATGTGATGTACGTGTGAGTGTGTGTGTGTTTGTGTGTGATACGGTAGCAGCCACGTACAGAACCATTTAATCCTTTAAAGCACATTGGTAACTATATGGACCATGTGCTTTAACATTAAACTCTCTGCACTGTAACCACAAAATGTATTTATATGTTTGATATGATTCTCATAATGAAAAGCAATTATTTACCTAAACGACATTTACTGGTCCACCTTCGTAATGCAGACTATTTTCATTGATGTGATGTAGGAAATTAACTTTTTATCTCCGTGTACAAGCACATTCATTGCGTTCCGGTACAGCTGTGTGTATCGACACTGCTACGTTCCGGTACAGCTGTGTGTATCGACACTGCTACGTTCCGGTACAGCTGTGTGTATCGACACTGCTACGTTCCGGTACAGCTGTGTGTATCGACACTGCTACGTTCCGGTACAGCTGTGTGTATCGACACTGCTACGTTCCGGTACAGCTGTGTGTATCGACACTGCTACGTTCCGGTACAGCTGTGTGTATCGACACTGCTACGTTCCGGTACAGCTGTGTGTATCGACACTGCTACGTTCCGGTACAGCTGTGTGTATCGACACTGCTACGTTCCGGTACAGCTGTGTGTATCGACACTGCTACGTTCCGGTACAGCTGTGTGTATCGACACTGCTACGTTCCGGTACAGCTGTGTGTATCGACACTGCTACGTTCCGGTACAGCTGTGTGTATCGACACTGCTACGTTCCGGTACAGCTGTGTGTATCGACACTGCTACGTTCCGGTACAGCTGTGTGTATCGACACTGCTACGTTCCGGTACAGCTGTGTGTATCGACACTGCTACGTTCGGTACAGCTGTGTGTATCGACACTGCTACGTTCCGGTACAGCTGTGTGTATCGACACTGCTACGTTCCGGTACAGGTGTGTCTATCGAAACTGCTACGTTCAGACCGAGAAGCACTTACGGAACACTTGACCTACGACATTGTTAAAACTGTTGGAGCGTAGCAAACATAGCGTTGCTTTTATTCCAGAATTAGACTTTCGATTGCTGTGACGTCACACGAACGACGTGCCTAATACAACATGGCATTATGTTAGGTGAAAATATAAAGTAAGGACATAGCGACAGTAGGAAATATTTTGCCGTGATGAGGATATGAATAATTGAACTTCAGCTAATGACATGCTGACTAGCTCTGTTAAATTCAATGTTAGCATGGTAACGGCGAGTGCTTGTTAAACAACTGTGTTTCCGGTGAATGACTCTCAATAGTCGCTCGGGCAATTTAGATAGCTCGTTAGTTTCCTGAGCAGGGCATCTGAGCGATCATTTGTACGCAGAGTTCTACCAACTGTATAAGGATTCGTAGTTCCTGTTCTTCCCCTGCATTCGTAGTTCCTGTTCTTCCCCTGCATTCGTCTAGCCCAGAACATCCCAACTTGTTCCGTGATGCAGAGCAGTTCTATTTTTGAAAGAAAATTTTATGAATCCAGAGAATAATAAAACGCATATATAAAAACGTTAAGTGTGGTGGAACGCGATTAAATTAATCTAAAATCGCAGGGAAGTGTGACTGAACAATTTTCTTTTATGGGGTACATCCCGTTGTGCGAAATTTTAAATAAACAAGCACATTCCAGTTTGACAGAGCCGTTTTATTTCTGTCTTATAAATGTACTGAATTCAATGGACGACATTCTTCGGCTTGTTTGCTTCGAGCTATCCTCAGTTCCAGCTCACAAGAATAATAAAGAAAATTTGTTATTTTATGCAGGCTGTGTACAGAAAATTTAGATCTCAAACTTTTACGTGTTTGTATATTTACAAATAAAAGAACAGATCTGTGAATACGTTTTTAAAAATTAATTAAATTGAAGTTAATATTTTTCGTCTCGTTTTGTCAACTAACAGCCAATTCTGAATAATATTGTGGTTGTAGTCTTGTGTGTGGCCTGTGTTAACTTATAAAATTATATTCATAGAAACAGATTAAAACCTACTTACAATTTTCTTTGTGTATTCTCGTGAGCTGGGCCTGAGGATGGATTAAAGTGGATAATTCGAAATACGTCATCCACTTAATTCTGTATATTAATAAAAGGGAACTGAAGGAGTTGTGTCAACCTGAATTCTGCTTCAGTAGATAATTGAACAATTTGATGTGAAGCGTAATCTAATTGGATTCGTAGCTTTGAAGTGAAGTTTATTGTGCTTTTTTCCTGTGGTGCCAAACATACGAATTTCAATAATTTTTTATTGTTCAGTGGGGTTTCTTTGAATCATTACTGTGCACTGTGTTTCGTAAGTACATTTTACGAGTAGCAATGCACTTTAACATATCACACAAGTGAAACAACTTGCTATTTCTCTGGACGACATAATATTACTCACTTGAGAATTCTTTGAAATTAAAATTTTTTATTAGAGAAGTTTTCCACAGACTGCGGAAAGTCTTTTGCGCAGCCCTTGGGCTTCGTGGGCACAGTTTCGAAAAAGAAAATCTACTAGTCATTCTGTTCGCAGTAATGTTTGTAGTAATAAAGTGCAAACGCGACAAGTACTTTGGGCTGGTTGGCGTAGGCCAAAGGTGACTGGAGAAGATACAACAGAAGACAGAGAGTGGAGAGTCTAGAGTACTGTCTTCATGACCATCCATGGCACTTCGTTGTGTGGTCTTAGTATTGTTGCTTCGATTGGCTAGTTGTCTGTTTGGCTGTTGAGTTAGTTATCAAGTTTAGTTAGTGCAGTTTTTTTTGTAGTGAAGGGCTCCGCAGCAGACGCTACGGACGCACCGAAGCCTTAAGGCTTATTGCGCAACCCGGTGATGAAGAAGATTAGTTTTTTTTTCCTTTTTTCCGTGTAACGGAGCACCGGTGGAATGAAATTGACAGGGAAAACCCAAGTACTCGGGGAAAAACCTGTCCCAGTGCCACTTTGTCCACCACAAATCCCACATGGATTAACCCGAGATCGAACCCTGGCCTCTGCGGTGAGAGGCCGGCGACTAACCGCCTGAGCCATGGCACGGCCCTAGTTAGTGCAGTTAGTTCAGTTAGTAATGCCAGTCATCCTGCGGGCGTTCCAACAGTAAAACAGCCTATTTACTACAGGCAGTGGAACGTAAGGGTCCGCTGCAAAAGATTTCCGTTGTGCAGACGCACGATACTTGCACAGAGAAACGGGACCAGAAACGGGCAGGCCGACCACGCCCACTAGTGCGACGCTCTCGTTCCGTCTGACTTCCTCTCAGCCTCGTTCGTGATAGACATTACGTCACGTATCAGCGTCTTATAAGACGGTGACAAGTTGGTGTTTGTATCCCGCATGTCAGGGAGTGAGCAAGCAAGTATTCGGCATTGCCCGGTTCGAATCTCGTCTGGGACAACAAACGCCTTGACTGAGTTTTTCGTCAGTCCCTCCAGGCAAATGATGGGACAGTAGGGGTTCACCTCATGTTAGGCCACGACCTGTTTCTACCTCACCATTTCCAGTTCATTTTCACTTCCACGCTATATAACAGCGACTGTCAGAAAGGCACACTGAGGCTGGTGGCACTGCAGTGGCTGTTACACGACGACATTTTGCGACATCTCATTCTTATGTTCCAACAGAGTAACCCGCTAGAGCAGAGTCCCTTTTGAGAATATAAGAATTACTTAGCTTGTCAAGAAATTCCTTGACTTATATAAAACACGAAGGTTTGTTGTTTTCTTCACAAAAATCTGCCATTGGTTCCTATCCTGAGCCAGTTTAATCCAGTCTACTTTACATAAAAATCAGATAGATTTCCAAACCTTTTTGCGAAGAATTGCTCAGCATAAAAGGGGCAAATCTGTAATATATATTATTAACAATTTGACTATCAACATGTTTTATGAAGTACAACAATTGTGACTATCAACAGGTTTTATGAAGTACAACATTTTGACTATCAACGTGTTTTATGAAGTACACATTTTGACTATCAACGTGTTTTATGAAGTACAACATTTTGACTATCAACGTGTTTTATGAAGTACATTTTGACTATCAACGTGTTTTATGAAGTACAATTTTGACTATCAACGTGTTTTATGAAGTACAACATTTTGACTATCAACGTGTTTTATGAAGTACAACATTTGACTATCAACGTGTTTTATGAAGTACATTTTGACTATCAACGTGTTTTATGAAGTACAACATTTGACTATCAACGTGTTTTATGAAGTACATTTTGACTATCAACGTGTTTTATGAAGTACATTTTGACTATCAACGTGTTTTATGAAGTACATTTGACTATCAACGTGTTTTATGAAGTACATTTTGACTATCAACGTGTTTTATGAAGTACAACATTTTGACTATCAACGTATTTTATGAAGTACATTTTGACTATCAACGTGTTTTATGAAGTACAACATTTTGACTATCAACGTGTTTTTATGAATACATTTTGACTATCAACGTGTTTTATGAAGTACAACATTTTGACTATCAACGTTTTTTATGAATTACAACATTTTGACTATCAATGTGTTTTATGAAGTACAACATTTTTTCGTGTGACTCGTGTTCAGCAACAGTAGCCGACCTTTCGCCTCGCAAATCCTGGTTCCATTCCAGGCCAGTCTGTGTGGGATTTGTGGTGAACAGAGTAGCACTGGGACAGGTGTTCCCCTATCAGTATCATTCTACCAGTGCTTCGTTCACCTGCCATAGACGCTACGTAATCTGAGCTACAGACAACGTCCGTAAATAAAACAATTATCTCTCTCTTTAACCACATAATTCATGGATCTATCAAGAAAGAATATCGTCTGTGTGCTGTATGCAGTACACTGGTATATATCGTCTGTGTGCTGTATGCAGTACACTGGTATATCGTCTGTGTGCTGTATGCAGTACACTGGTATATCGTCTGTGTGCTATATGCAGTACACTGGTATATCGTCTGTGTGCTGTATGCAGTACACTGGTATATCGTCTGTGTGCTGTATGCAGTACACTGGTATATCGTCTGTGTGCTGTATGCAGTACACTGGTATATCGTCTGTGTGCTGTATGCAGTACACTGGTATATCGTCTGTGTGCTGTATGCAGTACACTGGTATATCGTCTGTGTGCTGTGCCTGTATATGCGCAGGCTACACTGGTATATCGTCTGTGTGCTGTATGCAGTACACTGGTATATCGTCTGTGTGCTGATGCAGTACACTGGTATATCGTCTGTGTGCTGTATGCAGTACACTGGTATATCGTCTGTGTGCTGTATGCAGTACACTGGTATATCGTCTGTGTGCTGTATGCAGTACACTGGTATATCGTCTGTGTGCTGTATGCAGCATGTATCTCTGGGCTGGTAATGATACGTCTGTGTGCTGTATGCAGTACACTGGTATATCGTCTGTGTGCTGTATGCAGTACACTGGTATATCGTCTGTGTGCTGTATGCAGTACACTGGTATATCCAGTATAGTAGCAACAAGAACAGTCAAGGACAAAAAGCCTCAAATAGCACAATTTGGAACAATATGCGGATCCTGTTTATGGTGTTAACTCGCCTTTGGGTGCTCGGTGGCCGTCCGCGCGAATAAGGTCGCTGGCTAGAGCTGTGTGCCTGTTGCTACGTTTAATGCATGAGCAAAAGGGAGTGGAAGTGTTGGATGTTGTTAAGTCGGATGTAAGCTAATTCTGCAGACAATGCCACGTCTAAACTACATGCGTTCCCTCGCCGACCATAAAAGCACGAGTCCATTGCGTTAATCAGACACGTTGCAAGCGGTGGATGTATCTCCTGAAACTGATATCACCCTCAGAGGTCGGTTATCTCATGTTAGGCGTTCGGTAACAGAGCTTTGGCATCTCTTGTCTTTATCACGTGTGTCTGTCTAGACACAAATTTAATACGTGTGCAATTGAATTTAGTAATACTGTTCCAAATTTCACTACACAGACCACCACTTAGCATAATATCAGGTTCAAGTGTAATGAATGAATACAACGCAAGAAGGCTGAGGTGTGCTGTAAGGTGTCGTGTTGAAATCTCGGATGAAGAAACAGATATCAACAGCGAAGTTTTTCTGCAGATGTCTCTACTCCATAAATACAGCAAATAGGTCGCGTTCGCATCTTAATTCGGCGAAGAAATTAAGAGGCAGCCTACAAAAAATTCAATATGAATCACGTAAAATTACTGTGAGCCGATCCCGGTGGCCGCGCTGTCTAAAGCGTGGATCTGCGGCCGCCCGATTGCTGGGATTGCGGGTTTGAATCCCACTGGAAGCATGGATGTCTCTCTGTCGTATTTTGTGTTGTCAGGTACAGGTCTTTGCGACGGGCTGGTCACTCGTCCAGAGGAGTCCTACCGAGTGTGGTGTGTCTGAGTGTGATCTCGAAACCTCAACAATAACGAGGCCTAGGCTCACGTAGGGCTGTCGAGCCTTAGAAAAAAAAAACTGTGAGATCTGACGTTCTGGGTGAGGTGATTATGAAGATTAGGCTTAATGTGTTCTGTGGAAGTGGCGCCGTGTAGTTTGGTAGATAGGTACCAACGTTTTAGAGGACCTGTTATCTGCTGCTTCATGGCACACTCAAGACTGAGGAAGCAGTTTTCACCAAAACGTCGGTACCTCCGAAACGTTTGTACCTGTATACAAAACTACACGGCCTCACATTCCTGAAGGCACAAACCTTATAGAATAGTATTTCTGTCCTCAGTCACAATCTTCTTGAAGTTTGCCGATTTTTATTGAGCCTAAAATTGTTCACCAGTAGATAGAGATGCATGGATAGACACTAATGTTAGATTTCTGTTTGTACGCAGATGTCACTTCTATAACACATATCGATACACAATATTGCGATGTTCTGACCATATTTTTGCCATTTTGTAACAGTAAAATGTGATTTGTCTCACGGGTTAGCGTGCTGCTGGTTTCACAGTCAAGTCCTAGAAGATTTAAATTTTAAATTGTTTGCTATTTTTATATTATTATTATTATTATTTTACTTGTGAGGAATTATTATTTTCTGAGCCAACGATAAAATTTATCGCAATTCATCTCACATTTTCTTAACATCGTCATGTTTCCGGGTGTTGACATATAAATAATATACAGGGCATACACAAAAGAATGGTGCGGTTTCAACGGTTGAAACCGTTGAAACCGCACCATTCTTTTGTGTATGCCCTGTATACAAATTAAAATTTCTAAAAATATATTTATGTTAATATGCGTGTAATATGAAGGTGCTGATATTGCCGTAGATTATGATGTCAAGAATGCAATAAATTGTTCTCATAGAGAATTCTTTGTAAGTTCCCTTTCTAGTCTATGAAAGGATTTACGTCACTGGCTAGCAGTCTCATGCCGTGAGGTATTATGTATGAAAATTATTTTATCTGACAACTGTTGCTATTAACTTCTCTTCGGCTCTCTTAACTTACAAATTTCAACTCACCGTCTCGGTCCTACACTGCATAGGTCTATTGCAGAAGTTGTCATTTCTGTATCAGTCACCCGCAGTCGCTACGAACACCTGTTCCATTACGAGACAGTCTATACTTTGTCAGGAAGATAGTGCAACAGCTCACAGTTCTGTGCCTTGTTTGAGAGTGTTTTTGTGGCAGAATAATAAGCAGGGCAATATGGCCTTCTTGTTTGCCCGTGCGTTGGATTATTCTTGTGGGGCAAGTAAGCGGGTGAAATGTATAGTAATAATGTTTGCACTGAAGAGATATGAAAGAAAGCAGTAAGGATGTGATGTCTTCAGTTTTACCGGCAGAACCCTGACATGCAGAGAATAACGTGTTTATTAGATATGAGGCGTGTCTGCGAGCCGAAGGAAAGTATTTCCATCACCTTCTTTAACGATGCTGAGTAACTACAGTACATTGAACTAAAATACAAATACTTTGATCCCGAATTGCGGCAAAATAAAATAGCTGCGAGCGCTGCTCTCTCTCCTATCGCGTGAAACAGCCTGACTGAATGTAACGAGAGTTGTCAGATAAAATAATGTCCTTGTACAAAGTCAAGACGCATGGCGCTCTCGAGAGGTGCAGTCAAGAAGATTCAGGAGTACTGGGATGTCACCCCTTGCCGAGTGGTAAAGAGTAACTGAAGTTTCAGATATGCATGCTGCCTCTGTCTTCAGTATGTGCCAGTCCTAGAAAATACCTATTGAAGGACACCTATATAACATCCAAAGATGCAGCTCCTACGTCACATGTAACTCGCCACTTGATACGAGAAACATACCCTGTGTGGGCAGAACGCAGAATTTCTACTGTTGAAGCACGTGGTACATATAGTTACCATGGTGTTTTAAATTGTTTTAAGGTGGAATAGGAGAGATGTTCATATTTAGAATAAATATTAGTTAACTAACAGCATATTAAATTCGACCTCTAACATAAATGAGTACCAGGAGTATTTCCTGAGGGGTAAAGGCGGCCGGTGCGTAGGGCTGACAACCTTACCACCTTCATGTGCCGATTGTCTAGAAATATGGGAGCCTCAACCTCCTGTTACCCTAAAGGCCTGTCCAGGCCTGTAATGGGATTGCTTTACCTTTACCTTACCATATTAAATTCAGTCAATGCTTCCTGTCGTATTTTTTAAAATCCCGTCTCTTGCCTAAAATTGTAAGTATTAAATCACATTTTACTTTTTATTTTTATGGGTGTCAAATTTTGTCTGTCGCCTTGTGGGGCCTGGGTTATGGCACCGTGTAGTCTGGTAGGTGTGTAGCAAGGTTTAGGAGGATTATATTGCTTTATATTTCCTGAAGTTGGGGGTATTATGTTTTTAGAAAAGGCAGCCAACTTCTGCCAGGCAATACGGTGTAACATTTCAGAATACGTAATTTTTATTGTCACCATCGTGAGAACTTCATATCTCAAAGAGATCTGTATTTGCAGTAAACGAAAATAAAGCCTAACGTAATAGAGATACCTCGACGAACACGTTTGAAATTTGTGAGTACTCTGATGGAGTACAATTTTTCAATTTAGCAGATTCTTGAGCATTAAGTTACTGTAATTACCCGAACATAGCTGGCTTTTTAACCCTATAAAGCAAAGAGGTAACTATACATGCCACATTATTTAACATTAGAAATTTATTAATTTTGCCCACACAGTGTATTTATGTCTTTTGCGTGACTCTTTCAATAAACAGCGATTATTTCTGTAAACAGCAAGCTATTTGATGTTTATAGTGGAGCCGGATTGCTTACTGTGAGGAAGGTACTGAGTTTTACAGTCTATTCGTAAACAGTTTAGATGAACTGGAAGATTTAACCCGGACACTCGTCTTCAGATAGTAACGCCACGCAAGGGAAGTAAGTTCAAAGTAACTGTGTATATGTAGGAAGTTATACTTGCTGTTGGACTCACACGAACTAGGTCTGAGAGCGTTTACAAATACAAATAGGTGCCAGCCCGTAACGGTCGGAGCTAATTAGCGGGGTCTCGTGAAAGGTAAACAGGACAGCGAACTTACGACCTCACAGTACATTTAGCAAAAGGTGCTGCCGGTCGTGGGCTTACTTCGTCACAATAAAAGTAATTTTTGAACGTACTGGCATTGATTTTGTATAGGCCTAAGTGAATACGTAAGTAGCTAACAAACAGAATAACACGCTGTGTAACTAAATAAACAGCCAACTCCTTGGAGGAGAAATATTCAGAAGTAAATATTCATTCAGCAAGTAAAGAATTTCGTCGCATTTTATGGAACCCAAAGGTTTATTATCGTGTTCAGAACAGCCAGATAGTGGACCGTGTTTGAGTCAGTAAATCCAGTCTATGTATTCACATTCTGTGTGTTTGGGCCGTCCATCTTCAACTTCGGAAGGCTAAGTTCCTAAAAAAGAAATACTGGGCTGCCCAAAACCGCAGTTAAATAGACTAAGGCCTTATGAGAATCTGGGGAAACTGCGGCTTCTGGTAACACTCTTCAAAAACTGAGTTCTGTGTTTCACTAAATGTAAAGTAGTCGTACACGTACTAGCATGTTCAACATAAAACATGAAAAGGTATCACAAAGAGACGTAGCGTCCATCTTCCGCTTATTTTACACCCTGTAATCTGGAAGGACTATATCTTGGAATGTGTTGGATGAAGACTTATGAGCAAAGTATGTTTCAGGTGCAATGTCACGGAAGCGACGGACGTTGTCTTGAAGACGGCGCTGGGAATCACCGGTGACACGTGAGATGGCATCGTGCAGAATCAGTTCAGGAACTCGAACGTGTGTAAGAGTGTAGAGACGGAGTACTGTTACAGTGTTGTGTGGACTGTGGAGGAATCCGTCAGCCGAAGCGGTTACAGTTGAGTGAAATGAAGATATGATGATGTTAGTCTTTCCCTCTGTACTTTTAATTAAACATTTTTCAGTCATTGTAATCAGAGTTGAGGTTTTCACGGCGGTGAAGATTAGGTCGGCGGTTCTGACTAGAGGGTAGCTTGTGAGAAGCTTCATGTAGGGACACATGAGCTACGTTGCATACATGGCAAACACAGGCCAAGGGGACCTGCAAAGACTTAACAGGTTTTTATGTGTGTGTAGATGCAGGCATTAAGTCTATGCTTCTCTCCATCATTGGTGCCCCACTCGCCTGCCACACGACATGTCACAACCCAGCAAGCCTGTGTCTTGTGCCGTAGTACAAGGCAACACGCAGTTCGTTACACAAATTAAGTCTCCACTGAAAAGCAGCACGGGAAATTTCAACGTGAAGCCGAAAACATTCCAGACCGCGAATTCACATTGAAGTGTTCTGGCTTGTCTGGTAGGTTGCTAGCAAAGTTCCGGAAGAATACCGTACCTCCGTCGTCACGGTAGCTTTTCCGGTACGTTGGAACCCGCGTAGTACGTAGTAGATTGCAGTGCCTTAACGTAGAAGTCGATGACATGAATCATCATCGCCGTAAAAGTCTCAGATTTTATATATGTATTCAACTTGTTCGTTCGGTTGGTAATTAATGGATATAGGACACTTATCTCTGAGTGTAACTTTTTTTTTAATTGATGAAGGGCCCACGCACCACAGCCCTAAGGCTTTTTGTGCAACCCCAATGAAGATGATGAGGATGAGCAGTTTTTTACCAATTTTCACAAGTAATGGAGCACCAGTGGAATGAAATCGACAGGGGAAAACCGACAACTCGGAGAAAAACCTGTCCCAGTGCCATTTTGTCCACCACAAATCTCACATGGACTTGACCTGGGGTCGAACCCGGGCCTCCGTGGTGACAGGCCGGCGACTAACCGTCTGATCCATGGCACGGCCTTGTGTAACTTGCTTGCTTAAGGCTCGTCATCACAACAGCATACCGTGACAATACATTACGAGTCTGCTACAAAAACATGATGATCGGCTACTTCGGTTTAAGGTCAATTTTTGGCATAATAGCGATGTCTGTCCGCATACAACAACCTGAGAGGCGCTTAACGTACTTTCGTAGAATTTAATATTTGGTACTATTATTACAAATGAGATTCTGTTTTGGATGAAATCGCACAAAAGTAATGACACTACATGCATAGTTGCGAGCATCTAGCATGTAACCGTCAACAATTTGTAACAGCAAAATTTGTACCGAGCGATAGCTGTAGAAAGAAACGTAACACATATTTTATGTCCAGTACGCTTTTTTGTCCTTAAGTCTTACGTTTTTCGAGGTAAATAATTTTAGCAAAAGCAGTTGAATTGTTAAGCCGTTGCTTACGTAATTTTCTAACATATTAACAGCAAACTGGGTTTAAAGTGTTAGGAATATGACGCCAGTTCTATTAGTAAAGAGTTACGGATATTTCAGAGGTGTTTGATGTTTCCATCTTCAGGTTGAAGTTCTTGGAGTACGCTGAAGAATGAGGCAGCAAACGCCTCCGAAAAGTCTGTAACTATTCCCCAATAGGAACAGCCTTTTAATAGAATACCCGACTCTTAATGAACATCGCTGTTAGATTTCAAATCTTTCAATGGTAGACCGACTCGATCACGCAGTAACACACTGTGTCGTATTTTATGTAGCAATATACGAGTAAGAAGGGGAAAATTTTTTTAGCACAAAGAATTCGTGATCTTTCGAATACGTGGCACCTGGGGCGCAGGTTTGGCTTGGTGAGATGTTGCCAGTAACGAGCCCGGATTTTAGTTAAATGAATGTGGAACAGTTGTGGGACAAGTGACAGGGAAGGGTGCTTGGAAGAACCCTTTTTCCAGTGCCACTTAATCCGTCATAAATCCTACATGGACCGACCTGGAACTGAACGCACGCCTCTGCTGCGAGAATCCGGAGACTGAGCTATTGCAAGACTTTATTCAACTTACGGACATTCTCACACAGCGGATCTCAGCGAAAAGAGAAAATTAGAAGGAAAAGTTGAAAATGTCGCCGTAATGTGCGCTGCTCTGAAGTTACAGCAAGCCAAAATTTCTCAACGCACTTAAATTAATTTATATTCTTCGGCCGAATGGATGCATTTTGAAGGAAATGCGGGCTTTAAAACCCCTTGTTAAAGATTCTGTTCTTCAAAACTAATTCCCGAAAAATTCTGAGCGTGGTGTTGATGAAGATTAGAGTCTCCTGGGATATGACTGTAGATTGGGATATAATTATTAACATTTGGAGGATCTTGTTGCCTCCATCTCCATTGTAGTCGACGAAGATTCTGGTACCCAGAACTCTGCTCTGAGGATGGAGGCAGCAGGCTTTTTCGAAACGTTGCTAATTACACATAAATCAACGCGACTTTGCATTATAGAAGACTGGAATATTTAATTCAGTATCTTAAAATACCTTAGAGATATATCACAACACATTGTCATTTAGCCTCAAATACGACTGGCATTAAAACAGGCATCAAACCTGATATCGACTTCACTCTGCTGTCTCTCCAGTAACTGTACATAGTAAGCTTACAGGCATGTATTGGGTACCCCTACTTCGTATGCATATCTTACTGTAGCGATTGCAGTACTTACTATAGTTACAGACCCAATATTTATATTGACTCACCGCAGCCTGCTCTACCATAGGCTTCTAAACTATAGCTTGTAAGACCTGGGCATAAATGGGGGTATAATATTGAAAATGGTTTTAAAGAAATTGGATATACATTTAAAGATTAGATTCAACTGTCGGTGGCTGGCTCGAATGAACATGATGATGATGATGATGATGATGGTGGTGGTGGTGATGATGATGATGATGATGATGATGAACTATTGGGTGTTTATTCTATTTATGGTTTATTTTACGACACTGTCAGTTTCTTAGACTGTACGGTATCGTATTGCTGGGCGATTAATAAATTATGAATGTCAGAGGATGTGGAAGGAAGCGGTATTGCCTACTGCATGGTACCTAGTATCGTTGTTTTAGCATGGAGCATATGACAAAGAAACATCGAAAACCCCTGATTTTTTTTAATCCTTACCTTACATCCATGCTGTATACAGGACACAGGTAGGATTGCTCCCAAGAGAGTCATTTTATACATTTAGGCAGCATACTGCGTTCTTAAGACAAGCTCTGTTTTATTTCCCACAAACTATGTGTATTTCATAATTTTATCTTTTTTGTTCAAATAATCTTTGCGTTTGACATATAGGGTGTGCTAAAATGTAAATGTCAGACCCCGTCAAGTACAAGCGTAGAACTTCACCGCCTGAGCCAGTTTCCTCTGTCCTTCGGGTGTTATAAAAGGCGTTTAATTTCATGACTAGATGAGCGAATGTGAACTTCTTAATAAGGGACCTAGTTTGTTGGTTAACGCTTACGGCAGCATAGCAAGTGGAGATTATTTTCTGGTTTGTCCTCTAGCCACTAATTTATCATTCGTGGACGGCAATTCAGATAATGGGATCCATAAATCGTAACCAGAGTAATAAGATCACAAGATATGTCATATTGCGTTGTGCATAGCAAGCAGGGGTTTGAACTGCGCCTGTGCAGTTACCAAAAACAATAGCCATGTTTTAGTACTGGATGACTTCGCTGAAGTAAGTATGATGGTCTGTGATCTTGTTTCATCTGTGTAAAACGCCCAGTTGCTAAAAGAGCGTAATGTTGTTATATTTGTGTGTTGTAATGATGAAGATAACTTGAGTTTGTCTTTTGTAATGTATAAGTACGTATTTATTAAATTATATGACTATTTATTTATTTATGAATATAAATACGAGCATTTATAAATAGTCATGCTCATTAAAATATTTATATTTTATGTGTATAACCTTAAAGTCTATAGCAGACACAATCTGTGGTCTTAAGGATCGGCAGTGGTGGCTCGTCACTGAGGTCAATATCGGCAGTGGTGGCTCCTCACTAAGGTCAGTACCGTCCATCAAAATGTAAGTAAGTAACTTTGATGTGCCTCGTAAAACGACATATGAATGATTAATAAAAACAAACTTAGAAGAGTTAAGTATCCAAACTAACTTGAATATTTGTCTAAGTATCTCAACTTTTGTACACTTATTAATACTGGCCTTGAAGGGAAGACATCTTTAGCAAAGTCTAGCAGTAGATGCGAGGATAATATTGAAACAGATCGTAAAAGAATAAGTTATAAGGACGTCGAATGAATGTGCTTTAGATTACAGGTCCACGAACTGAGTTCCACATAGGCCTATTACACTGCTTACTAAGGCTGTATGCACTGTTTACATAGGCCTGTTACACTGCTTACTAAGGCTGTATGCACTGTTTACATAGGCTGTTACACTGCTTACTAAGGCTGTATGCACTGTTTACATAGGCCTGTTACACTGCTTACTAAGGCTGTATGCACTGTTTACATAGGCCTATTACACTGCTTACTAAGGCTGTATGCACTGTTTACATAGGCCTGTTACACTGCTTACTAAGGCTGTATGCACTGTTCACATAGGCCTATTACACTGCTTACTAAGGCTGTATGCACTGTTTACATAGGCCTATTACACTGCTTACTAAGGCTGTATGCACTGTTCACATAGACCTATTACACTGCTTACTAAGGCTGTATGCACTGTTTACATGGGCCTATTACACTGCTTACTAAGGCTGTATGCACTGTTCACATAGGCCTATTACACTGCTTACTAAGGCTGTATGCACTGTTCACATAGGCCTATTACACTGCTTACTAAGGCTGTATGCACTGTTCACATAGACCTATTACACTGCTTACTAAGGCTGTATGCACTGTTTACATGGGCCTATTGCACTGCTTACTAAGGCTGTATGCACTGTTCACATAGGCCTATTACACTGCTTACTAAGGCTGTATGCACTGTTCACATAGGCCTATTACACTGCTTACTAAGGCTGTATGCACTGTTCACATAGGCCTATTATACTGCTTACTAAGGCTGTATGCACTGTTTACATATTCGTGATTTGTTTGGGATAAAAGTTTTTAGAAACATATATTATGATCGATTCATCCCACTTCCACCACGAAGTTGTTACATTCTTCAAGTCCATCATGGCTGTGACGTACTCAGTGCAGTAGGCGCTTTATGATAACGTCGTATTTTCCCCTAAATGTGGTGGACACTGGAGGTACATTACTCTGTTTACAACAGCCGCCATTGCCACAGCATGCATGAATAATTCCTAACGTTGCGCTGTAAGAATCCGATTCGTAAGCAGACTTAAAATTATAATAATATTGCGGACATAAAACATATTTACATTCTGATTCTGAAGGCAGGTCCATTCAGAGTCTAGCGGAATTTATGAAAAAAAAAAGATTCGATAAACATTTGTATGAAAGCAACGACCCTGAGTATTTGAGATTCTCACGACCGTGACTATAAAGATATGACGCAGTGTAACTGCATGCTGCCTTCATGTTCAGGGTATCATGTCTCACCGAAACGTCCGTAGTTATCTACTAGTCTTCACCGCGTCACATTCCAGAACTACGTTGAAGATGGAGACAGCATATTTCTGCGAACAGTTGGTAGGCTGACCACCAATTGCATTAAACGGCGATACTGCCCAGCAGTCGACGATATTCAAACTCACGGTCATTAGAACACCAAACCTCACTTCACGTGTCTTAGAATTAGAAAATGTAAGCTGAGATTTGAGGAACGCTTCTGCGCACGCAAGCGTGGCTTCAATTAGCCTAGAGCACACTTTATATTACAGCTGCATGATATTGGGATAATCAGACAGCTGTTTCATATAAACAGGCGATTCAGGACACTGAAATAATGAGCATATTTTCCTGACATCGTGTTGTAATGTTAAGTCAAGCACATGTTATGGACGTACAGTATGCTTCAAAATAACTGTCTTACTTTGCAAGGAAAGCAGAAGAGCCGCGGCCGGGCTTTTCTTGCATAGTTGACTCGCTGACAGACCAGCAGCTTATCAAGAAAGACCCAGCTCTGTCCAGTTACTTGATTTAGCTGTTCTGGTATTGACAAAGGGAACACAGTTTGAAGAGCAGCATGCAGGCATTAACGTCACTTTAACAGCATGACAATTACATGTTTCTGTTGAGTTTTCTCGTAAATAGCACGACGAATGGAAAATATTTTTTTGAACATAAAATAAGCAACTACATATTCTTTGCAACTTTTGTCCCAGAATATTTTTTGCTTAGAGCAATGTCTAGCGAGTTACGTTCCTATGCCTTCAAAAACGCTTGTATTTATGTAGGATGCCCGATTCGAACTAGTCACGAAAATTGAAGACGTAAATAAATTAGAGTGAAACTCCCTAATACAAATAATAAAACCGACTAATGCACTATATTGACCAATTTTATTCTGGCCTGTTACCCAGTCACCCCACACGCACAGCCTTGAAAAGACATACACAGTGGCATCACATCACACAAGAAATGGAATACGGAGTCGAATAAAACTACGCCAGTAGTTCCGTAAAAAAGTGAATATTACGAACAGCCCAAAACTTTTAAAACATTTTTAAAACAGTTTTTTAAACATACATCTACGTGAGATTTTAAGATTCTAATAGACTACAGTACACATCGTACAATTTTAAAAGAGTTTTGAACTTCATTTACCTATGGTTTTTTTATATTTTAACAGACTATTGTACATATTGTGTATTTGTTTTTAATATGTAAATAATTGGTAGCACACGACAACCCCTGAAGATGGAACCTAAGAGTTCCGAAACACGTGTAGGGTGAGGGGTAACAGGCCAGAATAAAATTGGTCAATATAGTGCATTAGTCGGTTTTATTATTTGATTAGAAAATGCACGGTATTAATACTGTGAAATTCCTAATACAAAATTTCGTAAAATCAGTTCAGCGATTTTCGAATTGAAAATTTAATTCTTCTGTGGTATTACGCTGTTATGACTGGTAAATATTTTACGACGTTTCGGAATATGGTAGTGCCTTCATCTGCAGGGTCAAGCAGTCCAGTCCATTCTTATTATACTGATTGACCCTGCAGATGAGCACTATGACCCTTAAACACGCAGGTAATTATTTACCAGTCGATAAGGCTAAACATCCCAAGAGACTTGAATCTTCAGCAACTCCGCCGTGAGAACCTCAATTCTCGCAAGGTTCTCGAATTGTTTTGCATGGAATAGAATGGCTGAAAAGACAGCATAGAATTACTGTAATTTCTTGGCGCCCACTACTGGAGCAGAATTTGCTAATGTAGGCTAAGTGCCTGTACCGAATTCCTGACCACCAGTTCGCATAATCAACTTGCCTCAGGTGAGGAGACGACTGCACTTGCTAATTTCTGGCTATGTTAGTAATTTTGCATTACGGTTTACTTTTACAAATAAACATAACGAAGTTCTGTGTATCAAAAGGCTAATCATTGGGAGAATTAATTAATTTTCATTTCGCGATTAAGTATAATATCTTTGATAGGAAGCATAAGCTAGTTCAGCTAATGAAAAGTAGCTCATTACAGAAATCCATCATATTAAGTTTAACATTCCAAAGCATATTGGCGACTATGTGTACCACCTGCTTTAACATTAGAAGCCCTGCATTCTGCCCACACAGATTACTTATATATATCGCATGGTTCCTAGAGTAAAGAGGGATTATTTCCGAAAAAAGTTTTAGCACATTGGTTCTTATCATAGAGACTGAATGTGTTCTGTGTGAGATGGTAGCTCAAGCTTTATATATTAAATGTTATTACGCATATTAGAGGCGTGTAAAGGAAGCTTTAGGGGATTTTCTTTTTTTGTTTGCCAGACTGCTGGCCAGGAGTCAGTATCCGGAAGATCCTGCCACCAGCCATTTCGACACAGGTTTTCTTGGCTTTTCTTGTCTTCAACCAAATGCCGAGAGGAGTCCCAAGTTCAAGGCTGCTACTGTATGCTTCTGTACTAAAATTCGTAAAATACGAGTATAAGCTTCTTGCTTTAAAACCCACTAAATTATCTTTACAAGTTATGCAGTTTCGTATTTTGCAGTAAATCAAAATTCCACGGCCATTATTGCAAGTCAGTCTTATGAAATATTAAAGGCCTCATGGCTTCAGCTTCACTGCGACTGAATGCACAACTAAGGACAAAGAAACCTAACAGAAGCGCCGATATTGACAAAAGAAAACAAATGAAGAGATCGGTGCGATGTGTTGTAGCCGAAAGAGGAACTGGAATTTTTTGTTTTGTGTCTCAGTTCGTTAACTCCGCTCTGAGCGGTCCATTCAGAAGTGCCTGTTCACAAAGTAGCTTTATTTTAACCTCACCGCCAAACAAGAACTCTCGGGGACTCGCGTTAATGGAGTTTTCTTTTCGAACTTCAGTGAATAATGGCGGCTCTTCCAAATTGACTTTCTGTCCAAACCTAACCTCACCGCCACGTGCCATTGTTCATGAGCCACGTATGGCTACACTATAAAAAAGGAGCTGCAGTTTATTTTAAAGGACCTTTTCTAGGTACTAATGTTATGTAGTAACTAACTGGAGAATATGTGTATAGGTAAATTTGTCCCTCTGAAAGCCTCAAAGGAACATGAGGAATGGTGACAGCTGTAGTTCCTCGGCGGTATTTGGAATTGAGCCATCAGCTTCACGCCTTGGTTGCTTTATCTCCGTGAAAAGAACAGCCGTTATTAATTGAATAGAAGGTGAACGGGTTGCAGAGGAGGTGTGGACGTTTCGGAGAAGAGGAAAACCCCCTTTCATCTGCCAGGATTGGAACCACGATTCCATGGTCGTTCAGCAATTGGCTATCCCGAATTACGGGAGAATATCCGTTGTTGTGTCGCCGCCAAAGTTACCGCTACCGTAACCTTCGCGGGACCCCGATACCCGTTGGCAGGCCCAGTAGGACGGGGGAGGGGGGAATTCAGGAGAGAGGGACCCCTATCTAAATGAGACGCTGCGAACTGACTAATATGACTTTAATAAAACAATATGAAAGTAAAACAATAAAAGATAATAAAAAAGACAAGATTACTAATTGGCTCTAAAAAAAAGACACTACAGGGGACGAACACAGTCCACCTAGGTTACAATCTATTTACTACCTCGTATATAACTATTTCCCTCTCCCTGGGACGGGGGGGAGCCAGTCCGGGGCAGTGTTCAAAACAACCCAAAGAAACAAATTGAGAACAGGGAAAAAGTGGAAGACAAAAAAGAAAATAAAGACAGAGAAAAACCGGCAAACACTCACGCTCTCGCCCAAATGGCACCGCCGATATCGTCCAAGCCCCACGATCCTCTCAGTAGCTGTGCAACACACCAACTGCCCGGCAGAACCATCCCGACAAGAGAGCGAGGAATTTGTCGGAGCAGGTACAGGGGGAAAAATATAACAATGCGTGACCGGGTCCAGGTACTGCTGCCCCTGGCCAACTCATTACCATCCCCGTGCGGCTTCCCACCCCGCGCGATCCGCCATAAAAGAAAAGCTACCAGTGCGGCGGGCACAACATTGCCCCCTCTTCAAATGGAAACCATATCCTCACCAGGGTGGGTTTCCATCTAGCCTCCCCGGCTCCCTAAGGCTGCTTGGCCTGGCTGCCCCTTCCCCAGGTCATCTTATCACACTACACTACAACTAGACTAATCTAAAGGATAGGGAAAAGGAGTGTAGAGGACGGGAACCACATAGTCAGGGTGTTACATCAGGAGCGTTCACAAATACATCACAGCAGTACTCCAGTTGTGACACCACAAAAGGTAACATGACATCATATAACTTTCGTGTCCAGTAATGACAAAAATTCCAACAGTTTCATCATTTTCAAACTTCTCCACTGCATCACTAACATCGTTCATCAGGCCATAACACAATACATTCACATTTTTGGCCTGGGTGCAATAATAACTCCTATAATCTTCTTCTCTCCCTTGTGTCGCAATGATGAATTCATAACTGGAGCAGCATAGCCATTGACAGCTGCTATCTCAGGTTTCCTGCACGGGCATCTTGGTTCCAATAGTTCCGGAAGTTTCCTCTTACATCCCTAAATAAGTAATATGTTGTATTTCCTTGATATCAGCTCCTGCAGCAAATGCTTTTGCGCTTCCATTCTCCGCTGACGTAGAGGGGAGGGCGGTTACTAGATGTTAGCTCTGCCGAGGTCCTGGAACGTAGGGTGAGCCCCGTGCTCGGGGTGCCAGCCACCCTCACGCCAACAGGTTCGAACCCTCTAGCACGTACCTGCTTCCTCCTCGGACGGCTGTCTGATCCATGCATTCTCCACTGGGGCTATCTTATACGACGGCCTGAACTCGGCCCGGAAAGTTTTGGTAATATGTCAGTAGACATAGGAGTATCCTTAGGCAGGGTACTTAATTCCAGGGGGGGGGGAAGAAATGAGGGGGTCGGGAAAACTAAGGTTGATTAGCCCATACAGTCACGTGGTTCATAGGGTTTCGCATGGTCACTCGCCGCGGCCGCCCGACGACCCTCCAGTCGCAGGATGCCCTGGATTGCTAGGACCACGTCGTGTGTTGATCTCCGGTTGGTAGGTGTCCAGTTCCATCTCCCGGCCCCGGATCATGGCTATGAAGAGCGCCGACATCCTCTCCAGCAGGTGTTGAGGCGCTGGTGGTTGCCTTTATGGGAATACAACTGACAAAGAATTGCAATACTGGTGGTGGCTCCCTTCCCCTGCTCCTCTCCAGCAGAGCGAGAGACGAGGGCAGACTATATGCCAAACCAAGTGCGCTATACA
The DNA here is from genome assembly GCA_021186555.1 of Reticulitermes speratus. Taxonomy (NCBI): domain Eukaryota; kingdom Metazoa; phylum Arthropoda; class Insecta; order Blattodea; family Rhinotermitidae; genus Reticulitermes; species Reticulitermes speratus. Next base: position 1,842,926 of record JAJKFL010000003.1, on the reverse strand, counting down.
CTTACGCAAACCAACTAATTAAAAAGTAATTTCAAACTAATAACACATGTCTACATATCAATACACAACCAAAACAAATAAACTTTGAATGCAAAAAAAAATACTTTTGCTAAGTCTGCCGTCGTCCGCGGAGTAATATTTGCCGGCTTTTTTTGTTTTTCCCTGTGGCTACCGAGAGGGGGGGGGGATGTGAGTTGGTGCGTGTGGACTGACTCCGAATATGGGCATGTACAAAGGGCTAATGCTTAAGTTGGCTAAGGCATAATATACATCATTGTTTCTTAATATCTGTTCTCTAATTAAAATGCGTCTCGCATAACTAGATGCTGGGCCCAAGGCATCGCACTGCAACATAAGTTTCCATGTCGAACATCTACAAGTTCACCTCCACAAGTATAGCCTGAAGCCACTCCCTGCATCCACCTTGTTGTTCCAACTGATGAGAGGCTGACAATAACAAATACCTCTTGCCGTCCTCATAAAATTAAATCCCAACATGTGGCGTCGCTTCTAACTAAGCAAAACTAAATAAAATCCTGAATATACTCTCTTCACGACCCGAAAAGCCACCAAATTCCATTACTATCTACTGCTTAAAATGCAACAGATTAAAGCAATACTTCTACTATATGTCTAAAGCTTTCTTCCCGGAAGGGGCCGCAAGTTGTATCTTTGAAAATTATCACCCTTACTACCCTGGTTAGGACCATCTTCACACACATCAGTCGAGTTGGGTGCAGGACCTGGGTTCACCACCTCGGTGTCTAAGTGCTCTGACCTCGTGGCTCCTCCGGCTCCTTCACTTACTTGTGAGCTATCGCTTACGTCTCCGCGACATTCTTCTAACCTATTTTTCACGGAGTATCTCGTGGTTGCTTTCCCGTCTCCTCCTACCTCCACATAACCATAATTGGAAGTCCGAGTGCGGTAATGAGTGGTGGGTTCCCAGTTAGGGTCCTGAGTTTGTTCCTCGGTATCTCCCATCTCGGATGTAGCTAAAAGAGATGTCGGTGAGTCCCGTCTAGTGTATCTTGTACCATACATTTCTAATGTGTCCAGTTCGTTCTCCGCCATGTCGCGCTCACTCTGTTGCTTAGTCGCCTGTCGCAAGGCGGCCTCTCGTACGCACCTCTTCATCTTATTCACATTAACAACTACTTCCTTGGTCCTTGACAATTTCACCAAGTAATTTAGGTCGGACAAACGCCGAGTGACCTCGTACGGACCTTTCCATCTAATTCTAAACTTCGCGCATCTCTTTTTGCTTTTCACCATCTCCCTCAGGTATACCATGTCGCCTGGCTGGAAAGTGATGAGTTTTGTCCCTTGGTTGTAGTAATCTTTCTGCCTTTCTCTGGCAATCCTGTTGTTTTCTTTAACCACCTGATAAGCTTCTCTGAGGCGGTCGGCCAACGTTTCCAAGTGATGTTGGACTGAATCTCGGTTGCTACCATAGTCCGTCTTAACAAATTTCTCGGTTGTCAAATCGTCTTCGGTAGGGAGGCGCATCTCCCGACCATACAATAAGTAAAATGGACTATGTCTGGTGATAGAGTGGGGCACCGCGCGGTGAGCCATTAACGCATAACTTACAAAGTCATCCCCGTCATTTCCGTACTTATTGACATAATGACTCATCGTCTGGTTGAGCCCCTAAAGTCCGTACAAAATCTGTACTTTTGGGTGCCATCAGCTGATTTCTTCGGCACCAGTATGACAGGCGCGGCCCACGGTGATGCGCAAGGAGTAACGACTCCTTTCCTTAACATTTCATCCAGCTGTGTCTTCATTTCTTCACGCAGCGCATACGGTACACGATATGGATTCTTCTTAATCGGCAGGGCGTCCCCTGTCCTAATCTCATGAAACCCCTGGGTGGTGCACGGCAGCACCCCTTTCCTGTCATTGCAGAACAGGTCCAGAAACTCATTTATAACTGGCATCAAAGTCTGCCTTTCCTCTATACCCAAGTGAGCTAACCTCCGCTCTAACTCGGCTTGAACTTCCGCCAACTCCTCCGCATTATTCCCCCTAATTAAATTCACCCTGTAAGCTGAGGTCTCTCCCGCCCCCGGGCTTCGGGAGTCGAACCTTGACACCCTGGGTGCGCACGGCAGAAGGGCCTCTGCAGTACCTATTTTTACGTGCTTCCCAATCTCTAAATGTTGGCGGCTAGTATTCAGTACCTTAAGGACACAATACCTGGCGGCATTGCTTGCACTATTCTGTAATGACATAACTTTACTACCGCTGCTAACCTTGTCAGCATTCACTGTCCCTATACCTGTATCTTCACTGGTACCAGTCTTCACCTCTGACCCTTCCTCTAGGTCACGTAACCTGTCTAACTCTCCCTGAGTATAGACCCGGCTCGCCACTCGAGCCACATACGCCCCCGGCGTTCCTATTTCTACGGGCTCTACCAATATTTCCCGCGGTACATCTACCTTATTCCTACCTCTCAACTTTCCTACAACTATTCCTTGAGACAACGGAGGAAGGACGACCGGTCCTGAGGCCACAACGTCCCAGCTACCAATGTCGGATCCTCCCGAGTTCAACCCTGGGATGGGTGTCCCCACTGAAGCTACGGGTCTTGTCGTTTCCGGGGTGATCAGGCCCGTCCCCGACGCTTCCCGAACAGCCTGTGGTTGGCGATGAATTAATGCACACCGCTCTACCTCCTGTCCTGACAATCAGTGACTAGTCCTTCCTAGAACTAGTGTACTGGTTCTTAAATCGACCCTTGCCTCCATCCGTCTAAGGACATCGACGCCTAGTATGCCACTATACTCTACCTCTAACGGAGCAATTAAAAAGTCGTGTCTAAAAGTCTTCTTACCCACCCGGAATATTATATTTTGAGTTCCGGCTGCCTTTAACTTATTCCCCGTGATCCCTCTAGCGGCTGTCTGAGTAGGTTGTAATTCGGAACTACTAATTCCTGGTTTCATCACACTTAAGCTGGCTCCTGAATCAACTAACACCAAATGAGGCTTCCCCTCAACCTCAATCTCTAACAGAAGTTCCAGCCCAGTGGAATCCACGTGTGACAACCCTACTTCCTTGCCCTCTGTTGGCGGCTCGACGTTAGGGACCGGTACGTCGAACCCTGGCCATTTGGGTACTGAGACGACAATTTTGGACAATCCCGTCGCCGGTGCCCAAACTCTTGGCAATGAAAACATTGCAAGCCAGAATGGCGAGAATCCTCCACTAAGTACCGTGGTTTCTCTGCCGGGTTTCGCGAAGATTGCCCACTAAATTTACCTCTGCCTACCTGATTAGCTTGCCCATCGCGGCCGTTAGAATTCCTACAATAATAACTCTGACCCTGCTCTCGAGTCTTCTCCCGGTGGCGCGAGCTCTGTTCCTGCCGGCAATCTCTGGCATAATGTCCCGGTTGGTTACATCTATAGCATTCTACTAGTGTTTCCTTTTTGTTGGCAAACACCTTCCTCGAACCCCCGACCATCTGCTTGTGTTTCTCAGCATTCTCTACTGTGACTGCTAGCCTAACTGCTTGCTCCATCGTACTAGGCATCTGAAATTGGACCTGCTGTCCCACTACACCCCTGAGCCCATGAATATACGCGGCTAAGAGTCTACGCTCTGCCTCCTCATTAATAATCCTCTGTACTTCCTCATCTCGAACCTTCCTAATTGTACGCTGGCACAATTTCCTACAGCGGTCACCAAATTCTTCTGCGCTCTCATCTCTCCCTTGGGCAGCGTCCTGCAGTCTCGTATAATAATATTGGTCCGGTAGCTTATCACTGAACCTGTCCACCAATGCCTGCTTCAAGTCTCCGTAACTACATCCATCTCTCACTAGTTCTTCGCGTCCACTCAAAAATTGAAGAGCCAGACCCTGTAATTTCGCCTTCACAATCAAAGCTTTGTCCACCTCAGTCCACCCACTAACCTTCGCTAAGGTTTCGATTTGAGAGAAAAATCGTGGACCGATTTCCCTTTTGTTTCGCCCGACCAGTCTTGAATTCCGGCTACTAGCGAAACGTCCTTCTTCTGCCCCCTCGGCACGCTGGCGGCCTCGCCTATCCTAAGGGCATTCAGCTGCGAGCGCAACTCCTCAATTTGCAGTTGAAGGGATTCAATCTCGGATGCTTCCGACATGTCTTAATTTATCACTCCAAAGTGTATCAAATAATATGGCTATACAAACTGGGATCGACTAACAACACCTTACCTCTACCACTGCAATAATAATCCCCACTAAATATTTAACAATGTTTAAAAAAATATCGGCTACAGAATCTACTATCTGAATCCTACCCCTTGATTCTGCCTAACATTAATCTTCCCAACCAAACTCTCAATACGTCCCCAAAAATTAAATTACCAACAGTTAGTTAAATCCGTTAACGCGGGTTGCAGCAACAATGGAATCAGGAGGACTTCATATTTGTTACACCAATATACACAGACCACTTCTCTAAACATACACAAATAAACACATATACAAACACTTATATGCCTTGCCAATTCTATTCCTCAATCCTACCGGCTAGCCAACGATAATATGTTATTCACTGTAATCCCAACAAAAATTTCTAAGCACGCGAGTCCGAAATTCTGTGCGGAATTTAATATCCCGCACCGCTGCCACCAATTTGTTGTGTCGCCGCCAAAGTTACCGCTACCGTAACCTTCGCGGGACCCCGATACCCGTTGGCAGGCCCAGTAGGACGGGGGAGGGGGGAATTCAGGAGAGAGGGACCCCTATCTAAATGAGACGCTGCGAACTGACTAATATGACTTTAATAAAACAATATGAAAGTAAAACAATAAAAGATAATAAAAAAGACAAGATTACTAATTGGCTCTAAAAAAAAGACACTACAGGGGACGAACACAGTCCACCTAGGTTACAATCTATTTACTACCTCGTATATAACTATTTCCCTCTCCCTGGGACGGGGGGGGAGCCAGTCCGGGGCAGTGTTCAAAACAACCCAAAGAAACAAATTGAGAACAGGGAAAAAGTGGAAGACAAAAAAGAAAATAAAGACAGAGAAAAACCGGCAAACACTCACGCTCTCGCCCAAATGGCACCGCCGATATCGTCCAAGCCCCACGATCCTCTCAGTAGCTGTGCAACACACCAACTGCCCGGCAGAACCATCCCGACAAGAGAGCGAGGAATTTGTCGGAGCAGGTACAGGGGGAAAAATATAACAATGCGTGACCGGGTCCAGGTACTGCTGCCCCTGGCCAACTCATTACCATCCCCGTGCGGCTTCCCACCCCGCGCGATCCGCCATAAAAGAAAAGCTACCAGTGCGGCGGGCACAACACCGTCGTTGATGAACTGGAGTGGATGAGAAAAAAGCTATCGTGGCCTATTGTAATTTACGATCCTATAAAGGTAAAGTTTACCCTATAACCTGCAATGAAGGCACAGATGAGGAGTAGAGGTATAGCTCTATCCTTTATTTCACCTCGGCGCTAGATGGGGTGGGTGGTTAACATCACGCCCCGGCCGCTTTACACCCGGGAATGGCCCGGTACCCAATTATATAGGAGGCTGGATGGGCCCAGGGCTCGTCTGGAAGGGTTCAGAAAATCTCGGCCCCACCGGGATTCAATCCCCTGGCCGTCTAGCCTGTAGTCAGTCGCTATACCGACTACATCTGCGATCCTAAGACTAGCGTAAACGCACCGAGGGAACTAACGATAACCGGCCTTCGAGGCGACAGTCTAACCCGGTGCTTCCCAAATGCAAAATAGCGACTTTCGGTTAAGAATTTTTTGACGTAAAACGTCTTACATTTCGGTACACATAGGTGGTCATCTCGGCGCTGTATTTTACAGGTTCACGATGTCGAGACTAACTAAAGCAAGAAAACTACCGAAAACGGAAGAAGGAGGCAGAGGAGGGTTTACAGAGGCCGAAAAAAATTCGAAAAAGGTTCAGTCGTAGCTTGAAACACCGAAGACATTTTTTAATCGAAAGGGGTCCGTAGCAAAAAAAGAAAAGTATGGGAAATCCTTATCTGTTTCATTAATTTCCTGTGTCATTTGCGCAGTTCCCTTCCAAACCTTCCAAAAGTTGAATGTTGGCGATCTTTTTCGGCGTGACGTTTTACGTACAATTTGCGGTTCAGTCGTAGCTTGAAACACCGAAGACATTTTTTTTAATGGCGTGCCTTCTTTTGTCACGAACTTAAACAAATAAACTGTTCAGTACGTTTCAGCACTTTCACGCTACAGACCTGTAAATAATGCACTTTCGGCACGCTGCAGATGTCGGACCCTGGTCCTTCGAACTGCAAAACATGTTCTGACTATTTGACCATTTACTACACGCTCCACCTGTTTTCGTATTAAAACATCTGCGTGTTGTTAACGCAGTTTTTTGTATATATTTTCCATGATTCTCACAATATACTCCGATTATTTTCTTAAACAGCATCAAAACGTTGGTCTTTATAATACACTAGGCTCAGCGTGTGTTCTGTGAAGTAGGGACTAAATTCTATACATTATTGAGACGAAATTAGGCTAGTATAAAATGTAAGCACTGCATTGACGGTCAGACACAAAGCGATCTGTCTCCCAGTTGTCAAAATTTACGATCCTTCTCGTCAGACTGGAAATGCTTTCACCTGTAGCCACTAGATCGTTGCTCTAGTTGCCAACCAGCAACTTGTATAACTTTATGCAGTTCTGTTTCACCGGTACTCATGCCATCCCTCGTGGAGAGTTTACCTTTCGTTCCTGTCGTTAATAAAAAATTTTAGACGAAGAGGCTTAGTATTTTATTTTATCTTCCCTTCCTAACTGACTCTACGGAGTAGAGCCCAGAGCAGATAATAGCTGTTCAGCGGTAGTGAGGTGAGAGAAATAAGTCTCATGGCTCGACCAGTCTACGTGTCGGTTATTCTTCCGCTTGCAGTAGTGTAGCCGTGCTGTTCACATGAATGTTATTGGTGACAAGCTTCGCTAGGGAAAGCGCTTGGGGCCGGCTGACGTACGCCAGAAAGTGCTGGAGCAGAATGAAACAGTAGGTATAGGGGGGGGGGGGGGTCATCGATGATCGTCATAGCCTTTCCCCTCTTGAGAATTGTGTCGTCTGATGCGCTGACCAAGAACTTTCCCCCATTCTGTGGAATTCGAAGTTTCATTATTGTGTTTGCAACAGAAGGTCACTGGTCCCTATCTGAGCTGCCGTATTCTCCTTGTGGTTGCCTGTTCCGTACAGATACACTCTAAATACTTGCATTCTCGGGGAAAAAAACTGGGATGTTAAAATTTTCCTCGGATCGAAACTCTAGTCTGGAGAAAGCTTTCTTCACTGAGGGATTCAGTGAGTCTTATCAGTTTCTGCACGTGTGGTAGTGTCGTAAAAATATGTCAAGAAATTTTCACTTATATGAGTCGGGTGAGCTTAGTGAGAATGATGAATTACTGTAGATTGGGGTACTTTTTTACCCCTGCTGGGCCATGGCTGCTCTGGGGCCCATGCGGCTTCCTATTTCAGGGGACCAGAGAGGAGTACTCACATCTATTTGGAGTGGAGAACGAATGGGGGAGAAAGAACTGGGAGGAATATGTAGCGGACGTTAAACAGGTAGTCCAAAAACCTGAAGGAAACAAAAAGATTTCGAAATATAGATGAGAAGAAGAAATTAAAATGGATTATGAAGACATAGGATACGATGTGGAATAGACTCATTCAGCTCAGATAGGTTCATGAAGCTTCAATAGGTTTTGGCTTTCTGAGCGATTATAAACTTCTCAAGAAGGACTCTCTTCAATGGAGTTACATACAGTGTGATTCACAAAGAACTGAACACTTTCAAAAATTTATTACTCAGTACCTAAGTACCATACGAACAGGTAGTCTAAACTAATTTGCATAGGAACTCTCACAGCTTTACTTAATCCTACAGACGCTCAATATGCGCCCCTCGTGTCACACGTCAATCATTCATCCCAGACCCTTTGTAGCATATCGCTATCGATGGCTGACACGGCAGCTACGATGCTTTCCTTCATTTCCTCAAGGTTGCGTGGAAGGGTGGTACAAATACGAGGTCCTTGACGCATCCCCACAAGAAAAATTCGCATGGTGTTATATTTGGGGTTCTGTGTGGCCACTCTTTCAGAAGCTGGTCAATATTTTGGAAACAACACCCAATCCAGCGCCGTGGCAGATGTTCATTGAGGAACCTCAGGACCTCGCGACGGAAGTGACGCGGGGCTCCATCTTGCTGAAAAATGAAGTCGTCAGAGTCTTTCTGTAGTTATGGGAAAAGACACTCCGTCAGCATGTCCAAATACGTGATCCCTGTCACTTTTTTCTCCGCAAAAAAGGAATGGGCCAAAAACCCGTGTGCGTGATATGGCACAAAAGACATTAAGTTTAGGCGAGTCCCTTTCATGTTCAATGGCGACATGTGAGGTTTCAGTGCCCCATATGCGGACATTATGGCGATTCACCTTTCCGCTTAAATGAAACATAGCTTCGTCACTGAACGTGAGGCGATTTGCAAAGACATCATCATTTTCTAAGTGACTCTTTAATTCTGCAGCACAAGTTGAATCGTTTCACCTTATCATCTTCGTTCAGGGCATGCAGCAGGTGCAAGCAGTAAGGTATCTTCTCAAGCCGCTTCCGGAGAATGTGCCAGACCGTGGACTGTGGCAGGCGTAGCTCACATCTAGGTCTCCTTGTAGATTTACTGGGACTTCCGTGGAAGGTGACACGAAAGCGATTCACGGCTTCCTCGGGACCACGTGGCTGCCATGTGCTCTTTCCTGTACAGATTCACCCTTTCTGCTCAGTCCTTTCATACAAGCGGTAAATGTTGTTACGGCCTGGTGGGTGTTTGTTGTATCGTGCGCGGAATGATTTGTGCACTGCAGTTCGCAGAATCAAGTTTAGCAAACTGCAAGACACAGAATGCTTTCTTCTATAGCGTGGTTGCTGTTTGAGCAAGTAATTGTATTCGAACTGGTGCTGCCCTCTTCAGGCTGTTAACTGGAAACAAATTTTCTTGTTGCTATGGCGAATGGCAGCACTGCCTAGTAGCTATTATCACTCCAGTCGAGCAAAGTAGTGAAGTTTTAACCATGAAAGCGGTTTGTGTGGTTGTTTTTGTAAAGTTTTGTGTATTACGTATATTTATATTGGTCTACTGGAAGCCGGTCGTTAGGAAAGGGAAGTCAATTAGGTAAGAATTACGCGTGTTTTCCATGAACTGGTTGAAATCAAGTGTTTAGCCGGTTAAGAAAGATAGCAATTTGTAAGAAGGTTAAATGGCGAGGAAGAATAATTTGGAAGTGGAGAGGAAATCCAGAAGTTACCAGAAACGGCGGTGAGTGTTATTGCCTTTGTCAGCATGACAGTCCTTAGATCTTACACCTACAAACATTACAGATGCTGTGCTCGTTACGCAATGATGAAGTTCCTGTCCAATTCTCTGTGCATTGTATAGTGCTGTCACTAACTTCATACTTCCATTATGCCGTGACGTGTGTATGTAAGACATTTTTGTTTGTAAAGGTAATAGACACATATTACAAAGTTGACAGCGGGTCTACAGATAATTATGAAAGTCTGTTAAATTTTTGTGCCGTAGTAAAATCTTAACTGAAATCTACTCTAAGGTAACAAAGTAACTCACTCGACAAAGTGCCTTGAAATTTAGCGTCGCATGCGGGCCAACGCAAGCTACATCGAAGAAAACGAAAAGTAAAGTTATCAAGTTTTCGGTTTTTGGCGCTTATTAGGATGAAAGCTGCAAAGCGAAATCGAAAAAAACGAGGCCCCAGATTTTTTTTATGACAATATGTGATGATAGGAAATTCAAAGTATAATGCAGAATACCTTACGAGCAGTTGGTTTTGTTGCTGACGTAATTAAAACAGTTCTGCGTTAATTGTGATATTTGTGTTATTTGTGATATAATATATTAATTGTTTAAATTATCAGTCTTTTTCAAATAAGAATTTATGGTTCTGTTAAAAATACAACATTAATAATGTTAATAAAATGGTAATATAAAATACCCCCTCCCCCGCCACAGATATTTCTGCCGCCGTTGAGGTCAGATATCTTACATATCTCTATTTTTTAAAATAAATATTTAAATAAGAGACACACTCAGTTTTTTCAAGCAACAAAGTTACCGACTAATCAGTTATTATCAGTCGGAACTGGGATAGCATAGTCGGTATGGTGACTGGAAATCCCGGCAGGGCAAGTGATGTTTCTCTTCTTCTAAATGTCCAGACTGGCTGTGTAGCCCACCTAGCCTCCTAATCAGTGAGTACCGGGGGCTCTTTTCCCCTCACATAATTTGACCGGTACATGAGACTAACCACTGCGCTTTATCCAGTACCGGAATTAAAAAGAGAGAGGAGCTACACATCCACCCCCCTCCCCGCCCCTTTCATGACTTCATGACCTTTACATGGACAGCTTCACCCTACCTTAGTTATTCTCAGTTATATATAGTGTCCTACTTAAAGCCGAATCCGCTCATAGAATGTAAGTTGACAACCCGTATAATATTACAAACTTGCCGCACGTTACAGCAGGTGTTCAAAGTAACCTCCTTCAGCGCTCAGACATTGCTTGGCGTCTATTAAACAAGTTATTAAAAACTGTTTGAACTTCTCTAGAAATTGCCGACTATTATTCGGTCCTTACAAATGTTATTGAAGGTGGCCATTGAATTATTGGCTGCATGGGCGGTTACACCGCCATGCTGGAGGAAACTGTGTGCTTTCTCAGTATACCTTAAATTTTAAAAGAATGGCGCGAGAATATGTACAATAAATGTTTATGAATTTAATGTGTCAAAAGAGAAGATGGGACCGACTGTTTCAGTGACAGCACACCATACTCCAACTTTGTCACGTAACGGCACCTCGTGTATTGATATGGGATTATCTGCCAACTTGTGTCTCTTATTCTGAGTATTTTCGTTGCCATTTAATAATCTCCTCTCTACAACAAGTTAGCAAAGTATCGAATTTACCATTACACGCCGTTTCACAGACCAAGTTACGAAACCGCACTTTCGCAACACAGTATGCCTCTTGGAGTTTTTGTACAAATGTAAGTTTTCATGATTTCAAACAAAGCGGTTTTGTGGTTGCAAGTGCAAATGACTGTGACACCGTCTTCTGGGATAACCGTCGTCTTAAAGGTATCGTAAACATGCTTCGGAACGCACTTCAAAATTATCTAATGCTTAGGCCGTGCCATGGCTCACGCGGTTAGTCGCCGGCCTCTCACCGCGGAGGCCGGGTTCAATCCCGGGTCAGTCCATGTGGGATTTGTGGTGGACAAAGTGGCACTGCGACAGTTTTCCCCCGAGAACTTCGGTTTTCCCCTGTCAATTTCATTCCACCGGTGCTCCATTACAAGGAAAAACGAAAAAAAAAACTAATCATCTTCATCACAGGGTAGCACAATAAGCCTCAAGGCTGCGGTGCGTCCGTAGCATCTGCTGCGGGGCCCTTCACCACAGAAAATTATCTAATGCTTCGTCTCAACAATACGATGTGTTCACTCTTGCTTTTTCTTTTGTCACGGATCTTCTCTTCAAAGTATTTTTACAGTCGACATTTTGCTGATTTCGAAAGAACTGAAACACCAAGAAACCGACTTCTAAATTTGCTATTGTATATATAGGATTGCCTCATGCAGGCTTCCACGACAAAACGCCATACTTCATATTCACGAACGAACTGCAATTTACGTCTTCTGTGCGCATTGTGAATTCGCTTGCGTGACTGTGCCTCAGATGACGCATAATAATCAAACGCGCTGCGATGCAGCTACCAGAGATGAGTCATATGGCGCCCGATAAGTTGTCGACAGCGCGATTTTCATTTTAAACTGGAAGATCTGTTTATTAAATTATAATTTAGAGGGTTGTCCGATGGTTCTCATTGTCTTTCACAAGCTGAATTCAGTAACTGGATTCGTGCAATACGTTCGGCTTCTGCCTAAGACATCCCAGGCACTGCTTTGGACTTCGCTACGTAAGTCACACAAACCCGCACAGCACCAAAACGCTCCTGAGCGACCGGAGTCGAGCTTCTTATTACGAAGTAACTCACAGGCAAGATTTTGATGGTATTTTAACCCTTTAAGGAAGAAACATATTTCTTTCTAGTTAAAGACCCATTTCGTACCGCGCAGTGAACACTTGCCATCTCGGTTATAAAAACCAATCATTGAATGATGTATAGGGAAAAATTCGCCGTTTTCTCTTAGGTACATACAAACCATATAACTACACTGTGCGCAGAATGTAGAAATTTGGAATGTTAAAACTGGCGGTACATGCAGTAACCACTAGGCTTTAAGAGGTTAAAAGTTTGTCTTTTTCTTTTCGTTTCCTTTCCGTTCACATCATTGCAGTGTGCGTTGGCTTTTGAGAGTACACGTGCCCGCCGAAAGTTGGCAACGCACCATGTTCTCAGACCACCTGCACCTTGTGTATGGATGTCATCGTATTCTGAAGCCTTATCAATATTATGCTTCGATGGAGCTTAGTATGAGGGGTTGTGGGTCTAAGTGAGAGACATAGGATCATCCATCTTTATTGATAATATTGTAGCGCAATGATAATATTTCGTGTGAACAGCTGTTGAAGCGCCCTTGTTTGAAGGCAGCTAACTTCCTGTTGTCCTGTTGGGAAGAAACTAATTAAAATGGTTACAACTTTATGTTTGATGTATGGTTGTTTGTTAACTGGTTATAGTGTTGGTTAGGTTTTTCATCAGTGACCCTCTGTCATGCCTCATGTTCTTTTTGTATATGCAGGCCTACAGTGTCATTGTTGTGTTTATGCAGGCCTACAGTGTCATTGTTGTGTATATGCAGGCCAACAGTGTCATTGTTGTGTATATGCAGGCCTACAGTGTCATTGTTGTGTATATGCAGGCCTACAGTGTCATTGTTGTGTATATGCAGGCCTACAGTGTCATTGTTGTGTATATGCAGGCCTACAGTGTCATTGTGGTGTATATGCAGGCCTACAGTGTCATTGTTGTGTATATGCAGGCCTACAGTGTCATTGTTGTGTATATGCAGGTCTACAGTGTCATTGTTGTGTATATGCAGGCCTACAGTGTCATTGTTGTGTATATGCAGGCCTACAGTGCCATTGTTGTGTATATGCAGGCCTACAGTGTCATTGTTGTTCTGTTGTGCGTTCGTAATGAAATGTAGCAATATTATGTCTGTCTACTTTGCCATACCTTATTTAGGCGAGTTCGAAAAATTGCGAAGCTACTATGAGCTTCGTCATGTCTGTCTGTCTGTCTGTCTGTCTGTCTGTCTGTCTGTCTGTCTGTCCGTCCGTCCGTCCGTCCGTCCGTCCGTCCGCATAGAACAACTCGGCTCCCACTGGATGGATTTTCATGAAATTTGATATTTGGGCATTTTTCGAAAATCTGTCGAGAAATTGAAGTTTCATTAAAACCTGACTAGAATAACGGTGCCTTTACATGAAGATATATGTACATTTATGATAATATCTTGCCGAATTCTTTTTAGAATGGGAAATGTTTCAGACAAAAGCTGTAGAGAAAATTAAAACACATTTTATTTTTAAAATTGTCAATTTCAAATTGTACTCATTTTCTGTTCAATACCTTTTTCCCGAAAATCGTTGTTTATGAGATAATGTGGAAAAAAGCCGTAGAGCCAGAGAGGCCACAGATGATACAATATGGCGCATAAACTTTGCATGGTGGATAACTAAGTCTGCAAACACACTCACAATATGTAATACTGCTTTTCCATGGTAACAATTGTTACGCGAACGCGCCTCAGAGTTTCGTTACACATACATCGCCTTGCTTGTTTCAGTCTCTCTGCATATTGCAATCTGAGAATCGCAGAGACGTTTTTCTTGACAATATGATATTGGAGTTGTGGTTAAAATCGGACAACAGAAATGGACACTATACATGAAGAGCTACATGCCTGTCTATCTTCACCGAGAGCGTAGCTCACTAAATATTTGTCCAGCACACGCTTTCCGTAATTCACACGGATCTCTAGATAATTAAACAAAAAGATTTGTCTTTCATAAGCAAATAACATTTGCTCCGCTACTTTTCGCAATTTATGACAGAGCTTGAATTGCAATAAGTTAAAAATGGGATTGTTTTTATTTTTCTGATTGTGTTTTACTGGGTGTGGTGCCATGTAAGTATGTACAAACAAACGTGTGGTGCCATGTAAGTATGTACAAACAAACGTGTGGTGCCATGTAAGTATGTACAAACAAACGTGTGGTGCCATGTAAGTATGTACAAACAAACGTGTGGTGCCATGTAAGTATGTACAAACAAACGTGTGGTGCCATGTAAGTATGTACAAACAAAAGTGTGGTGCCATGTAAGTATGTACAAACAAACGTGTGGTGCCATGTAAGTATGTACAAACAAACGTGTGGTGCCATGTAAGTATGTACAAACAAACGTGTGGTGCCATGTAAGTATGTACAAACAAACGTGTGGTGCCATGTAAGTATGTACAAACAAACGTGTGGTGCCATGTAAGTATGTACAAACAAACGTGTGATGCCATGTAAGTATGTACAAACAAACGTGTGGTGCCATGTAAGTATGTACAAACAAACGTGTGGTGCCATGTAAGTATGTACAAACAAACGTGTGGTGCCATGTAAGTATGTACAAACAAACGTGTGGTGCCATGTAAGTATGTACAAACAAACGTGTGGTGCCATGTAAGTATGTACAAACAAAAGTGTGGTGCCATGTAAGTATGTACAAACAAACGTGTGGTGCCATGTAAGTATGTACAAACAAACGTGTGGTGCCATGTAAGTATGTACAAACAAACGTGTGATGCCATGTAAGTATGTACAAACAAACGTGTGGTGCCATGTAAGTATGTATAAACAAACGTGTGGTGCCATGTAAGTATGTACAAACAAACGTGTGGTGCCATGTAAGTATGTACAAACAAACGTGTGGTGCCATGTAAGTATGTACAAACAAACGTGTGGTGCCATGTAAGTATGTACAAACAAAAGTGTGGTGCCATGTAAGTATGTACAAACAAACGTGTGGTGCCATGTAAGTATGTACAAACAAACGTGTGGTGCCATGTAAGTATGTACAAACAAACGTGTGGTGCCATGTAAGTATGCACAAACAAACGTGTGGTGCCATGTAAGTATGCACAAACAAACGTGTGGTGCCATGTAAGTATGTACAAACAAACGTGTGATGCCATGTAAGTATGTACAAACAAACGTGTGGTGCCATGTAAGTATGTACAAACAAACGTGTGGTGCCATGTAAGTATGTACAAACAAACGTGTGGTGCCATGTAAGTATGTACAAACAAACGTGTGGTGCCATGTAAGTATGTACAAACAAAAGTGTGGTGCCATGTAAGTATGTACAAACAAACGTGTGGTGCCATGTATGTATGTACAAACAAAAGTGTGGTGCCATGTAAGGATGTACAAACAAACGTGTGGTGCCATGTATGTACAAACAAACGTGTCGTGCCATGTAAGGATGTACAAACAAACGTGTGGTGCCATGTAAGTATGTACAAACAAACGTCTCGGACAAAGTGCTGTCCTATTCATCAGGTTAAAAGAAGGTGCATGGAACAGGTTTCTATGAAACGTCGGTAGACATTTCCAAATCTGAAATCTGTACAACGACGCAGCCCAACAACTTAATATTCATTGGAGTGGGAACCTCCAATCCCACATTTCCATTTTATTCTCGTGCGATTATGTATTTGTATTCCTTATGTAAATTTTATGGCATTATAAAAAATTGTCCTGTAGGTCTTTTGTTCAATATGTGTCGCAATTCCATTCTCCGGGTCTCACTATTTCGCAAACAGTTTTTAAATAAATGTCTTCAATAGTTGAAATCTGACAAAAGGTAATATTTCTGTGTACAGTAAATAAGCTGTTATTGCATTTTTATTTTCTGTGTCGTTCTTTTACGATGTTTCATTATTTGGGCAAGGATAATTACAAATGAGATAAAGTAACTGTGCCGTAGCCTAGCCGCCATGCATATTCAGTATCGAAATGCTACTCTCATTTTGTTTATAAAGTTTTATCTGTTCAGTAATCCATTTTAATTTACATTACATAAATATAAAATAAAAAAGCACACAAACATGTAATAATAGAATCTAGTGTGGAGTTTTATTATGTTCTTGTGGGACATGACACCGTGTACTATGGTAGAATCCTCCTCTGCCTTGAACACAGAGACAGTATGTCCCTCCAAAACTTTGGCAAATACCTACCAATCTACACGGCGTCATAACACGCAAGAAAACATATTTCTTCGCTCTGTGAAAATCCCAACTCTCACAAGCAGAAATATTGTTACACTTCACATAAAGGGACAGGTCTTACTGCACGAGATGTTTCGAAGTGCCGTTCCAAGTTTCAGTTGTAACACGAGACTTATGCTCCATCCATTTACATCCAGAACTACGGACAGATCTTGATGTTGTGTTTGAAGAAGTTTCTACAGTCTGGTGGCACTGAAGCAGAGAGTCACAGCATGGGAAGTAGT
Source organism: Reticulitermes speratus (assembly GCA_021186555.1). Taxonomy (NCBI): domain Eukaryota; kingdom Metazoa; phylum Arthropoda; class Insecta; order Blattodea; family Rhinotermitidae; genus Reticulitermes; species Reticulitermes speratus. Next base: position 1,826,348 of record JAJKFL010000003.1, on the reverse strand, counting down.
CTTAAATAGCTGCAATGACTCTCCGGAGTCACGTACGTAACAATACGTGCTTGAGTTCCTACAGAGTTCGGTGAATGGCTGTGGGGTGCCGTGAAAGCTGAGTGTGCAAACTTTAACAGGTGACAAGTGCTACCCATTGGCGAAGTATTTCACTAACTCCATGAGGGTGAGAAATTTAGAAGCTTAAAGTCGTCTAGTTTTTGAAGAAATTCAAAGACTTTTTTTGAAAATGTCCTTTATTTTATTTACAACAGAAAGGTACTGGATCGTAATTTGAGTCAGATGAATCCATTCCACACATTTATGTCCCATTTATTTAAGATCCGCTTTAACATTATATATATATATATAGTCCTCCATCTTTGAAAGGGTTATCCTAACAGTTTACGGCAAAAATTTACGTACCTCCTTGCTTTTATACCTGTGATAATATTTTTTGAATAATATGATTTATGAAGGTCCTTGCTACGGTATTTTCTACAAAACAGTTGTGGAGTTAACAAAGACAAATACCTGTTCCTTCGACAGTTCCACTTAGATTGCTGCTACTCTTTATTAATTAATATCCATTAAGTTGGCGAAAAAATACATTACCATTATTTTAAACGACCACATCGTCAGTCACTTCCCGTAAAGTCGCTTATGTTGTATGCCTAGCAAACTCATCAAATCCTTCCCACTCGGTATATAGAATAGTGTGAGCAATCTCCATAATCCTTGTACATTTGCTTTGCGAGTTCCTTTGGAGAGTAACGTACGCTACTTTTGTACGAACATACATCAAACAATAAAATTTTGACTCGGTCTGTAAGAACTGACAGACATTACACAAGGAAACAAATGTCTTATTTTCCTTCAAAGTTGACTACCTTGATTGCAACACACATTTACATCATACTAATATCTGAAAAAAAGAAACAGTAATGGCAGACTTCCATAAGATCTGCATTTAATTCGGCGAATACGTTTTTGTTGATGTCTCCCATGTCCTGAGATATTATTCTTTCGAGAGAGGTGGATGGCTAATCACGACGTCGAGATTTGCTCACTGCAATGGCAGGATAAGCAGAGGCGCTGTCTTGCAGAAGTAACCAATTTCCTTTCTCTCGAAATTGCAGCCTTATTCTCAAAACCTTTGTCTATAAACTTTGCAGCGCGTGTACGTAGGATTCACGTTTCACTTTTTTTCCGTGAGGCACAAATTCTTTGTTTATTACATCGATCAACATCCCTTTGATACTCAACTTTTAAAACAAAATTTTCTGGGCCTCGGTGATGATGTTCTCCAGTCCATGCTCTGGCCTTGGATTCATAATCGTGCTCAAACACCCAAGACTCGCCTCAAGTACAGATGTAATTGAGAAAGTATGGATCTGTCAGACAGGTTTTTAATTTTGACTATGTGCTTCTTTTACTCATCCGTGGGACTGGTGGTACAAACCTTGCTCCCACCTTTCTCTTTTCCAAATCATCGAGAAGAATCCGAAGAATCGTCTCCAGGTTAATGTGGAATTGATCCTCTGTTAATTTTATGGTCATTCGGCGGTCTCCAGCCACAATTTCACGAAGTTTTACAACTGTTCCTGAATTTCAAGCAGTTGGCAGTTGCCCACTCCTTGGACAAAATTTAAGGTGTTCACGGCCCTCTCTGAATCTTTTAAACCATTCACAGACACGAGTGCGAGATAGCGCTCCATTTCCGTAAAGGCATTTGAGCATTTCACGTGTTTCTGTAACTGTTTTCCGTAATTCGAAAAATGTTGATTTTCGCTCAGTTACTGATGTGAGCAAAGAAAACAGAACTTGACGCGTGTGGAATATTAATGCCAGGAAGTCATAACCTTAACTAACACAAACCGGCTGCAGTTGGTTTATTCCCATATACCAAACCATACTTGGTGCGATTAAATCTGTCCCGGAAACTTATTATGTAACCACATATACTAAGTACAATTCCTACAAGAACTGCCGTCATAAATTAAGCAGAAAATTTCCTTTCGCGTCTGTTCCGTACAGAAAAACAATTTAGAAACAGGCCTTACATTAAAATCGTTTAGAGTAACAGGTGCCGTTTTAGAAGACAGAATACAAAGTAGACACGCGGTAACTGTGTCGGAACTGGACGAAATTTGTCCTAACTTGGAGATATCACGACGAAACTCATTGGCTCGACCTGCACAACAAATGGACTTGCCTGCTACATCAGCACGAAATGCAACAAGACTACCGCTTCTTCATCCATGTAAGAAAACTGAGGTTCTGCGACACAGATTGTGTAGCAACATCGAATTTTGTGAAATGGTACTTTCATGGCCTGCTTGCTGGGACAGCTTGATGGTAACTGCAATGTGTTGAACTACATGTTAACTTCAGTTCGTGGCAGACTGGGTTGCTGCCTGCCTTCAAGCGAAACGTTCCGAGTGTAGACTGATGTGTGGGACTGTTGAAAAAGAAGAATGTCTGTATAATCGTGTCATGTGGAAGTACCACAGACAGTAGAATGTCATTTTCCTTTGCAAATATTTTGACATTTTATTGCGTCATCGGGTACAAAGCTTAACATATCTGACTTGGACTGTACCAGTGCACATGATTTTCCAATCTCTGTCTATGAATACGGTAATAAGAGTTATTTTCTTTCATTTTCTTAATCTCTCCAACTTATATGGAAGATATTACTTTAAACACGCCATTGCCTTCTCCATATAAATCCTTTCCAGTCCGCCATTCACAAAACGTTTTCCATCATTACTCAAATCCGTAATCCCTCCAGTTTGAACGGCGTTGTTAAATAGGCAAAGCATCAGTTAAAATGTGCTAGGAATAATTGTTTATAGAAGAATGATACCTATTATTAGTTATATATAAAAGGAACTGAGTATTTAGTTTGCGTGAATTTTAGTCTTAGCACTATTCGTTTTGACATAGGCTAATCAGTTTGCTTAATAAGAAAGTCAAACCCTTTATGTTGATATTGTTCATTCCGTGAAACACACATTTCTTGTTATTAGAAAACGAACTCCTTGCACATACAAAGCATATAAGATATGCACATATAATTTTCTCTCCTACATGTTTCGGTGGTCGACTGCCATCATCACGGAGTAACAACTAAACATTATACAATTCAAAACCGAAGCCATTGTTTATGTAAGTACATAGGTTTAACTTACATATTCACATAAATATTGGCCCAGCACAGCACCTGCTCAACTTCGTCCTCTGCTTCTTACTCAAAGCAGTCCAGTTCCAAAGGATTACCATATTTACTTCCCAAAGTTTTACCTTGTCTATAACCTACCTTTACCAGAAGGACGAGCGGGCAGGGTCTGGGAACTTTCAGAGACGTAAACTTTTCGGTCAGTTTTCTTAGAATAAATGTGCTGTCTCTCGCCCCTCATCACACGTCGTTCTTCTACCCCCTTACTCGACGGGCTTCAAATAGATTGCTGTATGGACATAAGGGGAATTCGATGCAGAAGCTTGCCGCATAGCATGATGTCTTGGTTCACGCGTGGGCGATTTATAGGACCCTTTAGCGGATACGGTGCAATAAGCATGCACTGTGTAGGAAGGCATTCAGTGTCTGTACGGGTTCAGTTTCCGTGGACATGAACATCCAAATCGAGCGAAGACTGACAGTATATAGCATGAGTACAGGACATTTCGAGGGCTTTGGTGAAAGAGCAGCTGGTGTTATTATTTTGAAATTAGTGAAAATGAAGCTTGGCTTTCCCATACGTCCTTATTGGCAAGAGATGTTGGTTGAAATGTGGTAAGGAACAGTCGATATTAATATCTGTGATGACATCAAACTCTTGTGACGTTTGCACTTCCTCCAGATGTCGTACACAGGAAACTCCGAAAAGATTATGTAAGTACACCTGCAGTAGCTTAACCCTTTACTACACTGTGGTACACCACTTGCTGTGTCATAAAAAGTCGGTACATTTTGCCCACATAAAGTATTTATAGGTTACATTTCCTATAATTCTAAAGATGAAGAACAATTACCTCCCTAAACAAAATTAACCTGCTGGGCTATGTAATGGAGTAGGATAAATACTTGGATTTCATAAAAGACAGCAAGTCTATCACGTTGGCTACCATGAGGTACACCAGTGGCTCATGCATGGTCATTCAGGATGTACCACGACAGCCACCGGTGGTATCATGCCAAGCAAAGGTTAATGGCGTGGCAAACACCGCGGTATGACACTAATGTCCTGTAACTCCGGCATCGGTATGTAGAGAAGGAAAACTAACCTCAGATGCTGTGAGACCCGCCGGTCAGGAAAATCATAAGCAAATACAAGCTTGGTACCTGCGGAACGACTGAGTAAAATGGGCTCGGGAGCCAAAATGCTATATAACAGCCGACAGGTCATCTGTTTTCTAAGAACTGACCATTATAGCTAGCTATAATTCTGAATTTTCTCAAATGTGTGTAGACAACATTCGTTGTATTAAGAGAGCATACATCAGTGCTCCATGAGTTTACTCTCATTCATAACGTAGTATACGTTGTAGCTATAGCCTCTTCCAAAGCGAGTTCTCCAAAGAGAGCGACCTCTTTCACGTGCCACTATCTTCTTTCCTTAAGGTTATCTAGCATCTGCTTACTTTTTATTCCTCGTCTTTCCGTCCCTTCTATCTTTCCTTCAATAACTTATTTTAGAAGGCAATTCCTACGCCAGACGTAATCCATTTAGCATTCCTTCATTCCTCCTTCATTCCATGTAATACTTCTTCATTTTTTACACAATAGGCCAACTGGCTAACTGAATTGTTCATATCTTGCCTAGAAACTGCCTTCTATAACACGTTCTTGAAGGAAAGACGGACGGAAGGATAGAAGTGACGGGAAGACGAGTAAGAAGACGTAAGAAGCTACTGGATGATCTAAAGGAAAAGAGAGGGAACAGGAAATTGAAAGAGGAAGCACTGGATCGCACTGTACGGAAAACTCGCTTTGGAAGTGGCTATGGACCAGTCGTAAGCAGACTACAGGATGAAAGATAAAGACCAAATGATCTCCTTGTCTTCTACAGCATCACATTTCAAAACTTAATTTAAATTATGTTTTGAATAGGAACCTCCGCCAATGTTTCTTTTGTAAATTTCCAGCCTCATAATTAATATCATCATAATGTTTTCTTTAGACTTTATGAACGTGAAGCAATTGAGCTGTATAAACGCACTCGGTATACAGACTAGGCTGCAGGCTTGACGACCGAGACGTCGTGGTTTGATTTCCTACAAGAGACTGTGTCCTCGTTGTCCAGACCTTCTCTGTGGCCCAACCACTCTCCTGTTCAATGAGCATCCATGGTGTTTGCTTTGGAGGTAACACGGCATGAGCGTCAATCTTACGACTCACTTCCATCCAGTGCTGTTGTTACGAATAAATTGAGGTGTAACGTCACTCTATGTGCGTTATAGCTTGCGCAGGGACAAATTTAAGTGTTTGTTAAATAAAAAGTCAGGAGTTAAATGGACAGTATCATTCGACAGAGACCTACACTTTATTTAACAGTGTCGATCATGCCTACACAAAGTAATTACAAAAACACGAAGCACTACAGTTGAAAAGCCATACTCATGATTAGTGAGTAATATGTGAGCGTTTCAGAAGTCCCGTGGGGGTTTCGGTAGAAATATTAGTACAGCAAGGTCGTATAATTTTACTGAAGAATACATTTGTAAGTTTCACGTACTTGTACTTTACGCCAACTAAAATATTCAGTTGTGAAATTTTACTGTGGTAGCCTGCTGGGAATGTGGCTGTGTTGTATAATATTGAAGAAAAAGACTCTTGCTTTTAAAACTTGCAAGTCAGAGCGTAAGGAGTTTATAATTTTCTTGAACTTAAAACAGTCTATCTCAGCACCAGATGACAGAGAATGTTCAACAATTCAAAGCAGACAGGCAGATCTGTACACCACCTGCTTTAACATGAAGGTACTATGCATTATCCCACACAGCATAGTTACGCATTTCGTATGATTTCTACGACAAAACGTGGTTATTTTCCTAGACAGAATTAAATCGTTGGTCTTTGTAATGGAGACGCCATGTGTCAGTATGTTTTCACGAGAGGGGCTATGAAGACAACTCCCTTCGGTGATATGACACCGTGTAGTCTGATGCATGCAGCAGGTTTGCCTGAAAGGTCTGTACATTTCAGAAAACACGATATGATTTTTGTGAGGTAGAGAATGAATTTATAAATAAAATCTGAACGAAGTTCAGGCTTTATAGCTAAAATAGGCTACTGATCTTAGGTAAATTTAGGTCATGTCGTTTCCAGATGTCGACACTTGTATTAAGCGGTGGTATTTCTTCCACCATAACTATAATTATTACATTGTGATTATTCGGCTGTCAGGTTCTCGTGTGTGGGGCAGTTCGGTAAAATATGCGAAAATGAAAGTGGAATATACGAGACTTGTCTTATTCCTTAAAATCTGAAATGTAGAGTTCTCTCTTGAATTTTTAGAGGGATTTTTAAAGGCAGACTTTTAAGGAAAAATAAATTAATTGCCGTGTAAACGTTTCCTGTTATTTAAAAAGTGCCTCATTTTTGTTTGAGACATTTTATAGAATATACTTCTGAGCAGTGTTTGAATTCTCGAGTAGAGCAGCTTGTCTGCAGCTGTATGAGAGTGAAATTGCCTAGAATGTTGTTTTGTGCCATATTTCAACTGTGTTGTACATAACACTTAATCTAGTTTTGAGCAGTGTTTGAGTAGTATGTACAGAATCTCGTTTGGAGCCTTGTTTGAGCTCTTTCTGATAAGTGTTTCAGGTGTTTGCTACAAAATATCCTGTTTTCGTAAATACGTCCCCATCATTGTTAGAAACATGACATGGATCGGTCAGTTATACATTAATATCAGTAGGGACTTCAGACAATATACTGGCTATTAATGGTTTCGGAAGAGTTTAGTTCTTGTCCGAGCAGTGAAAACATTCTGGAACATTACACGCATGCGTAGTTGTTTATGCAGTATTCTGTCAAGCCTACATAAAATCAGGAAGCAGACTGGACCCTTACGCATATAAATGTCTGCTGCTTGCTCTTGTGTCGTTATGTGCTCCTATGTTAGCAGTTACAGACGGCAGTACTTATAATAGGACCAAAAATATCAGCAACAAATTCCGGTTGAATTTTTATTGCAGTCCAACTTTGTCTAAAACACGTCATACCGTAACTCCGCAGGGCAGCACTCTTATGATTTCATCAGATAAGAATGCTGAAGAAGAGAGCGTAACTAGCTTTATGTGGGTTATGATAATAATGTCAAAAAGCAACTGTACAATTTGTGCTTTACTGATGAACCTTATAATCATGCATGCACTGTGGAACTGCTTACAGATAGGAATTCAATTGAAGAGTATCTGATCAATCAGGAAACTGGGAGGAAAATTATGCAAGAACTGCTATTAATTAAAGAGAAAAATACTAATTTAATAATAAATGCAAATGACAAATGGGAGCAAGACAGACAAAATTAAGGGACGGAAATTTGTAGAGAGAAATGAGGCAGAATACGAAGTAGGGTAGTTGCAAAGAGGGCATGCAATTGTCAGTTGATTTGAGGGCCGAACACAGTATAAACCTGCAGTCGCACCGGTAGGTGTCTGTGTGCATTAGGATATAACCCATTAAATAAATAAATATAACACAACCAACCAGTTAGAGCGCCTAGGGAAATAATCGCTGTTTATTGCGAGAATTATATGGAACATAAATACACTGTATAAACAAAATGCAGAATTGCTACTACAGTAAAAAGGTAAAGCAATCCCATTACAGCCCTGGACAGGCCCTTAGTGTTCCAGGAGGTTGAGGCTCCCAGATTTCTAGATAATCGGCACATGAAGGTGATAAGGTTGTCAGCACTACGCACCGGCCGCCTTTACCCCCCAGGAAATATTCCTGGTACTCATTTCTGTTAGAGGCTGAGTCGACACCAGGGCCATAGTGCGACCGAAAGGATTATGTCAATGAAAATTGGTACTACAGTACGTTGTACATACACGCTTTAAGATGTTATTTAAAATTCAGCTTAGCCTCCCTCTCATTTGTACGAAGATAACGAATTGGTGATTTAAATTTAATTCTTTTACTGTATTGCATTCCTGAACTTCCTCAGACAAAGTCATATATTTCAGCAATTAGCGCAGATCTACGAGTTTATAAACGAAGGACTGTTCTAAGTCGTACTACTCCTGCCTACTGCTGATCCAGTGTGAGATATCTAATCCGAGATTAGGACGAGACAGGAATGGTGAGCACATGGGCAGATGGCACAGGGGTTAGAATGGCCATGTGCAGCACAGCTGTTGCCTCTTTAATTTCGAAAATGCCAGGTTCAAGCTCTGAGCGGCTGTTCTAAGGGGTTTCGTGCTTTGCTAAACCTGGCCAGGCACATGTAGCCTTGCTGACTATACCAGTTACACGTGCGGAGCCGGACGGCTCTGTCACTCTAGTGACTGGCTTATGAAGAGGATGACTGTGTAATCGGAATTCGATTGCCCTCAGTCAAAGGCTTTTCTCCACAGCTCCTATATCGGCTCTGGGGCCCACCGTGCCTCCTACCCAATGGGTACCGAGAGCCGTTTCTGCGGGACAAATCAATCAGAGTGTAAAGATGACCATTTACTTCCATTTAGAATTTAGGTTAAGAATATGCGGAGCTATACTTTCACTCCTCCACATGCCTTCATGGTGCCGTACTTCAGAAAACACTGGGACAACCTACAATTTTTGTTGGAATACACTGCTGTAAAAGTGTTCTCATCTGTGGTTGTACTCGTATAAGGCCGTGATTCCCTTAGCTGCCGGCATGCACTCCAGCCTGGAAAGAAAGGTCAGTACTCCAGTTAGTGATGACGAGTCCTTTTAATTAGGTACTTAGTGTTACAGTGTCATTAGTAATTAAAATCATCCCTGAGTTTTAAGGTAACAATAAGGCTCCTGAGTCATGAAAACGAAAATAATGAACAAGCCTAAGGGGTTTACTGTGAAGTGGCACTGGAACTTCCGTCCTAGAGAAACGTACGTGTACAAAAAAACTCTTTAAAGTGGACCGTCACGTTATTCTGCTGTTGTTGAGGTCACCTCGAATTTACAAAGCACAGTAACGTATTTCCACAAGGGGCAAGTTTCGGGGCGTTGGCAAAGCTTAGGGGTGGGTTCACAGGCTGTGTTTGCCGTCACTTCCTCAATTAACGAGCGAGAAGATAACATTTGAATGTACTGTGCGGGCGGGCATGATATATCGTGTGTATTGTACACGGCAGCCTTTCTGCAGTGCCCCAAATTGTGTGACATATGAATTTGTGGGTTTGCGCAAAGCAGTACGGAAGATCGCTGTTTATTAAACGATGATATTCACATTATATATTCTATACCGTCTGGATTGAAAAGGAGGTACGAATGATTATTTTGAAAGAAAATGGAAGGCAGTGGTCATGGTCTATTTCAAATTAATTCTATAGAACTTCAATGGAAACCTCAAGAAAACCACAACTAGCCAAGTTCTAGTAAGGCTAAGATTCTAATTAATGGCCTCTTGAATTTCGTGCTCACAAGGACACTTTTGAATCCCTTCTTTTCTAATACACTCCACACCCCGCCAACTTATTGTATTAATATCCTATCAGTTTTAATATTATCCTCCCAGATACACATCTCTGAACTGGCACATTACAATCATTAAACATGTTTGTGGCACACTCCGTCCATCTCATTCCCCTTTAATTGATCACCCTAATTGTAGGACTATTTGGTGCACAGTACAAATCACGAAGCTTCTGTTTATGCAGTTTTTCCTATCTCCTATTCCTTTCTCAGCCCTAGGTCCAAATATTATCTTCAAACACACAAAATATATAAAGACGATCTTCTGGGTTGTGAAGCCGTATAGTTTGGTAAATGGGTACCACCGTGTTGATAAAACTTTTTACCTTGCCTTACTCTTCTCTCCTGTTGAAGGTGACTGCTAGGTTCTCCGAAACGTTGACACCCATTTACAACACCACACGGCGCCACGTCCCTTAAGACCATTATATTAATACTGAAGGTCCTCAAAATCCACAATTAAACATGAATGTACTGAGTTGTTTTCAACAATTTCCGTGTACGTGTCAATTCTATGAAAAAACCCTACCACGACATATACATCTATAAGGTAATTCCTATAGAACGCCCGGGCCTTTTTCGCCCGTAATTCTTGAACGAATGATCAGAAGCAGACGGAATGTGCTTCAGAAGTATTGCCTGTGCATGCCGGTACTGTGAATGAGTAATTTGCTGCGGCCTCAACAGCTGGCGCCGAGTGGCACTCGTTTTCACCGCGTGAGTCATTGCTCCACTGCAAGACAGAATCATTTCAAAGAACCTGTGGCCCCCTCGATCGCCAGACTTGACATCTCCAAATTTCTTCCTTTGGGGCTACCTGAAGGAGAGATTGTACAGGAAAACACCTCGCACCATAGACGCCTTGAAAGACAACATCCGACTGGAGATCGCCAACATTGAGAACGATGTTTTGCGGCGGACTGCGGACAGCACGAAACGTCGTGTTCAGATGTGTCTATCGGAGGGCGGCAACCATTTGCGACACTTCATATAAAGTCATCCAGTTCAGCATGAATTCTTGTATGTGTCGCCACAGTTTTATTTCATTCCTTGCACGTGTTACGAAATTACATGCCTCAACTACAGCGTTTTATATGAATCACCCTGTATATGTATATATAAAGATCTACACAAACCGTAGCAACTCTCGATTCAAACATTTATATTGTAACTGGGATGGCAAAGCTAGTTCACAATATACCCATGTATAAATTACGTGGCTGGATACCACTGTCGTAAATAAACGATTATTGTTTACTCATTTTCAGAAAGTTTGTGTACGTGTGAGTACTTGTTATGATTGTAGGGAAACAAGCAATTGCTAGAATTGATTAGTGATTGCTAATGTTTATTTATGTGCTTAGTAAGTGTAATAAAATGGCCCGACCAACCACATTCACTCGTAGTTGTTAATTCCCGACTCTTGTCAGTGGGTAAAAGAAACAGAATATTCTTATATTCAATACAGAATAAAAATTTTAGAATTACTGTCACTACTTTAAAATCCACAGGTAGTGGGCAGGGACTTGGAAAATGAGTTTGTAAAAACAGGCGTCAATCCAGAAAATACCTTCGACTAAGTGTCACAGTAGTGAATCTTGCTGCAAGAAGTAAACAGACTAGGAATAAATGGATTTTTAAAGTTCAGAATGATCAGTACTTTTCTTCGTGTTTACTGCACATATAGTCAAGGCACAAAAGGAACAGTCTACATACAATAAAACGAAAAATGCTAACGGGATTGGTTATATCCTGCATAGAATCTGCTTTCTAAAACACGTTATTGAAGGAACGAGAGAAGGGATGAAAATACGAGGAATAAGACGTTAGCAGCTGCTGGATGATGATACGGAAAAGGTACTGAAATCTGAAGGATAAATCACTAGATCGCGCTCTCTGGCGAACTTGCTTTGGAAGATTGCTATGGACCTGTCGCAAGAGAGACCACACAATGAAATGTACATGAAGGCGATTTATAGCAATTAGACCCTACTATTACTATGTTTACAGACATTCTCTAGTGAAGGCGAAAAGTGAGCCTATTTTTTCCACTTTCTCTGAAATTGTCAGTGACTGCTAGCAACCACTGGTTTTCCACAGTCGCTGTAAGTTACACATACCTTAATTTAACTATGAAACTGAATTACATACACGCACGCGCTGCGTGTTATGTATTTTAAAATTTAGATATGCCTTCTGTCCAGACGCAAACTCTGGCATATGTACGAGGCCTGATCAATAGGCGACGGTCCAAATATACAAAAATTATGACGTGCATATACGCATCTGTCCCACCATGACGCAGAACCTTCTTCTTGTTGCATAAACTATGAGGCTGGTGCCGTCGATAGAAAGTGGCGTCCCTTGAGGACCCAAAAATGTAGTATGACAGGGTTCATACGCCATTCCTCCCCAACTCTGTAAAGTGCGTCAGAAGCATGGAGATGTAGATGTGGTTTGCTTATGCTGGATGGCTTGGCGTGGATATGTGTGTTTTTTTGTTTATGGGCGATTGCATCGGCGTTTGTAAACACAGATCGTAGGTAAAACACTAGCAGAGGTTCTAGTAATTCTAACGTGACCCTTCACATATTTTCCTCCCGTTTTAAACTGTTCAAGCAGTGTTTCTTAACGTGTGGAACACGTGCCGCTGGTAGAACTTGATGGTCTGCTGGACGGGACGTGAGATCTCAAGCATAAGGACTGCTGTTGCTGATGGATGTAAGCTAATGATGAACGTAACGCAGCAGAGACATGCTTCGTCGGAAATGGGCTGCTGGCGAGATTGAGGTTGTCACAGCAGTGCTAATGAATATGACGCCGTGTGGGCTGGTGTATAGGTACCACGTGCTGGAAGAGCTTGCTGCCTCATATTCAGAGCAGTTCACGTGAAATACGCTGAAGTCCTCCGAAACGTTGGTAGCTATATTGTCGGACGTATCCCACTCTACACAGTGTCATATCCAAAGACTGGAGTAGTCAGGAGAACCTTTGTTCTTACTAATGTGGGACTGTGGCTTTTCGACTTGTGACCGGCAGGACGCAAGACGCAAGAGGTTGGAATGTCACTGCTTTACAGCCTAGTGGTTACTACATGCGTGACCACACAACGTGGGACTGTCACTGCTTTACAGCCTAGTGGTTACTACATGCGTGACCCACACAACGTGGGACTGTCACTGCTTTACAGCCTAGTGGTTACTACATGCGTGACCCACACAACGTGGGACTGTCACTGCTTTACAGCCTAGCAGTTACTACATGCGTGACCCACACAACGTGGACTGTCACTGCTTTACAGCCTAGCATTACTACATGCGTGACCCACACAACGTGGGACTGTCACTGCTTTACAGCTTAGCGGTTACTACATGCGTGACCCACACAACGTGGGACTGTCACTGCTTTACAGCCTAGCAGTTACTACATGCGTGACCCACACAACGTGGGACTGTCACTGCTTTACAGCCTAGTGGTTACTACATGCGTGACCCACACAACGTGGGACTGTCACTGCTTTACAGCCTAGTGGTTACTACATGCGTGACCCACACAACGTGGGACTGTCACTGCTTTACAGCCTAGCAGTTACTACATGCGTGACCCACACAACGTGGGACTGTCACTGCTTTACAGCCTAGCAGTTACTACATGCGTGACCCACACAACGTGGGACTGTCACTGCTTTACAGCCTAGCGGTTACTACATGCGTGACCCACACAACGTGGGACTGTTTCTGCTTTACAGCCTAGCGGTTACTACATGCGTGACCCACACAACGTGGACTGTATTCTGCTTTACAGCTATGGTTATCATGCTGACCCACACAGGACTGTCCTGCTTTCGCTTATCGGTTACTACATGCGTGACCACACACGGGACTGTTTACTGCTTACAGCTAGCGTTACTACATGGTGACCACAACGTGGACTGTCACTGCTTAACCCTAGCAGTTAACAAATGCGTGACCCACACAAGTGGACTGTCACTGGCGTTTACAGCCTAGCGTACTACATGCTGACCCACACAACGTGGGGACTGTTCTCTTACAGCCTAGCGGTTGATACATGCGTGACCACCAAGTGGCACTGTTTCTGGCACAGAGCGGTTTTCTCATCAGTTGCCCACTTCGGACTGTTTCTGCTGTCAGCACTGAATATGCTCGAACTTTAAGAATCTGAGAGTTAACTATGGGCCGAACCTATGGTTCAGGCGGTTAGTCGCCGCCTTCCCACCGTGGAGGACCGGCTTCAATCTTAGGCCAACCTGCATGATATTTGCGGTAGACCAAGTGGCACTGGGAAAGGGTTTTCTCCCAGTAGCCCACTTCGGTTTTCCGCTGTCAGCATCATTCCACCAACATTCCATGCTCTTCTTCATCTCCATGTTACTGTTATCAGAAGAACAAGTGAGCTAAAACAGGGAGCCTCCTTACAAAACAAAAGCTTTGTCGGAAAAAGAGTTAACTACTCATGATTTAAAGCTGGACATTCCACGTTTTATCCCAAGGAAGCGCATGAACGAAATTTGTTGCATGCGCCAGCATTAGATTGTTTTTTTACTAAGTAATTTTAAAATGACGTCGGCTGTGGCGCACAGTGTTGTTCAGTGTGTAGGTATTGTCCTGTTGGTAGCAAGAAAGCCGTGTGCACCAGCATATAAATGGGATTAATAAATTGTTAACTCACAGGACTGAGATCACTGCAAGCTGTCCAACATAAATCTAGCCGTCGTGAATGCAGATTATAAAATCAGCTCGTCGTATGCTTCTTATCATGAATTATCTGCAGTGAGGCATGTATGAACAATGTACATGCTGTGTGAGAATTGTGGAACCGAGGGCACAGCACTGTCATTTTTTGGAGCACTTGCCTGCCTAACAAAGAAGAACGTAGATTTAAGATACCACAATGCTCTGTGTGTGCGTGAATCATGAGATCGATTTTTGCGGAACTCGTCGTACATACAATATATTATACCAGCGGATGACACTCTGACGCCGTGCTCATTACTTTCCTGTAGTCAGAACTGAGAGCTGGAGAGCGCGTGAAGTTGTTAGGCCGCAGCGACAATAGCGATAATTGTACTGCACGTTAGGATACAAAAATAATGTGTGCTATTAGATCTTGAAAACATCTGCGACTTTTGTCAAAATAATATTTTCTAGAATCTAAATAGTCATCGCATTTTCGCAAAACGTTTCTTCAGCTTTCAGTTTGATGGTCATAACTAAGGAACAATTGGTGCTAGGCACGTAACATTTGCCACGGAAATAAATGATAGACACATGTATGTACTTCATATGAAATATGGGTTTTAGGTCAAAAAAGAGGAACTGAGCGACAATGCAAAACTTTAAAATTGTATCCAAAATACGTGACATACACACAGATCTACACAAAATTAAAATAAGCACCAACAATAACGATACTAATAAGAAATAGGAAAGTAGGATTTACTAACCTACTAATACTGCTTTAAACCACCTGTCTTTACGTGCTTATCATGAGTCATTTCCCTTTTCTGAGCAACTTTGTTGAAGCCTGACTATATTCGGTAGGCGCCCTGTTAGAATGTGTTTCGTTGTACCGACGGTTTCAGTGCTATTTCCTTAGTTTCTTTAAGCAAATAACGAGATATTCGTTAAATCAGACTACGGCTGCTGCGTTTGCAGTTCGTTATCCTACCATTCGACGCTATAATGTGCACTACTGACAGCGTCGTTAAGTAAACTACAGACAAAATAATTACGCGATGTAGTTCAATGAATAATTGATGATGACCAACAGGTTACTTACGGCTTGACAGGACAATATGTCGACTGATACTGAGTAAGACATAGGCCTACAGCATTAGACAACAATATATCTTGGTATTTACATACAAGAGTATATCGCGACTGATACTGAGGTAGCAGTTTGCAGCTTTATGTGACACTATATCCTGAATGATACTGAGGTAGCAGTATGCAGCTTTATGTGACAGTATATCCTGAATGATACTGAGGTAGCAGTATGCAGCTTTATGTGACAGTATATCCTGAATGATACTGAGGTAGCAGTATGCAGCTTTATGTGACAGTATATCCTGAATGATACTGAGGTAGCAGTATGCAGCTTTATGTGACAGTATATCCTGAATGATACTGAGGTAGCAGTATGCAGCTTTATGTGACAGTATATCCTGAATGATACTGAGGTAGCAGTATGCAGCTTTATGTGACAGTATATCCTGAATGATACTGAGGTAGCAGTATGCAGCTTTATGTGACAGTATATCCTGAATGATACTGAGGTAGCAGTATGCAGCTTTATGTGACAGTATATCCTGAATGATACTGAGGTAGCAGTATGCAGCTTTATGTGACAGTATATCCTGAATGATACTGAGGTAGCGGCATGCAGCTTTATGTGACACTATATCCTGAATGATACTGAGGTAGCAGTATGCAGCTTTATGTGACAGTATATCCTGAATGACACTGAGGTAGCAGTATGCAGTTTTATGTGACAGTATATCCTGAATGATACTGAGGTAGCGGCATGCAGCTTTATGTGACAGTATATCCTGAATGATACTGAGGTAGCAGTATGCAGCTTTATGTGACAGTATATCCTGAATGATACTGAGGTAGCAGTATGCAGCTTTATGTGACAGTATATCCTGAATGATACTGAGGTAGCAGTATGCAGCTTTATGTGACAGTATATCCTGAATGATACTGAGGTAGCGGCATGCAGCTTTATGTGACAGTATATCCTGAATGATACTGAGGTAGCAGTATGCAGCTTTATGTGACAGTATATCCTGAATGATACTGAGGTAGCAGTATGCAGCTTTATGTGACAGTATATCCTGAATGATACTGAGGTAGCAGTATGCAGCTTTATGTGACAGTATATCCTGAATGATACTGAGGTAGCAGTATGCAGCTTTATGTGACAGTATATCCTGAATGATACTGAGGTAGCAGTATGCAGCTTTATGTGACAGTATATCCTGAATGATACTGAGGTAGCAGTATGCAGCTTTATGTGACAGTATATCCTGAATGATACTGAGGTAGCGGCATGCAGCTTTATGTGACAGTATATCCTGAATGATACTGAGGTAGCAGTATGCAGCTTTATGTGACAGTATATCCTGAATGATACTGAGGTAGCAGTATGCAGCTTTATGTGACAGTATATCCTGAATGATACTGAGGTAACAGTATGCAGCTTTATGTGACAGTATTCCCTGAATGATACTGAGGTAGCAGTATGCAGCTTTATGTGGCAGTATATCCTGTTACTGAGTGAGGTAGCGATATGCAACTTGAAATGACAGCACAACAAGGCTAACACGGATAGCCTGATACGACAGCAGAGCATGGCTGACATGGAGTAACATAAGCAGCCTGATACGGAATATAATACAGTGACTGATATTAGACACGATAAGCAGTCATGCGACGGTACATCCTGACTTATACAGAGTAACGTACACAGCCTACTGATAACAAGTAAGCTACACAGCTTTATACGACTACATCCTGACATATCTTTATGGATTTTTATCTCTTATGGTAAGGTAAAGGCGAAGATGTACCTGTGAAAGGAAAAATCCACGCCGTGAAGAAGAACGAGGGAGTGGAAATTTAGTGTCCCACATTCGTAACCTTGGCGCTAAATCTAAGTGACTGAAAGGCTTAAACCGTGGAGTCTCTTCGCAGTTCAAACAGGCCACATTGGAAATCCTTGAGCTCCTCAACACTGGTTATAATTATAGGTAATTACAGTACATCATGGGACACTGCATAATTTCTGTAGCTGAGTTCGTGTCGGTTATGATGTAGTTTATCTTAGTGTGCTATCAGTATCTGAGACTACACGAATATAGCGTTAATAGTAGGATGATTGATGAATTATGAACTAAAAGATTTGGAAGGAATAAATGGCTGTACGTCTAAGAATCAAGAACATCATCAGTATGTTATTTGCAACGCAATTCACAGCGTCCTGTTTTGTTACTGTCCGAAGGGTCATCAGATAATTTAGATTGTCCGTTATGTCCCGGATACTAGTGTACTATTGCGTCTTTTGTTTTGCTTAACGCCATGAGATAATGACATCTGGACGTAACGTTGCCCACAGGAGTCATAAACAGCCATCATGCGCATGCGCGCCATGCACCAGTCAACTCTTCACCTGTTCTATATTTCATCTCCTTGTTTGGTTAGGGGGTCCCTACAGGCACATCTAGTTGTTTTTACCAAATGTCAACAAATTAACCGCAATTTAAACGAATTGGTGATTTTTGTGAGATCTGTTGCTCTCATAGCTGTGACTAAGTCCATGAAGAAGAGTCCTTCTTGGAAAGCTAATAGCCCCGAACTAGTCAAGAAAGTCCCCGAATTGTACGGCACCCGAAGGTTTATTGTCGTGTTCACAAGAGCCTGCCACTCCTTCCTACCCTGAGCCAGATCAATCCAATCCACGCCCTCCTGTCATATTTCTTGAAGATCAATTTTAATATTATCGTCCCATCTATGCCTGGGTCTTCCAAGTGGTCTCTTCCCTGCAGGTTTTCTCAAAGCATGTATGCAGTTCTCTTTTCCTCCGTACTTGCTAGGTACACGACCCTCTTCTCTCATTGTCCTTGGTTTGAATACCGGAATAATATTTGGTGAGAAGGACATAACCAAGTTCCTGTTTATGCACTTTTCTCCAGTCTCCTCTTACTTCCTCCCTATTAGTAACAAATATCTCCCTCAGCACCCTGTTCTCGAACACCTTCAGCTTATTAACTTCTGTCAGTGTGAGAGGCCTAGTGTCACACTGACATAAAACAACAGGAAAAATTACACTTGTGTATATTTCCGTCTTTAAATTTTTGGATAACGAAGGGAAGACAAAAGAATCTGAATCAGCTCGTAACAGGCATTGTCTGATTTCCGTTTGCTCTTAATTTCCTCATGAATGAAGTTTTTATTTGTTAGTTTCATTCCCAAATATTTGAACCGTGGCACATTTTCGAGGAATTAATGAAAGTTTAATGAATCATTTACAGACTAATGATGGTTAACAAATAATGAATTGAACAGGATGTGGAGGGCAGTGGCCGTGATCCAGTTTAAGGTTCTTTCCCAGTAGAGAAGGTCAAAGACTGATCCAGAACAAGACCTTATAACATGCAATGTGTGAGACCAGCTAAAAAATTAGCATAACAAGTGTTTAAAGGGACAAAGATATTTCAGATGAACCAAATACCAACTCAACATTAAAAAGAATTTTGAATTACAGGCAGAAATAAATTTCCCATATAATGCATATTGCACTATCGCACTATTTAGCGGTCAAGTACAAAACCATCTGGAACAAGAAGCCGAAGGCAAATGATGAGATCCGAAGCTTGATAAATTTCAGAATTTATTGAAACGTTTCTGTTTTCGTGTAATTGTCTCTTTACATTAAATATACAATTGTTCGGAAAGCTAAAGAGTAGAGACCATTTGAGAGACCTATGGGTAGATGGGAGAATAGTACTAAAATGATTATATATGAAATGGGGATGTGTACTGGGTTCATAAGGAGATCCAGTGGCGTGTTGTTGTGAACACGGTAATGTACCTTATGTTTGTATAAAAGTTTGATAATTTCAAGAGCAGTTGAGCGACTGTCAGTGTCTCAAGAATGACTCTGTTCCATGTAGTTAATGGTGGCGGTGGTGTTCGAAAAATATCCAAAACCTGCAGCCGAATGTAGTGGGTACAGAACATTCTTTGTGTGTGTGATGAAATTGAAATAAAAGCAAGGCCCTGTTTACACCAAGCACCCTTCTTCATCACTCCTGCTACGTGTAAGTCATTTTTCATTTGCAAAAGAAGAAACTGTAAGACACGCCTCCTTCACTCATTCCTGCCTCCTTTATTACTCAAAGTTTTCCAGTTTCAGGGCTTTTCCGCCCACTCCACTTTCAGATGTACAGAAGAAAATTTCTTGTATTGTGACATTCCACCAGCTTAATCATAAATGAGTACTTTCTCCTTCAGAATGCCTCATATTAGTCTGCTGTCTTTTACGTGCATCGCTTTATATCAGGCGTATATAAGTTTTGGAAGTTACGTACAGCATAACGACTTTCCCTTCTGTTTAATTATTTCGAAAACCGGAAGAACGACAGCAAAGGTTTATTCCAATTAAATATGTGTTTCCTTTTGGTCTAGTACTTTGTTCGAAAAATTCCTCACATGGATGAATATTTAGCCGGTTACACTCTACATGGGGGCCGCGATAGCTCAGTCGGTATAGCGACTCGCTACGGGCTGGACGGTCCGGCGATCCAATCCCGGTGGGGGAGAGATTTTTCGCAGCCGTCCAAACCGGCCCTGGGGCCCACCCAACCTCCTATACAATGGGTACCGGGTCTCTTTCCCGGGCTTAAAGCAGCCGGGGCGCGGAGTTGACCAGCCACCCCCATCTAGTGTCAGGGTTAAAGAAAGAGTAGAGCTATACCTCTACTCCCCCTCTGGGCCCTCATGGCCTGTTCTAGGGAGAACTTTACCTTTACACTCTACATGACCGCAGAAAAGCATGTGGCTCTTCATGTACACTGTTTGTTGTTGTTGTTGTTGTCAGATTTTAAACAAAATTAGGGACTATAAACAAATATAACCAAAACCATCGAATGTAAAATTTTATGAAAGTCCTTTCGGCTCTTCTCAAACTGTTTTTACTGTATGACAGAAGAGCACACACAGAAAGTCTCTGGATGCAGCAGCTTTATCGCATAGGAAACCTGCATCTAAAGGGAATTTAGGGAATTTATAAACCCTTCCATAGAATAGGCAAGTTGAAATGCTGTGTAAAGACGATCTCTAAATTCCCGGAAGATGCAGGCCTTCTGTGTGACAAAATTCCCGTGACAACTGCCGTGCTGGGGCACAACATAATGGACACCCGCACACTTCCACTTGCCAAAATCAAATTGCTGTTTCTGAAGGGAACTTTTGAACAAACACAAGTACTGAAGCATGAACACAGAGGCGGGAGTATAGGCATAGGGCCACGCATTCCTAATCTCGACAAGGATGGACCTGAGCGGTCTGTTTCACCCTTCCACCACTTTACGCGCTGGCAGCTACCAGTATACGCAGTATAACGGGCTGTGTGGAACACAGAAAATGTATTTGTGTAATGTCGAAAAGGACAATTCCTCCTCCTACCGGCGACAGAACCCCGCTACTCCAGTCAGTAGTGTAGATGACCTGCCCTTGTTAGCGTGCTTGTTTTGGCATTGTAAAATTTCAATTACCGTCATTTTGGATCTGAAGTGGTGTAATTTGTTAGCAGCAATTGTTAAGAGCGCTTCGTACAAAGTGTAGAACACTTCTTCAGGGTGTAAGAGTCGCAAGGTGCAATTTCAGAAAATAAAAGCTCCATATATATTTTTAGCTTTTATCTATAGTTTCATGCATAGGAACACAAAGTAATTTTCTCCTATAACCCACAGTTGGGGGAGCAAAGATTGAAATTTAAGGCTAACTGATATTACCTTGCATAAAACGACAACTTACAGCAGTTTGTATTATTGTGAAAATTCACATTAATTTAACGAAAGGCATTAGTGTACTTCGCTGCCAGCAACTCATGAAACAGAGATGCATTTACACGCCGAAAGGTTAGATATTTGTAACCACAAGGTAAATGACTGTAATTATTTTAGAGGCATTTTGAAAAAAGGATTTCTTGTCGAGTGAGTGGGAGTGGAGAAATGACTAAAGCATGAAGTCTGCATAATTTGCAAAATGCAGGAACATCTCGAGTTCACCTCAACGTGGAGAAAAACTTATTAACATTATACAATGCAGCAGGAGAGTTCCGTACGAATATGACGCAGATTTACCAAATTCATGAATTGAGAATGCATTTCAGACTTTTTTGACTGCCGTGAAGAGTATAACAACACTGAAGTCTTGAACAGCCGATGCAACTGTCGCCTACTCAATAGGTTCCTGCTGTTTGATTTAACATTTCAGATTACGCATATATTTGGTTTCATGTGACATTGTAAATATGCGAAAGGAATCGTCAGTTCAGTGTGCCAATCCTGTAGCTCGTACCAACTCCATGGAGCGGAGTCTTTTTGAAGAGAAAATAGTCGCTTTGCTATTCACACATTCCTGACCATTTACAGAAATCTGAATTACCGTGTTAAGAAGACCCCGCCAATGGGCCCTACACAGCGTTAGATAAATCCTGTCAGCAAGCTTCATTTTATTGCTTTAAGACACATTTTAGTATTGTCTTCACCTTAGCCTAAGTTTCCAAAAGTAACTCTTCTCTTTACGTTTTCCGATTACAATTTTGTAATACACATTTATCTTATGCCAGTCCCAAGTAAACTCAACGTCCTTGTTTTCATCGGTTAAGTCATCTTTGATCAGGAGTACAAATTTTGAAGTTCCCCACTTTGTAGTTGTGTTCGTCTTTCCGCCGGACCGTAGGAGCGTCATGAAATTCAGATTACCCGACTGCTTGACACTGCTTGGTAGCCTGCAGCAGTCTGCGCTGGTCGATACAGCGTCACTTTAACAAAGCGATGGTTTAGAAAAGTGTAATGTAGCTTTTAAGCGTTATTTGCAAAATGAAAAGGATCACCTTAGGTGGAGGTTCTGTCCTTCCTTTTTTTACCTAGCATCAGCACTTCAACTGTTGAAATCAGACTTTTCAAACTTTCACTTAACGTTCTTCGGAATTTCCAATTTCAGCCACACTAATCCATAAGTAAAGCCCATTTTGCACGATGCTGCAAAGTGCTTTTTCCACGTAGCCCATGAACATTCTATAGATTTTTTGAAATTCTATGTGGCAGAATTTCACTAATTTCAATTTAATTATTGTAATGGTTAAACAAGGTTAATAAACGAAAAGAACGCATTTGATAATTTTGCTTACTTTATTAGGTACGCAGTAGAACTTCTCTAAATTTTTTAAAATTGGAACTGTAGGTTTTTCTCACATTATTGTGGTAAGGAGGCTAATATTAAAACAGAAGAAAAAGGTATAAATTGTGAGAATGTTGACTGGATTACTGCAGTTCAGGATAGGAGAGAGTAGAGATTTCCTCTGAACACAGCAATGAAATTTAATACTGTTTTATACCAACCAAATGCGCTTATTTATTTAAAAAACACTAAAATATTCTTTAAAAATTAGATAAAAATTAGATAAAAAATACAGCAATGAAAGTTCCTACTCCGTCACTGCGAAGAAAATCCTTGAATATTTGAGCAGCTGTAATTTTGTGAAGCAGAATTCTATTGAATACAGTTAGTTTATTAGTTAGTTACAACAAAAAACAAAAATTACACTCAAAAAGCATTGACAATAAATTCTTGATATTATTAGGTAACAGTATTTTGTCTAACCTTCCCTTATCTATGAGCGTGAAAACTGAAGCCAAAGAAAATAATTTTATCTAAATTTTTAGGGGTGTGAAACTTAGTCTCTTACCTGATGGGAAGAACACAGACTGAGGATTCTGAGGGTAGGCTGCTGCTGAGGAGAGTATTTGGACAAAGAGGGCAAAATTAACATGGGAATGGAGAAAAATGCACGACGAGAAGCTTCATAATTTATGAAAAAATTAAGCACCGTAAGATGACAGAGAATATAGTACGAATGGAAATCGGAAGAATTGACACAATAATTAAATTAGAAAGTCTGAACAGAAGAAAAGGCATGGAAGGAGTAGATAGGACGATTACATTAAAGGTACGGTTTTTTGACGGTGTTAACTGGAATTAACTGGCTCATCGTAGAGTCCAGTGAATATTTTTAACATAATATGCGGAGAATTTCTCGACTACCCGAGCGACTATTACCTTGTGAGAACGACTGTTCTCCATGGAGTTACTTGTCACAATTTGGACCACAGTAGACTTATTGTTAAGGGTAGAATGCAGACACAGAATAGAAGAAAGAGAGTGAAGAAGAATGTATGAAAGCAGTCGGTAAAGTAACAAGTAAGACCCCTGCAGCTTCTGCCTCTCCTTCGACACTGCCGCGTGGTTGCGTTGCGCGGTCGGCAGGCGCTGGGACTGACTGTGTGTAGCGTGTTGCGTGCGACCAGTGTGTATTATACTGTGTCGCAGCCCAGCGCCGGACTCTCTCGGTGGGCAGAGAACTGCGTCAGGGATTTATTTGTGAGCACTTAGATTTTATTACGGAGATACTCACACAAACAACAGCTCAAGAATTTGTGACTAAATTTTCCCCTAATTTTCAGTTGGCCTACAAATTACGGTGTAAAGGCGCGTGTGATTATTGTTAGAAATGCTCAGAAGGATTAGAGGAAATACATTGCATTAATTTTCCTTTGCTTTTATCTTTATCCTACCCACAAATAAATCCCTGAAACGTGGCCTTTTTTTGGTTTTGTGAAATGGGTGTAACCATCCGCGATGTGATAACCTTTACTACTGTGGTGTGCGCTGTGTATAGTAAATAGTAGCGTGCAAATTCAATATAAAAACAAAGTGTCGCAGTGGCGTTCCTTTGCACACCAAAACATCAGTTTGTGTCAGTGAAAAATGAGACGGAGGCGTGGAGGCATTATAACTAGTTTCAGCGCCCCCTAAGGAGGTGTGGCTTAGGTAAGGGAAGAGATTCGGCTGTATATTACACATACTTGTTTATAGGCCTTTATATAATATGCTTATGGAATTAAATTAGTGTGGGTGTTTGTGTAATTTGTGACTGCCGGCAAGCTAAGGTAATATCAGCGGGTAACGTTTAACTATAATTGTATCAGTGTGTATTTTCTCACGGCAAATGTATTTACATTTAGCCACAGGAGGGATTTTTACAGACAAGCGTAAGTTATTATAAATTATTGAGCGGTAAATAATTCAGCCATATTGTATAATCATTCATTCTCAAGGAAGATCAAATTTATATTGCAATGCCGTATTTTGTGATCCGTCGTAGGTTATTCTGTTGTAGTATTACCGCTGAAAGGGAAATATGTTGCCGTATTTCTTATATTATTTTGCCTCTCTCGCTAAGAAATCGAAGCCTGAAATTCCTCCAAATTATATTTAGATCATACCCCCACAGAAGACGCACTTTGTCTCTATTACAAAGGCTTCGACACCAAATAATCTGCAGTTTGTTTGCCCACTGTATTTATGCCTTTGTTATGATATTTGAAGTATAAAGACATTATTTCCGCATGCAGCATAGTAGGCTGGTCTTCGTAATGAAGATGCGATATATCTTGCGTACAAGACGAACTGATTTCATAAACAGTATCTGAATAAATTCCAGAAGTTAAGGGCTCAAAGATCAGGTTTTTCAGTTAGACGTTAGGAATTGCTGGTGATAAACGTCCAAACCTGTCAAATTAATTCGTGCGCAAACAGACTGCAGCGTATTCCCCTGATTTTCTGTAAGAATGCGAGAATTTTTTTCAAATGTCAATTAAGAATGAATGGATTTCAATTTGAAATTATGAAATTTACTTTGCAAACCTAGAGGCTGACGTTTATCTGTTAAATTTTGTAACGTCACTTCTTTGCCTTTAGCAGGAAACATTAAGGCTTAACGCTTAGAATCAGATTTATATTTTGTGTTGCATTCAATATATCGCTTTCATCTCTCTTTCACAAATTTGTTGGGTATTATTTTGTCTTGTTGCAATTTTACTGCATACTGAGTCTGGAGAAGCGTTGAAGCTCATTAATGTATAATGTTACTGTTTTTAAATCGTATCAAGCGGCTGTAAGTTTAGAGATTAAACTCGACGAGTTTCGGCCCTACATAAAGGGCATCAAAATTTAATCTCATCAACGGTGTTACCTCGTATTTTCCACTTGGGAGTTGCGTAGTTATGCGCACGTATACCGACGTTTAAGGTAGCGCCATAAAGCCATAGCTGTGTCCTTTCAAGCTCTCAAATCTTCGTAAATTAAATGCAATATGTGAATAAGTCAAAATGTACTTAACAGAAGTGATTTGGCCTCGTTATCTTTTGGTTAATGGAAAATCACTTGTGCTTTAAAAGGCTAAAATTACATTGACACCATAGAATAAGTTCACACAGAATGTGGGAAAACCATATGTAGAATTATTTGCAAGACGAATGTAATAGGTAAATGTAAAGGCAGATTTGATCCTAGAAAGGACCATGAAAGCCCAGAGAGGTTGTAGAGGTATAGCTCTACTCTTTCTTTAACCTCAGCCGTAGATGGGGTGGGTGGTTAACGCCACGCCCCGGCCGCTTTACCCCCGGAAAAAAGACCCGCTACCCATTGCACACTAGGCTGGGTGGGCCCCAGAGCCGGTCTGGATGGGTGCGGAAAATCTCGCCTCCACCGGGATTCGATCCCCGGACCTTACACCCCGTAGCGAATCGCTATCCTGGCCACGCAACACAAGTGTTATAGTTATACTTAATTCATATTGACTATTACTTCGTAAATACTGGCCCTACAAGAAGAAGATAAATATTTTCTTAAAATAATGAAAATTAAATGCGTAATCGCGCGTTTCAACATTATATTTTAATAATTTTACGATTTCAGAATTTTTAAAGCTAATTTTGACGTGTTCGCAATGACAAGTTCCAAAATTGCGCCAATGGGCTTCATTATGTCCGTCTGCCCGTCCTTCCGCGTGTAGCAATTCGAGATACACTGAAAGGGTGTTAGCGAAATTTGACACTGGTTCGTTTCAGTGAACTTTGTCGACATATTATAATTTTGAGTGAATTCACACAACAGTAACGCACGCTTGACACGAAGAACCACACGCGTTTCTGCACGTCTCGCAAGAGAAGCTCGCTAAATGTTTATCAGTGAAAAAGTTTTCGAACATAAGTTGCACAGAAAAATGGAATCACATATTTTTACATTTCAGGTTTCTTTAATGCTTAGGGTTTTCTAGGCACCTATCCAAAGGGAGCGGACGTCCCAGAATTGTTACACTGTGCTTATAGTTACATTTATATGACACCCTGTAGACTTGTGCGTGAGTACCAATTCATCCGACTCCAGATATCAGCAGACTAGAAACTTTGTTTGCACCGCTATAAGAACCGCAGATCTCGCACTTTGTCACAAATAATTCTTCGGAAAACAGCAAGCCTTCCTGAAGTCTAAAGTTCGTCTAGATGTCATATAACTTTCTGGCTCCCATTTTGCATATATCAGGCTGCGTCTTCCTTTTATAGGCCGATTAATTAATAATGTTTAGGGAGGCAACTGATTCTTATTGTGAGAATCATATGAAATGCATAAGGAAAATGTGGGGAGAAAATGCGTAGGTTTTTTATCTTAAGGTATGTGGTAAACATTGTTAACACGATTTACAGGGTTGAGAAGGACGACTTTAAAAGCTTACCACTGCGAATTACGTAAACCATATTTCTGTTTTTAATAACTGAAATCATATAGGAAACTCTATCCAAAAATTAAAGCCTTATGTCCAAAATTCCTTTGTTTTAGATACTGTAATGTTAGTGTGCATCAATAGCATCCTCGCTTGTTGTCTTGGAGACGTCATGGAGTTTTTAAGTTTAAAAGGCACATGCAAAACAAAAACAAGCAGTTCCGAGCAGAACGAATAAAGGTTACTTTCCTACAGCATAGATTTGTAGTCATGTGTGTCTATTATTATTATTATTATTATTATTATTATTATTATTATTATTCTGATGTCACAGAGGTTTAGCTGGTTTTCAAAGAGTACGAATCACTAACCAAGCACATTTTATTCGTTACATAAGTCAGTTTCTATTTTTTTTAAACTGTAACACGCCGTGTGATAAGTATATTAATGTCAAGTTCCATTGCAAGCTATTATTATTATTATTATTTCTAATTGGCCCTCGGGCTGTTAGGTCAGCATGTAAATAAACTCGATTGAATTGAATTGATTGATTGAATTATTATTATTATTATTATCATCATCAGTAGTGATACTTGTATATTCAATTGTAGGTCTATTTTGATTAATGACTTGTTATTAATGTAAATCTTGAATTCGACGCTGCACTTCGGTCACTGCGACATTTTTAAAACAAGTCATCTTTTTTCTGTCAGGTATTGGATTTGTGCCTAAGTGCTTCATTTATATTGTTTTACTTCATATTTGTTTTGTTTCTTTAGTGTTTTGTCTTGTGTATTTGTACTGTTTTGTGTTTCATTTGTGCTTTTGTGCTGGCTTTGTAATTGGCACTTGTGCTGTTAAGTCTGCACGTTAATAAATACCCAACTGAATTGAATTGAATTGAATCATCATCAATATTACAACGGTTCAAAAATGTTCCCTACCCTTTTGGACACTGTTGGCCTTCGCGTGCCGAATCGAAGTCTCGAAGATTTTAATTTATTTCTTGTTGGTTTTAAACTTCGCAAATCCCTTTCCGCTAGATGCGCTTCAGCGGCTAATTCTATCAGTAAGGATAGGCCGTGCCATGTCTCAGGCGGTTAGTCGCCGGTTTCCCACCGCGGAGGCCCGGGTTCGATCCCGGGTCAGTCAATGTGGGATTTGTGGCGGACAAAGTAGCACTGGGACAAGTTTTTTCCCCAGTTCGTCGGTTTTCCCCTGTCAATTTCATTCCACCGGTGCTCCATTACTTGGAAAAACGAAAAAACTGATCGTCTTTCTCTTCGTCTTCAACACAGGGTAGCACAATAAGCCTTAGGGCTGCGGTGTGCCCGTAGCTTCTGCTGCGGGGCCATTCTCCACAAAAAAAGGCTAGTGGTATATTCGGTGGAAGGTGTGTTTTGATTAACGATTTGTTAGATGTAGATATTTGTACTATGTAAATCATATTTTACGCAGCAGTTCGGTGACTGACGTTTCATGTGAATTGTGGATTTATTTTAGGTGTGATATTTGTAATTAATTTCATTTTATTTTTATCTGCTTTCTGCTTTTCCTTCCTATGTCAAGTAATTGTGCAGTATCTGTGTCCTTTGATTTGTACTGTCTTTGCAGACGCCCAACAGGCTGTACAGTCAGCACGTAAACAACTATAGAATTAAATATAATAATATTTAGTATTATTATTATTTTGACCTTGTGTCCATAATATAATAGGCTGCCGTAAGATTCAAGCGCTACCCCACTGCTCCGCTTCTCTTCAGTCAGTCACACCCGGTAACCATGGAAACCATGCTTGAAGCTGAACATTTTCTTCTTCCTCAGCGCGTGCCTCAGAGAGAACACACACGGTGACCGTCATAGGACGATCCTCCATAATATTCACGCGTTACTACACGGCCTCTTTCATCGGTCGTTCCCTTATTCATTGAGGAATCCAGTTGTTAATATCATCTATTGTAGTGCTGCCATCTGATTGTGTTGTTTTGTATTCTACTCTCGATGCTCAGCTGTTTCTTCTGCCTCAACGCGTAGGTCCTACCTCACATACAGCACAGACGGTAACCATGGCAACTATACTCGATGATCAGCCGTTCCATCTATCCCAGCTCGTGCCCACATGGAGCACAACAACGGTAACAGGGGCAGTCAAGGAGTGACTTGTACGAAGTGTATGAATCACAAGCCTTACATTACGCAGGGAATTTATTATTATCATCATTATTATTGTTTACAGATTGTTGCTCTGATTCTTTCTACGTTAAATCTGTAGGATATGACCTCAAAGGTTTGTTCAGTTGCCGTATTGTAGTTACTAACCTACAATATCTCTACTAATATTCTGATCAATTTCTGCGCCTAATTTCACACGCCTAGTACTTCATCAGTTATCCGTGTCACACCGAAAGGAAAATATACTCTTCTGTGGAAATCTACCGGAATATGTTTCACATTTTTTGCAAGATTTATTACCATACGTTATTTTACACCCCTAAATTAAGTGGCGCTAGTGGGGCTTCCACCTCAGAATTCGCTTGTCAATCAACAATATTACCGATTTTTAAAAAATTACATATATGCAGTTGTATGGCTTCCAGTGGTCTTACATTCCTCAAATCACACTGCAAGACTATCACTGAAGTGGCACGTAAGTTGACAGACGGGATAGGTAGAGCACATGGTTACACTATAAGCCAGTTCATTTTCTTCAGCTGCAAAGAAAGCAGGACATAAGAAAGCTAAATTCTTCATTGTTAAAGAGATGTATTTTCGAAACAAAAGTGCAGTGGTATAGAATATAGTGTAAACGAAGGTAACTCACTAAACAAGAAAATATGGAAAAGTGAGACGTAATAGACAAATGTAGTTAATAATACATAATTAATGACTAATAGCCTATGTTTGAAGATCCCTTTCTTCATAACCTTGGCTACAATGCAAATGAGTACTAATGATAGCTCCTTTACTTCTCGCTTCATCCATCACGAAATTAAGTGCAGGTATGTCTGTCTCTACCCACTGTAGCCCATGTTCATCCCTATCAGCACTCGCTGAAGCGGGGATTATCTTGAACAGGCTCAACGAAGCAATTACTTAAATTACCTTGTAACGGCAGTGCGGTCTTCTCAAGTGGCCGAATGTATTTTTTTGGTACATCCGTTACTTACAAGCTGTCTGTGGGTGTTATTTAAACATACATGTCTACTACAATGCTGATTGTAGGCATTCCTTTGGAACTCACATCACTAAAACGCTGTCTGTAGGCACTGCTTAAGCACATGCTGCCTGCACGCACATCACTAAAACGCTGTCTGTAGGCACTGCTTAAGCACATGTTGCCTGCACGCACATCTAAAACGCTGTCTGTAGGCACTGCTTAAGCACATGTTGCCTGCACGCACATCTAAAACGCTGTCTGTAGGCACTGCTTAAGCACATGTTGCCTGCACGCACATCTAAAACGCTGTCTGTAGGCACTGCTTAAGCACATGTTGCCTGCACGCACATCTAAAACGCTGTCTGTAGGCACTGCTTAAGCACATGCTGCCTGCACGCACATCTAAAACGCTGTCTGTGGGCACTGCTTAAGCACATGCTGCCTGCACGCACATCTAAAACGCTGTCTGTGGGCACTGCTTAAGCACATGTTGCCTGCACGCACATCTAAAACGCTGTCTGTGGGCACTGCTTAGGCACATGCTGCCTGCACGCACATCTAAAACGCTGTCTGTGGGCACTGCTTAAGCACATGCTGCCTGCACGCACATCCCACGCCGTTAGTTTTTATGATTTTATTTATTTACGAGTACATATAGCTATTTACCGCATTAATTATCTATCTGCCTACCTACCTAACTCCATAGTGCACGGCCTTTCTTCAGAAGCTGGTAGTTTTTCTACAGGGTGAAAACTCTCGTTTTCCCTAGAATTTGACAGTGTCTAACGTCGTAGTTTTCTCCAAACATAACATTTCTGAAACTGTATTCATTTCCGCTATAAATCTCTGGACGCCGGAAGAAGTACTTCTTTCATTGACTGAGAAAACCTCTGTGTAAGCGGCTCAGTGGAGTAGAAAACTTCATACCTGATGTCGGGAAGGAATCCAGTTTCCGAAATGACATGATTGAAAACCTGAAGACGAAGGATATTATCCAGAATAATAGTCATGCTATTGCAACGCACAGAAGTCCGTGACATTTGTGTTTACGGTTACAATAGTGCCTGTTATCTTCTATACTGCTGTATCTGTGCCGTTTCCAATCCATAATTTACTAATCATCGTGTTACGGTTTAGAGCAGGAAGAAAATACATAGTCCGAAAATAATTACGTACGCTCACACTTTAACAGCAAATCGTGTGCCATAGCGATGGTTCTCATTCTAGGTTATGGCACAGATATAAGACCTGCTTTTTTTAAACATATTTACCTGCATAACACTACAATAGTAAAATAATAAACAAAACACAATATATATGTTTGGCATATCTTCTGCCCTACTATAAAAGATCTGCTTTAATGAAACCTACTGTACGATGTTTCAAAGAAAAGCGTGTTAACTTTAATGAAACCTACTGTACGATGTTTCAAAGAAAAGCATGTTAACTTTAATGAAACCTACTGTACGATGTTTCAAAGAAAAGCGTGTTAACTTTAATGAAACCTACTGTACGATGTTTCAAAGAAAAGCGTGTTAACTTTAATGAAACCTACTGTACGATGTTTCAAAGAAAAGCGTGTTAACTTTAATGAAACCTACTGTACGATGTTTCAAAGAAAAGCGTGTTAACTTTAATGAAACCTACTGTACGATGTTTCAAAGAAAAGCGTGTTAACTTTAATGAAACCTACTGTACGATGTTTCAAAGAAAAGCGTGTTAACTTTAATGAAACCTACTGTACGATGTTTCAAAGAAAAGCGTGTTAACCGGGTGGCGAACGCAGCTTAGGCGTCAGAATTTATGACATTGCGAGTTGTGAAATAATGTCTGCAGCGACGAGTAATAAGATCTAACAGAATATATCCAAAGAAGCGCTTTCAGAAATCACTCTGCTACGCTTCTTCGTGGGCTAAGTATAGCACACGTAAAAGAGAAAGCAAAGGGGAAGACGAGTCTGAAGGTATCTGCAAACAGTGGCAAGAAACAGCAAGAGAGACAGCGATACGATCTCAAATTAACAGAATTACAGAGACATAAATTTGAAGAGTTAGATGGGCATGAGTCGCTTTTAACTTTATTTAGGCTTTGCGTGATTCCATGAAGCTCGAATATAATCCAGATAATACAAGCCTAAGTAAACATACAGGCTTCCATTACAAAGACCAACCAGTTAATGTTATTTAACGAAACAATAGGCTTTTATTCTGGAAATAATACAAAACTCATATAGGGGAAAATTCAGAGTTATTGAACGTTACAGAATGTGGCACATATAATTACCACTGTGCTTTAAGCTAATAACAACATTGTTTCTAACTGAGGTTATATAGCGTCGAATACTAGGATGATTAATAAGGAATTTGAAAGGATGCGGAAGGTAACGCTCCTGGCCTAATTTGATGTACTGTCCCGGTATTCTTCTGTACGGTCTGAAGAAAACACAAAAATCCGCTGTCGGAACAGAGGGTCTATCTCTCTCTATCTATTCCCTTTCGCTCCTTGCGGAGCATAGGGGCCTCCTTTCGGAGGTTTCATGGTCGTGTGCATAGATGTAGTGAGTGACCAGCCCACTGACTGCACAAGTTCTATTCAATCCTGATGTGACTGCTAGAGCCATGGGTGAGAAATGGCCGCTGAATTTTGCTTACGAAACATTACTATTTATGCCCGTAAGGTTCTTTATTTCCCCTCCGAAGGAAGTTGTGCTACGGATTTTTATCACCCTTAAAAATCCATCGCCCTCGGCCGGGATCGAACCCGCGAACCTTGGGTCCAGTGGCGAGCACGCTAACCACTAGTCCACAGAGGGTGACGGAACAGAGGGTGCCCGGCCGAAATTCGTGCAGGGAACTTCCCAATTACATGTCAAAAGCGTCACTGCTCTGCTCCTTCTTGAAAATCTAATCATCGCTCAGCTGGTCAAGATATTTCTAGCTTCTGTGAGGCCCAGAGATTTACTGCCGTTAGTAAGTCATAGTTATTTACATGATAATTTTCTTCTACATGTTTCCATTTAAAGGTTATCACCGCGGTCAGTATCTAATAACAACTCTTATGTAGGAGACAACTATAATGCGCCAAGGTAAAATTTTCCTTGTACGACACATAAAGGTATTTGGGGGAGTGGAGGGCGTAACTCCAATAATTTTTAACTTATACACTAAATGGACGTGAACGGTCAGCATCAATCCCCGACCGCTTTGATCCCACAGAAAGACCGCCTTCTGTACGCATTCATTAGGAGGTTGTGTGGATCTGTAAGACTGTGATGGAAATAAATATGTCATGCTAATTAAATTGTATTAGGATGGTACAAAAATGTTATTGCAAGTAGTGCACTGTCCAAAAATGGACTATTTAAAAATCGTTCTTTACCGTTTTTACAAGAGCTCGGCACTGGACCTTATCCTGAGCCAGTTAGAACCCGTCAACACTCTCACACACTTTGTCTGCAGTATTCATCTTAATATTGTAAACCTGTTTACTTATACTTATCTCAACTGGTATCCTTCCTTCCGCTTTTAAGACCAAACTCTCGTTAGAATTTCTTACCGTTCGAATGCGTCCTACATGCCCCTCCATTTTCGTCTCTTCGATTTTACGACCCAAATAATTATATGAAGCGTACAAATTACTTAACTATGATGATGATGATGGGCAGTCACTTAAAGCATTAAAAATATATAGCCTGGAATGCTACAGTTATAAGGGCATTCAGAACGCGAAGCTGCTTCTTAATCAGAGCCTAAATGTCGTCCGTATTTTTATAAATTTCCATTGATTTATGACGCAAGCCATAGTCCTTTAGTGTCACAATATGACTGCTGAAAGCACAGTGGTAACTGCATACAACACCTGCTTTAACAATGTTGTAAACAAAATTATTCCAATTACACACGTGTGACTGTTCATAGCACATGCTTTTTAGTGCTATTCCGATATCTTTCGGTCTTTCTAGATCATCATGGAATGCATTTACACAAGCTTCAGCGGACTTAATTTGTGTTGTTATACACACTACATGTCAAAACTAACATATTATTTACTTATATCATATTTCAATTTCTGTAACTGTAGCAGATCGATACCCGTAGTCAAGACTCAGGTGCACATTGTAGTAAAAAATCTACTTTATCATTACCTTACTGCAATATACTAAAACTTCAATATTCATTAAATAAGCTTATCAAGTTCTGCAGCCTCGATTATATATAAGAGCTCAATTTGCAATATTACACAAAGTTATACTTTTAGGTGTATTTTTTGCACCTTTAATGTAGCATGACTTACTAATTACGCTTTTGTTGTATTTTGCGACGTTTTAGCGGTATTCTGAGGCTTAGTGTTTTCGATGTGTTCTCTTCCAAAGTGTAGTTGAACTTTGTTTTCATGTGACCTTTTGTTTTTCATGTTGCTGCTGGTGGATGTGTTTACGATCTGACTGCTTCCATATCAGCTATCACAGCAGTCAAATCGTACACACAGCGTAATATAATAAAGAGCGACTATCTTCTTAAACAGCATTAACACTTCGGTATTTGTAATGAAGACACTGTCTGTTAACTCTGAAGTACTAACTAAATTTGTATACATTAGATAGTTAATTTGCAGGCTCAGATGTTAAAAACAGTGTTTGTCGTCAGCATCTTCAGGGTGCGTTGCTTCGTTCGGGCAACGCTCTCTTGTCCTGTCGTACATGGTATATTCTGTTACCACAGCAGATTAGACCACCAAGTTATGGTATATTCTGTTACCACAGCAGATTAGACCACCAAGTTATTCCGGTACTAGAGAAAGACTCAATCTTAGAGTACAGCCGAAGAGGTATAAGGATACCAAAACAACTGGAGAATATTGAATTGATTCGAACAACGCAAGGGCTGAAAGTGATTTCTATATTCATCACTTCTTTCTCCAGAAGATTATCCAGTAAAGAGTGAAACGTGTAGGAGATAGGTGGAGATACATTTGTAGCTGTAACAATAAAGAAATGGCGCGTTCCTTGTCTTGAAAATTGTAGAAGATTCATGTAAAGAGCGCAAAGAGCTCATCTGTTGTATTTAGCATTCCTTTAAAGACCGGGGAGGGACGAGACTTCGGACGACCAAAATCACAACTGACAATGTAAGGCCGTCATGAGATTTTCAGTAACAGGTTTTAACGAAGTAATACTAAAACGTTTATGATGAGGATTATAATGAGTAATATTAGCAAAAGGTAAGTGCATAATTGATGTGTGTTTTTTTAACTGACTCAAGAGAAACTACGAATTTTTATGAACTAATCAAGAGCGTAGATAGAAAGCAAATCCGTGTGTGCCAAATTTTCTACACAGCTCTTAACACGCCATTAATATTGGTCTACCATTTTTTATAATTTCGTATTTTGCATTATTTGGTCGTTTTAATCAAGTTTGATAAGAAGAGAATTATATAAATTCATTTACTAGTACAATTTTGTTTAATACCGGTAAACAAAAAAGGCACCAATGACTACCTACACGTGTTTCTGCGCGCATCTGCAGCGTAACTTGCTAAATGTTTAGTGGACAAAATAAAGGTTTTGAGGCACAAATTGCAGCTGTAGATAGCTATATTATATTTTTGTGCTGTCTGTCATTCTTTACATGCGTCCGTGACCGTGTAACATCAGATTCTTGCGGAGCAAAACTGAACATATATTTGCATTGTTCTACACTCTCATTTGCTCTTACAGTACTACAGGACTACTTTACTCTTCAGTTCTCTGCAATAGTTTTCTGTGTTTCTCATTCCATTTCCCACTAGCCTCCAATACGAGCGGCGTATTATTGATTTTATTTTACCACTTTCATCTGATTTGAAATAGGTCTTTGCCAATACTTTTATCTACGTTACATTTGTAAAGTTAATAATTCCTTATAAGCTGCATTCCCATTTCTATTCAAAGTATTACTTCTTATATTTTCTTTTTGTATTTTTCTTTTCCGAACATTTTAAAAATATAAGTTTGCCAAACTCCCTTCCCAAATATAAGCGTATCTTTCTCTCTAGAATCTTGTCCTAATCCTTTGTATCTTTCAAATCCCTGCTTTGAGCCTTATTTTTACACTTCTCTCATCACTTGTACAGCCATCAGTGTAATTCTCTTCACCCCGACGTGTTTGTATACGCAGGAATAAAGCAAGGAAATCTTTTGACTGGTATCGCAAATGAATTCTGACTTCAAAAGCTGTAGAGAGCAAAGAACCGCTTTACACGTTATGTCTGTCGCACCTTTCCGGTTTTATTGATAATCTTACAAAAGTGAGAGAAAGAGCCACATTTGTTGCGCTGTGTGTTCTGTTCACAATATTTTTGACATGTACCTGCTTGAATTTTATTTTTCCCTCAGGACAAGTTTGCCTTATATACTGCAGACGGCATAAAGAAGGAACTAATTTCAGACATTGTACTTCACTCTTTTTACATCAGTATACAGCATTTCTTTTAGAAATTTTATACTTCCACACTAACGACTTATTTGTATTATGAAATTCCTGAATAAGTCAGAAACACGAAGAAAGCGAGAAGGGCTTAATTTGATCAAAGCTAGAAGTTGGAAGTGCTAGGCGAGTCTGCTTTGAGGAGTGATGCAAGTAAGAGACGAACTTACACAGAAGAATGATTTTGTTACGGGTCGGAAGAAGCTGATGACCTTCACATATTACTTACTAACCCAAAGAACCTAAATTACAAATTTCAAATGTTTGGTCAATAAACACCGATGAGATTCGCCTCATTATGCAATGACCATCAAACTCTCAGGAACATTTTCACGATTTCGTGAGCATTAGTCTATTCCTATTTCGTATCTTTCCAAAGCTGTCGACCTCGGTGGACTAGAGGTTCGCGGGTTCGATCCCGACCGAGGTCGATGGATTTTTAAGGGTGATAAAAATCCGGAGCACCACTTCCTTCGGAGGGGAAGTAAAGCCGTCGGTCCCATGTCGTAGATTTACGGCATGTAAAAGAACCTTACGGGCATGAATAGAACTAGTAATGTCCGTAAGCAAAATTTCCTCCATTTCTCGCCCAAGTCTCCTGACTGCCCGCCAGAGCTATCTGGCGGGCACATCAGGATCGATAGAACACTAGCGCGGCCAGTTGACCAGTCACCAACTGCCACGAATGCGCATGACTTAGTAACCTCGAAAAGAGGAGGCAAGAGGAGGCCCGGGCCCATTATATTATTATATATTATTATCTTTCCAAAGCTAGTGATGTGCGAAAGTGAAAGGACATATGTTGTTTACAGGAAAAATAATATTAAAATGACATATCTTTGTTATTTGTCAGAGACTGTGACCTAATTTGCGATTCCCTGACAATGCATTTCTCGAGAATCTTACTTGTACAGTGTTGGCAGAATAAATGGACAACGTGCTAGTGGCTCTTACTGTCCTGGAGATAGCAGAGTGCGGTACAGAGGGCTCAGCCTTTGAAGTGTGAAGTTGGGAAGTGGGAGGACGAGACGGAGACGTAGTAAGTGGCTGAAGCATGTATGAACGTGGAATTATGGGACAGGTGAGTGACAATTTATCTAGGGGTCGGCGGAGAAAGAGCACATTTTTGTTAGAAGTTTGCCCGGATTCGCCCGCTCGTCCTTGTGGTAAATATACGAGAGTGAAAATGTAGACTTAGTCGCTTGAGGCAGTGGTCGCTGAGTTTTGAGTTGCTGGTGAATAGCAAAAAGCTTAATTCGGAAAAATAATTTGGTGATCATTAGAAGAAGGGGTTAATTTTGATGAAATAAATCGGGACGTCTGCATAAGACTAATGTAGAATAAACTTGGAACTTATGAACAATCTTAGCATTTGCTTGAAGACGGAGGACAGTTAAAAAGACCTGTGTCCATATGGCAGTCCGCAAAGAAGACAGTGATCGCACTACCTTTTGGAAAGGACAGCTTGGAGGCCAAGTAAACCATTAGGAAGTGGGCTGTAATTGAGTATGCAGGACGGGAAGGATTAAGCCGCTAATCTATTTGGGCTGGACTTTGGTATCTGCACCAGGAAGGCGGCACGGGGCGGAAATTTTGATGTAAATTCTGGGAGGGAAATTCAACTCAATAACACACAGAAATTTAGTTCTTACTGCACAGGACAGAGGGAGAGCCTAGTCGATATAGTGGCTATTATAGGCTACGGGTTAGACAAACGACGGATCGTTGTTTGATTCCCGGCAGGGGCGAGAAATATTTAATCTCCGAAGGGTCCAGCAGCTCTGGGGTTCACGCAGCCTCCAACTGAATGGGCATCGGGGGTAAAGCAGCCGACTCATAAATCTGATCACTCACCTTCAACCAGTGCCGAGGTCAAGAATAAATGCACCTCTGATTCCCCTCGCCCAATCGCCTTTGTAACACGAACGTCGACGGCTTTACCTCGTTCCCCTCCATTACAGATTCCAACAGGTTAATGCCGGGTACGGAAATAGTCGCTGTATTTTCAGAACCATAGGAGATTCATAAGTACCTGCGTGGGCAAAATGCAGAGATACGGAACGCTAAACCAGGTGTTGCATGTAATTATCACTGTGCTTTAAAGGCTTTCTTGTGTTTCTGCATGATGACGTAAGTATTCATTCGAAATAGATGCATAATCCTTACGGGTTTACAGGCGCAATGTACCAGTACATTTTGAAATTCTGAACAGTAAAATTCCTTTCCAAAGGCACGAGGGTCTGCGTATTGAAAGACTGATGCTGTCGCGTCGTCACGTGACTGCGAGCCGTCAACAACTGGCGCTACCAGCATCTGTTATTTTAATTATAACAGCTCTGAATCACAGAAGAGCAGAGGAGCTCAGACAGAAGTTTGAAATTTCATTCCTATAATTTGTGAAATAAGAGGCGAAAAAATAGACTGAAATAGACAGGATATTGGAGCCTAGTGTCTTTGAGGTTGAGATGTGTATTTAAAAGTTGAGACGTCATGAATCTCCAAGTATTGATCAAATAAATGTATCTAATGGTAAAGTTGTTCCTTTGCATGCCATGAAGACATAAACTCGGCATTAGATGAGAGCGAGTTTCAGCTTCACACCCCCACTGCCTTACCCACGGAATAGGAGGCTCAGTGGGCTCCAGAGTTGATCTGGGCTTTTGGGGAAGCAGAAATCTCTTACCCCTCCCAGAAATGTAACTGCGTGTTGTCCAGCCCATAGCACGGTCACTATACCCACCATGCAATCCCGTCTCCGGTACTGATATAATTCCAGAAAAACTGAATAAAGCAGCCAGTAGAAGATTTCTCTTTGAGAAACATAAGCTTATAAATTACACTGTTAAGTAAGGAAGAATTATCTCAACAGTGGAAGGTAGCACCATTTGTCTCTATATAAGAAGGGCGATAGAACAGACTATAGTAATTATCGAGTAATATATCTGTCATTAACTACACATAAAGTGTTATCCAACATTCTCCCGCAAAGTTTACCTCTATATGTACAAGAAATTATTGGGTATCATTAGTGTAGATTTCGCCGCAAACAGATCAGTTACCACGTATTCTGTATTTGACAAATGCTTGACAGTAATGGGAATGAAGAGGGCAGTATATCAGCTGAGGGTGTTGGAGAATCAATTATGCTGAAGATATTTGGTCCAAGCAGGTGGAACTAACAGAAGATTGCAGAAAATTACATAATGAGGAGATACATGATTTGCATCCCTCGTCAGATATTATTCTTGTGATCAGAGCAAGGAGAATGAGCTGGAGAGTGCATGTGGTCCGTGCGGGGGAGAAGAGAAATGCATACAGAATTTTGGTAGGAAAACATGAATGAAAGAGACGTTTTGGAAGACCTGGGCCTAAATGGGATGATAATATTAACCGGATCCTCAGTAAATCGGTTGGAAGGCTTAAAATAGGGACAAGACATTGGCTGTTGTGAACACACTAACAAAACTGCGGGTTCCGCAATGCGGGCAAGTTCTTGACTGGTTGATGAACTGTTGATTTCAAGAAGAACTCTTCTTAACGGAGTTAGTTGGTTAGTTAGTTACTTACAGGCAAAACAAACATATTTTTATAGTGTTGAATGATAAATTTAAAAAATCACTGTTTTAAAGATGATTTTTACAAATATATAGTGGCAACTTGGCTTTTGTTAGTTTCATTTTAAAACACGCACTGATTTTAAAAAAATTCTTAGACTTGTGATTGTATGAAACTGAAAGTACGGTTAGTGAACCTGCAACCCACTAAGGAGCCTGCAGTATCAGCCCTGATGACACATACTCGTATTATGGACTGACTGGTGACATGGTAAACCGAGCACGCGGTAATATACCTGCCTCAGCGCCACTAAGTCCACCAAAATTCCCACAGGAAGTGCTCTGGGATTAAATCCGGTTTTCCGCGGTGAGCAGCCAGCGACTAAGTGGTCGAGTTACTGCAAGGCCTAACATTAAACTGATTTACTGACTGACTGCCTGAGTGACAGAATAACTAACTAATCAGCTAACTAGCCTACCAACTTACTGTACCACATGCTTCCTGCGCAATTTGTCAAAAAGCTTTTCGGCATTTTACATAAGTC
Source organism: Reticulitermes speratus (assembly GCA_021186555.1). Lineage (NCBI taxonomy): Eukaryota > Metazoa > Arthropoda > Insecta > Blattodea > Rhinotermitidae > Reticulitermes > Reticulitermes speratus. The sequence goes on along the minus strand of JAJKFL010000003.1, from coordinate 1,785,604 downwards.
TATTATTTTACGTGTCCATCTTCAGGGTAGAAAAATGGAAGAGTATGTCGATACTGCTCATCGCAAGACACTTATACATGTATAAATTATAAACATATTTAGAATGTAGAGACACTTCTAGCAACCATAAAGATTAGGCTTATTTACTGCCATTTATTCCTATTCTGATAATTTATTTTATTTCCCAGTGTATGTGTTTGTTTCATCTTATATTATTATATATTCTTATTGTTTATTCATCTATTCCTTGTTACCTTCTATTCTCTTTTCTTCCATTTCTTTTAGTCTCTTTATTAATTTACCATTTTCATTTTTGGTTTATCTTCCTGTCGTTTTATGCTGTTTTCCCCTTTGCCTTCATTTGTTCAAAGACACTAGTATTTCAAGACACACACCACGTGAACTGTTCAGCCATTTAACTTATTGGCCTTAATGCTTGCTGCCGTCCCGTCCAACAATACAAAGCTAATAGCCTGTTTGTAGCACGTAGTTTGGTGGCCTTGCCCACGTTTCATGTCTTTGGTAACGTGCATTAGCAGTGCTGAATAGATTTATACATGCGCTACTATGTGTCCACGTTATGTCGCACAGCCATCCTTATGTCTGTGGTGCACAGGCATCCTTATGTCTGTGGTGCACAGCCATCCTTATGTCTGTGGTGCACAGCCATCCTTATGTCTGTGGTGCACAGTCATCCTTATGTCTGTGGTGCACAGCCATCCTTATGTCTGTGGTGCACAGTCATCCTTATGTCTGTGGTGCACAGCCATCCTTATGTCTGTGGTGCACAGTCATCCTTATGTCTGTGGTGCACAGCCATCCTTATGTCTGTGGTGCACAGTCATCCTTATGTCTGTGGTGCACAGCCATCCTTATGTCTGTGGTGCACAGCCATCCTTATGTCTGTGGTGCACAGTCATCCTTATGTCTGTGGTGCACAGTCATCCTTATGTCTGTGGTGCACAGCCATCCTTATGTCTGTGGTGCACAGTCATCCTTATGTCTGTGGTGCACAGTCATCCTTATGTCTGTGGTGCACAGCCATCCTTATGTCTGTGGTGCACAGCCATCCTTATGTCTGTGGTGCACAGTCATCCTTATGTCTGTGGTGCACAGCCATCCTTATGTCTGTGGTGCACAGTCATCCTTATGTCTGTGGTGCACAGCCATCCTTATGTCTGTGGTGCACAGTCATCCTTATGTCTGTGGTGCACAGCCATCCTTATGTCTGTGGTGCACAGCCATCCTTATGTCTGTGGTGCACAGTCATCCTTATGTCTGTGGTGCACAGTCATCCTTATGTCTGTGGTGCACAGTCATCCTTATGTCTGTGGTGCACAGTCATCCTTATGTCTGTGGTGCACAGCCATCCTTATGTCTGTGGTGCACAGTCATCCTTATGTCTGTGGTGCACAGTCATCCTTATGTCTGTGGTGCACAGCCATCCTTATGTCTGTGGTGCACAGTCATCCTTATGTCTGTGGTGCACAGTCATCCTTATGTCTGTGGTGCACAGTCATCCTTATGTCTGTGGTGCACAGCCATCCTTATGTCTGTGGTGCACAGCCATCCTTATGTCTGTGGTGCACAGCCATCCTTATGTCTGTGGTGCACAGTCATCCTTATGTCTGTGGTGCACAGTCATCCTTATGTCTGTGGTGCACAGTCATCCTTATGTCTGTGGTGCACAGCCATTCTTATGTCTGTGGTGCACAGCCATCCTTATGTCTGTGGTGCACAGCCATCCTTATGTCTGTGGTGCACAGTCATCCTTATGTCTGTGGTGCACAGTCATCCTTATGTCTGTGGTGCACAGTCATCCTTATGTCTGTGGTGCACAGCCATCCTTATGTCTGTGGTGCACAGCCATCCTTATGTCTGTGGTGCACAGCCATCCTTATGTCTGTGGTGCACAGCCATCCTTATGTCTGTGGTGCACAGCCATCCTTATGTCTGTGGTGCACAGTCATCCTTATGTCTGTGGTGCACAGTCATCCTTATGTCTGTGGTGCACAGCCATCCTTATGTCTGTGGTGCACAGCCATCCTTATGTCTGTGGTGCACAGTCATCCTTATGTCTGTGGTGCACAGCCATCCTTATGTCTGTGGTGCACAGCCATCCTTATGTCTGTGGTGCACAGCCATCCTTATGTCTGTGGTGCACAGTCATCCTTATGTCTGTGGTGCACAGCCATCCTTATGTCTGTGGTGCACAGCCATCCTTATGTCTGTGGTGCACAGCCATCCTTATGTCTGTGGTGCACAGCCATCCTTATGTCTGTGGTGCACAGCCATCCTTATGTCTGTGGTGCACAGCCATCCTTATGTCTGTGGTGCACAGCCATCCTTATGTCTGTGGTGCACAGCCATCCTTATGTCTGTGGTGCACAGCCATCCTTATGTCTGTGGTGCACAGCCACTATCACCTCTTTGACGCACGTTGATTGGCTCATATTGTATTGGCGGTGACATCTGTCGGCACCTCGCGATGATTTTGGCCACCAGACAGATGCTAATTTCTGCAAATGAAGAAACCCCATCCTTACGTACTTTCCAAATACATGTGTGACACGAATGTTTATTTGTTAAAGTGTTCGTACTTAATTTCCGTCAAGGATTTATCTCGAGTATATTTTCGAACAAGATACGTCCGTTTAAATTATGGCGCTGTGTAATTTGGTAGACGGGTACCAGGGTGTCAAAGGAACGTCCTATCTGTATCTTAAAGGTAATGCTTCTACCTAAAAAAAAGGAGCCTGAAAGTCTTATGAAACCGTTTCCTTCTACTATTAGGTCATAACCTTCACAGTCGCCGAGGAAGAAAATCTTATAAGTGTGTTGTCATTAATTGAAATTTATTTTCTTTTTCATCCAAGTGATAATCAAATCTAAAATATGAATCGACCTGTCTAAATAAGTTTATTTTATTTTGTACTGATGCGAAATTTATATATGTATATATGTAACGTAATATGTTCGAAACTTAAACTAAAATGTGAGAATTTCTGCGTTTCACATTCGTATATTTATCTTACGCCGATCCCAGTGGCCGCGCGGTTTAAGGCGTGGGTCTGCGGCCGGTCGCTTGCTGGGATTGTGGGTTCGTATCCCGCCAGGGGCATGGATGTCTTTCCTCTGAGTGTTGTGTGTTGTCAGGTAGAGGTCTCTGCGTCGGACTGATCACCCGTCCAGAGGAGTCCTACCGAGTGTGGTGTGTCTGAGTGTGACCTTGAAGCCTCGACAAGGAGGAGGCACTGGCCCACTAGGGGCTGACTCGCCATGGAAAAAAAATATTTATCTTACACTTAATTTATTCAATACAAGGACATACTTCTATTATTTTTGTCACCCTGACGTCTACTGTGCGTCTAGACTGCCTGTTTTACTGTTCAGGGTACACGTTCTGTTTTAACACCCTGTACACGAAGAAGGATTTATATCGTTTATAGGCACCTACTTCATCTCCTCGCAAGTCTTTATTTTTGATAGTGTCAGTAAAAAAGAAAACCCCTTCTGTCAATTCATGGCAGTCCAATCTAACTTCTGAGAGTGGAAAACATGAACAGACATATGATGGTATTACAGTTTAAAAGAACAGGTTACGTGCAAAGTGAAAAAAAACATATGGCGCGGAATATTGAGCCAAAGTACGGACTGTGAAAGTTTTGGTTTGGTAAAGTGAGAAGATTGTTCCGAGGGGAACTTAAAAAGGATATTTACTTACAAATTTTATACCTGTATACAGTTGTTTTTTTTTCGTAGCACGATCAAAGTCGTGTCAGTAGATAATATTTTTATAATTAATATGGCTGCCAGCAGCCAACAAATCGTCAGAGTGTCACGCCGTCATATATCAGCACCATCTTCTGAGACAGAGTCGCAATGGATAAGTTACAGTATGTGCAGTGTTTGTTTCATACCGCACTTCGTTTAAATTGTACTTTATTATGCATTGCGATTAAATAAAGGGGAATTCCACACTACAGGGTGGCACAAACAATGATACTGTACACTTAGTGCAGCTGGCCTTGGACCGCAATTAGATTATAGGACCGGCTTCCTAAGATGGTGATATAAATTAGAGATTATGCCAAACAATGCTCTTTGTGTAAACAAAAGTGGCGTAAATATTGCTTTCATTTGAACAAACTGCTTCTCATTAAGCGATGTCACAAATATTATGTAAAATTATTTCTATCTTAACGATGTTCGGCTTACGCACATTCGAGCCTGCAAGGCGCCGCATTTTTGGTGGCCTACGTGAGTGCAACAATTGAAAGGAGAAGGTAATTTTGTAATTATCGTTTGGACTTATCAAAAACACTGCTGAAGAGTTTGGGCTATTTGATGTAAATGAGAGCAAATCAAGTTTGAATCAGCTTCCTTACGCGAATTAGGTGTCCTCAACCAAGAAGGCAAAGATCAGCGCTGACAGCCGCGTCTTATACCTTCATCTTGGCATGAGTGAGGGCATTCAGAGTTTGGGCTTGGCGAGTAAATGTGTAATTGTCTGCTAGATGGTAAGAGGACGTACAGACTTTAGGGTCTTAATCCCTCGTGTTTAATATGTAACGTAACTTAACTGCTCAGCAAGTCAGCACTTCGCACTGAACATACATATAAAAGGATTCTAAAAGGTTTTGACGATGGTACACGACATTGTGAAGCGCTTGTTTGTTGGACTTTGTGCATCGTCTTTATTGTGAATGAAATATAAAATGTAAAATGTAAAATATAAAAAATATATGAAAATCTAAAATTCACAACGTTTCGGAAGATGGCTCTTCTTCCGTCTTCAGGCTGAAGACGGAAGAAGAGCCATCTTCCGAAACGTAGATTTATATATTTTACATTTTACATTTTATATTTTATCCACATTAAAGACGATGCACAAAGTCCAACAAACAAGCGGTTCACAAGAATATAAAAGGATTGACGATTTAAAAGTGCGTTTTATGTTGACATATAAGCAAAGCATTTTAAAATAAAACAGGGAATATAACTAACAAATTTAAACACAGCTTTCGACTTTCAATATACCGACACATGCAACTTCTGTGCCTATAAAGTACAGTCCGTCTATTAACAGTTTATATCCACAACAAGCCTCATCTACAGAACAGTCACTTTAAATGAATAAATTTGTTATATATCAGAGTGCAATTACATTGTGGTGGTCTAATAACATCTCGGTTTTGCCCCCGAATATTTCTGCAGAAAGGACACGTGTTTCAGACTGGACGCGGAGTACGTCATATCTAGCACGGAAGATTACAGTATTTTAGCGGTGATTGCGAAATCTAGTCGTTTTGTGATTCTGCTCGAAACTGTACGCTAAATAACAACAAAACTTAACACTACATTTCACTCTTGTTCAGTAATTACAGTCACGACCAACATATATATTTTTTTACTTTTTCCCGTACTCCTGTATTTTGTGTGGTTTCCACGCGTGTACAATTTTCTAGGTTCTTTATTTTGTGTGGATACCTATACAACCAACCTTTCTGCAGGACCAGTCTATACGGTCACACGAAAATCCGTACGTAAAAGTACAGATCAACACTGGCCTTGTTACATTAGCACTGCACATACATCCACATCTTACGGTCCGACGTCACTTTATATATAGTTTTATACACTTTTATATATTCACGTTTATATGCTTATATGTTTTGTATTTTGTATTTTTAGTTTATACCTTATATATTTACACTGCTAAGACACACCCTTTCTTAGGCAACCTCCCCCCCTCCCGTTTTATACATATATTTGTACAAAATAAGGGGATTTCTTTTATAAACTGTGTAGAGTTTGTATTTTCATAGTTATTGTATAGGCCTGATGATGGCTGTGTAGAGCTGAAACCGGTAGCCTAATGTGTCGAAAATATATATGTTGCTTGTGACTGTAATTACCGAAAAAGAATGAAATATATTTTGCATGTACATACCAACGGGGATGTCTAATATTAAAAAAATAATAAAACTTAAGTAATGCAATATTGTCACTTCGTGTGTGTAGTATAATTGTACTTACATGTTAAAATTCACTGATGAGGAGAACAGAATATATAAATGTAACATACTTAGGTCTATTATACTATTTATCTTTATCATATACACTTGAATAATTTGATAACGACAGTAAGATAACAAAACATTCATGTAGTTCTACAAATAGTACGGTGAATTCCTTTTATCAAGGGTAACGTTTCGACATCTCACTACAGGAAGGTTACTTAAGACGTCGCGGACTGAACACAGCCCAAAGGTGTGCAGGACGTGCTGTGGGCACGTAGTTACGTTATTAGACTGCTTGATCTAAAAACATTCGCCAGTACTTTGCGCTCGCACCTGATTTATATAACATTCGCACATCAGACTTACTCGTAGTTCTAGACGCTGGGGTGAGTCTGTTCTGGAGACAAGCCAATCTCAGTTTTAGAGTTGAAACTTGAATTGGAAGGAACAGTCGGGCCCTGTCCCTTGTCACACTGCATGCTCTATCTCTCTCTGTTCTAGCTCAAACTTTGCGTCAGCTGCCTTCTGGAGATCCACATTTAAATGGATAAATTGGTGAACGAAGGCAAAATTACGGGATTGTGGTTTGATCCAACACTAAACTATGAAGATTCCTATAATCTCCTCTACAGTATCTCCAAGTAGTATATTCCTTCTTAAAGTTATAATGGCTGTTCAGCTAGTTACGAAATATTTTGTCTTGTGTGGAAACCAAAACTGCATTATCGTGTTCCCAAGTGCAGCCACTGGCCCCTTTCTCGAGCCAGATTAATCCAGTACATATATTCACATATTGGAGTACTAAGCAACAATTGTTGTGGGGAAGAAACTGAGAAACATGATGCAGACAGTAACAGACGAATATCTCAGTATGTTTAACACTCCACAGCATATAAGTAGCATAGAAGTGTACCGCGTTCTTTTCTCGGTCCCTAATATAAAATCCCTCTTTTACGCAACTTCCAAACGGCTGAGAGTTTGATGGGTTTCCCAGATAATGAGAAAGACAAAAGTTACAAAAATTAATAGCGATTTTCTTAGAGGTGCTTTTCACCCTCGAATGTGCAATGGTAACCATATGTACCATCTGCCTTAACATTAAAATTCCCTGCGTTTTACGCCAACAGTTTATTTATGTTTCCAATCATAACAGCAGTAAACATTAGGCGTTTCCCTAAATGAGATTAACCAGCTGGGTGTTACAGCGAAGAGGCACTGTGTTGATTGTGAGCTAGGAACTAAGTTTTTATGTAGCTTGTTATTTAGACTAAATTCGTGTTTTAACTCTTGAAGCTGTTTCACAGCTCGAGAAGTGAATCGGATAAGGCTACAGTGTAATGGAATTACAAATAACACATGACTATCTCCAAATATCCTTAAATATTAAACACCAACATGACCAGCACTGACAGCCGCCATCGATTGGTTAGCTTACCCGGTTCGTGAGAACTGCGCTCTTCTGGGATATTACGCGGAGTTGTGTGGTAATTGTTTACCGACGTTTCGGGACAACGTATCGGTCCCATCTTCACGGGTCAAGAGTCCGGACTCTTAACCCGTGAAGATGGGACAGATACGTTGTCCCGAAACGTCGGTAAACAATTACCACAAAACGCCGTGTAATATGCCAGCAGAACGCAGATCTCATCAACATCGCGACGGAAGCCTGAAATCAAGGTTATCTGGTGACGTATTCGGGCCGTCTCAGGTTCAAATATGAAGTAAGAACCGATTATGTCGATTCAGATCTTTTTGTGGTTATCCATGGAACCTTCCTCCAAATTCCGGGTAGGCAATCAAACTATGCCCATAATGCTTCCTTCCAACATCCTTTCTCACTCCTTCCTCACGCATCGTATGAGCATTCCACGCCGTCTGAACTACTGACCTCTCTGTGTCTACTAGTGTGAGAGGTTTTTAGATGATCGTTGCACAGCTGGCTATTGAACAGAATGTCTCTCTGTTTCACATCGTCCTTCCATTCCTAATTCCTTCCTTTGCGTATCTTTATTTTATATTTGTATGAATATAAGTTTTATACATCCATAATAATCCGCTGTTAATTAACATTACTGAGGACATTATTCGGGGAATTTAACGAAGCCGGGAAGAGTAATAAAACCAACAAGTCATTGAAGGAGTTTTACTGATACAGACTCTAGGAAAGTTTGTTTTAAAAGAACGACTTAAGTCTGAGACTATTAAGGCTACAAACGTTCCTTTATAACTGTAGGTTCAACTATAAGATTCCAATAACGGTTAAACGTTTCTGCTGTACAGTAACAGGTTGATTAAAGTGTATCAGTATTTTTGAACTTCTCAAGAATGTCTTCTCATTCTGTGTTACAAGTGAGCACAGACTACTGACGTAAGGATTTCTGCCAGAGTATTATATACAAGCGGTAGGCTCGCTGAACATTTAATGGGGCGATTTGACAAATCCCACCTCTAAACAGCCAGCTGGATAGAATAAGCTGTGTTATTTAACCGACTTACCATGTCTTACACCGCTGTAACAGTTACGTTTTCCAGTCACAGAATATACCACATGTACGGCCTACATACATGCGTGCTAGAATAGGCGTATGCAAATGTGAATTTCACACTTAAATTGCTTTTGCTAATGAGTATTGTCGTTACTATTATTATTATTATGTTTTATCTTTATTCAGGGTATTTGCAATTAATACCTGAAACGAACCATGTTTCTAGGGCTATTCTGTATTTACAATTTATGCTATATGTAATGTTATTTCCCATGCTGAATGTTCCGTATTTTACATCAGTACTGTCCGCAGTATGTGTGCAGTGCCCAATATGGCTGTTTTGTGTAGTTCTGTAATTTCGTGTTTTGGTGGTATCCTACTCAGGTATTTTCTGAATAATGTTTAGATGGTTTCAGTTGCCCCTATTATTACTGGTATCAGCTTTGTTTCTACATTCCACAGACACTGTATTTCTATTGTAAGGTCTTTATATTTCAGAATTTTCTGCGCTTCTTTCTTGATCACATTTCTTTCTCCTGAAATTGCAACATCTATTAACAGTATGTTCCTTTTTCATTATCACGGATTATGATGTCCGGTTTATTGTTAGGATGGTTCTGGCGTTTTACACTTGTTGACTCCATAAAATTGTTACCTTCATGAATTGCTTCACTACTCATGCTCATACTAGTGAACATTGTCTAATTTTACCCCTATTTCGCTGCATATGTTAAAGTACAGTTGAGCACACACCTTATCATGTCTCTTTATGTATTGTTCTTTTGCCAACATTTGGCGTGCTGATATAATGTGGTACATTCTCTCGTCAAATTGTTGGCATTATTATTATTATTATTATTATTATTATTGAGGTAAAGTAGGCTGCTGTATAATACAACTTACAGCGTATTTTTAATCTCCAGTCTCAGCACGGCAACTGTTCTGTGAGCATCATCACACACGAGGCCTGCCACCGCCGGGAGATTGTAGTCCGTATTCTTCCTGCATTTAAAATCATATTATCACAGAAGAGCCTTGAAGCGCTAATATCCGGCTTTCAAGCAGGCCTTACACCTGCTGAAAATATTTCTTCACGCGGTTGGGCTTTGTCTTGCGATACTAACATTTTCTGTTCGAATATATTCTCTTGTTTCTTACAAAGCGTGTGGATTCTTCGCATAAACTCCATATTTCCATGCCGCCCCCCCCTCACCCAAGTAATAAACGCACGGATTAAAAAATTGGGTTTAGAAGGCCACAATCCGCGGGATTTCGTCTGTTTGCTGAGTACCTCATTTGGGGCAGTGCCAGACAGGTTTGCTGTGCCGGAAGTACAATTATCCTACATAAAAAACTATTTTTCTGCTCCTGTGAACTCGTCGGAGAATGATGTCAGGATTAACCGAACGTAGCGGTGGAAGTTTTTTCTAGAAACACGGATCGTATGAATTTCAGAGCACTCACAGCACACCGGACTCCTAATTGAAGGTCATGGAAAGGAACTTCACAAACTGTTAGGGTCTTTCTGAACAGGTGTACCTGATATTCCGGCTATTCACATTCTTATTTAATGTGTGTGTAAACCAGACGCCATCTAAAAAAACACGAGATATGAATAACGAACTGTACTTGACTTGGCTACTGATACTTGAAAGCATATGTAACAATAGCATCTTGCTCCCCGGACCAGATAAGAGAGCTATTGAAAGGCTATATTGTATATGAACGTGGAGTTTAGCAGTGTTGTTACTCTTTGAATTCGGGTTTTTGTCAAACGAGACAAAAGTTTTCTGTTCAGTCAAAACATAACATTTTCCTATTTTCTTGTCGTTCCACACTGACGTTGGAAGTTTTTTCACTCTCCGGCAAATTGCTGTTTTACACGGCACTCCTGACTTACGAACTTTCGGCCACATTTCTTCCATGACGCATACTTTGCAAAGTATCAACGCAGTGACCTCTCTTTATAAGAAACCAACCACAAAACGGCGAGTCTCGCGTTGCAGTGCACGTGTGTAGAAAGATGATAAACTGCTGACTGGCCTTGCGCTACTCAACTCGGTTTCCCTGTACTCGAACCGGAGAAGAAAGAGTCTCCGTATTATTACGTCAGTGCAACACAGTGTAAGTGCTATAGGGCCACTGTTGATGTTAAGTAGCCTTCTGTATAATATCGTAATTGAGGTCAAGCAGCCTGCTGTATAATATCGTTATTGAGGTCAAGCAGCCTGCTGTATAATATCGTAATTGAGGTCAAGCAGCCTGCTGTATAATATCGTAATTGAGGTCAAGCAGCCTTCTGTATAATATCGTAATTGAGGTCAAGCAGCCTGCTGTATAATATCGTAATTGAGGTCAAGCAGCCTGCTGTATAATATCGTAATTGAGGTCAAGCAGCCTTCTGTATAATATCGTAATTGAGGTCAAGCAGCCTTCTGTATAATATCGTAATTGAGGTCAAGCAGCCTTCTGTATAATATCGTAATTGAGGTCCAGCAGCCTGCTGTATACTATCGTAATTGAGGTCAAGCAGCCTGCTGTATAATATCGTAATTGAGGTCAAACAGCCTGCTGTATAATATCGTAATTGAGGTCAAGCAGCCTGCTGTATAATATCGTAATTGAGATCAAGCAGCCTGCTGTAAAATATCGTAATTGAGGTCAAGCAGCCTGCTGTGTAATATCGTAATTGAGGTCAAGCAGCCTGCTGTATAATATCGTAATTGAGGTCAAGCAGCCTGCTGTATAATGTTATTATTTATTTCATTACAACGTTATAAATTTCTCCTCCTGATAGTAACCTCCAAGGAACATTTTTAAAAATTGAAACTTCAATTCGTGTACTCCACTTATGTATTTCTTTAGTCTCTTGAAAACTGTCTCGCTTCGCAAAGTGCAACGTATCTTCTGTCAGTAACTGCATGAAGCAGTTTCCTTTATCTACTGCGTATTACACGGTTCCTTCTTTTCTCTGTGTGTCACGGCCTTGACCAAGACATGCAGTCGCCACCACCACTTACTCATGGCACTAAACTTTTTCCTCGTTTTACAGTTATTATGTCATAATATTCCTTACAAGATAATCTCAGCTACTTACCACCACAATGTTCAAATACTTTCAAAATCAGTAACACCCTCTAGGCCTCAGTAGATCTGACAACTGAACACGACCTCCTTCAGATGCTGCAAACACAGCTTGACACAATATGTGATGCTGTTATGCGATCTGCGAGTAAATTGGTTCCCTGTAAGTGTCTATATTATGATACTAACCGAAGTCCGCATTACACAGCCAGTTGTAACTCTCATCTTGTGTAGCTCTTGTAAGTACACATAAATGGATGTCTATTTAATTTCCTTTAAACGAAAGACAAATGGTACATTAAGCGACAATCCAGCGTCTACAAGGATGAGTGTTGCTTGTGTTGTAATGCAGACGTCTCTGTGACTGGCCGATCACTCGTCCAGAGGAGTCCTACCGAATGTGGTGTGTCTGAGGGTAGTCTCGAAACCTAAACGATGAGGAGACCTAGATCCGCTAGGGCTGTCGAGCCATGAAAGAAAACTGAGTTGAAGAGGGGCAAATAAAAAACATTTGGGTGACAATTAGGGAAAGGGGTGTATGTTTATTAAGGACGGGTTTAAACCGATCTCCCCATTCTTTCGAACTTGATTACTTCTTAAAATTCCTAATACCCATGGTCGATTCCCCCCCCCCCCAATTTTATTAGCCAAGTTACGCCTATGTATATATACACACGGACACGCATACCATTTATAGGGTAAAGCCCGGTAGCCCCAGAAAGCGGTAACCCCGGACACTTCCGAAATGGATGTTTCCGCAATAGACGGAGAAATTTGTGGTATAACATCATCTGCAGTTTGGTGTGCGGGGAACTGTGCAGCAGGTACACTGATCAGCTTACATTTGTGGGGCAGGTACACTGATCAGCTTACATTTGTGCGGGGAACTGTGCAGCAGGTACACTGATCAGCTTACATTTGTGCGGGGAACTGTGCAGCAGGTACACTGATAAGCTTACATTTGTGCGGGGAACTGTGCAGCAGGTACACTGATCAGCTTACATTTGTGCGGGGAACTGTGCAGCAGGTACACTGATCAGCTTACATTTGTGCGGGGAACTGTGCAGCAGGTACACTGATCAGCTTACATTTGTGCGGGGAACTGTGCAGCAGGTACACTGATCAGCTTACATTTGTGCAGCAGGTACACTGATCAGCTTACATTTGTGCGGCAGGTACACTGATCAGCTTACATTTGTGCGGGGAACTGTGCAGCAGGTACACTGATCAGCTTACATTTGTGCGGCTGGTACACTGATCAGCTTACATTTGTGCAGCAGGTACACTGATCAGCTTACATTTGTGCGGCAGGTACACTGATCAGCTTACATTTGTGCGGGGAACTGTGCAGCAGGTACACTGATCAGCTTACATTTGTGCGGGGAACTGTGCAGCAGGTACACTGATCAGCTTACATTTGTGCGGGGAACTGTGCAGCAGGTACACTGATCAGCTTACATTTGTGCGGGGAACTGTGCAGCAGGTACACTGATCAGCTTACATTTGTGCGGGGAACTGTGCAGCAGGTACACTGATCAGCTTACATTTGTGCGGGGAACTGTGCAGCAGGTACACTGATCAGCTTACATTTGTGCGGGGAACTGTGCAGCAGGTACACTGATCAGCTTACATTTGTGCAGCAGGTACACTGATCAGCTTACCTTTGTGCGGCAAGTGTTGTTGACAAGCTTTTCAGTTCCATTTGGATGGCACCTGTCTAGAAATTCAGACATGTCTGTGACTGCCACATGTAAGGACCTTGAATTAATTCTCATTTTCTGAGCTGAATGTGCTTTCAAGGAAATGCCTTTTCTTTCTCGATGTACTTTAAATGCACTTTTTAAAAAACGTAGCAGTTTCACAAGGTTTACGAGTGCGCCCCCCCCCCCCCCGCCAGACGGCCATAAAGACCGTAGCGCCGGACAGTTTGCGTGAATTGTTGTAATGTTTCAGATTAAGCGTATATCTTTAAAATGCCACAATTCAAGGGCCCAATACTAGAAAGAGCACATACAGAGAGGAGGACATAAATAGATGTACACAAATTCATACCAAAGGAAATGTCAATATTTTATTGTGCCGAGAAGTTTAATACAGGGCAGGTCGATAGGAGCAGTAAGTTTGTGTGAAGCAAAATTAAAGCTACAGCAGATTTGAAATACTTTCTCGGAAGACATGGGGGGTCCAGTCGATCAATTACGTTTAACTAGACAGATATTTAATGCCTGTGTCAAAAAAGGATATCTTAAAATTGCCATACGACTTGGCCGAAGATATGCATAACTCGTAGACTCAATGATAAAAAAATCTGCTGGAAAACTTTTATTATCGGTTCGTGCACAGGCATCTTTAGTTATGCTTGTAAAGTGCTGAATCCACAAGTCTAATGAGACCTGCCGCTTACTCAAGTGAAGGACATTCCTCAGCCAGTGACAATAAAGCAACCGGCATTCATAGTCTATCAAAAAAGTGACTACCTCATGAGGAAGTTGGCAGGAAAGTTTCATCGCTTCATGATGGCAGATAGCGTACATGAACCTACCTGAAACTGAAATACATGCCTCCTTTGAAGATGCAGTTGTAGAAGAAATAAGCATAACAAGTCAAAAAAGCAAGTGTATACAAGGCCAGCCAATACATAAAAACGAAGTAAGAAGCTGCGGTTGGAAGGTAAAACAGCCTTTCTGGAGCAGAAAACACTGAGCGTAATTTGTAGGAAGTCCGTGAGGAACGATTCACTCCCTGCGTAGTGAAGAATGGACTCACGATGATGCCGAACTTGCTGGTAACTTTGTACGTGTCTTCTGTAAATGCACTATGTAAGCTGGTGCTAAGTTTTAAATTGATGGAAGAAATCACTGTGTAACTTCCGACGCTGCGGGCCAAGATCGAAAAACCAACAAAACATATATCTCATCTTTTGATTTTTCCTTACTCGAAGTTACTGTATCTGCTTACTTATTTGTAATAATTTTGTTCTTAAATAACATCGTTTAATACGTAAACTGATAAGTACAATTCTTACATAATAATAAAACCAAAATCTGGTCAGGTAAAAACATCTGGTCATGCCGGACATTCCCTTAATACACTTGGTGTGAGTGATTGAGTCACACCTTTCTTCTTTGTAAAGTATGCGATGAGGCCGACAAAACATTGAACATCGAGGATATTCTCGCAATACAAAGACAAAGCTTCTTCTCTGTGAGGCACAAGTTCAGGCAACAAAATAATTGAGCATACAGCGTGCAATATAAGAGAAAACCAGGTGGGAACACTCCAATAGATGAAATTAACGCTTGGTTTGCTCTATGAAAAAAGAAACGTCTTATGAAGGCCGTGGAATTGCGCGTGAACATTACAGAACCCCGTCTATCACAAGCATGCATACGAATTTAAACCTATATAGGTTATTCGCCAAAGCACAGATCGCACATTGTTATTTCCAAGAAAATTATTTGGCAACAAAACTAAACCCGCGCCATGTCATCACAGACTCCCACAGGCTGTAATTATTTCTGTCGTGCAGAACAGAAATACACACTTCTACACTGCGACAATAATTATGGACATTTCAGAGTGGTAACCCACTCCATGGCTTTTAAATAGGCAAGGTTGCACAGAAAACATTTTAATTACATAAAATTAGATTTTTTTTTTACACTGGTGCTTCTCACAAATGTGAATATAAAAGAAGGAATGTCGCTCTCAAGTGAGCAAAATTCCTGCTTCGTATTCTGGAGGTCCAGCTTTAAAATCTCAGTTTTGAGGTTATAATGACATCTTCCATGGTATCCCACAGTCCCTACTGATAAGTGTTTGGATACTAACGTAAAATAAGCCACGACCTCTTCCTCCTATGTTCTGTTCAATTCATTATTTGCAAAATAACGTAGCCTACTGTTCGAAGTTTACTGAACTGGAAAGCTGTAAGGTGATTGAGGGCCGATCCGAGTGGCCGTGCGGTCTAAGGCGTGGGTCTGCGGCCGCTCGCTTACTAGGATCGTGGGTTCGAATCCTACCGAGGGCATGGATGTTTGTGTTGTGTTTGTTGTAAGGACGGTAATATGGAACGTAAAGTGACATGAAGGACGAAAGGATTTAAACAGTACAAAATGTATCAAAGGGGGAAAACCCCGGACAGGAAAGAAAAAAATCCCGCCGGGGGCGTGGATATCTGTCTTTTTTTAGTGTTGTGCGTTGTCAGGTAGAGGTCTCTGCGTCGGGCTGATCACTCACCCAGAGGAGTCCTACCGAGTGTGGTATGTCTAAGTGTAATCCTGAAGCCTCGATAATGAGGAGGCTTTGGACCACTCGGGGCTATTACGCCATGCAAAAAAAAAAAAAAAGATTTTAACAAGTAGCAATTCTTTCCATAAAGAGCACTGACCTATTGGTCTCTGTAATGCACAATTAGTGTGTTGTTTGTGAGGTAGGGTCTGAAGTTTCATATAGGATATAATTTAGATCATTCGAGATGACGGGACCGAGGTTGCCTCGAATTACGAAAAGCTCAGACTAAACTCGTTACGATAATTTCGAACATACGATTACGTATGTAATATGATATAGGCCCACGAATTGTATTAATACATACTATGTTTATAATATTGCATATAGAATATCAGTGTGTACAATAGTACAACAGCAGAGTAATAATAGGATATACACCACTAAGTTACAGCCTCCTGTACAATGGGTAACGTCTCTCTTTCCAGAGGGTAAATCGGCCGGGGCGTGGCGTCGACCACCCACCCCATCTAGCGCCGAGCTTAAAGAAAGAGTAGAGCTATACCTCTACTACCCTTCTGGGCCGTCATGGCCTGTTCTAGGGTGAACTACTAAGTTACACTCACAATAAATCAAAATTTTCCCTTTCATTTAAGACGCATGAATACACAGAGAAAACAGCTAAAAGAAAGAACAGTAACGCCTGAAAGTCACGTGTGCACACTGAGATACGCGTGTGCACACTGAGATCCACGTGTGCACACTGAGATACGCCCTTCACCTGAATTCTACACCCACCACAAGAACAGCATTTACTACAGCGTATCGTGTCGGACGAAACGAAACCTCTTTATTTCGGAACTCAGAAAATCGAGACTGCACTCTACGTTTAGAAAATGTCTGGCTTTAAATTGTTAATAAAAGCAGAATACGAGGCTAATATCAACATAAACATGAGGTTTTGGCACCCCTGTAGGAAAAAAAAAAGTTTTATCCTATTGGCTTGGAGCCCGCTTGAACAAATGAACTGCTGCTTTCGAACAGTGAACGCAGCAGTTCGCTGAGTGTGAACGGAGATAAAAACGGAGCCGGTTTATATCTGACCAGTACAACAGTAAGCTTCTTGACGTAAGACATTGCAGACGGGAATCACTTCACTGGGTAGAAGAGAAAAGAAGTCCGTTTTCAGAAATTAAACATCGTATTTTCTCACCAGTTTTCGAAATACAAACATATTTCTCAAAAGAGAAAAACATTCCAAGGTTTAACATCGTAACTATACTTGCAGTCTTTAATGCATAAAGAAAATATTCAATGCACTTTATTTGTAGTTTTATAAATGCTGTATGTTTTTTACAAAACCCTACAAACCTGTCTACACGGCGAAATCATTCTGTAAACAAGACAAATTGGTCTACTTAAGCTGATTTTAAAACAAATAACTCAAAATTAAGAACGTTTGTTGAACTTGTAGAGTGGGCGGTATTTAAAGTGATGTAGAAATATCTCTCTGGATGAGAATTGAAATCAGGCGGAGGTAAGCACTGCAACTGAGGCAAAAGCAGCTGTCACTTGAATTCGCAACCGAGTCGTGACAGGCGTATCTCTCAACACGGGTTTGCACTTTCTAAATGCACTTTTAGTGGAAGGTGTTCGGAAAGGCCTGCTTCATATTCTTCTTGACTTTTTCCTGCACTTCTGACTCATTTTATTTTAATTGTATTGCTTCAGTAAGGAAATTTTTCAGGTGTTCATTAATGGGCAGAATTTTCTGTGTTTGATTCCAAAGAACGTTTCTGAAATTATTTTTGAACGCTTCTGAAAATAATCACCTTATGCTGGAGATAGGTAGATTTTGAGCGGCGTTTTATATTTTATTTCTTTATTAATAGACGACTAATTTACAATTATCCTACTTTAATGGCTCTATTAGTAGTTCAGATTAAATTCATTGCATGGTAGAATGATTGCTGATAAGTGAAGTGGAAGGAATGCAGGAGGAAGTGGTACTGCTACAGTTGTGTAAAAGTGAAGAACTGAGGTAGAGGTACTGCTACAGTTGTGTAAAAGTGAAGAACTGAGGTAGAGTTACTGCTAAAGTTGTGTAAAAGTGAAGAACTGAGGTAGAGGTACTGCTACAGTTGTGTAAAAGTGAAGAACTGAGGTAGAGTTACTGCTAAAGTTGTGTAAAAGTGAAGAACTGAGGTAGAGGTACTGCTACAGTTGTGTAAAAGTGAAGAACAAAGGTAGAGGTACTGCTACAGTTGTGTAAAAGTGAAGAACAAAGGTAGAGGTACTGCTACAGTTGTGTAAAAGTGAAGAACTGAGGTAGAGGTACTGCTACAGTTGTGTAAAAGTGAAGAACTGAGGTAGAGTTACTGCTAAAGTTGTGTAAAAGTGAAGAACTGAGGTAGAGGTACTGCTACAGTTGTGTAAAAGTGAAGAACTGAGGTAGAGTTACTGCTAAAGTTGTGTAAAAGTGAAGAACTGAGGTAGAGGTACTGCTACAGTTGTGTAAAAGTGAAGAACAAAGGTAGAGGTACTGCTACAGTTGTGTAAAAGTGAAGAACAAAGGTAGAGGTACTGCTACAGTTGTGTAAAAGTGAAGAACTGAGGTAGAGGTACTGCTACAGTTGTGTAAAAGTGAAGAACAAGGTAGAGTTACTGCTAAAGTTGTGTAAAAGTGAAGAACTGAGGTAGAGGTACTGCTACAGTTGTGTAAAAGTGAAGAACAAAGGTAGAGGTACTGCTACAGTTGTGTAAAAGTGAAGAACTGAGGTAGAGGTACTGCTACAGTTGTGTAAAAGTGAAGAACTGAGGTAGAGTTACTGCTAAAGTTGTGTAAAAGTGAAGAACTGAGGTAGAGGTACTGCTACAGTTGTGTAAAAGTGAAGAACAAAGGTAGAGGTACTGCTACAGTTGTGTAAAAGTGAAGAACAAAGGTAGAGGTACTGCTGCAGTTGTATAAAAGTGAAGAACAAAGGTAGAGGTACTGCTACAGTTGTGTAAAAGTGAAGAACAAAGGTAGAGGTACTGCTACAGTTGTGTAAAAGTGAAGAACAAAGGTAGAGGTACTGCTACAGTTGTGTAAAAGTGAAGAACAAAGGTAGAGGTACTGCTACAGTTGTGTAAAAGTGAAGAACTAAGGTAGAGGTACTGCTACAGTTGTGTAAAAGTGAAGAACAAAGGTAGAGGTACTGCTACAGTTGTGTAAAAGTGAAGAACTGAGGTAGAGGTACTGCTACAGTTGTGTAAAAGTGAAGAACAAAGGTAGAGGTACTGCTACAGTTGTGTAAAAGTGAAGAACAAAGGTAGAGGTACTGCTACAGTTGTGTAAAAGTGAAGAACAAAGGTAGAGGTACTGCTACAGTTGTGTAAAAGTGAAGAACAAAGGTAGAGGTACTGCTACAGTTGTGTAAAAGTGAAGAACAAAGGTAGAGGTACTGCTACAGTTGTGTAAAAGTGAAGAACAAAGGTAGAGGTACTGCTACAGTTGTGTAAAAGTGAAGAACAAAGGTAGAGGTACTGCTACAGTTGTGTAAAAGTGAAGAACAAAGGTAGAGGTACTGCTACAGTTGTGTAAAAGTGAAGAACAAAGGTAGAGGTACTGCTACAGTTGTGTAAAAGTGAAGAACTGAGGTAGAGGTACTGCTACAGTTGTGTAAAAGTGAAGAACTGAGGTAGAGTTACTGCTAAAGTTGTGTAAAAGTGAAGAACTGAGGTAGAGGTACTGCTACAGTTGTGTAAAAGTGAAGAACAAAGGTAGAGGTACTGCTACAGTTGTGTAAAAGTGAAGAACAAAGGTAGAGGTACTGCTGCAGTTGTATAAAAGTGAAGAACAAAGGTAGAGGTACTGCTACAGTTGTGTAAAAGTGAAGAACAAAGGTAGAGGTACTGCTACAGTTGTGTAAAAGTGAAGAACTAAGGTAGAGGTACTGCTACAGTTGTGTAAAAGTGAAGAACAAAGGTAGAGGTACTGCTACAGTTGTGTAAAAGTGAAGAACTAAGGTAGAGGTACTGCTACAGTTGTGTAAAAGTGAAGAACTAAGGTAGAGGTACTGCTACAGTTGTGTAAAAGTGAAGAACAAAGGTAGAGGTACTGCTACAGTTGTGTAAAAGTGAAGAACAAAGGTAGAGGTACTGCTACAGTTGTGTAAAATTGAAGAACTAAGGTAGAGGTACTGCTACAGTTGTGTAAAAGTGAAGAACAAAGGTAGAGGTACAGCTACAGTTGTGCAAAAGTGAAGAACAAAGGTAGAGGTACTTCTACAGTTGTGTAAAAGTGAAGAACAAAGGTAGAGGTACTGCTACAGTTGTGTGAAAGTGAAGAACAAAGGTAGAGGTACTGCTACAGTTGTGTAAAAGTGAAGAACAAAGGTAGAGGTACTGCTACAGTTGTGTAAAAGTGAAGAACAAAGTTAGAGGTACTGCTACAGTTTTGTAAAAGTGAAGAACAAAGGTAGAGGTACTGCTACAGTTGTGTAAAAGTGAAGAACAAAGGTAGAGGTACTGCTACAGTTGTGTAAAAGTGAAGAACTAAGGTAGAGGCCTCTCCTTTACAATTAATATACAAGTTTATAATTTTGTTATTATACCAAATAATTGTACAATAAAACGTATATCAATAAAACTGTTAAAATAAACCGGTTGCAGTGTACATGTAACATACATATGAGTAGTGAGAATACTCTACGTAACTGTCTTTCGAGCGTAGTAATGCACGTGTTGTGTATCTGTAAATAAGTATCTCGTATTAATTTTATATCTACAGCTAATTTCATTGCGTGTATTAAAAACAAAAATTTAATGGTTTAACTTACTACTTTATGAATCCTTATCTGTCGTGATTATACGCGTGTTGGACGTTCCTATCATTCCATGTAACCTGTTTTATTTTCTTGAATTCCCTGTGTTGTCATCGGCAGGATATTTACTTCCTTTATTTTTGCCGCATGTAAGAAACTGATTTTTATCCCTGTATTTCTATGCGGTGTTTCCTTTAAAACGGGTTGCTGTAGAATAGGATATCGGATATTTTAATTTTCTTTATTTAAATTTTGTGAGTTTAATTATCCTATCTTATTTTAACTTCGTTAATCTTTGATAAAATAAATAATAATCCTTAATAAAGTTAATAATAGACTTATAAATATAATTTCCACGTTGATGGATTTGTTAAATATTTTACGCACGTAAATATTGAAAATGACGTTTATGCCGGAGTGGCCGTTTATCGTTACGTATTCAAACCACTAGTGAATGTGGGTTATGTAGGTGTACAAAGGAATGGGTTTAACGCTATCTGGCGTGTTTTTGTTGCATTATAGACTCAAAAATTGTTTTATGACTAAGTGTAGACTTATTATTTAGTTGATTATTCAAGTGGGGTTCTATATATATATATATATGTGTAAAATGTTTGCAGAATGTTCATGAAGTTTCCTTTACTGACGACTTGCACTATGTCCATGACCTCATCCATGGGTCCAATGGAATGGCGACTCTCTTGAAGATGTCGTGAGAATTTTGAATTTTGTTTTTGATGTTTATAAGACAGAAAATGTTCTTCAAATCTGGTTCGAAAAGTCCTTCCATTTCGTCCCAAATAACGCTTTCCTCAATCTGGGCATTTTAGTGCGTATATGCTACTTTTACTACATTTGTCGACAAGCTCTTCTTGTTTGTAACCTAGACGTTTTTCTATGGATGATGGCCGCAATTACCGGCCAAAACTTGTCGTAATGAATGTGATAAATAAATGACTATACAGTCACTATAGTGTTGTATTAATCGGAGAATCAATAAACTAACATTGATTGAACAAATACAACGGGATTATGTTACCCCTAAAAAAAGGTTTTTGTAGAAGTGAAGCATACTTCTCCTTTGTAATTATTCGAACTGTACAGGTTACCACGAATTGTGACTTAGAGGTCCGTGATTTTAGACAACTTGGGGGAGAGTACCGCAGAATTAGTGATCCAGGGTACCAGCAAGACTGAGAAACAATGCTGTAGAAGGAGGTGAGTTGTCAGCTTGAGGATCAAGCCGCTTTACTTCCAGCTGACTATAGGTAGGATGTTCGGAGAGCATCACAGCCGGTCTGGATTCTGTGGAGAACAAACAAGCCTGTTTTTTCTTAAGGGAATCCAACCCTATTCCTAGACTGTCCAGCCCGAAGCCGAAGTCAGTATATGGGCTCAACTTATTTGTCGTGAGTTCTCCCCAACACTTCTTACATGTAATCAGTTCTCCAATTGTCTCCCATAGTGAGACCAACAAAAGAAGCGCATTCCTATATGGGAGTAAAATCCAAATATGGCGCTGAACCGGCACACGGTTTTTATTCTTTGACGTATTTTAACCCTTTAGAGCACGTGAATATTACTCGTAACTACTCGTATATGCGCCACTTACTTTAACGTTATATGACTCTGCAGTCCACTCACGTGCTCTATTGATGTGTTGCTTGTGATCATCACAACAAATAGCCTTAACTAGTTCGGTCTCGTATTGGAGACACGGTGCGTTTACTGGGAGGTAGGAACTGAATTTTTTAAGTATTTAGCTGGATATATATATAATATAAAACTAATACCAACAAAATGTACACTGGTGAAATAGTTTTTATATACAATAACCTCCTACTTATTTCGGCCACTCATATGGCCATCTTCAGGGAGGTAATTTTTTTTTCCTATGGCTTAACAGCCCCTTTTCGGGTGCCTAGGCCTCCTCGTTTCGTCGAGGTTTCACGATCACACACATTAGACACACCACAGTCGGTAGGACTCCTCTGGACGAGGGACCAGCTCGTCGCAGAGACCTCTACCTGACATCACACAACACTCACAAGAGACAGACATCCATGCCCCCGGTGGGATTCGAACCCATGATCCTAGTAAGCGAGCGGCCGCAGACCGACGCCTTAGACCGCACGGCCACTGGGATCGGCTCAGGGAGGTAATATAAAGAATAAATTAAAGGACGATGCAGGTATTGAAGTGACAGAATCAGTTCAAGATATAAAATGACAATAATAAAATCATAGTTTAAAATGCTTAAATAAGATGTTGCTATGAGTGTGCCATTTTAGGTTGTTTCATAGGATTTCAGGAATTGTATATCAAACTGCATTAGGATGTCAAGAGTTATCACAGTGTGTTCATTCTCTATGTTAAAGGTTTTTGGTGACAAAAGTTGCTATTTCGTGTTCGAAACGTTTTTGGTTTTATTCCATTTGGTATCAAATTCAACAATTATGATGATGATGATGATACTACCTGTTATGCTTCTAATATAGGCTACGTCTCTGTGTTAACTGGCCCAGCGTCTTAAAATAAGCTTTACTTTGTTTAACAATATCATGGACACAACGCCTACAGGCTTTTATAATCTCTGTAGCAAAGAAGCTGAAAGAATGGAATTGTTTCAGTCTTCTGTAACCCTCTTGTTATCCTAACCTCTTAAATGACACATAAAAAAATCTCATGCTAAGGCATTTTTTTTTAGTCGTCCTCTTCTACCTACTCCGGTTTCCCGTTTCAGTGTCGAGGTTTCTAATTCCTTTTGATCACACTGAGAGACACACCACAGTCGGTAGGAATCCTCCGGACGAGGGATCGGCTCGTCGCAGAGGCCTCTACCTGACAACAACACACAACACTCACAACAGACAAACATCCATGCCCCCGGTGGGATTTTTTTTTTCCGGGGTTTTTCCCCTTTGATCCATTTTTGTACTGTTTAAATCCTTTCGTCCTTCATATCAACTTACGTTCCATATTACCGTCCTTACAACAAACACAACACAAACATCCATGCCCCCGGTGGGATTCGAACCCACGATCCTAGCAAGCGAGCGGCCGAAGACCCACGCCTTAGACCGCACGGCCACTGGATCGGCTAAGGCATTCTTACTGCTCATAAAATTAAGATTCTTAAGACGAAAAGGGCGATGTCACACCCTTATTCTGCAGCGTGCTGCATAGTGATTGTTTTATGCATTAAACGTTACGACGTTACGAGGCAGCGCTTGACGTTGATAGATCTGCAGGCTATACACCATAAACTGACCTTGGTTGGTCAAGTAGCAGCAAAATCGGAGACGGAGGAACGGGAAATGTAGGAAACAGAGATGCAATTATCTTAATCATTTGAAGTCCGAAACTAAACCAAATAACTTATAAATGTTCAGCTACAACCTGCTTCATACCGATCATGGTCGATCTGCATTATATAGACAACAGTTAATGCCCTTTAGGGAAATAACTGCGTACGGAACACGTAACTACAGCGTGTGGGTGAAATGAAGTTTTTCGCTATGAAAGCTGGCTTTAAATATAACAGCCACTATGCTCTAAAGGTTATTTTTTTGTGGAACAGGGCCCCGCAGCAGAAGCTACGGACGCACCGCAGCCTTGAGGCTTATTGTGCAACCCTGTGATGAAGATGAAGAGAAAGATGATCAGTTTTTTTCATTTTTCCAAGTAATGGAGCACCGGTGGAATGGAATTGACAGGGGAAACTTGTCCCAGTGCCACTCTGTCAACCACAAATCCCACATGGACTGATCCGGGATCGAACCCGGGGCTCCGCGGTGGGAGGCCGGCGACTAACCGCCTGAGCCATGGCACGCCCATGTTCTAAAGGGTTAAGGCAATCTTCCTTTCCTACTCAAGCCCAGCATTCTCGGTTACTTGCCTCGTCTGTTGGTCACGTCTTTGTCAAAGCAACTAGCTTGTAAGTGGGATTCGCCAGACTGGAGACCTTACGCTACACACCAAAGAGCTGAGAATTTTATCGCGGATGTGGGCAAAATTTGTGTCATTTGTTACATGGCACGTCTGTAACACATCTAACTCCTCCCTGCCTAGGGGGCGAGGGTACATTAAAAATTCTAGAACATTTTATGCGTCTTGTGGGGTTATTCCGTTGGGACCTGCGGTCACTGCAGCGAAATTATTCCCCGCTGGGTAAGACGCAGTTTCGAAGTGATAACGCCGACTGGCCGACTATCATCGAGCGACAGTCAGCCTCCCCTGTGGGCGGACTTTCGCTTGATGTCAAAATGGGGGGCGCTGAAGCAAGAATGACGTAAGTTGAAAAAAATGTGATAACCGCTAATGCGAGGGCCAGAGGTCCAGCGATCGACTTTAGAGGTAGGTTGCTTGTACTAAGGCTTTCTACCATTTTGAATACTTAGGGCAGCTGTTGTAACGTGATACTGTTGCTACTTTGTACCGAGATTACTTGTTTTCATAAAATAGTAGACAAAAATTGACGGTGATTTAGTTTCTTTCCTGCAAATATTAGAATATAATTACATCTTACCAAATATCATGATAAGAGCCGACGTCCTCAATATAAAGGCAACGAATACTAAACACATCGATATTGCGGTGTTCTGGCACTTGATGCGTTGTAATTTCGTACAAGATCTGGTTACTAACGTTTTGGAGAAACATACTGCTCCGTATTAACAAGTTTATTACCAACTATTTGCACCAATATTCGATTTAAAAATTAGTTGGTAACATACTTGTTTGTATGTGCCAAATGCACCGAACATGTACAGTACTAAGTTACTGCTTCATTTTCATGTGCCGTTCTTCCCTAAAGATGGAAGTAAAAGGTCCCTACGAAACGCTTACAATAGCTTACAGTCTCTAATTCCGTCACATCAACATCTTAAAGCCCGGCGTCCATCTAAAACTGAATTCTTTGTTTAAGACATCACCTTCTCCAATGGAAAGACAACTTGTTAAATTTGCATAGGAAAAATACGGCTGATTATTGTGTGAAGTATACGAAAATTGTAAATATATTGCACGGCTCACAGTTTTCAATGGTTAAAGCAAGTGGTACATATAGTAACCACTGGGCTTGAAAGGGTTACTAATCTCTGAGGTAAGAATCCAATATCTGAAATAAATAAATTATTATTATTATTATTTACTGCAATTGGGTTTTCACCCGGTGGCAGTAGTCCTTATACTAGTACACACAATACAAATGTTTTCACCCGGTGGCAGTAGTCCTTACATTAGTACACACAATACAAATGTTTTCACCCGGTGGCAGTAGTCCTTACATTAGTACACACAATACAAATGTTTTCACCCGGTGGCAGTAGTCCTTACACTAGTACACACAATACAAATGTTTTCACCCGGTGGCAGTAGTCCTTACACTAGTACACACAATACAAATGTTTTCACCCGGTGGCAGTAGTCCTTACACTAGTACACACAATACAAATATTTTCACCAGGTGGCAGTAGTCCTTACACAGTACACACAATACAAATGTTTTCACCCGGTGGCAGTAGTCCTTACACTAGTACACAGAATACAAATGTTTTCACCCGGTGGCAGTAGTCCTTATATTAGTACACACAATACAAATGTTTTCACCCGGTGGCAGTAGTCCTTACACAGTACACACAATACAAATGTTTTCACCCGGTGGCAGTAGTCCTTATACTAGTACACACAATACAAATGTTTTCACCCGGTGGCAGTAGTCCTTACACTAGTACACAGAATACAAATGTTTTCACCCGGTGGCAGTAGTCCTTACACAGTACACACAATACAAATATTTTCACCCGGTGGCAGTTGTCCTTACACTAGTACACACAATACAAATGTTTTCACCCGGTGGCAGTAGTCCTTACACTAGTACACACAATAAAAATGTTTTCACCCGGTGGCAGTAGTCCTTACACTAGTACACACAATACAAATGTTTTCACCGGTGGCAGTAGTCCTTACACAGTACACACAATACAAATGTTTTCACCCGGTGGCAGTAGTCCTTACACTAGTACACACAATACAAATGTTTTCACCCGGTGGCAGTGGTCCTTACACAGTACACACAATACAAATGTTTTCACCCGGTGGCAGTAGTCCTTACACTAGTACACACAATACAAATGTTTTCACCCGGTGGCAGTAGTCCTTACACAGTACACACAATACAAATGTTTTCACCCGGTGGCAGTAGTCCTTACACTAGTACACACAATACAAATGTTTTCACCCGGTGGCAGTAGTCCTTACACAGTACACACAATACAAATGTTTTCACCCGGTGGCAGTAGTCCTTACACTAGTACACACAATACAAATGTTTTCACCCGGTGGCAGTGGTCCTTACACAGTACACACAATACAAATGTTTTCACCCGGTGGCAGTAGTCCTTACACTAGTACACACAATACAAATGTTTTCACCCGGTGGCAGTAGTCCTTACACAGTACACACAATACAAATGTTTTCACCCGGTGGCAGTAGTCCTTACACTAGTACACACACAATACAAATGTTTTCACCCGGTGGCAGTAGTCCTTACACAGTACACACAATACAAATATTTTCACCCGGTGGCAGTAGTCCTTACACTAGTACACACAATACAAATGTTTTCACCCGGTGGCAGTAGTCCTTACACAGTACACACAATACAAATATTTTCACCCGGTGGCAGTAGTCCTTACACTAGTACACACAATACAAATGTTTTCACCCGGTGGCAGTAGTCCTTACACTAGTACACACAATACAAATGTTTTCACCCGGTGGCAGTGGTCCTTACACTGGTACACACAATACAAATGTTTTCACCCGGTGGCAGTAGTCCTTACACTAGTACACACAATACAAATGTTTTCACCCGGTGGCAGTAGTCCTTACACTAGTACACACAATACAAATGTTTTCACCCGGTGGCAGTGGTCCTTACATTAGTACACACAATACAAATGTTTTCACCCGGTGGCAGTAGTCCTTACATTAGTACACACAATACAAATGTTTTCACCCGGTGGCAGTAGTCCTTACACTAGTACACACAATACAAATGTTTTCACCCGGTGGCAGTAGTCCTTACACTAGTACACACAATACAAATGTTTTCACCCGGTGGCAGTAGTCCTTACACTAGTACACACAATACAAATGTTTTCACCCGGTGGCAGTAGTCCTTACACTGGTACACACAATACAATAAAAACTATACACAATTACAAAACAAAATACATAGAGTAAATACAAGTACACACATTAGAACATATAAATATATATAAATAAACAAATAAATATGAATAGTAAATAAAACAAAGAAGTATCTGTAAATATGTAAATAAATGAAAATAAATAAATAAAATAGTCAATAGTCAAGTAGTTCGTAGCACAATCCTTCTAGGGCTATTTTTTGAACATTTGTGTATGCGCACATTGCGACAGTAGTAGACATTCGCCGTCTCGTCCAGTGCCTTATAGGCCATCACTTTAGTCCAGTGCCTTATAGGCCATCACTTTAGTCCAGTGCCTTATAGGCCATCACTTTAGTCCAGTGCCTTATAGGCCATCACTTTAGTCCAGTGCCTTATAGGCCATCACTTTAGTCCAGTGCCTTATAGGCCATCACTTTAGTCCAGTGCCTTATAGGCCATCACTTTAGTCCAGTGCCTTATAGGCCATCACTTTAGTCCAGTGCCTTATAGGCCATCACTTTAGTCCAGTGCCTTATAGGCCATCAAATTTAGTCCAGTGCCTTACAGGCCATCACTTTAGTCCAGTGCCTTATAGCCCGTCACTTTATTCCCCTTTTCGTGTTTACGCGGTTAAAAGTCAACACTGAGGATTTCCATGGAAAAGTCTGTTTGAAGTTTGTTTCAATCACAGTAGTAATTATCTGCATAGGATGAGACAGTAACAAGGACGGTAAATACGTAATTAACTACAACTGATCCACCTGTAACTAATAGCTGTACAAGCGACAACGGTGAAGGCGGACAGTTCCTAACAGGACACAGTCACTGAAGCCCCTCCACATCGCTACAAGAAAAGTGGGCTCTTTATTTACCGTATGTTTGGTTTGAATATGCAAATGGAGCATTATATTGAAAGCCTGTAGAATTCGCGTAGTCGATAAAGCAGGCGATCAATCAAAATGTGATGGCCGATTCAGAAACCAAACTCCTACTTCCTAGTAAGAGTCTGTACGAGGCGCTGTGAAGGCTTAGTGCGCTGTGGATATCTTGGGGCTACAGTTTCAAAACAAACACTTTATGTTGACGAAGAAATTTCTCTTGAAGCTCAGAATGTTTTGACTGCCATCATCCGAGTTTATTTCTTGTAAGTGGTTCTTTTTAAAGCTATATATATATTAACTAAATATATTGAAACTTGAGAACGCAACATAAAATAAGTTACAAGGTTAAATTCTTTCCCGTTACCACAACTTTTTTTCCCCTGTGCTTAGTATTATATTTACTGGAGTATAAAAACGAGAAAGTTTTTGAATGACAATGAATCTGTATTTATAGAACTTTATATTATATACACCGTGCATTTCAGTAATTAATTGATTAATTACTTCATTCCAAAAAAGCACTACACTGTTTTAGTGTTTTATGTCCCTACATATGTTTCGGCACTTCCTGTGCCATCATCAGGGGTATCTTCGAGAGTTCACAATCCTCAATGCATCCAATTCACTTTCACAACATATAATTAATAATAAAGTAATATAAAAATTTATATGTTGTGAAAGTGAATTGGATGCATTGAGGATTGTGAACTCTCGACGACACCCCTGATGATGGCACAGGAAGTGCCGAAACATATGTAGGGATAGAAAACACTAAAACAGTGTAGTGCTTGCTGTTTGCTGGAATGAAATAATTAATTAATCTGTATTTATAGATCTTAGTTTTTGTAGGCTCAGCGGGAACAAAACATAAATAAAAGTCATATAAGTATGAAGATTACTTATACTTTGTTATCCCAGTATCTGCTTCCAGTCCGGGGTCAAAAATCTACAGTGAACAATTGGTTGAAAAGAGAAGCATTGAATATGGATGAAGAAAGGAATTTAAGAAATTGGAAGTGGTACATCTAGTGAACCTCTGCAGGAAAAAAAGAATAAACAGAAACTTATGAAATACAGCGACAGATATCTAAAAATGGATTTTATGTTGATTGGTTCTAAAGACGACCAAAGAGCTTTGTGCGTCATTTATTATAAAGTGCTGTTAATTGGAGGTTTAAAACCCCGAACAATTTCGTCGAAATTTCGAAACCAAACATAATGACAGTGCATGGTCAAGTAAGCCTGTGGAACTTTCTGAAGATAAACTTAAATAAAAAAGAAATCAAGAAACTGCTGCACCATACAGCTATCAACAGTAATAATATTAACACAGTAGGAGCTGCTTATTGCATAGATTTTCTGTTAGCAGTGACAGGAAAACCTCCGACCATCGGAGAAGGGTCATAATACGAGCAGGGAAGGAAATGATGAGGATAATGCTAACAGGGAAGGCTTAAAACGAACTGAATGCGATCTTGCTATCTAGCAATACAAATGAACGCAGAATTGAGGAGCTGGCCGAGAACTTTTAGGAACAGTTGATAACAAGAAGAAGCAACAGTTACTTCTATGCTGTGAAACCTGATGAATAGCGGCCACTGCAAACCTACCCAACACACTGGCATTTGTTAGACAGGATTGCACTGGAAGATGGAGCCCTCCACGTGTCCAAATCAGTATATACAAGAGCAACTTCGCATGTCGTTTTCGGAATTTCGAATGATTCCGTAAAAGAGAATAATACTGACTCGTCAAAATGTGTCGGAATCATTAAGATGGTGCTTACGTGAAAACAGGCTGGCTCAGCGGGATTCGTTGTGCGTGTGAAGGCTGTGTCATTAGTTAGAAGTTAGAAGTTCAGTGGGGTCGTTGCGCGTGTGAAGGCTGTGTCATCAGTTAGAAGTTAGAAGTTCAGTGGGGTCGTTGCGCGTGTGAAGGCTGTGTCATCAGTTAGAAGTTAGAAGTTCAGTGGGGTCGTTGTGCGTGTGAAGGCTGTGTCATCAGGTAGAAGTTAGAAGTTCAGTGGGGTCGTTGCGCGTGTGAAGGCTGTGTCATCAGTTAGAAGTTAGAAGTTCAGTGGAGTCGTTGCGCGTGTGAAGGCTGTGTCATCAGTTAGAAGTTTATTCACTGCTGCATGCAAAGTGGATCACTAGAAAAGAAGAAAATTCCAGCTGAATCAAGGACTGTTTTGGATGAATCCGTGACAGCTGTTGATTTCATTATGGCCCGTCGTGTAAATTCAGGAATATTTGTGGCTGTATGTAACAAAATGGCAGTGATTATCGTCAAATGCTTCTGAATACACAACTCCGTTTTCCTTCTCAGGAGACAGTTCTTACTAGCCTATTTCAAATGAAGGAGTTTCCTAATTCTGAGCAATTCTAAATCCTCACATTGCTTTCATGACTCCTCAAGCTTAAGTACGAGTAAAGTGGCATACTAAGCTGATAATGTCAGCCACTTAAAATGAAATCAACACCATTCTTTAGTGGCAAGCCGTAATTGAGTTTTTAGTTCAGAATAAAATAGAAGATATGGTCAAGAAATTAGATTTGTGGTATCGTTTATTGAATCAAGCTAACTACGAATTATTTTCATGTCTGTCAGATTTGTTTATCACATTCGATATGCCGCTGTCACACAAGGTAATAAGATAGGCAATGTAAGCATAACGTAACATGGTGGCGCGCGTCGTGTTTGTACGTCCTCGGCTATCCTAACAGCCGAGACCATTTTACTCAAAGAGAGCAGTTTTGTGCCGATCAAATTTCGCCGGCAACAGTCAAACCTAGCTAGGTCTAAATTACCGGATATTTGTGTCCGATTTTAACAAAATTGGGAATTCCTTGATAGATTTTCATGGAAGTCCCAATACCAAATTTCACGTAAATCTTTCCAGTGGCAGCCGCACCCATATAATAGGACAAACGGACAGACAGACAGATCGAAGGACGGACTAAGAGCGTGCTACCATGTCAGTCGACGGGAGCGCTTGTGTGGCGATGTAACGCCACTGGTAACAGTAAAATGTAGTTAGGGTTTCAAGCGAAGTGCCCGATAATGTCAAATTTTAAACAAATTTGGATTTTCTCGACAGTTTTACATGGTCTTCAATACCAAATTTCACGGAAATCTGTCGGGTGGGAGTAGCGCTGATACCCGAGGACAGACGGACAGGCGAACATGAAAATAATAGACACTTTTCGCGCCTATGCAAACGCGCTTAAAAATCATTGCTCATTTTGACAGTCAAGAGAATAAATACACTCTGTGGACCAAATAGACTTTTTAAATGTTAAATCGTTTTGTACATTTAGTTAGCACTGTGCTTTAAAAGCTTACACAAAAATCTCGAAAAACCTATTATGGAGTTGTTTTGTAAGACAGATTACCTATAGCAGTCCCATGAAACAGAACCATAGCGCATCGTTAGCGCGACGCTTCGATGAATGGCAAAGCTGTCTCATTAGGGATGTTCCACGAACGTTGTTAGTCAAAAGGAGCCATTATCGAGCTGGGCTATCGTCGTAATGGAACATTCAGTTTATCCCTTTCAAGCATAGTAATAACTGTATATATCACTTGCAGTCTATTTATTTAGTGTGTTTATTGACACGGATCCATGAAGAACATACAGAAGGCATTTGCACTGCCATTCAGACTACCTTCACTGTGATGCACACTGCTAAATTAAAACGAACGATTTGGCTTATCACGAATTGGAAAATGTTGCAGAGTAATAGCTAGAGTTGTCTATAAAGAAGATAATGCTCTCGAGACAGAATACATGTAGCTGGCCGAGAGACAGAGAGGGACTATAGAGACGGCTCAGCAGAATATAAGTGTCTGCCGGGACTAGAACAAGCACCATTAATATCCCTCGGTGTCAACTTATACGGAAGTTTGTATCCATTTTAATCTGTTATTCCATATTGTTTCAGTTCGCTGCTATTTCCATTCCATATTGTTTTACTGTGCTGCTATTTCCATTCTGTACTGTTTTACTGCACTGCATGTCCACTTTGCATTCCGATGCTGTTACTTTGAATTAGTATACTGCCTTTTCCCCACGAAAGCGGAAAGAGAGTGCTCTGAATTCATATAAGTGTTCTTTAAGTTGGCGGAATCGGTAACAATTATGACTTGTGTTTGGGAAGTGCCCGGTTCAAATCTCAGTCTGGAACCAACCTATGCTGACCGTGGTTTTCGTGGTTTTCCACAGTCTCTTCAGGAAAATGAGGAATGATTACAGGTTAGGCCACAATCGCTACCTTCCACATCCCTGCTACTTCATTCTATATCCTACCATCTGACGCTCTAGTCTAAAATACAGAAAGGGCCATTAAAGGAACACAAAAACTTAAAAACTCGCACTTTGCCCATATAGCTTATTCACAATACACTGCAATTATATAGCATTGACTTATTGGTCTTTGTAATAAAGATGTAGTGTGTTTACTCTGCTGTAGGAATTGAATTTTAAAATGTCGTTTACATGAACTTTAGTTTTCACTTCTATACTTTAAAGCAATGTAAGACTCTTCGTGTGCTTAATTAAGCACCACGCCACGAAGACATGTTGGGAAGTGGAAGTACGGCTCCTCGCATTTTTAGCCTCGCCACTGGAGGATGGTGGTCGGTTACTTTCACGCCGCGGCCACATTATCCCTCGATAACCACTGAAAATACGTAGGACACTGGATAGGTTCCAGAATCGGTCTGAACACTTGCAGAAGAGACGAATTTCTGGTCCGTGCCGGCAATCGAACCGAAATGTGTCCACCATGTATTTATGTGCTTCTTATGGTTACCTGAATAAAAAGTGAGTACTGCTCCAAACATCACTAACTGACTTCTCTTTACAATTGAGAGCCTTAATGAAACCTGGCGGCGGTCACTCCTGAGACCTTTCAAGTAAAAAGCTGCTGTTGCTTATAAAGATACCGCACAATCTGCTTTACAAAGCCGGTCTGACAGAGAGGCCTTTTATATATTGTACATAGGCACCATTGCGAATATTATTTCTTATACTTAGCCTTGTCAAAATAGGAATATTATTGAACACGTATACTTGATACAGGCCAAGACACTGTGCACAAGAAAAGACTCGTCCTCTGTGACCAGACTCACTATTGAATTAGTTCTGGTCACTAGCCCTAGGTTGGAAGGGGGGGGGGACTGTGGCTGAATACAAAGACAGGCAAGCAAAGTGCCTGACTGCAGTTGCAGAATAACTTTGACTCAAACGGTAGTGTCTTAGTGATGTCTTGAGTAGTGACAACAGCGTCATCGTACCTTGTGCTTGTTTACATTCAGAAGTCTTACAGCATTTTTTGAATCCTGATCATTTAATGACGCGTCTAACTGACTACATTTTTTAATTTGCGGTTTCATCTTTATAAAGGCCACGATAAGAGAAGGGAGTAAAAAATTTTAGGTGGGAAGCCCTAAGGGAAGAGACAACTTGGTAGATCTGAGCGTAGATGGGAGGGTACTATTAAAATTGCTCTCAAGGGAATAAGGCGTGAGCGCATGGACTGGATTCATTTACTGCGGCATGGGATCCAAGGATGTTCCGGACAGGGTAATGACACTTATTTTTACAAAAGAGGAGTGGAATTGCTCGTCAATAGGACGGGTCTTGCTTTATCGTAAAGTACTCTTCTTCTTCTATTTAGTCACTTAAATTTATTCAGAAAACGATTATTTCTTATTTGTTTCAATTTACTGTAACATAAAACACCTTTTGCCATACTTACTGTCTATAATGTTTACACACCACAATCTTGTACGGTGTGTAATGTCGTGCTTTATGTAACTGTTACGTGGAACACTATAGTCACATGACATCTTGTTCCTCCGAAACGTCGGTATCCACGTACCAGAGCATAAGTTTTCATAACGCAAAACACCATGGTATAAATTTTCAACGTCTTGTTAACGTCATCTCACAAGAAGACTTTTTGGTATAATTCTTGTGCTAATGAAACCGGTAGACACGGCTCTTTACGTCAGTAGGCAGTTTGTCACTGACGGTAACTGAATGACACGGGATTTGGGAACTTTAATGAAAGTTCCCGTGTTCATTGCCCTGCTAGAATTAACACTTTCAGAGTGTTTATTCCTTTCAAGGCGCTCTGTCTCCCCCTGCCCTCATTAAAACGTATCATCCTCTGTCCTTTTGACCATCGTCTGCGTATAGGCCTACGTATGAACGACCCAGATTCCAATATGACATTTCTGCCTTGAAGATGGGGTGAGATGGGTACCCTGAGACACGGAGTCATTAACCCAGAGTGTATCGTGCTGATCAGTGACCGCACTGTCTCGACAGCTCGAACACTGCGACTGTGCCAAGGCGCGCACCTCCACAGCTCGAACACTGCGACTGTGCCAAGGCGCGTACCTCCACAGCTCGAACACTGCGACTGTGCCAAGGCGCGTACCTCCACAGCTCGAACACTGCGACTGTGCCAAGGCGCGCACCTCCACAGCTCGAACACTGCGACTGTGCCAAGGCGCGCACATCCACAGTTCGAAAACTGCGACTGTGCCAAGGCGCGCACCTCCACAGCTCGAACACTGCGACTGTGCCAAGGCGCGCACCTCCACAGCTCGAACACTGCGACTGTGCCAAGGCGCGCACATCCACAGCTCGAAAACTGCGACTGTGCCAAGGCGCGCACCTCCACAGCTCGAACACTGCGACTGTGCCAAGGCGCGCACCTCCACAGCTCGAACACTAGAACTGTGTAAGGCGCGCACTGTCTCGACAGCTCCAAAACTGGGATCATGGCTTAACTTCCCACTGAAATATGTCTGTGTTCTTCCTGCGTAGGCGGAGGTCTTGTCATGGGCCGTTCTCTCTTCCCAAGAGTCCTACCAATTACTGCGTATAAGAATCAGAATTAATCCTAAATTGGGACGTCCTAAATGGAGTAATGCCTACAGCCGACTTTGTTAATGCAATATTACGGTCATCTTGGGTGTGACGCCATGCAGTTTTGTAGAAATTTGCCAACTTTCGCAAATGCGAGACTGTGCAGTGTAACATTTCTGAATAAAGCAAAATTCGTATTCACCGTCCTTAAATATCAAATCTCACAACAGATATGTTAATGTTAGGTGCATGTAAAGTGTTGCGACTCTGCTTAAGGAGGTGCTATATTTTGAAACAACCTGTTACTTCTGACATTTCTCCCACATCATGAACTTCTGTATTGCTGCAGTATTGACCGGTTGAATGTTTGTTGTGCAATGAAGCGTGTTATATGTTGCAGTGTTTATTTACTTGCTCTCGTTTTAAGCGGAATGCAAGTACTGAATATTACGTATTCAAACCTACGTCCATCTGTTAATGTTGCCAACTATATTTAGGTCAATCAGCAAATCTGATGCCCTGTTTATACCACACACACACACAGAGTCGAACCCGGTTATAAAGACATCGGTTTACGCGACACCTTGTCTATAACGTCAGATGTTCTGTGGTATCAATTAATTCCTTACTGTTAAAAATAACGTTATATTCCTCTACTATAACGACACAAATATCCAGTCCCTTTCATGACGTTATAACCTAGTTCAACTCTAGTTCCAATGGTGCAACAGTCCCTTGTGGGCCAGGGCCTCCTCATGACCGAGGTTTCACGATCACACTCAGACACACCACCAGTAGGACTCCTGTGGACGAGTGATCAGCCCGACGCAGAAACCTCTACCTGACAACACACAACACTCACAAGAGACAGACATCCATGCCCCCGGCGAGATTCGAACCCACAATCCCAGCAAGGGAACGGCCGCAGACCCACGCCTTAGTGGGCGCGGCCACAGGGATCTGACGTTTGTACTATAAAATTTTCCTTAATTTTAGAGAAGAATTTACAATCTCAAGAAATTTCATGTAAGATTACATTAGTGTTCCTTATCTTGTTTTCTTTCTCTCGTCCTGCTTTTATTTGTGTTTTTTGTGACTATATCCATGATAAATTCTGATTTACTGAAATTCTGAAAAGTCTGGGAATTTTGAACTTTGCGACTTCTCAGTGAAGCAGGAAACTTCCCTTCGACCAACGGCAACAAACTACATGGCTGTAGGTATCTGATCTCTCGTGTTATCAACTGGCCTACTACTTTCATTAACAATGCTTTATACGACAATTCTTACTGCAAATGCCCACCTCCACTGTTATTAAGAAACTCTGTATTTTATTCATGCAGTGTGTTCTATGATTCTCACGATAACATCAGTTCTTACCCTAAGAATATTAACCGTTTGGTCTTCGCAATGGAGACGCAGACGTTTATTATGAGGGAGGTGTTGAATTTTTATAGACCATATATATTAACTAATTTTATCAAACTTTAACCCCTTGTTGTGAAGACCACCAATTGTCTTTCCAAAGTATGACATTCATAATTAATCATAAATTCAAAATTCTGTCACTCTTGTCTGTATTATTCATTTTTACCTTTCTCCCTTATGGTGGCTCATAAAACTTAAAACCTAATGTGAATTAAAGACACCGTCCGTACTGGCGAGCATTCTTTAGGCCGTGAATTATGCCCGTGTGCAAAACGGATGTTCCAAGCCATAGCCCTGCTTACCCACCCCAGATTATCTCTTTCTCTTTCGTGCTACAAACAGCCATCGACAACTATCTCTATAGGAACTTCCTGGAGGTAGGATAAATTTTTGTTTTGTTTTCTACTTTTTGCTGTTTTCTGTGTTCGCCATTGTTTATTACTCTTTTGCTACGTTTAAATAAGCATTTTGCTTTCCGCAAACATATTTATCTTCTGCCATGACACATTCTTCTTATAAGGAAGAATGTTGGGCCAAGCTCAGTGTGTTTCTGTGATACAACAAAGTGCCCTCTCAAGTCAGAGCACGGCAGTGTGGTACGCTCTGTCACGGCCCTGTGTGGATTGAATCCCTGTCTCTAAAAACAGACACAATTTGTATTCTTCACTGAATCTTATCAAGTCGGTCAGGTCGAAGACATGAAGCGTGTGTGGGATGAAAAATGTACATAGAATTTGGTACAGAAACATAAGTTAGGAGACTTCTGCGAAGACAAATGCGAATATTGGAAGATAATATGAAAGTGTATTTCTATGTAGACTTAATGCAAGTGCTTGTTTAATTCTTATCATTTATAGGATAACTGCGTTAAAGAATACGTAGCAAGAAATTTAAGAAATAGTTTTGGTTTTTTGAATGAATTATAAAAAATGTAATATTTGTATTAATTGGCCGTTAACTAGTAGTAAGATTAATTTACTTCATTTGATTTAAATGGTATGTAGCCTAAGACATGTAAGTTTAACAACTGACAGCGTCGTTTAATGAAACACTTCCATTCCTCATTCTCTCTAATGGCATAAGTATAACCAAGTTTAGTGGTCTGATTTATGCTTCGGTGAAGACTATTGGCACACAAGGTGTCGGAGTCTTGATAATGACTTTCGTAACGTGACTCTACACAGTGGCGAGGAAAAAATGTCTGCCCATGCCGGAGATTGAACGCCAATCGCAAATCCCATCCACTGCACTGACTGAGCTATCCAGGCTCTGTATCCGGTACAAACATTGGGCCACGTCTTGAGGAACAAGACGTAAAGTCCGATAACTTGAGCACATTGCAAGAAAAATGGGTGATAAGATCATACTAACATTTGAGTAAAATAGAGGTCCAAGATGAAAAACGTGTCTGGAGAATGCAGAAAACTGCGTTGAAGTGACACAAGGAACAGGAGACGTGATGATGAGAGTGCAGACGGCACCGGTGGCTCCAGCAAGGCTCGCTCGCTGAAATCAAAGGATGTAACAACAGTTGCGGCTAATTTAATGATGTGTGGCCGATAAAAGTGAGTTAGCACGTGACAAATTCTTGAGCACTCTGTTCTTCTGGGACATAATGCAGGGCAACTGGGTAATCGTTTCGAGGCAAAGAAATGGCCTCGTATCCAAGGGTCCAAAGTCCAAGAAGCCTCTCGACACCTCGGGAACCGATTATTCTTCAACATTTTGAGTTTTGAAGATGAAGTCACTACGTTGCGTCGAAACGTCGGGAAACGAGTACCTAATTGACGCAGCGTCATATTCCAGAAGAACGAATCCTCGGGTACGAAGTATCGAAAACCTTAAGATTGGCATGAGAAAAACTTATCGAGCGGCCGGCAGCATCATTTCAATTTTGAAGTCTAAGATTTAGAAGCCCCTCTCTTTATCCATCATAAGGAAATAATGTATTGGTTAAACTGTTGTCAACACACTCATACACAGATATACAATATATTGTGTATAGAGTATAGAGTATACAGACGTCAGTACACATATTGAGGCCCTCACATAAGGACTACTAATGACATAATATATATCTGGTAAGAAGGAAAGTGGACGAAGACGATTGTAAACCTATTTCAGATTCCTTATTTATAAAGACAGAGACTTTTCCGAAACTTTGCACTTCGAATTGTCTCTTCTAGTCGCTCTAGAAATTTTATGTATTTCAGTCTCAGGGAAGGATTCAAGTCTCTTTATTTTGGAGGACATGTATCCTGCTGTGGTCCTACTTTTATCGATGTACCTTTATTAATATAAAACGAAATGACGATTTCGCTACAAATTGTACAAAACTGAAAGAATCCAACAGACTAATGATGACTTACAGCAAGATACTTTACAGATGTACTAAATTTTATAATAGATGTATTGAATGCTCATGTGCTATGATTTGCAAACTGTGCACCCCAAGTCACTCCTTCTAACCCCAAAATATTTTTTGTTTTGTTTTGGGGACTTCGTTAATGACGACGTTGTACTCTGCTTAACCCCTTAGAGAGCTCCAGACACGCCTTTAGGACGGCTTTGCAGAAGCTGACCACAGTTGCTACTCTCGCGGAAGTCTGACGGCATGTAGAATATCGATCTGACATCTCTCCAGTCACCCGCGGTGGCTACATCAGAATTTGCAATGAGAAGTTCAGGAATTTTGAATCGAATTTCAGTACAGTTTTAATTTTGCAACTTTATATATCTTTATATTTAAGGTCCTTATGGCGAGGAATGCTAAATTAGGTAATTTGAGTCGTAATGGCCTGTAGGCTAATACGTAGCAGAATACATGACATAACATTTCACAAGCCAGTGTATTACCTGGTAAATATATTGTAGACAACCAGTCATACTATAGAGCAGTGATGGCAACCGGCACTCCGCGACTGCTTTCGAAAACACTTAAATTATGCTTCAACCTCCCCAGAAAGAATGACAACTTTTTGAGTGGTTAGTGAATGTCACCAACAGAGCTACATTTACTAGATAATATTTCAGACTTCGTACAAATTTAAAGGGCAAATATCGTACGTTGGAGACTTAAGAGTGGGAAGAGTGAGACAAATATGGTCTGGTAATGTCTGAAATCTTTATTACTCTTTTAGCTTTAATTGCTACCTAATAATAATAGTTTCAGTCCATTTTATTTACCATTTCACGGAATAAAAATTGGCACATTTCTTTAAACATTGTCAGTGACAAAGAAATTGGGAAAAGTTCCTTTGGCGTTGTTTCGTTCTTCAAAAATAATGGAAATCATAAAAATGAAGTTATAAATAAACAGTATATTAATTTTATTGTAATGGTACTAAAGATTAATTAGTAGTGACTTTAGCCTTTTTATCGCTTACTAAGGACAAATTTTCCTTGAAAAAATAATAATTTGCCTTTAACAACAGTGTTGCTCCCCGCGCAGGGTTTTGAGGTTTTCAAATGGCTCTTGTGGTATTAAATACGGCTGTACACTGTTTTAGCGTATTATTAAGCCTAAAAACCCAGTGATAAGTGCATGTGCCACTGCTTTAACATTTAAAAACGGAATTTTGCCCCCACAATATATTTCTGTGAGTGTTATTATTCTGAGAATTAAAGGCGACTATTTCCCTAAAGAGCATCAAAAGTTCTGACCCTTGAATTGAGAGTCGGTGTTTTCTGTCAGGTAGAAAATAATGTTTTAAAAAGTAATTTAGATAAATTTCACCTTTCAAAGTGTTAAAGCACGTCTTGAGCTGTCAGGAACCTGAAGTTGCCCGAACAGTTTCTGTTCATTGGTACGAAAGTTATTTTTGCGAAGGCATTTTATAAATGAGGACAATCGGCTTGCAGCTTTATATACAAGTAAAGAAGCTTAGTTCATCCGTCAGTCACTTCAGCACTTGACATGTGACAAAGAAGGCCTCAAGGCTTGACACCAGTTTAATTCCGAAAGGCGCCATACAGCAGTGAACCATCCTCCTTAGCTTGTCAGTGCAACACAGTTGGCTGACTTGGTCTTTACAGAGTGCATTAACCTTGTCGTGTTTTTATTATTGGAACTAATTAACTAACTAGGGCTGACCTAAGGTATATTTAACTACAAGTACAAATATCTGTTTGAGAGATTTTAAATTCTGACGGCGGTGACTCTGAATATTACTCTTTTGTGGAATGTGGCGCTGTGTAATCGGACAGATACGTACCAACGTTTCGGAGAAACTTCTGCCTTCTTCTTCCGGGTAGAAGAAGTCCCTCCGAAGGGTTAGCATCTCTCTACCAAATCGCACGTTGTCACACTCTATAACAGAGTACATTTCACAACCACTAACATATATTTCGTTTGTTGTCAGTAAATGATCGCACAATTAGGAAGGGACCAGTAGGCGGAGTTGGGTTGCGTGTTTGGTGTGGCTCGTTGATTAATTGTCTGACTGGCATGGCATGAGGCGACATGTTTGTAGCAAGCCGGTACGACATCAAAACACAAGAAATGCGACGAGAAACCTAACATTGGTCTTTGTCATCTTGTTATTTCGTTTAGTATATCAGAGGATGGCGTGCACTAGAATTCGGTATATTATTTTTATTAGTATTAGTATTAGTATTAGTATTGGTATTTGGGATTGTCCCAGGCTAAGCCCGGTGTTGTTAAGCTACCAGAGCACGGGCTTTGAAGGAAGTGTCTGCTGGGGTTTGCATCACGGAATATTGAAATGAGTGTATAAAGCCGGGAAAATGGTAGAATGACGTAATTAGGCGTTATCAGCCTCTTCGTCAGATATGTGGACTTCATCATCGAGGAATTCTCTCACGATGGAACAGGTGTTTAGTAACACCACTTTCTGGGCCTGGGACAGTACGTGGCGGTAAAGTGAGGGTAGTGAGGCTTTGGTTAAGCATGTTAGGGATGGCCGCCTAGCAGACAAGAGCAGTGGAATAAAAACAATCTTGCTCAGTAGCTACTACCTTGATTTCGAGCACCACGTCTGACATACGCATTGTTTTTCTGTAATTGTGGCTTGTAGATTGTGGGTTAATGGAATTGCTGTGTCAATGAATGCAGCTTCCTTATTGGCTCTGTCAATCAGTGTTATGTCTGGCTGATTGAATGGAACAGTTTTGTCCGTTAACAGGGTAAGATCCCAGTAGTGTTTGTACTTGTTTTCGAGGATGACCTTCGGCTCATATGTATAATACGGAGAATATGGTTCCTCAAGAATGTGAAGCTGTTTCGCAAATTCCTGATGGAAAACTTTGGCGACCTGGTCATATAGGTGTTTGGTTTAGTTTTGGACATGAGGCAATCACATATTGGACAGTTTCCGATGAAGAGCCACAAAGGCGACATCCTTCAAACACGACGTTGGTGTCCTTTATAATGTATTTTAGATAGTTGCGTGTAGGAATGACTTCGTCCTGTATGGTAAACATAAATCCTCCTGTTTCTGGGAATCTATCACTTGTCCTTAGCCAGATATGTGTGACTTATTTGTTAATGCCAGGTTGATTTATTTGTCGGGGATATCTGCCATGTAGACTCTTCTTTATAAGCCCGTCTTGTTAGTTTAATTTTCATATCAATCACAGGTAATGCACTCTCAGGCAGATTATCAAGATTCAGGTTTAAAGCTGTGAGCTTGTCATCGGCTTCACCTACTGCTCTGTGTATGTCATATGTTTGGGCCTTTTTTTCATGTAATTACGCATGTTGAATACTTGCTTGTTGTGAAGGACAGATACGTCCATAAGACCTCTGCCTCCGTGTTTATTATTATTATTATTATTATTATTATTATTATTATCATCATAATCATTATCATTATCATTATTATCGAGGACAGCTAGGCCTATTTCGTAGAGTCACGGATATGGAAATTTGTTTCCGCAAGACAGTTTGTTCATACTTACGTTACAGCTTTTTTAAAAAGTCTCCTTAGCCCACAGCCCGTCCTGAAAAGAACAAAGAGAAATCAGCTGGTCAATAACTTCGTCGCATTTTAGGACACCTAAATGTTTATTACCGTGTTCACAACAGCACATTACAAGATCCTAACCTCAGCCAGATCCATCCGATCTGCAGTTTGCAAAAAATAATATGAATATTTACGTCGCTACAGTTCTGTTACTTTCACAGTTTTAGACTATTCATCTGTATCACTCTCATGCGTGCTACATATATAGCTAATATCATCCACTTTGATTTCTTCACCGTAATACTATTTTGTGAAAAATACAAATTGTAAACCTCGTCCTCCCGTAACTACCTTTCTGTTAAACCATGTATTCTCCTCAGCAGCCCCTCAGTCTCTTACACACGTACCACTGAGGTAGCTGCAAACCGTCCTTCTTCTTCGACAGAAATTACTTTTGTCTGATATCGAACACAGTTTAGAAGAAAGAACACTTTGAACTCTTCATATCAACGAAATAATTCCGCAGTAGCTGCTGTATTGTTACAATTACACGCTGTCTGAATGTTTCAAATGTAATTTTGTCATAAAAGAAGGTAAGAAGAGTAAGGATTGTATGTTAATACAAATCAGAGGTAGCAGTACTACACTTGAAACTGGCTTCCTAAACTGCAGATGACTACAGTAGCAATTTGTTGTGTTGCGTTATGTATCATTTAATGACACGTGAGACTATAGGTGTCGAATGACAGAATTGTTAATGAATAATGAATTGCAACAATGTTGTAGGAAGCGATCGTGGCCCACTTTAAGGCATTACTACTGCATATTCCTGAGAAAGCTAAGTAAATCCACGAAGTACCTCAGAATAATTGATCTAGGGGCCGAGTTCTCAACTGGCGACCTTGCGAATGCGATTGCCTCGTTCGACCCTTTACAAAAGACCAAAGATGAGAGGTGGCCAGAAGCGACAGGCTTA
The DNA here is from genome assembly GCA_021186555.1 of Reticulitermes speratus. Lineage (NCBI taxonomy): Eukaryota > Metazoa > Arthropoda > Insecta > Blattodea > Rhinotermitidae > Reticulitermes > Reticulitermes speratus. The sequence goes on along the minus strand of JAJKFL010000003.1, from coordinate 1,741,690 downwards.
TGATTGTGATACTGATGATGATAAGGATGAGAGGGTTGCGATGTGTGTGAAATAGTTACAGTCATGATGGACCAATAGCCGTTTTGAATCACGAAAAGCAATAGGACAGGTTACCGGACTAATTGCTTTACCTGCGGAGATGCGCGGCAGTCCAGTTAGTGTGGATCGAGTCTTCCCCCCCCCCCCCCCCCCCCATGGTGAAGGGCCCAGCAGCAAATGCTACGGACGCACCGCAGCCTTAAGGCTTTTTGTGCAACCCTGTGATGGACATGAAGATGAGCAGTTTTTACGAAGTTTTACAAGTAATGGAGCACCAGTGGAATGAAATTGACAGGGGAAAACCGACAACTCGGAGAAAAACCTGTCCCAGTGCCACTTTGTCCACCACAAACCCCACATGGACTGACCCGGGATCGAACCCGTTCCTCCGCAGTGGAAGGCCGGCGACTAACGGCCTGAGGCGTGGCACGGCCGTTGATCGTGTCTGGAAACGTCCAACACCGTCTGCCTTTAGTGCGTCATTTGTTTAGTGGTTTGTTTGCTAGTTCTGGTACCGTCATCTTCTGAACTGCATAGCATCGAATGATGTACCACGACTTGAACAGTCTGCAGAAGGGGGCAGTCAGAAAGACTAGGAGGAACTAGAAAAGACGTCGATCAGAACAGCTGGAATCTGGGCCGACAATTCAACTCGAATCTCTAGATTATGAAGGAGCATAATTCTGGTTGAACATAGGGCCAGGTAATTTAATTTAAATTAATCGCAAATTTGAAGATTACTGTGCTTTGAAGGTACAGACAGCAGTTTCTCCTTAATATTTACTGGAATACACAGTGTTGCATTCTCAAATATAGCTAACTTCACAGTTACCACCGTAAAAACTTCAACTTTTGCATAATAATAGGCCTACATTTGGCTTTATTTGCATCATGAAAACTTAGATTAGAATTGCAAGACAATTCTGCCGGAATATTCCTTACGACAAAAGAATCTAAAGTGGACGAAAATAAACCATATGCACACTTAATACGGGTCAATGACATAGAATAAACCACAATTGGTATTTTTAGCTGAGCAGGCTACTAAGTCCCCTTTTTTATAATATTCTGTTACTGATTTGAAAGATTTAAGTCCAAATCACTCCACTCCATTAGTGTTATTGTTTCAACGCGAGATATGATTCAGTTCAAATGGACAACATCACATTCAGTTCAAATGGACAATATCACATTCAGTTCAAATGGACAACATCACATTCAGTTCAAATGGACAACATCACATTCAGTTCAAATGGACAACATCACATTCAGTTCAAATGGACAACATCACATTCAGTTCAAATGGACAACATCACATTCAGTTCAAATGGACAACATCACATTCAGTTCAAATGGACAACATCACATTCAGTTCAAATGGACAACATCACATTCAGTTCAAATGGACAACATCACATTCAGTTGAAATGGACAACATCACATTCAGTTCAAATGGACAACATCACATTCAGTTCAAATGGACATCATCACATTCGTTAACACCTTCTGGTTCGCATTTTATGAAATGAACAGAGACTCCACGTTTTGAAAGTCACAAACTTTGCTAAGTGTTTCTTGTGATTTATCGAATCTTATTATAGTGTACGGAATAAGGCACTAAATAGAACACAAAAGTAATCAAGAAATGAAATCCTACAGCGCTTATAACTCTTAGATGTAGGCGTGTCTACTCTACGACATTTACATTCGAACCCCACCCATGAACATTATTTTTCATCATGTCTCCACAGCCACATTACATCTGTCATTTACAAAACGCAGTAACACTTTATAGGGGAGTGGTGTATATATGTACCATCTGCTTTAACATTAAAAACTCTGCGTTTAGTCACACAATGTGTACTGTATATGTTTCGTATAATTCTCAAAATAAATGGCGATTATTTCCCTAAACAGCATTAAGTGGGTTGTACTTTGTAAAGGAAAAACAATGTATTTTCTGTGAGGTATGAATTGAATTTTCCAACGTTGTTTATATGAATTCTGGAGTTCAAAGGGTTCAACAAGCACTCATCCGATGTATATTACCAACGCACCAAAGGGCCACAATATCGGTATATCCAGTTTCACTAAAGCCCAGCTATGGCAGTGCATGTTGGTAATTCTGTCTGAATGTAAATAGCATATTGTAGTCCGTGGGGCGTGACGCCACTGCCTGTGATGAAGCACGTTTCTCGTCAGGTGTTTAAAGTGTATGAAGCACGAGAATAATAACTGTTACAAACAAAAACAGCCGCGATTTCCGCTCTCTGTTCAGGTCGTATTTCGCATGGCTTCATCCCGTCTGTGACGTGAAGTATGCTGCCCGTATTGCACTATGTCAGAGGTGTCAGATTTTTATGGGCCGTGATCTGACGTTTCCGAGCACGTTGATTTATATCGCTTGTGAGAGTGAAAACTATATATGTAACTAGCGATTCTCGAGACGAAACACAAAATATGATTGTCTGCTCGTAAAAACTGGCGGCTGTGATTGGAAGAGAATTTATAACCATCGTAGAAAAAGCGATTCGGACTAAACTACACATTCGATATTGAGCGGAACAAATTCGGCAATGTACGCATAGTGTAAAAATTATGGCTCATTGCTCTCTTTTGTTGAATTAGAGGTATGCAGGGCCCTAAGGTTTTCCTCTATCCTTCCAGGCAATTGCTGAGGCAGTACTTTCAACTATTTCATGACGACTTAATTGCATATCCTTTCCCATTCATAAGTCTCTGTCTTCCAATCACTCTATTCTCTGTAAATTGAGTTACTGACGGTCTCGTTAAGGAAACTACAAATAAATGTACAAAAGAATAAAACTTCCGTTTTCTACCCGACACTTGGTACTGTTGTCAATACAGCAGAGCGTCGATTATCCGAACTAACTGGGACTGAGGAATTATTGTTAAGTCACCAACTGAATGCACTATTTAGTTTAAAAAACACTATATAGTTCCTTAAAATATTTTGATAAACACCCTACATATGTTTCGGCTTCCTCATGAAGCCATCTTCAGGGGTGTCAGAAAACTTGCTTGTATAAAAACACGTCTATACATTGGTCATTGTATAAATGCTAAATCACTACAACTTTACAATAATTGTGAAAAATGCATGGTGATTATAGAATAAAGTGTGGGACTGAGGAAGTTCGGTTCATCAAATTCTTCGGATAATCAAACATGCATGAGAATACCCAATTTATACCAAACCGGCTTAGTAATATTTCAGTACAGTAACCAGTAATTGGAAAGTACAATACATGGTACATTATTTACCGGCGGTAGTTCTGATGATTGACGTTCAGATAATCGACGCTCTACTGATCTTCTTTCGACGTCATATTAACCCTTAGCACTGCTGGGAACTTTGACTTAGTCCGTCGTATGTCATAAGACTTTTTGCAATGTGGCGCAAATGACCTGGACGTAAAACGAGCAGGTTTTTTAATGATGAATGCTGGACAAGACAGTTAACAATGTCTTTTAAATAAAATCCTTAATTAATTATTAGGGCTAAAACTTTATAAACTGCACGATTTTTTTATTTTTGTAAAATTTTGAAAGGTTGATTTTATAATATATTAAATGTGACAAAACCCAAGGCCGGGCAAGTGGGCCATCTTGCACCTCGCTGTCGGAGCTCCGGAGCACAGCATTTCGGAATCTGCACGTTTGCCGTCCTCAGCTACGAAAGTCGCTCGAAAATTCAGTATTTCCTTTAACATCGGACATACTGAGGATGTGGCTCCATCATTTTTACGTGATAACATAAACAGATTCGATTTCCGAAAAGTTCTTTTCCCTTTCGGATACTAGATAACGTATAAGTTTCAGAAACCCCTCAATGGCTTACGATATGTTTAAGTGTACTATAGCTTCGTCAGAATCACTTTGAATTGATACAAATAAGCTGGTATATTATCATTAACTTCGTAACAACTAGCAAATAATACAGATGATTAAACGTTTGAAACAAATTCCATGTAAGGAATAGGCCTATATATAATTTATTTCCTATGTCACTGCGCCTCTACTACAACGATCAGCTGGTCATTGTTTTTAGAGAAGAAATCCCTGTTTATTGCAATAATCATACAAGACACATCAATACACTGTGCACACATAATTCACAGTTTCTTGGTAAAAAGTTGGTACGTGTAAGACCAGCGCGTTTTAGAGGCTTAAATAGCCGAACGATTAGTTACAAATAGATATGTATAAATTAATATGCAGCTTGAGAGTGGATAATAAACATATTTAAGCGTGATATCTGAGCTCTTCTGGACATCACGCATATTGTACGCAGGCCTCTAGAAACCGGCTTATCCGTCGCTGAGTCTAAGGCAGGAACTTTGCTGACGCAGCTTGTGTGAGACGATCGGACTGTGTTTGTGAAAGCGACAGCTTGAAAGGGCATGTAATTTGAGTACAGGTACAGGTGTGTGTGTGTGTGTGTGGACAGAAACGTGACAATTTGCGCCTCTAACAACCTAACTATCCATATCAGCAGGAGTTCTTGAGAAACTAATCGCCACTCAGCCAGCTAAGAAGTGCTCTGTCTTGTGGAGCCTGGAGTTTCATTACAGTCTTGACAGAACCTACCAGCCCTTCATATCCTGACACATATAACTCAATTTCGCCACACCATACTCTTTTTCTTTAAGATCTACGAGTATTTTAATATCTCCCCCCCATTTATTTCTAGGCCCTGGATTTCCTTATACTGTCATACACAACGTAAATTTAGCGACATTGTATGTAACCCGTTGAAATTTCTGGGGAAAATTAATATGAATACTATTAGAGCTTCTTGTCTGAGGACAGCCCCCAGAACAGAAACTGAGTTTCGTATAATGTTATGCCCTTCACACCTTCGTGATTCTGACAGCAGGTGTCTATATGTACCGTAAATGCGGCTAAGCTGCGTATGTGAGGTACCAGAACCTTCCTGATTTTGCATAGCGTCCAATATGTAATGTAACAGTAGAGTCAATAATATGTGACGCTTTTAATGCGATGAGGTTTAAAAAGTGTGGTTTCCTGTGTTATGATGCTGTATAGCCTCGTAAGAGGTACCAAATTTTCGGAGCAACATGCTACCTGTATATGTACGACAGAAGATAGGCGACATTTGACCCTGAAGAAGGAGGCAGGATGATGTTCTGAACCGTTGGTAGCCGACACCAGACTACAAGATATCGTACGCTAGATATAAGCACGTGCGAGAAAAGAACTTCTGAAGGTATAGGGCGTTTTGCAAAACTGTTATCAAACTGATCAACTGAGGAACATAGGCTGAGGGTATTCGAGAATAGGGTGCTGAGGAGGATATTTGGGCCTAAGAGGGACGGGGTAACAGGGGAGTGGAGAAGACTACATAACGTGGAACTTAATGATCTGTACTGATCACCAAATATTATTCGGGTGATCAAATCGAGAAGAATGAGGTGGGCGGGGCATGTAGCACGTACAGGTGAGGGAAGAGGTGCATACAGGGTTTTGGTGGGGAGACCTGAGGGAAGGAGACCACTTGGAAGACACAGGCGTAGATGGGAGGATAATATTAAAATGGATCTTCAAGAAGGGGGTGAGGGGGGGCATGGACTGGATTGATATGGCTCAGGATAGGGACAGGTGGAGGGATGTTGTGAATGCGGTAATGAACCAGCGGGTTCCACAAAACGCGGGGAATTTCTTGACTAGCTGACGATCTGTTAGCTTCTCAAGAAGGACTGTGCTCCATGGAGTTAGTTAGTTAGTTAGTTATAGGTAAGATCCTATTGTACCATTTAAAAACATAATAATTTTACCAGTAAAATCAGAGAACGCTTTCAAAAACTTATGGCAAGATAGTCCAGGAATTTCAGTGTAATAGCAAATGTTTATATTCACTATACATTTTGAGAAAAAAGAAGAAAACTGCTGAAAATCTAATCCTCGTGCACGAATAAAAGTAAAGACTCACATAACGCCTTGTAATATGTGCTCCAGTCCTGTCACTTTGCCACACAGCACTTCACGTTGTATTATGGAATGAAAAATGTGAATTTGCTAACGTGGTTTTTATTCACGAGGCCCTTTTAACAGCCGCCATGCTACGACGGCTCCGTCAGTCATAATGCGCGCAAGTTTATGAAGTGGAAGTTCCTGAGTATGTTCAGTAAATTATCTACATAAAAGAAAATATCGTCTCCAGTAGTAGTTCTATGCATGGTAATTAATTTAAAAATCCTTTATTTATAACAAGATGTGGGATGGAACTGCGAATAAACACTGCAAGGTGAGCAGTATCTCTAACATCTATGTTTTCATCAATTGCTCTCAGTATAGCTTTAAAGATTTACTACTCATTCTCAATTGTCCCCTCAAATAATTTGCTGTGTCGTTAGACGTTCAGCTGTTGTGCTTGTAGTGAGGATATTTTTTTATTTTTAAGGATAAATTATTTCAGCTGTTTCATTAAATACTGTCAAATAAATTGTTCTTCTGTAAAGGGTTTTGAGTTGTTTTCAATTAAATTAGCCAATATGAAGCATGCTTTAACTTCTGATATACTTTGTGTATTCATTTAATAGAAGACTTGTTGTGGTTTTCAAAAATATTATTTTAATTGCACAATTTATCAGTTACACTTTTTGCTGTAAACATGTAACATTTTTGCAAGATTTGAGTTTCTCACGGTGTTGTTGTCGAGTATTCGAGTGTTGTGGGATGTGGAAGACCCACGCTATAATTTTGTTGGTGGCGTGTCTCATAATGACATTTAATTGTATACTTTTCGCAAACACAGACCTTCTTTCGACAAATCACACATATAATCAACTCCACATGATCCATAATCCGTGCATTAATTGAATATATGTAATATAATAGTAATACCAACAAAATGCACACAAGTGAAATACTTTTATATACATTAACCTCCTACATGTTTCGGCCTCTCATGTACTGAAACACGTAGGAGGTTCTTTTATATAAAAACTATTTCACGTCTGTGCATTTTATTGGCATTACTATTATATTATATAAACACATAATATTGCTTTCAATTTGTTAGCAGCAATACCTTTGTTCCCATTTGTTGAACAGTGCGACCATCATCTTCCATCTTATATTTACTAATAGCATGTAGCATATGACCGGTTTTGACAGTGTTTGGCTTAGTATTTACATTACAAGCGTAATTCAGTAACAGCAATTTCACTACAAATACACTGCAGCGAAACAATTAAAAGTTCATTTGCTGCCAATCCCAGACCTTCTCAGTCAAAAGGTTTATAACAGCAAATTGAAACTGGCTTGCGCATTCTCTCTAATCTCGCAGTACTGAACTAAGCCACCGAAGAAACAAAGCTGCCACACAGCCAGCACGTATCAGCCGTTCGTTTTATCACATGAGACAGCCTTGTATGTGCACAAGAATAATAATTTTCGCTCAACAATGTGATAACCGATTTGCCCAATCGAACGTTTCTGTTTATAAACTGTAATCTTAGGACCGTATCGTAGTTTGATTTAAAAATTTTTGCGGGTCGCCAAACTGATGTACCTGATATACACGGACATTCAGAAACTCTAAAGTTTGCCAACACAATATTTTTGTATGTTTGTATGATTCTTACAAGAAATATTCATTAGTCTCCTAAATAACACTAACCGAAGTTTCTTTGGAACTGAGGCGCAATTTGTTTACTGTGAGGTTGGAACTGAAGTTTTAAATATTATTTAGACGAATTTACTTTCTCTGCTGCATGTGCACAACAGTCAACTTCCCATCACTTGACATTCTTCACTTCCCAACAATTTACTTTCTCTGCTGCATGTGCACAACAGTCAACTTCCCATCACTTGACATTCTTCACTTCCCAACAATTTACTTTCTCTGCTGCATGTGCACAACAGTCAACTTCCCATCACTTGAGATTCTTCACTTCCCAATAATTTACTTTATCTTCGACGTACCTTTGCTATAAGGACGAACCGGCACGCGTGATAACATTTAGAAATATAACGTTTTCCATCAGTTTCCGTGTAACAAGTTTGCAGTCTCTCACTACTCCCTATATTTCTTCTGTCTCTTTCTTTTGCATATTTCAAAGAGTTAAACCGTTAGGAGACGTAAGTTATAAAATATCGCACTATACTCCTACAGGTGCTTTGAAAGCTTACAAAACAGTTTGGATGGCAAGAAACTTCGCACATTTATCGCTTATACACAAGCAGCTGTATTTGTGTTTCACACAACCCACAGTCATGCTGCAAATTTTCCACCTCGGTGGGCATAAAGCCAGTCTTTCTGCATGTGTTGTAAATTCTGCATTTGGCTTCACATCGGCGCATTAGCCATCCACTCCCGGGGACTGCTGGCTAAGTCGGATGATCCATTTTTCATCTACGTAACATTAAGCTATCCCGCTGCCAAGTTTCTGTATTGACTTCACACTGCTACTACCTCATTTCATTATGGAGCTCACGGAATTAAATTGCACTTCCTATGTATGCCGGGGGTCCAGTGGTTTTGAATGGCTGTCCACACATTTCAATGGCTCGCTTGTTTTGAGCGGTCACAACAAAGTTACAAAAGTGAACATACCAGCTAGGTCATGTCTATCAGTCTCTTCACATGTAACGACTTCAGAATTTCTGAACAGATTTTTATAAAGTTGGTTATGGTGGCTTCATTAAAATTTGTTCACACATTCCGTTTTTGATTTATATGACTTTGTGTACGTATTCTAAATTTATCCGAGCGAAATAATGCTGTAACAACAGTTGTAGACAAAAATTACATATTTTGTACACAGAAATATTTTTCCTTGTCTATCACACATTTAGAGACAATTAAGAAAAATAGATTCTTACGCTGTGTCGTTACATTCCTCAATCAATGGACAGATTTTGATCACATTTTACACCAAATAGCCCTGTTTGTTTGCTCCATATGTTTATAACAGGCGAGCGTGAAAAGTTAGCATCTACGTTGAGAAGCAAGAACGCCAGAATTTTACTGAAGGGGGAAAAAAGAAAGTCGTAAAACATTTTCAGAAATCTGAAGGAAGAGGGAGGACGTCACTTGGCGACTTGGTATACTTTGTCAAAATACAAAGACAACAGAGTCGATATGAACTGGATGTATGTTCAAGTGGTGGGCTTCTGTAGAAACAGCAATGTATGTTCAAGTGGCGGGCTTCTGTAGAAACAGCAATGTATGTTCAAGTGGCGGGCTTCTGTAGAAACAGCAATGTATGTTCAAGTGGCGGGCTTCTGTAGAAACAGCAATGTATGTTCAAGTGGTGGGCTTCTGTAGAAACAGCAATGTATGTTCAAGTGGCGGGCTTCTGTAGAAACAGCAATGTATGTTCAAGTGGTGGGCTTCTGTAGAAACAGCAATGTATGTTCAAGTGGCGGGCTTCTGTAGAAACAGCAATGTATGTTCAAGTGGTGGGCTTCTGTAGAAACAGCAATGTATGTTCAAGTGGTGGGCTTCTGTAGAAACAGCAATGTATGTTCAAGTGGCGGGCTTCTGTAGAAACAGCAATGTATGTTCAAGTGGTGGGCTTCTGTAGAAACAGCAATGTATAATCAAGTGGCGGGCTTCTGTAGAAACAGCAATGTATGTTCAAGTGGTGGGCTTCTGTAGAAACAGCAATGTATGTTCAAGTGGCGGGCTTCTGTAGAAACAGCAATGTATGTTCAAGTGGCGGGCTTCTGTAGAAACAGCAATGTATGATCAAGTGGCGGGCTTCTGTAGAAACAGCAATGTATGTTCAAGTGGCGGGCTTCTGTAGAAACAGCAATGTATGGTCAAGTGGCGGGCTTCTGTAGAAACAGCAATTTATGGTCAAGTGGCGGGCTTCTGTAGAAAGAGCAATGTATGGTCAAGTGGCGGGCTTCTGTAGAAACAGCAATGGACATTTATATAACGTAAAGGAAGGGAAAGTCTTACCAAATGGAAGGCTGTCAGCTTCTCAAGAAACAATGTGCTCCGTGGAGTTGTTATTTATACACAATTTTGCAAGTTTATCCATAAGCATTAGCCTGCTAAGGCTGGCAATACTGAATTTTGTTAAAATTCTTTTATGCTCTTGAAGTATCTTATTAAAATCTTAATGTTGAGGAGACAGACGGGCTTGGAGAAGCTACTATTCACTTTCATTATTTTGAGGTATGCCTGAACCGGTTTTCAATGGAACGTGTTTTGAACACGGTTTAATCTCTTAAACTTAGAGCTCTTTGTGAAGTGTTCGTTAAATGTTGTCTTGCTGGGACTGTGATGGTGAATTGTTTTAACCAAGCCCGTATGAATTAATGAAGTAACTGCAACTCAACAAGCTTACACACATAAACTGCCAGATGTGGCTGTTCATTCCCCACATTATCCGTCTAAGGCACAGCAGTAACTATGCTTGCCGCCTGATTTAACTTTCAGAAATATCTGTTTTGGCACACAGTGTATGAACTCGATATGTGTTTCTTGTGATCCTCAAAATAAGCAGCAATGGCATATTGGACTATATAACAGAAATTTAGTGTGAGATTTTAAACCCTTGCGGAGCGTAGATAAATGCATTTACCCTGACGATGGCTGCAGCTGAAATTACATAAACATCTGCCCTACTACACTGCGTCACTTCCCAGAATATAGGAGTCTTGATGCTGTGGTGTGTTGGCATCTGAGTTTTTAAATATTTATTGGATGAACTGCAAGCTTCAAATGGATATTCTTGCAACAACATGTGACGTTTGAAGATGACTGTCTTCTTCGATCCGACATAGAACAATGCCAGTCGTTGGTTTCCCTAACCACTGCGTTGAGTGAAATGTATTTGTATAAACTAATAGCCTAGACTCACTGCCGTCTTTCTTTTTCATCTGTGCTTTATGCTTCTGTGTATTTCTGCTGGACTTTTACTAACAGAATGAAGAATTCTCTTCCATGCAACGATGCAGAAAATGGGCTTCATTGAAAATTCATAGTTTTACAAGTAAATGCGCAGAGTACACAAAGCTCAAACCCCATAGTAAATCATGAAATTTCAATTTGAAACTACATGTGATGGTGCTCTCTGTAACGTGAGCTACATAACACTATGTACCTACATAACACTATGTAGCTACATAACACTATGTAGCTACATAACACTATGTAGCTACATAACACTATGTAGCTACATAACACTATGTAGCTACATAACACTATGTACCTACATAACACTATGTAGCTACATAACACTATGTACCTACAAGTTCTTTTGAACAATATATAAAAAGTTAATTTCCTACGTCATAATAAACACACTGCATCGCCATTATAAAGACAACCGGTTAATGCTCTGTAGAAAAATAATCGCTGTTTAATGTGATATTCGTACAAATCCGTAAATACTGTCTCCCTCCAAGTGTACAGCTCTTTAATATGAAAGTACATACACCTGTATGTTACATGAGTAAGGCATTCTTTATAAAGTGGCCACAGTAGGGGTGTCAAGTTTTCACAGCACCTGACATATGCCCCTCTCTTATATTTGCTATCACATATGCTACATAAAGGAGCAGGGCCATCGCTAACCACGATGTTGCTATGTCACAACGTTCAACACAAACTACAGAGTAACCCTTTCGAGTCTGAAGTGAAGGACAATTATGTGTGGGTGGGGTTATTGAAAGAAGCTACATTTATTGCATGGAACTGATAGAAAATCTTAGGCTCTGGATTTTCCCAAGCAGTAACCGCTCGTCCTTCTGGTCAAGGTAGGCTGGAGGTAAGGCAAAGCGATAGGAAAGAAACAGAGTGATTACATGGCAGAGGATTTGCAACCTGAAGTTCACCCAAACTGACTGTAGAACTCAGTTACTGCTGCAACTGTACACAGTTAATTTCCATTACAAAAACCAATGCGTTGCTTCTCGTGCTCATTAGAGAAACTCGTTGAGAATCTTGCGAAACACTTGAAGACAATGTGCGGTAAAAATGCATATTTTTGTGAAAGTTTCATCAGTTAATACAGCCTGTTTAACTGCAACTTTTCTTTAAACGGTTACGCGGTGTTGTAATAAGTACAGAATGGTGTTATTATTCCGAGCTGCATTGCTCGCAAGGGCTCAGTGGTGTGGTAAAGAAATACAGAAATATCGTACATCAGCATGTAAAGTGGCTGCTTGCAACAGACAGAATCTGGAACCCAATGGACAAAGAGGGTACAGCGGCCGGAGCCTGATGGTTACCATTTTATATCTAGAGCCAACTTTATGACTACATGGAGCCTATCCGCTTCACCGTCCACCGTAATGATGTTATATTTAAGCATATGGGAAGTGGCCATGGAACAGTGCAATGTGCCCACAGAGTGTGTTTTTGTGTTCACGTCACTGACGACAGATTTCGACTGTTTCCCTAAACAGTATTAACCGACTGGTCTTTGTGAAGGAGACGGACTGTGTTCTTCGAGAGGCTCGAACTTAATCTTTATGTATTATTCATATAATCTTCGTTGGCACTGGGGCGGATTTTTCTCAGAGAACTTTAGTTTTCCCCTCTCAGTATCACTCTATTAATGCTCCATATTCCTCTTCATCTGCAAAGCTAGGAGTACAAACGAGCAAAGCCTGAGAACCTTCCAACACAGTGACGCCCTACTGAAAGTCGGGGAGCATTCTGACGTGAAGGTATTATACTTGGTTTTTATTTTATCTTCTTGTGGTTAAAAAGTAATTTTGTGGCTCAAGAAGTACGAGATTGTGTGCGTCTTCTGCGGCCCAGTTTGACCCGCAATGCAGATTGTACTTTGTAGCAGACTAGCTAATTAACTCGTAAAATGCATAACTTGGGGCACACCAAAGATCTGTCGGTAATGAGGCGCTCAAAGTGCGGGCTAGACAACGTTTTGTGATATACATTGCTATTTCCTGGCCAAATTAATACAGCCATTGCATCAAACTCCACACCGTTAAAACAAATTCTCTTTACCCACTTATTACTTTGCTCAGACACTCGACTGAAGCATGCAGAGTGACGTACAGCCCTGAAGATATTTGCAGGCATTCAAATGCTAGTACATTCCATCGAAAAAGAAAGATATTTGTATTATAACTAGCATAAATTCGGTTACACTTTCAACAGGGAACTGATAATAATATTTGTTTATTTACTTACGGCTTATTTAACGACGCTGGCCGTAGCTGACAATGAGACTACAGCCCATAACGTCGAAAGGCAATATGAATAGTAAATAGCGAACAGGTAAAATACAATCTAATTTGAGAAAATAAGTAACATTTTTCCGGAGGGACTAAGAAAAGTCAGAGTCTCCTGTTTCGAACCTCGGACCATCCGCATACATGTCAGGATTACTAACCGTTCGACCACATACTTGCTCACACTGTACAAATGTCACTGTGATCCACTGTCATGCTTTATATTCCTTGAGGGACACTTTGACGTCATGATGTCACGTACTGCGCACGTTTTGAAATTGAGCAGATCTTGAAAGACAGCTGCGCCTATACGAAGATACTAAATGGACAGAATGACAAAATGCGTTTGAAAGATGCTGCTATCTAGAGGTACTGTGTGTATTCATTTCTACAGTTTGGACACCACAATACCGATTAAAGTATAACGTCCACTGCCATTTGTAACTTCCTTCTTCTTCTCCTTTTGTAACGGTAAACGATGATAACAACAGAGTGGCAAGAATTAGCCTTACCTGTACAGCAGAACGATGATAACAACAGAGTGGCAAGAATTAGCCTTACCTGTACAGCAGAACGATGATAACAACAGAGTGGCAACAATTAGCATTACCTGTACAGCAGAACGATGATAACAGAGTGGCAACAATTAGCCTTACCTGTACAGCAGAAAGATGATAACAACAGAGTGGCAACAATTAGCCTTACCTGTACAGCAGAACGATGATAACAACAGAGTGGCAAGAATTAGCCTTACCTGTACAGCAGAACGATGATAACAACAGAGTGGCAACAATTAGCCTTACCTGTACAGCAGAACGATGATAACAACAGAGTGGCAACAATTAGCCTTACCTGTACAGTAGAACGATGATAAAAACAGAGTGGCAACAATTAGCCTTACCTGTACAGTAGAACGATGATAACAACAGAGTGGCAACAATTAGCCTT